>CM035443.1:19399248-20139248 GCA_020310875.1 Ceratopteris richardii | reverse complement strand
GCTTATGTCTTATCAGAATTTTCGTTTTCAAAACGCACTTTTAAAGCGAAAAAGTTTTTTTATAAGATCTTACTTTAAAAGGAATTTTAATATCAAAGTTTCATAGTTACCTATTTTGGACTATTAACGTTTTCTTCTATGTCTAGCATCTCTTCAGATACACTATTTTAGCTTCTTTTATTCTTAATTTTTTATTTCATGTTTGTTTGAAAAGTCTATGATGCCTTATGGAAATTACTCTTACATAAAATATTTCAGAAATAACAAATCTGCACATCTTCATTTGCAAAAACAGGTCTTATTTGTATATTTATTTTCAAACACATTCAAAAGTTATTATGATAAATTGATTTTCACTAGGATTTTTACGGGAATCCCATCCGTACTAAGTCTACCTTCGGTTGTACCTTCAATTAATTACAAGCGAATCTCGAGAGTTTAGGCCTCACCTCGAACTTCTCTCTCTCTCTCTCTCTCTCTCTATATATATATATATATATATATATATATATATATATGTGTGTGTGTGTGTGTGTGTGTTATTTAATAAAGAAATGTTTCAAGCATCAAACTTCCGTTTCTTTATCCACTAAAGATTTATTGAAACTAGGAATTGAAGAGAAATAATCATGCCGTACTCTTTTCAAAAATTCACAAAGGAAGCCATACGAGACATCGTGTTTGTTTTTAAAGAGCTTTATGGGAAGTATGTAAAACCAAGGGAATTCTATCATGCAAAATAATCAGCTCTTTCTTTTGCTTTTGCGATCTATTTGAATTTGGATGCATGATCATGTGAACCATCAAAGGCATCGTAGTTTTTGCTTACACCTTGATCTTTGTCTAGTCTAGATCTTTGTCTAGTCTAGTGATCCTTCTAGATTCTCGGGACTTTCTTTGCTCTCTATGTTCAAAGTGGTCAAGACTTGGGAACTTTGATGCATTTCAAGCCTAGAAGGTAAAAAAATTAAGGTATGGAACTGGAATTTCTTTGGTCATGGAGATCTTATAGAGGTTTCCTTGTGTCAAGGGAGTGCTAGATTGTGCCCTCTAGCTAGACTAGACAAGATTCCACAATTGTACTTTTGATTACAAGATCACCCACATTGGGAAAGTAATACAAGAATATGTAACTCATACAAGAAATGCTATGACTTGGGATTGATAGGCATGTATAAATTGGCTAGAAATGATACAAGAGATCCCATAACCCTGGACCATAGGTATGAAGCATGATATCTCGTTTCCAACAACTCCCTTCACAAAGATGAACTTAATACAAGAAATAACTAGAAAGGATCTCATGCTGTGAGAGTACAATAGGACAAGATAGGATGTCGAGGATACTAGACTACACAAGACTAGAACAGAGGACAAGTACTAGAACTCAAAGAGAAACTTGGAAATTACTTACTTGGAGATCATGAATCCTTGAGCTTCAAAGATTGGCATTGGCAAGATTGAATATATATATATATATATATATATATATATATATATATATATATATATATATATATATATATATATATATATATATATATATATATATATATATGGCTGAAAACCTCTTCCTATAGGTTTATAAGGGCAATCCAACAATGGAAGTTACAAATTAATGAGGTCATCAATTTGGAAGAAGAACTTTGAGTGTTAGAATCAAGCAAATAGACAATCCATCTTAGGATATTGGCACGTTTCAGATGCAATGGAGGCATTAATTTCTCTAAATTCTGAACTAAGCATCCCTATAAAGCGATGAGTTCCATGAGGAGTGGTGGTGTTCTCTAGGCTTAGCTTCATTAGAATTTTCTTATGAAATTCTTGAAGCTTGATCGATGTTCCTTGGGATATTCCCCAATCTAGGAGATGCTCGACTTTAAATTCTTCATGATCATCAATCTTGATAGGTGGTGAAGGACTAGGTATCTCCCCCCTCAATGGTGAAATATGATATGGTTCCAACATGGACACAAGGAAAACTTGATGTATTCTCATGGTAATTTCTAATTGGAGCTTCAAAGTGACTAGATTAATCTCAAATAAAATGATTAACATACCAAATCCCTCATGGTGTAGCTTTGCACAAGGCCTTGATGTCTGCAAAAAATTCTAGGTAACCACACTTTATTCCCAATGTGATAGCATGGATTTTGAATATGATGTTGATCCATGTAGTACTTATATTTTCCTTAAATTCTATGGATCTCTTTGTTGAGTTCTTTGTCAATATCCATGAGGAACATGGCCTTATCTCTAGCGGGTGGGTTCTTGACATGGTTTGAGAGCTGTACATGAACCCTTGGATGTTGTCCATAATTTACAAAGAAGGGATTCTGCTTGGTAAATGTATGAACACTATGGTTATCAGCAAACTCTACAAAGGGTAAAAGCTCAAACCAATCATTTTGATGATAGGTTATGGTGGACAAAGATATAATTGTATAACATGATTGACTCGTTCTCTTTGTCCATGAATGAGTGGATAATTGGCCATAGATAGTTTAACCTCAACACGAAGGATCTTGCAAAGACTATTCCAAAATAAAGGTATGAATTGTGGACCTTGATCTCTAACAATGTCATCAAGAAATCTATGAAGCCTAAAAATGTATCTCAAAAAATTCTAGTAGTAGTTGCATGTGTGATTGCCTTGGTGGTTGGAATGAAGTGTGCCATCTTTGTAAGTCTAACCACTATAATAAGAATGGCATCATTCTTATCTGACCTTAGTAAATTTGTGATGAAATCCATATATTATGAAGCCCATGGCCTTTTTGGAATAGGTAAAGATTGCAAGGGGCCAAGAGGTATATCTCACACTACCTTAGATCTATTTCAAGTGTCACAAGTTTGGATATATTGTTTGACTTCCTTCCATATTTGAGGCCATAAACAATCCCTTGATAGAGTTGTGTTCACTACAACATATCGAGGGTATACCGAGGTTGCTATCGAGGCAAATGAACGGGCGTGAATTCTTCGCAACGTCGATGTTGCAGTCGGTGTAGGCGTCGGAACCAAAGCGTTGGTATGACGTCGGTATAAGCGTCGATATAGGTGTCAGTATAAGCGTCGGTATTTCCGACGCATATATCGACGTCTATACCGACGTTCGCTGGGTGTACGGGTGCATATACCGACCACCATACTGGAGCTACCGATGCGTATACCGACGACCATTCCTGCACAAATTTTTTTGGACAGAGTGTGTTGTCTTTTGCTAAAGCATGATGTTGTTTAGCAAAAGACAATACACTCTGCCCAATTGAGTACATGTGTTATGTACTCTAATGGCAACCAAAACATAAACTTATATGAACAAAAATGAACAATGATTCATGTACAGAAAGTCGTATATTCCATAAATGAAAAATGTACAAAAGTGTGGCAAAGCACTTACATATAGGAATCGAATACAAAATTATGGTACATCATTGCCACATAGGAGTGTAATACAAAATTGTGGCAATGTGACAAAACACTTCCATATAGGAATCGAATACAAAATTATGGTTCATCATTGTCGTATGCGAGTGTGATACAAAATTATGGCATTGGTCAAAATATTTACACCTACAATCCTGCAACAAAACATATGTATAAAATAAGACCAATTAACATGACATTTATAAAGAACAACTAGAAACATGGAACCAAGATATAACTTTACCTAATCAAGAATATTCTCCCATGAGACGATTGCACCGCGTCCCTCTAAGTCTTGTAACAGTGCAGTCAGTCCATGTCGATATCCATACGATTCTTCAGCTCGCGTTGGAGGACGACCCACTGCCAACTCCTACAGTAAATATGCAAAATGTTAGATGAATATACATAATATACTTAACACAAACAACTTCAATAATTAACATCATACTTACAAATTGGCAACGCATACTGTCGTATCCGCCGCTACCTAAATGCGACGTTCCAACCGTATCTAACCGTGTGCCCGCCGCATCTCTTTGTTGACGATACCGATCAAGAGTATGTTGATGTTCATCCTGAGTTGATTCCCATTCTTCAGCGTCTAGCCATACAAGCTTCGGTAAGTCTGCTTTGAAAGCATCGCGAGCTTCAGATCGTTGATGCGACATGACCTCGCGTGCTGTATATTGTATCCAATCGGAACTCACAACAAGATTGTCAGGTGCTAGCCGGTACTCTTCATATCTGCATTGTGTGATATTATTTTTAGAGTCTCTATCTTGTTCGGCCCATTTTAGCATTACTGAATGATCGAATTCGATAGAGCAGAGTTGTCGTATCCATTGTCGCATTGACTTCCCCGCCGCATCCATAACTGGAGCTCCATTACGGATATGATATATCTTCGATTCATCATGATCATGTGCACCCCAAGGTGTACGTGGAGATCCCATCTGATGCAATATGAAGATCTGATCTCATCCAATGTATATATATATGCAT
This sequence comes from Ceratopteris richardii, assembly GCA_020310875.1. NCBI lineage: Eukaryota > Viridiplantae > Streptophyta > Polypodiopsida > Polypodiales > Pteridaceae > Ceratopteris > Ceratopteris richardii. The sequence goes on along the minus strand of CM035443.1, from coordinate 20,134,814 downwards.
GCTTAAGCTTGTATACATATGCATTCATGTATATATATGCATTCATGTATGCATATGCATTCATGTATGCATATGCTTGCTTGTTTGCATATGCATGCTTAAGCTTGTGTACATATGCATTCATGTATACATATGCATATGCATATGCATACATGTATACATATACATATGCATATGCTTGTTTGTATACATACATGTACATATACATGTATGTATATGCATACATGTATGCATATGCATATGCATACATGTTTACATATACATATACATATGCTTGCTTGTATGCATATGCATGCTTAAGCTTGTATGCATATGCATGCTTAAGCTTGTATGCATATGCTTGCTTGTATACATATGCACGCTTGCTTGTATGCATATGTAAGCATATGCTTGCTTGCTTACATATGCATATGCATGCTTGAGCATGTAAGCATATGCATATGCATGCTTAAGCATGTATGCATATGCATATGCATGCTTAAAAATGTATGCATATGCATTCATGTATACATATGCATTCATGTATACATATGCATTCATGTATGTATATGCATATGCATGCTTAAGCATGTATGCATATACATTCATGTATACATATGCATTCATGTATGCATATGCATTCATGTATGCATATGCATTCATGTATGTATATGCATATGCATGCTTAAGTATGTATGCATATGCATTCATGTATACATATGCATTCATGTATGTATGCATATGCATACATGTATGCATATGCATCCATGCATGTATGCATATGCATACATACATGAATGCATATGGATGCATGTATGCATGTATGTATGTATGCATATGCATGCATGTATACATATGCATTCATGTATGTATGCATATGCATATGCATGCTTAAGCATGTATGCATATGCATTCATGTATACATATGCATGCATGTATGCATATGCATGCATGTATGCATATGCATGCATGTATGCATGTATGTATGTATGGATGCATGTATGCATGTATGCATGTATGCATGTATGCATGTATGCATCTATGTATGTATGCATGTATACATATGCATTCATGTATGTATGCATATGCATATGCATGCTTAAGCATGTATGCATATGCATTTATGTATACATATGCATTCATGTATGTATGCATATGCATATGCATGCTTAAACATGTATGCATATGCATTCATGTATACATATGCATTCATGTATATATGCATATGCATTCATGTATGTATGCATATGCATATGCATGCTTAAGCATGTATGCATATGCATTCATGTATACATATGCATTCATGTATGTATGCATATGCATGCATGTATGCATATGCATTCATGTATGTATGCATATGCATGCATGTATGCATATGCATGCATGTATGCATATGCATTTATGTACACATATGCATTCATCTATGTATGCATATGCATGCATGCATGCATGTATGCATATGCATGCATGCATGCATGTATGCATATGCATGCATGCATGCATGTATGCATATGTATGTATCGTTATGCATGCATGCATGTATGCATATGCATGTATGCATGTATGCATGTATGTATGTAAGCATATGCTTGCTTGTTTACATATGCATACATATACATATGCATTCATGTATACATATGCATGCATGTATGCATATGCATGCATGCATGTATGGATATGCATGTATGCATGTATGTATGTAAGCATATGCTTGCTTGCTTACATATGCATATGCATGCTTGAGCATGTAAGCATATGCATATGCATGCTTAAGCATGTATGCATATGCATATGCATGCTTAGGCATGTATGCATATGCATTCATGTATACATATACATTCATGTATGTATATGCATATGCATGCTTAAGCATGTATGCATATGCATTCATGTATACATATGCATCCATGTATGTATATGCATATGCATGCTTAAGCATGTATGCATATGCATGCATGCATGTATGCATATGCATGTATGCATATGCATGCATGCATGCATGTATGCATATGCATGCATGCATGTATGCATATGCATGTATGCATATGCATGGATGCATGCATGTATGCATGTATGAATATATGCATATGCATGCATTTATGCATATGCATGTATGCATATGCATGAATGCATGTATCCATATGCATGTATGCATATGCATGCATGCATGTATGTATGCATGGATGCATGTATGTACGGATTCATGTATGTATGCATGTATGTATGCATGTATGCATATGCATGTATCCATATGCATGCATGCATGTATGCATATGCATGTATCCATATGCATGCATGCATGCATGTATACATATGCATGCATGCATGTATGCATGTATGCATGTATGCATATGCATGCATGCATGTATGCATATGCATGCATGCATGTATGCATATGCATGCATGCATGTATGCATATGCATGCATGCATGTATGCATGTATGCATGTATGTATGTATGCATGTATCCATGTATCCATATGCATGCATGCATATGCATGTATGCATGTATGCATATGCATGCATGCATGTATGCATATGAATGCATGTATGCATATGCATGCATGTATGCATGTATGCATATGCATGCATGCATGTATGCATATGCAGATGCATGTATGCATATGCATGTATGCATGTATGCATATGCATGCATGCATGTATGCATGTATCCCTCTCTCTCTCAAACAAACAAAAATAAAGAGAGAAGATATTAGAAAACAAAAATATAAAGAAAGATAAAAGAGTGATATATGTTTTACTTACATTTATGTAATTTTTGAATCAAAGTTGTCAAAATCCACTTGAAATTCTCCTTCGTTGAATTTCCAAAGATTTGATCTCAAAAATCTCTTGCAAAACTAAAGAGAGAAGATATTAGAAAAGCAAAAAGATAAAGAAAGAAAACAAAGTGATACAATATGTGCGATCTACTTACCAAAGCATCAGATCTATAAAGATAGAGGTGGAAGGAGAGGGAAAGAGGGAGAGAGAGAGAATTGTTTGACACGATCGTCAGAATCCACTTGAAGTTCTTCTTCGTCGAATTTCCAAAGATTTGATCCCAAAATCTCTTGCAAAACCAAACAAAGAACATATTAGTAAAGAAAAAACATAGAAAATTAAAGAAAAGAGAGAGAGAGAGGGAGAGAGATGGAGAGAGAGTGAGAGAGAGAGAGAGGGAGAGAGAGAGATAGGGAGAGAGAGGGAGGGAGAGAGAGAGAGGGAGAGAGAGAGAGAGGGAAGGGAGGGAGAGAGGGAGAGAGAGAGAGGGAAGGGAGGGAGAGAGGGAGAGAGAGAGAGGATGACAAACAGAGTTCTGTTGTTGGCACGCACAAACCCGAAAGCAGAAGTTCTACATTCAAAATGAGCAGAATGATGAATTTTGGGTTTGGGCCGAGTTAAAAAGAGATCATCGGTATAAGCGTCGGTATATGCATCGGTATTTCCAGCAAAGTACAGACGCATATACCGACGTCGTGATTCCGAGGCAACGTAGCTGTGGTTCCGATGCAATGCAGCTTTCCCAAATTTCCCGAGGGGTATACCGACGCCGACAGTTGCCCGTCGGTACACTGACCGTCGGTATTCCCACGATATGTTGTAGTGTGTTGTTTTATTTACTCCGAAATGTCCTACTCTAAGATTATCATGATGTTGTTGAAGTACTTGGATCCTGGGATTTCTTGAAGGTGTTGCAAGTGGTATAGGCCTCAATAACAGTAATGAGAGGTTTACAAGATCTTCCAACACATGAACCTTACCATAAACGCCTTGAGACTCAAAAATAGATGAGTGAGAGATAGAGAGAGAATAGAAAAATTTTCAAAGTGTATGATAAGTTAGAAAGTTCGCCTACACTAACTTATATTCCGATGTCAAATTACAATATGTGAATATGATATAAACTGACAATATTGGAATCTAGGCTGAAGTATGATCTAGATACAAGAAATTGTGTGTATAGTGCCTAAGAGGTATGAAGAGTGTGTGTGTGTGTGTAAGAATATGGATACTATGAACAATTTAGAACTATTTTATGGCAAATCCTAATTCAAATTAACCTAGATCAGAAACTAGTGAATGAACAAGTGAGGACAAATGTAGACTTGTTACTCACAGTGTATCAACAAGTGATGTTGATGATTGGCTTACACAAGCTCCTCCTCATTGCTCCAGATGTAGAGCACACCTCCTCAAACCTCCTTGTTGATCATCTTGAGTGATATTTAAGAAGTGTGCCAATGCCTTCTTTATATAGCTTTAGCACCCTTGAAAAGAAACTTAAGAAAACAATAAAGCTAGGATCTACTCAATGAAAAAGAAACGAAAGAAAATTGGCACCAAAAAATTTGGAAGAGAAAAAAAACTCTTCATGCTAAGAAACAAATGCGCTGCTATTGCTGTCTGTTAAAAGTCAAGCTTCAAGCTACAAATTCGTGGGGAATCTTTTATGGACATGTGGAGCAATCAAAGGAAGCCAAAAGCCATGAGATTCCATCAAGAAAAGTCACTCAACCACTCCTCAAGTCATCTCAACTAAGTCCTCCAAGTTAGGAGGCTCATTTGGAAAAGTAGTTCCTAGATTTTAGGGGCACACTTCTCACTATAAAAGGAGCATGTATCCCGACTTCTTTTTGCCCATCTTCTTCGATTTTTAGCTCATGTAAAGTCAGCACTAAGTGCTGGAGTTGTGATAAGCAAGCCCCTTGCTTAAGCTAGCCCCTTTCTTGCTTGTTTTTTTTCTTTTAGTAGGCATATCTATGTGTGTGCATAGGCAGTGTTGCAACTCTCTACCCCTAAGTTGTTAGCATTGTTTCTCCCTCATATTGTATCCATTTGATGCAATTCTTGTCTCATTGGATAGCTATTACAGTCTATTTTATGCTCACAAAGTCTCCGAATCATTCTCTAAGTAATCTGGGAGCAACATTCATTTTAATGAAGTTGTGTGATTGATATCTCTCTTGGTGTGTAGGCTCTGTTGGAAATATTTTGCTCTCTGTTGTAAGGGCTGGTTCTCCTTCTCTATGTATCCATTTGCTATGATTTTGGTGTCATTGGGTAGCTATTAGAGTCCTTTAAAGTTGACTCAAGTTTGAGATTCATTCTCTGTATAATCTCTGAGAAAAGCTTGCTGACGTGAAGTGAGGTATCTGCTTGACTGGCAGTTGTGAGCATTCAACTAGCTCATGTTGTAGACATTATTTTTCCTTGTGTAAGCATCCATTTGAAGTGAAATTTGTTTTGTTGGAAAGCTCTTGGTGTCTACTACAAGTCTACAAAAGCTCACTGGAGTTCTCTGTAGAAGCTCTGAGTAAGAACATTTTTGGGGTGCAGAGGTCAAAGAAGGTTACCTGTGGAGGTCATTCACGCTTCGTCGTTGCTTAGGGGTTGAGATACTTCCCCCATCAGTGGTATCAGAGCATTTGGGCATCTTAGAGGTATCACATACAAGCAAGAAGACCTCTTGGAGTTGGTGGTTGAAGATTTTCATCAACAAAAGCTTCTTGGAGGTAGCTCACATCAAGGGGGAGCTATTCTACTCAAATTTTCAAGAGCACAAGGTGTCCATCTAAGGAAAGCTTTGGATTGAGGTAACCTCAGAGCCTCATTTTCATTTTACACACATTGGAGCATTAGCCAAGGGCTAGGTCAAGTATCAAAGACTAGATATGGGAGACTTCAACACTCAAATTGAAAAGCTAGACAAAGGTAACTATCAACCATGGAGATTTAGGGTCTCCAACTATCTTATGGGCAAGGGCCTTTGGGGGTTGATTAGTGGAAGTGAACCAAGACCTAGATTGGATGAGAATCCAACCAATGACCAGAGAAGGGCCTTAAGGGAATGGAATGAAAGAGACAAGAGGGTTATCTTTATTCTTTCTCAACACATTAGCAATAGCATGATCGGCCATATCCAAGACTTGGATTCAAGCATGAAGGTATGGGAGACACTTGAAAGGCTTTATTCAACAAGCACCAAAGCAAGGAAGATCCAACTCAAGAATGAGCTCAAAAACCTTAGGAAGAGCTCAGGGAGTAGCATAAATGACTACATACTTAAGGTCAAGGAGTTATCAGATGCATTGGGATCCATTGGAAGCCACATAGACGATGACGATCTTGTGGCTTATACTCTCAATGGTTTGAGAGATGATGAGAAGTGGAAACCCTTTACCACTTCAGTTTATGTAAGGGATAATCTTCCCGATTTTGAGCAATTGGTTGCTCTCATGGTCACCGAAGAAATGAACATAGGTGGAAGTTCAACTAAAAGCAAGGATGCACAAGTTTTCTATGCATGTAATCAAAGAGGCAAAGGAAGACGAGGACAAGGAAGGGGCAAAGGAAGGTTTGGAGGAAGGCAAGGCCACTCAAGCAATCAAGGACATGACCAAGGCACCTCATCACAAAGAGGGAGAGGAAGAACAAGAGGAAGAGGAGGACGACATCAACAAAACAGGAATCAAGATGGTGAAGGATGTTACATATGTGGCAAGTTTGGCCACTATGCTAGAGATTGCTACCAAGGAGGAAACCAAAGGAGCTATAATCAAGGTTCTTCATACAAAGGCCAAGGTAATTATGCTTCTACAAGTTCAGAAAATGACAATCTCTTGATGATGCACATGAATGGGAATTCAAGCAAAGTAGATAACACTTGGTATATTGATAGTGGATGTAGCAACCATATGAGTTGCAATGCTTCTTGGTTTACTAATCTACATGTTCCCAAAGGTAAAGGACATGTAGAAATAGGTGATGATACAGCCCATGAGATCTCCCATGTTGGAGATGTAGCTTTGGATGACAAGGAGGAAGGAAGATGTCTCAAGGATGTCTTGCATGTACCTACTATCACAAAGAACTTGGTGTCCATTGGGCAAATGGTTGAAAGAGGCTATCAAGTAAGGTTCAACAAAGGTGGATGTTTTGTGGAGAACCCTAAGCAAGGTTACAAGGTCATAGCAAGAGGAAAGAAGCAAGGGATACTCTTCACTTTGGAGGTAAATTCTCATTCCACTCAACATGTCTACTTCACATATGGAAACAAGAGGATTTCGGAGTTTGACTTGTGGCACAAGAGGATAGGTCACATCAACATACAAAGAATGAAGGAAATGCAATTCAAGAGGCTGGTTGAAGGTCTTCCCAACTTCCAAGGACAAGGTATGAAGCATTTATGTGAATCTTGTCAACTAGGGAAGCAAGCTAGACTTCCATTCAAGAAGAGTGGCTACATAAGCCAACATCCATTGGAGTAGATACATACAGATGTGTGGGGGCCAACCAAAGAGCAATCCATTGGAGGTAACAAGTACTTTGTCACTTTTATAGATGATTGCACAAGGATGGTTTGCGTTTATTTCATCAAAAACAAATCAGATGTGTTTACATGTTTCAAAGCATTCAAGGCAATGGTAGAGAAGGAAACAGGTACATATATCAAGAAGCTAAGGTCCGATGGAGGGGGAGAATATTTCTCACATGAGTTTTCTGATTTTTTAGTGGATCAAGGCATCAAGAGGCAAGTAACATGCAGGTACACACCCCAACAAAATGGAGTAGCAGAGAGAAAGAATAGATACATTGCTGAGATCGCTAGAGCAATGCTTAATGAGATGAATGTACCTAACATGTTTTGGAGTGATGCAACAAATATCGCCGTGTATCTTATGAATAGGGCTCCTACCTCAGGGATCCATGGCTTGACACCATATCAAGCCTATTATGGTAAGAAACCTGATCTTTCCCACTTGAAGATATTTGGATGTACTTGTTATGTACATGTGCCAAGTGAGTTGAGGCACAAGCTACAACCAAAGGCAGAAAAGTGTGTGTTTCTAGGATATTCAAATGATCATAAAGGTTACAGGTGCTTCAACCCAAACACAAAGGACTTGAGGATATCAAGGGATGTAGCATTTGATGAGCTACTCCCTTGGTATAAGAAGTATGATTGTATGCAGGACTATGAAGAAGAAAAGCATGGACATGATGAAGAACAAATCGACCTAGAGCTAAGCGGCCCAAGGTGTTCCATCAATGAAGATAGTTCAAGCATGAACTGACCATGGAGGGGGAGATCTTCATCAAGCTATGAAGCACAATCAATCAACCAAGGCAAAACAACATTGGTGGAGTTGGATGAAGAAGGTAATGAAGTTGAAGATGATGAAGGACACATGATGGAGAAAGAAGCCATGTCAAAGAAAGAGATCAAGTTCCCAAGGCAAAGGAGGTTTATTCCTCCAAAAGGTGAGGAAAGGAAGTCTTCTAGAGTTAAGTATCCAACTCAAAGGTTTACTTATGATTCATACATGGCAACTCATTATGCATATATGAACAAAGTAGTAGAAGATCATGAGCCCGATTGCTATGAAGATGCAAGCAAGTACACCGAATGGAAAGAGGCAATGCAAGAAGAGATCGACGCACTTGAGGAGAATCAAACATGGACTCTAGTGCCCAAGAAGGATAACATGAAGGTAATAGGTAATAAGTGGGTGTATAAGTAAAGAGGAATTCAGATGGATCTATTTCTAGGTTCAAAGCAAGATTGGTGGCCAAGGGTTTTGCACAAACCTATGGAGTGGACTTTGAAGAGACATTCAGCGGCGTGGCAAAGATGAGCACCATTAGGACACTCATTGCAATGGCTTCTAGCAAAGGATGGAAGCTTTTCCAATTGGATATCAAGAATGCCTTTCTCAATGGAGACTTGGAAGAAGAGGTATACATGGAGCAACCACTAGGTTTTGTTCATAAAGAGTTTCCACATCATGTTTGTAGGTTGAAGAAGGCACTTTATGGCCTAAAGCAAGCTCCAAGGGCTTGGAACCAAAGATTGGTGGACTATTTGATCAAATGTGGTTACAATCAATGCAAGGTGGATCCATCTCTCTTCATCAAACAAAGAGGAGAACTTGTAGTCTACATGTGCGTGTATGTATATGATCTTATCATTACAGGTAATGATACAAAGGGCATTGAGGAGATCAAGGAAAAGCTTGGAAAAGAGTTTAGGATCTCTGATCTTGGAGATCTTAGGTATTTTCTTGGCATTGAAGTTGTATACAAAGAAGAAGGTATTATGCTCATACAAAGGAAGTATATTCTAGACCTACTTGAGAGGTTTGGGATGCTACATTGCAAGCCTATTTCAAATCCCATGGAAGTTAATGTAAAGCTAAGCTCCATTGATGGAGAGCCATTAGAGGATGTAACCTTGTATCAATCTATTGTAGGATCTTTCAATTATGCCACAATAACTAGGCTCGACATAGCATATGGAGTTGGAGTGTTATCACAATTTATGCATAGTCCAAGGACTACACACTTGCAAGCTGCAAGAAGGATGTTACGATATCTCAAGGCCACTATAAATGAAGGATTGTTCTATTCATTTGATGATGATATGCAGGTCAAAGCTTATTCTGATGCCGATTGGGCCGGTTCGAAGGAGGATAGAAGAAGTACAAGTGGTTACCTAGTCATGCTAGGTAGCAAGATCATCTCATGGATTTCAAAGAAGCAACCCATGGTGGCATTATCTTCCACGGAGGCTGAGTATAGAGCTTTGGCTCAAGTCACATGTGAGCTAATGTGGATTAAGAAGTTATTTATGGAGCTTAATTTGCAGGTTGACACATATCCAATTTTTTGTGACAACATGAGTAGCATTCATCTAGCATCGAATCCTGTCTATCATGCTAGAACCAAGCATATTGAAGTGCGCTATCACTTCATAAGGGAAAAGGTGATATCCAAGGAAGTTTCAGTACATCATATTGGTACCAAGGAACAAGTTGCGGACATGTTTACAAAGGCTTTGGATGGGATGAAGATTTCAAAATTCAAGCAATGCATCAACATGAAGGAGCTTGGATGAGGACGAAGAATTGAAGCTTGAGGGGGAGTGTTAAAAGTCAAGCTTCAAGCTACAAATTCGTGGGGAATCTTTTATGGACATGTGGAGCAATCAAAGGAAGCCAAAAGCCACGAGATTCCATCAAGAAAAGTCACTCAACCACTCCCCAAGTCATCTCAACTAAGTCCTCCAAGTTAGGAGGCTGATTTGGAAAGGTAGTTCCTAGATTTTAGGGGCACACTTCTCACTATAAAAGGAGCATGTATCCCGACTTCTTTTTGCCCATCTTCATGGAGTTTTAGCTCATGTAAATTGAGCACTAAGTGTGGAGTTGTGATAAGCAAGCCCCTTGCTTAAGCTAGCCCCTTGCTTGTTTGTTTGTTTTCTTTTAGTAGGCATATCTATGTGTGTGTGCAGACAGTGTTGCAACTCTCTACCCCTGAGTTGTTAGCATTGGTTCTCCCTCATATTGTATCCATTTGATGTAATTCTTGTCTCATTGGATAGCTATTAGAGTCTATTTTATGCTCACAAAGTCTCTGGATCATTCTCTAAGTAATCTAGGGGAAAAATTCATTTTAGTGAAGTTGTGTGATTGATATCTCTCTTGGTGTGTAGGCTCTATTGGAAATATTTTGCTCTCTATTGTAAGGGCTGGTTCTCCTTCTCTATGTATCCATTTGCTATGCTTTTGGTGTCATTGGGTAGCTATTAGAGTCTTCTAAAGTTGACTCAAGGTTGAGACTCATTCTCTGTATAATCTCTGAGAAAAGCTTTCTGGAGTGAAGTGAGGTATCTGCTTGACTGGCAGTTGTGAGCATTCAACTAGCTCATGTTGTAGACATTGTTTCTCCTTGTGTAAGCATCCATTTGAAGTGAAATTTCTTTTGTTGGAAAGCTCTTCGTGTCTACTACAGGTGTACAAAAGCTCACTGCAGTTCTCTGTATAAGCTCTGAGTAGGAGCATTTTTGGTGTGCAGAGGTCAAAGAAGGATACCTGTGGAGGTCATTCATGCTTCGTCGTTGCTTAGGGGTTGAGATACTTCCCCCATCACTGTCGTCAGTGGGGTTTGACTTTGGGTGGTTTGTTTTAGGAGTCATTCTTTTAATCCATCAAGCCCACGTGCTTTTCTTGAAGAGCACACTAGAGTGCTCAATATATTTTGTAGTATTGGACTATTTGATAGTGCTTCCAATCTTCACATGAAATTCATGATCCTCTTGATTTTTGGAGAATATTAAGATATCATCGAGGTATATTACCACAAAATCATCTAAATATTCTTAGGAGATATAATCATTAATCATATGTTGAAAGCTGATTAGAGCATTTGTAAGTCCGAATGGCATAACTAAATATTTGAAATGTTTGTACCTTCTTCAAAATGATGTCTTCCATTGGTCTATTTTTTTGTCTTGATAACATTTTAAGCTCCTCGAAGGCCAATCTTCAGAACGAAGCAGTGGCCACAGTCTAGTCCACTAATCCCCTAGGCTAGGCATAGGGTTCTCTTGTTTTCTTGTGGTCAAAGATGGTATTGAGGAATAGAAACCACTAGTTCATGTTGAAGCATGGTTTGTGAGTATGCCAGTTTGAATCGTAGCCATTGGATTCAGTTAAATATCGAAAGGCGATCATTAAATTTTAAAATAAAATAGTCGTGTGTGATCTCCACTGTTGGATGTAAGGCACATCTAATGGTTTAGGTTAAATCCACAAAGACAATTATGACATCAAATATGTGCCGTTGGATAGACCTCAGAATCCAATGCTTCATATTTTGTTTAGAGAATTTTGTGCATTTTGATTTGGAGCCATCGGATATTTGAAGCATCTAACGGTTGCAATATTCCTCCGTCAGGGATGCATGATTGCTTTTTGTCACTATATGAAAGAGTTGCTACGCATTCATCCTAGCCATTGGCTTCTAACATCATCTAATGGCTATGAATCCATCCCATTATAGTACATTGGATTAAGCGCAGATCGAACGGACTGGAAAGTCTCTCAAGACGGAAGTGCAAGTGGACTGTGTGGGTGATTTGTTGTTTGTTGCCAGGAAAACTCTCGAACTGCGCGGGTTGTTTGTCATTTTCTGCCAAGAAGAGTTCCCCCATGATGCACTGAAGTGGACATCTTTGTCGGTTTGTGATAGAGGCTCCAAACCAAATCTTCACCGTTGGTGATGAAGATCCAACGGTTATAATACGTCACGACTCCCATCTAACTGATCCAAGTATTGGGAAAGATTATTTTAATGAAAAATGCCACTAGTGGTTTTTGGTGTCTCCTTAATCACCAAGATTATGGTCTTAATCCCAAATCCTTACGAGGCCCAAATGGGGCTCACTTTTTCCCCTAATCTATACGTCATTTCCTTCCTTACAGCATGTACGAAGGCTTTGGCCCCTACATATGTCACGTTCTTCTTGATATATCAACAATTGAGATTACTCTTTTCCTAATTTAAGCCTCAATTATGTTTCTTTAGCCAAGCCATTCCAACAATAATAGGAGTTACTAGATTTTATGTTACATTGAAACATATTTGGGAATCATGGTCACTAAGATATACTCTTAATGGTGTGGTTTCCATGGTAAGGTCATCTATGTACAAATTAAGCTACTACTCATTTGTTCTTCTAAAGCATTGGAGTCTTGTGTTTCTTCACCAATCCTTCATTGATGAAACATGAGGAGGCTCCAGAATCTACGAAAGAAAGGGTCTTCTTAGACATGATTAACTTGAGAAGGGGAAGACATGTTGCTATAAATGTTGCTAGAATTATGAGACCCTTATATCATGGTGTAGTTGTATTGTCTCCTTTACAATTGGACTTTCTTGGTTTCCATAATAGAGGAATAGCTTGTTATCTCTCCTTCTCTGTTTCTCTTGTGGGGCTAGAGGCTGGAACCTAGTTATGTCTATCTACATAGGCTCAACCATGTGCTCTTCTCTAGAAGTGGGCTAAAATGGTTTCCATTGACGAAGTCTTCCTTTTACTTGTTCTTCTTGTTTAAAAAACATGGTTATCAAATTGAATGGCTTGGGTGATGTATTCATTCAATGTCTTAACCTCTTACATCATGATCACAAGGTCTTTCACATCATCTCTTAAGCCCTATCTAAATTGTGTTATAAAATAACCTCATTCCATGTAAGATCATATATCCATTGCCTAAATTCTGATGCATAGGAAGAGGTAGGGCAGTACCATGACGTAGCTTCCGGAGTTTTGTTTGTGCCACGCAACTTGTCTTTGCATCTCCAAACATGCTGGTGAGCTCTCAAAGAAACACTTCATAGTTATGAAGTGTTACCATGCCCTTCTCCAACATTGAGGGGTTGGAAAGAATAAGTATATATGTGTCCAACCCCTCCTTATAAAGGTTTCGAAGTGGGTTTCATCAATGGCACTTAAAATTTGATGATGTCATTAATTCAAAACAAGACGTTGGAGTATCAGAATCAGGCAAATAAAAAGTCGATCTTAGGGTTTTGGCATGTTCCAAATCTGATGAAGGCTTAGTTTCTCCAAAATCTCAATAATCATAAGATATAAAGTCACATGGAATCTGATGTTCAAGATGGTTTCCTATGTCCATGACACCTTCACTCTTGCTTTTCAAATATATGTTCTTCTTTCATTCTCCAAGGTTTCAATAAAATAAAAGAGTTTGATGCGATTAAGTAATTGTTTGAAGTAAATTTTTGCAACTTTAGTCATCTTTTCTCACAGGACCAACCGTTTTCCTCTAATTCACCCTCTTTGCTTAGTTCTATGAGTTGATCATTCTCTTTGTTTCTATATTTACTTCAAGTTTTTTCAATCTTGCGTTTCCATTTGCACTCTTTTATCTCCCTCTTGGGCTTCTATGTGTGTATAACATGAGATTGGGCATCCGTTATAGGGGTAGATGCTAAAAGTGATGAGAACCATGAGATGAGAGCTCCATTCTATAACTTTTTGGAGCCACAAGAGGCATGCGCATCTCACTTACCTTCTTCATCTTTAATATGCACTTCTTTCTTCCTTTGGCTTGTGATTGTAGTAGGAGCCTGGATTTCCGCTTGTGAGCTTGCGCCATGTGTTGATTCTTCTTTCACTAGTTTCTTGAGGTTCCCCTTGCGTTCCTTGTATAGCTTGCGGCACTCATTGTATATATTTTGGATTTTGTGCCTCATATTTGTGATCGTAGGGCTCATTGTATTCTTTGTTACTAGGTAAAATGACGTTTAAGATCTAGTGCTTATAGAAAAAAACGCTCTTCCTTCTTGTTCGTGAAAAATTGCTAATCTTCAGCATTCAACCATTCATCTAGATCATATGGTAGAGGTCATACTCGTCATATATCATGCATCATTCCTTGCGGATTCATGGCCCGACTCAAGTGAATTTTTACGCGGGTCATGCTCCCTATGTAAAGATCACACGAAAATTGATATTTCCGAGAGGGAGATATATTTGTATTGATGGGACAAGTGCAAAAGGGTCTAGGCTCGATATGAAATTCCTTGTATTGAATTCACCACAACGAGTAACGAAACAAGTATTACTTCATGTCTAGGGATCTGAAGATTTCCAAGCATGGCAACATTAACAAATCTTTCCAAAGAGATGCAGTATTTACAAAGAACAACACATTATGCATAACTCCATTTACCTCTTTTAAGTTTGGAAATTGAGCAAACACAATAAATTCAAACAAAATAAGACACCAAAGGCATAAAAAAAGAATATGTTATGCAGATTTGTGGAGTATATCAAGTTCCATCACTAATCTGAGCTTTCTTTTATTGTTTTTGTGAAAAAATAACATCTCCCTAAATAACATTGTATTGGATTATTGTCTCCCTTCCTCTTAGTATTTGTTCACTCAAATAGGAAAAAGAAAAAGCTCTTTGAATGCTTATCGTTTTCTTCATAAAAGAATAATGGTGAATCTCATACTCTATCTTCTCATACAATTACGTTTATGCATTGAAAAGTTATACTTCATATTTTGTTACCACTATTTGTCTGTGCATGTAGACATTCAAGAACAAAAGTTATTTTACTTACTTTCCTTATCTCGTTTAATAAAAAGAGCACTATATTTCAAAGAGTCCAAATACATATATCCATCTTGGATTTCTCTGCTTTACTTGATTGCATCAATATGTAGTCTCCTATTGACATCGTTGCTCTACTTTTATCTTTCTTATCTTTTCGGAAAGTTGTCTTATTTTGGATGATCTCAAACCTTAAAAATTGGAGGTACACCATTGGAAGCTGAAGAATCTTATTCATAGGAAATTTAAGGATTGTATTCATTATATGGAATAGAGAGTTGAAGCATTGGAAAATGCTACTATGTATAGGAAAATTATGGGAAGCTTGATGTATCTCACAACTACAAGGCCTGATCTAAGCTACACTATTGTACTTGAAAGTCAATTTATGTAGGTTCCCAGGAAGCCACATTTAGATGCTTTGAGGCAAACTCTACGTTATGTGAGAGCTACTTTGGGTTATGAATTTTTTTATGAAGGCAAATTTGCAGGTTCATGGGTACATCGATGCAGATCGGGCTCACAATATTCCACATAGAAGATCTATAGTGGCTTTCTATTCTCACTTGGAAGTAAAACTATTACATGCAGTAGCAAGAAGCAACCCATTGCTGCTTTGTCAAGTATAGAGTGTTAAAGTTTGAGATCTATGGAAGCACGCAAACAAGACAAGAAAGAAGATGAATCTTGGAGCACAAAACACAATACTGAATGTATTACCACTAGAATGTACAAAGATAAATAACCTGTTAGGGCTATACAAGCCGGGGGAAAAACCTCCTAAACAGGGAAAAAAGTGCACCGATGGTCCTAGTGTATTCACACACATCATAACCTAAATATATCAACAAATCCCCCTTGGGAGTGATGCTGTGAACAAGGAGTTGGCACGCATGTATAAGGAAGTGCGAAGCTATGTGGAATCAATCTACAAAAGGAAGTAAACCCAAAGCTTTGCAAAAAGCTTCAAACTTCTTCCTAGGTAGAGCCTTCGTGAAAAGTTCTACAAGGGTCTCCTGTGTGGGCACATATGCCAGCTAATCTCCTCATCATAGAACCTCTCCCTGAGATAATGATAATGCACCTCAATGTGCTTAGTGCGAGCATGGAACATATGGTTCCTCGCAACTGTCAATGCAATCTAACTGTTAGTGAAGATGATGGTGGTAGAAGATTGACCAACACCCAAATCAGCCATAAGGCATCTAAGCCACACACACTCAACATTCGTTATGAAGGCTGCCCTATAGTCAGCCTTACAATTAGAAGTGGCCACAGCAAGCTGCTTCTTGCTCAGCCAAGATATAGATGAGCTACCAAGCATGAAGCAAAAGCCGCTAGTGGACATATGAGTGTCATAGCAATCAATCCAATCAGAGTCAGAACAAGCATGTAAATTTATTGCTAGTGAAGCCCCCTTGGGATAAAACAATCCAAGTAGTCAGGTAGCACTCAAGTAGACAAAGATATGCTTAACCTAGGCAATGCATAAACCTGCTCATCTGTGAGATAGCAAACTGAATATCTAGCTCAGTAATGCATAAGTAAATCAAGCATCCAACAACCTACTGATAGGGAACAACATCAATGCATCTCAAACGTCATGAAGAATCAATCATAAACATGTCTCCACAGGAGTGGCAATGGGTTTACAATCTTCAAGGCCAAAATGTTGTAATAATGTGTCAATATATTTCGTTTGACACAAAGCTATTTTGCCATCAACTTGCATAAACTGAAAAACTTACACTTCTTTATGCAAATCATCATTCAGAAATGTAGTTTTAATGTCCAGTTGATGTAGATCCCAACCATGATGAGCTTTGAGTGCATAAATGGTATGAACAATAGTCATTTAGCAAGTACGAGCAAAGGTCTCATCAAAATCAATGCCTCTTTCCTGAGCATAACCCTTTTCAACAGGCCTAGCCTTATACCTGTCAAGTGTTCCATCACGCTTATGCTTAAGCTTGTATACCCACTTAGTGCCAATCGCCTTCTTGCTAGGAGGCAAGTCACATAGACACCAGGTACCATTTTTCATTATAGCATCATATTCAGATTGCATAGCAGCCATCCCATTAGGGAAAAAAATGAGCCCTCTCTAGGCCTTTTAGATTAAGGGTTGATCAGTGATCCACCAATGAGAAGAGAGTAGTGGCCATAGTCTAGTTTCTTAATCTACTAGGCTAGGCCTAGGTTTCCCTTGTTTTGTTGTGTTAAAGCCTTCAAAACAACTATCAAATGGTGGCTTTTTGAGCATGAGTGGTATGGGAGACGAAAGGATTCATTTTCAGCCATTAGATCTCAGAGAAATCCAAGAGACCATGTGGATTTGCAAAAGCCAAGGGAGGAAGAGATCTTTTCCCTTGGATACATAGTAAATCGTGTGGTATTGGTGTATATCCATTGGGAAAATGCACCCACACATATGCACCCTTGGATTGAAAGGGAATAAGAAGGTCCATGTGGCACTTTGTATGAAATAGATGCTTTCACTCATATCCATTTGATCTTAGCCTCATCCTAAGGATCGAGATGCTCCCTCCCATGAGAAAAAGCACCTTTTGATATTCTCAATTGATCTAGATAAGACTAGTCGGCGCACACTCTTGCAAAGGGGAGATCAGCCCCATCCGCACTCCATCCTTGGATTTGAGATCAATCCAATGGTTGAAATCCTTGCTGAGATTGGCACGCACGCCTCTTCAATGCTTTGTCCACATCCCACAAAAATGGATAGATGCCATTGTTTTTAAATGATCGAAGGGCTACGATTTCCCTCCTTTTTCTATTTAAATATGAAAGTCTATGAAATAATGTTTTATAAGTGAATACAACTAGTGGTTTAGGATTTCCCCTTAATCACCCACAATATTAATTTTATCCCTAAAAAGTCAGGGATCCTTATAACGCCCATCCAGGGTTCCTTTTTCCCCTAACACAATTTTCTGAATTTTGTGTTTCATCAAATGAAACACGCTCATTCTCATCATAGAGACTAGGCGCAGCCATAACATAGTAATATGATGCAAAATATGTAGTATGAGAGCCTCAAGGAGTACAATATGGTAGAGATGCATCTAATTTGATGTCACGCAAAGTCTACACCAACCATTTTGGCATAGTTTTTGCCTCCTCGATATAGGCTCTGTCAACAACAAGTGCATCATGCAAATGCACATAAGAAATGGAATGATCTGCATCATCACATGAAACCTATGACAGCTGAGAAGTTGCCTTATTAGGACCAGAACTAGACTATCCACTTGTAAAAAGAGGCAAAAAATTATCATACATGCCTTTGGAGCTAACAGATGTCTTCTTATTACATAAATTTCACTACTTTATCATCCAATTTCTTGTGTTTTTTTTCAGGCACCAATGCATATGGCAGAAAACCAAAAACATGTAGGTGAGTCATAGATGGCTTGCAACCATGGAAATATCACCGGAATGTGTCGAGATTTTGTCAAAACAAGGTGTTTTTTCGCCTTCGCTGATTTCTTTTGCTAAAGTGTTTCTAGTCGTAAACAAATTTGAATCTTTACCCAAGATTGTTAAACTAACTTCAGACTGCGTCGTGATAGATTTTGGAGTTACTATATTTTCGACAGAATGTGCCGAAATAGTACCGGAATTTACAAGAGGCGTAACACGTTCCACCGGAATATGACCGGAATCATTACTAACATTCTTGACTTTCTTGACAACTGAGTTCGACCTAGTGGTACTTCTACCTCCTGGAGTCGTTTTTAGCAAATTAAGTACCCCGGGCAGGCTGTTCTTTGGATACTTTTCACTGGATCGAGTAACCGGCATGTATCATCTTTTGTACTAACCGTGTACTATTACTGTCGAAAAAAATTTAGTCACATTTCCACAATAGGTTTTCAACAATATGATCTGTTGCCACCTTCCCGCAGTTAAATGGCAATCTTGATAACACTTTTGACAAATAAACAACAATCTTGATGCCACCTTCTCACAGACGGCGCCAGTGTTAAACGTAGCTACTACACCAGTGTTAAACGCTGTTAGTTTCTACTAACTATCAGAAATGCATCTAAGCACCTAAGTGGGTTCTTGGGAGTGGTAGGGGTCAGTTAGACAGAGGCCCTGTACTTAGTTCCCAAAATAACTACTTCAGGTACAGATACTAAGAGCTCTATCGGAATATACTGTCCTTAGGCAATGCCATCACAGTCTTAGCTCAACCACATGTACCGACTACACTGTACCAGACTTGTCAGTATCTTGGTACCGAGTTAATTCAGAACAACATGCTACTGTACCGTTTAGTAGTAGTCCAACCTTCACCAAATAGCGCTCACAATCAGGCAAACCGGATCATAGAAGGTCTCTACAGTTCCAAACCTACAGTACTGACAACTAACACACACTGGAATTACCCTTAGATGAAAGGGCAACAAAGGTAGTTTTTATAGGGTATGACTCAACTCAGATGGGAAACATGTTCTATAATCCTTCAACCATACAATTCACTACAAGTAGAGATATTGTGTTTGATGAACACAAGTCTTTGTATGATGAAGACAAACGAAAGGTAACTCTACCATATGATCTTGATTCTAGTTCTCATCAATCAGGAAGCAAGCATGATAAATAGGCCCAAGATCCAAGAACTGATACAGATGATGACCAAGATGAAAAGGAAAAGGATCACACGCTATGGAAGGCAAGACACAAAGGAAAGATGCAAGAGTGTGGACAATGCTCCAAGCAAGCACCCAGAAGGTCAACAAGAAAAAAAAAGACATTTGTTACAAAGCGTTCAATGTACTTGGCAAAAGAATCTATTTCTGAGGAACCTTCAACCTATGAAGAGGCAAAGGGAAATCATAATTGGGAAAAGGCCACGAAAGAAGGAATAGATGCATTGAAGGAGATGGACACTTGAGATTTGGTTTCAATGTCACCCAATCAAAAGGTAATTGGTTGCAAACAGGTATATAAAGTTCAAACAAACTCAGATGGATAAGTTTGTTGGTACGAGGCAGGATTATTTTCCAAAGGATGCTCACAAACCCATGGCATAGACTATGATGAAACATTCTCACCACTTGCAAAGACAAATACAATCAGAACATTGATAACTATAGCTACTGCAAGGAATTGGAGACTCCTCTAGTTTCATGTAAAAAATTCATCCTTAGATGGTTGGATAGTTGAAGAGGTATACATGTCACAACCATCATGTTTTGAAAACACTAATCATACATCTTATGTTTGCAGACTTAAGAAAGCATTGTATGGGTTGAAAGGAGATCCTAGAGCTTGGAGTTAAAGGTTGGTTACATACCTTCAAGATCAAGGGTTAAAATCTAGCAACTCACATCCTTCTTTATTCATCAAAAGGAATTACAATGAGGTTATCTATTTAGGTGCATATGTAGATGTTATTATTGTGACATGTGATGATCTGAATGGCATTCAAAGGATTAAGAGACACTTGCAAGAGGAGTTCAAAATCAGTGACTTAGGTGAGTTCAACATATTTCCTAAGTATGCAAGTGATTTATATAGATGAAGGGATGTATCTAACTCGGAGAAGATACATTCAAGTCCTATTTCTCAAGTTCAAAATGGAGAACATAAAGCTTGCCAGTACATCTTTAGAATAAAACCATAAGTTAAGTGTTTATGAAACAGAATTGATTGATGATCCTAAAGAGTATAAAAGCTTAGTTGGTAGCTTGATATATGCTACTCACACAAGAGAAGACATATCATATAGTGTGGAGTGTGTTGGAAATTTAGTAGGCCCATAACTAATACCACAGGTCCATGGTTCCATAGGTCCATGATCTACAACACATATTCTAACAATCTTCCAATATTGACAAAATATAAACATACGACACTTAATCATACAAATGATGAGACAATGATAGAGAGAGATTAGACATGTGTAAAGTGTTACGTAAGCCACTCCTTACTCACACTATCAAATATACAAATGTTCAAATTACAATGTGGGAGCAAAACTCTCAACCGCTCTATGTGAACAAAATTAGATGGATGAGTAAATGAACAAATGTAACAAACATATTCAGATGTATGGATAGAAATCCGAATATATATGAGACGTGTGACCTAATAGGTTGTAGAAGAGTGAATATGAGTGAGAGAAAGAGGAAGGATCAGTCTAAAACTGATAATCAGCAAACCCTCATCTGAACTTAGGCTATGGAAGATCCTAAGTCAGATATGTGTGTGAAAAGATCACATACTTACAAAAGTAGCAAAGAATACTAACAAGTTTGCTGCCAGAAATCCTCTAACTCATATGAACATACCTTCTCCAACACCTCATCCAAATATGCATAAAGCATACATGTACTGATTCTCTTATACCTATGCTGAATAGGACTCCTCTTGGTATGGATGCAACTTCCTCCATAAACTCCAAGTAGTACATGTGTGCATAAAGAGAATATGTACCTGAATTCTTAACATAAGATGCAAATCTTATGTTAACCACCATCTTGACAACAAATATAGCAAGTACTAAATCTGAACCTGCTATCTCCTGTCTTCTCAAACTTGAAAATATACACTAGGATCCACATATTTGCATTTACCTTACAAAAAGTTTCTCAACGTACATCCCTTGCATCATGTAAATACACTAAACATAATCAAGAACTGAATCCTGGGACTTGTGACTGATAACTCACAAAGTGTATTAAGAACACTAGTGGTTCATCTCTGACTGAACTCAAGCCAATTCAATCCATGAGTCTCATCAAAATTTCATATCTATGATGTCATCATGTCATCATCCTTTTTCTACCTATTACTCCTTCATACCTCTTTTCTTTAGAATCTGGTATAAACATATATGTGCGCACGTCTAAAACATACCTCTCTGAAATATAAAATTTCTCTTCAATAGAATTATGGAACCTTCTCCTTAACAGGAACACCTAACAGGAACTTTCTCTAGACATTATCCTTCTTCTTTCTTCCTTCAAAGCTAGAACATAAAGAGAAACTGACAAAGGAAGTATAGGAATACTTGATATAGGAATACCTGGAATACTTATAGGTATGAGTCTGAATTCTTTCAAATATGGCTAAAAAATAAGTCTTCATGTTTCATCACCCCCTAGATGATTTAACACTAGTATCCAAAATTCTTCAAATATATAAGAGTTTATGAAATCTAGAACGTCTTCCTTCATAAATCTGATCTTTCATAACATTAATACCTTTGTCTGAAACAAATAATCTGAACCCTTTTATTAGCATTGTGCATATGCCAATAGCTTTCCCTGTCATTCCTCAGCTTCCCAAAAATCTAGAATAAGGTTAGCTGATTTATCTTAAAAAAACCTTGTTGAAAAGCATTTTAGGATTCATATTTTTCTGCAACATAATAAGTATCTTCTTTTGCAACACTAATCTGATAGAACCTGAATCTTTGACTTACTTCCTCCAATGTTAAAGAACTTTCACAAACAAAGGATAGATATCTGACTCATAAATACTCAAGATCTTCATGATCATTGAAGATCATTCAAGATCATCCAAGATCATACAAGATCTATCAAGATCTTACAAGATCATACAAGATCATCCAAGATCAATGATCTCTCCAACAAATTACCTGTCTAAAATTTGCTCTCATCAAACCTTCATGACTGAATGTTTGATTTGTTACGTGAATGTCTCTAAGTGTCCATGCTTCTCACATAAAGTCGTAAAACTCTTCTTTAACAAAATCCTTTCCAAGAATCTACAACTTCTACTTGAAACATAGGTGGACAGATTCTCACCTTGAGAACTCCAAAAGTTGCAAGTTGATACTTCATATCTTCATATTCTACCTGGGTGAAATGTGATAGTATTTGCTGGACTTCTTTTGGCTAACTCCACTTCTCAATCAAGTGACAGGATATGATGCAACTCCTTTTTTGAATACGAGCATGTATCCAAAAAACTAGACAATCATAGAAAGTAGACTCTTCAACTGACTGGTACATCAGAAAACCTATAAATTCCTCAATTTTTTGAATTTTCTGAAAGTACTAAAAATTCCTCAAGAGATAGATAAAGAAGAAATATACTTCTCTGTAACTTGTCATATACCAAGTTGCTCTGTATTGACACTTCAAGAATTGTTTGAGGGAAAATATCCTCAGCTAAAACAAAACTCATACACATATGAGTCAAAACATATATGTGCTACTTTTCTTCCTCTCAATACAATTCTTTATCAAAACCTACTAAATCATGAACAAGTATCATGCACAACAAGATATAAATGGAAGTGAACATAGAATCATGTTTTACCATCTCCTCATATCTCTGAAATCAAAACTCTGCTTCAAATGACTGATATTACTAAATTCACCAACCTTTGGGTAAATGATGAATTACCTTTCTAGAGTTACCTCTCTAGATTCAAAATGTGAGAGAAAACTTCTAACCAACTTACAACACAAGATTGGCTGAAAACAAAACTGATGCTCTCCACATTTGTCGTAGATGAGCTTTCTTGCCATGAAAGAGATCTTTCAAAACTCTCTAGAAAAACCCCTAGATAACTGTTTTGATGTAGCCTTTAACTTTCATATAATGAAAGTGTATGAAAGCACTCCTTGAATCCTTCAAAGCTCTTCATAACTACTCTTCTAAGATATGAATTGTAAATGATAATCTTATAGTAAAAACTGATACCTGTGATTTGATGTTGATCTTGTTCCTTCATCTTCTCCAAACCATTGTTTTTCCTTCAATTTGAAGTAGTCTTCTCTTCATCAAGTCTGGGACTTCAAATAATACTTCTATAATGTATTTATGTACTCTTCCAAAAATATTCGACTACTAACAGATCATCAACTTCATACCCCACATTGATAAACATATGACTGAATTGTCTATTTCTCAAATCTCTACTCATCTACATTAAGTGTGTATGTTAGATGTCAAATATTAGAAGATGCTCTTAAATTATATGTTGTAAACCTAGAATTCTGGAAACCTGTGCACTTGGATGAGCCTAATACCAAAGCCCTAAAGCTCTGATACCAAAGCTCTAAATCTTTGATACCAAATGTTGGAAATTTACTAGGCCCATAACTAATACCACATGTCCATGGCTCCATAGGTCCAGGATCTACAACACAGATTCCAGCAATCTTCCAATATTGACAAAACATAAATATACCACACTTAATCATACAAATGATGAGACAAAGATAGAGAAAGATTGGACAACATGTGTAAAATGTTATGTACGCCACTGTGTACTCACACTATCATATATACAAATGTTTGAATTACAATGTGGGAGCAAAACTCTCAACCACTCTATGTGAACAAAAATAGATGGATGAGTGAATGAACAAATGTAACAAACATATTCAGATGTATGGACAGAAATCTTAATATATATGAGATGTGTGACCTTATAGGTTGTAGAAGAGTGAATATTGGTGAAAAAAAGAGGAAGGATCAATCTAAAACTGATAATCAACAAACCCTCAATTGAACTTAGGCTATGAAAGAACCTAAGTTAGATACATGTGTGAAAAGATCACATACTTACAAAAGTAGCAAAGAATGCTAACAAGTTTCCTGCCAGAAATCTTCTAACTCATATGAACATACCTTCTCGAACCCCTCATCCAAATATGCATAAGGCATACATGTATTGATTCTCTTGTACCTATGCTGAATAGGACACCTCCTCATATGGATGCAACTTCCTTTATAAACTCCAAGTAGTACCTGTGTGCATAAAGAGAATATGTACCTGAATTCTTAACATAAGATGCAAATCTTATGTTAACCACCATCCAATGTCTTTAAAGTAACCTGAAATCTTCATGTAGAAGACAGTCTTCAAATACATCATGTGAATGGCCGATCCACACCACCAAGCTCTTGTGGGGTAATTCATCTCCATAAGCAAGAGTGTGAGCACAGTCTTCTTCTCCAAGAAGAACTCCATAGCCGCTCCTCAACATGCTCCAAGATAGTAACATGGCTACCCCATGTGCTAAGAGCACCACCTCTATTGAGGTACCAAACCTGGTGTTGAACTAGGTGTAGGATGATTGAATAATGAGACAAGCTCTTCTTATATAGCAATTTTGTATTTTTGAAAAGCACTCCAAAAGCTTTTGAATAAAGCACGATCGCTATATGTAAACCTTCATCACGATAAAAAAAAACTCAAAAATAGTGCATTGTCCGTTTGCTTTTGTTTCCCAAAAGCATGATCATGCCAAAACATTTTCGTGTTGCCGCTGCCATCCATGGGACTTGAACCCTCATGGGAGTTTTTGGAGGACAATGGTCTAGCCACGACACCCAGCATCTTTGGTTGTAGAGGAGCTACTAGACATATTGTACTATTCTGAGCAAATTTGAAGAATGGACAATGTACTTATATGACATTGTTTCCAACAGAGTGTTTAGTGAATTCATGCACTCACCTAGAAGGCCACACATGGATGCTACAAAGAGAGTACTCAAGTTCCTCAAAGGAACACTTCATGAACGTATCTATTATCCTTACTCTTAGATTTAGATATCAAAATCTATTCAGATGCACATTGGGCAGGAGCAAAGGATGATAGGAGAAGTACCTCTAGATAGCATTTGCAAGTTCAAAATTGGTGTCACGGAGATCCAAGAAGCAACTAATAATTGCTTTATCTTCAACTAAAGCAAAATATAGAGGTCTAACTATCGCAACTCAAGATGCAATATGGCTCAAGGAGTTATGGTCAGATTTGGGACTTGTAAATTCCAAACCTCATATACTTGGAGATAATGTAAGTTCCATGCATTTGGGTGTAAGTCCAATTTTTCATGCAAGGATAAAGTACATAGAATTCCATTACCAATTTGTAAGAGAGAAACGTATAGCAAATAAAATTTATATTTCATTTGTTTCTACTAAGAAACAAATAGTAGACATGATGTCAAAGGCACCTGCTAGGATAAATCTTTGTAGATTCAAGGCTATGGTAGATATTAAACCTATGAGAGAATGAAGACTCAAACATACTTTAGCTTTCGAGGGAGTTTTTTGAACATCAATCTTTCATTATGCATGAGGTGGACATAATCTTCATCAAATCCATCATTTGAATGATGCCACATATACTCCTTGAAGAGTTTTATTTGCATTCATTTATTGTATTGAGAGTTTGATCATAGGATCATCCTCTTATGTAATTTCCAAAGTATTTATCTTTGTAAAAGGAAAGAGTAAAACAGCTAAAAGCCAGGAGTTAGAAGTGGCTCGGATTGATTCTCAATCAATCAATGAAAACGTAGATATGACTTGAACTCTCTCTTTTCCTAGATTGTAGGAAATGATTTCAAACAATCGAAAGTAACAAACCTACCTAATTTCAAATTTGCATTCATGAAGCAAAGGCGATGATAGATGCTCATGAGCCTATATAAAGACTCCATATCATTTTTACATTAAGTAGAGTCATGTTTTGAAGAATACATATACTCTTTGATCATTGCTTGGTGCTAGTTCTATTCTCTACTCCCTCTTCCTCAGACTCTGTCAACTTGCAGAGAGTACTGCTCTCTCTACAGAGCTCCAAATCTAGTGTTCAAGTAGTCATTGGAAAGGCATTACTATCTTCTTGATGTGTGCTTAATTATAGAGAAATGCAAGTTTTTCAATCTCGGGGTCATTCTCTACACATCCCTAAAAATCGGGATGATACGAGTTTAGTGCTAAGGTGATTACTAATTGCTTTGTTCATATAAATTAGGGATTTTATGCAGTTTAGCAGGCCAACCATATTTATGACACTCTTGTAAGAGGAATTTTTCAAATTTTTACTTTGGTGGCTACTCTGAGTGTTTGCAATCACAACTTCGATTCATTTTTGGAAGGTTTTTGTGAGCTAGTCAATGTGCAAGTTATTTGTTTTGCATCAACTTATTCTTGTTGATGTTCCAAAGTACCTATCGGGTTTTATTGCATAGGTCTATTTTACATATCCAAAGAGCTAGGGGAGGTCCTGAGTTGGTTTGATAGACCAAATTCACCAAATGAGAGGCAGAGCAACATCATGTCACTAGGCAACCCAGCAAAGCCATTGCCATCAGAGACAATGCTAAAAATGTATGGAGGATTTCTTCATTCTTGAACATTGCCTTCGACATTGCACATCGCGTTAGACATTTCACACCACCAAAAGTGAAGATTGGATGCTATTTTGACTATTTAGAATTTAGATTCTTTAGAAACTAGCCTAAAGACTATAATATCAAAGTTGCACCTCTAAATATGGCAAATAGACGTAAAGCATTGTGTAATGGGACAGAGAATCAAGTGCCATCTATGAAATCAGAGATGCTCACACACGATCCAAGCTGTACATATTGAATTAAAATCTTGACTTGAGGATAGTAGGAAATAACTTGCAAAAAATTAAACCGTCTTAGAGCAAAAACACAAACACATGAGGAGTCCAAAGGAAAGGAAGTGTAAATAGAAAGATAAATTCAAATACTTGAACAAGAATTGATGGACGTGAGATAAATAGATAAACCAAACGAAACAACAACGCATACAAGTAAGATAACAGTAGGTCAAGTTTTAAGAGCAAACGCTAGGCAGACAGAGTCCATCATAATGCAACATGCAAGTTCAATTCTGGCACAACCTATGTGTGAAGATCCACAAATGCTTCTGCGAGCATATCGGGTAAGAAATACAACTAGAAATAAATTGGAGTAGCATGATAAGTATTAAGCGCAAGGTGACTTAGGAAAAGAAGGGCTAGGCATGTGGAAATAGATCTTGGAGGTTTCCCACAAGTTACCAGAAAGGACTAATTACCGAATTCCTCACACAAGAAACCTCGGGATGAAATTCCGAGAATTGGTAGGACCGAAAAGCACTCCTCAATACATAGAAGAAGATGGAATGCAACTAAAGGTGGTTTCAAAGCGAACTCATGTGGTCCTAACTCATATTCTAGTTTCTGGATTCCCAAAAAATCCACTTGTTGGCAATATAGTTCGTTAAACGGAGTTTAAGAATCAAGATAAACAAGATAATGGAGGAGAAAAACGTGGTGTTGATCCTACATAGAAGAGAATGTAATGTCGATCCTGCATAGATCAACATATGGACATTCACTAAGAGATATGATCTAGAAACAAGGGTTTCAATGTTGATATATCTTAGTAGTAATGTGTGTAAACACACTAGGACTGTCGGACACTTTTTTCCCTCTTTAGGAGGGTATTTTTCCCGACTTGTATTATATACGTCTGTAAGCCTAATGGGTCACTTATCTTTGTACATTCTCTTGGTGATACATTTAGTATTGTGTGCTGTGCTCCAAGCATCTTTTTCTTTCTTGTGCTATTTGCGTGCTTCGGTAGGCCTCAAACTCCAACAATTGGTATAAGAGTAGGTCACTACTTCATCTAGGGGGTCATCAACACCCCTCTAGTCAGAGTCTCAAAATCACAGAAAAATTAGTGAGCATATTGAGCCTGATTAGGAGATCAAAATTTCTTCCATAAGCATGATTAGGAGATCAAAATTTCTTCTATTTATGGTGTCCAAATCACCATCTAAGCTCGTTTCAGCCCCCAAACACACTATCATAGCACCTATGTTGGCAATTTTGTCTTTTCATGCCAAACATATATACATGTTTTGGTTTCCTAGTATAAGCGGCTCGAAGTCTTCTACAAGTTTAGCAAAAATCAATAGCATCATTCTGTTCAAGTTTTTGAGATACGATCAATTTTTTGCATACGGGGTATTTTAGTCAGTGGCCATGGCTCAAAGTAGTGATGCATTCCATAGATTGGCTATTGAGGATTAGTTGGATGGAACCAATTGCCCATTATGGAATTATATGATGTGTTAGGTATTGGTTGCAAAAGCATTATGGAATATTGTGCAGGGTTTTGAAAAATGCCCTATTACACATGCATATATAGTTATTGAAGGTGATACAGATGGTGTTGAAGATGGTAATAGTCGTTGGGTTCTTGTTCATGATGCGGTTCCTACTGCACTATTATAGAGAAACTTTGTTGGGATGGTGGAGATGCTCACACATATGCATCGATAGCCTTGTCTATCAAATGTTCCATTATTCCTCACATTCGCTCTGCAAAACAACAAAGAGTGCTTCGGATACACTTACCACTTTATACCAGGCAAGGAATGAGGCTTGTTTTTCTTACCTCCTAAAATAGTTGGAGAGTGAACACATGAATGAAGGAGATTCTATGGACAGTGTTTTGACAAAGATCAAAGATTTGAAGGAGCAGTTGATTTCTACTGATGAAGTCTTGCCTGATAATTCACTTGTGGAGAGTGTTTTGAATGGTCTTCTAGATTGACATTAAACTTTTGCTTCTACTCTTTGATTGATAATGAAAGGCAATTCAAATTCCCTAACATTTGAGTAGTTATTCTCTGTTCTATTGCAGGAAGATCAATCTAAGCAGAACAACTCCATTATGCATGTTGCATATCAAGCTTTCTTGACTAATCAGAAAGGTAAATGGAGCTCATCTACTAGTAAGCAAAAATCTACTAATTTTGCATGATCAAAGAAGAACGAAAAAGATGAGAAGAAAATAGAAAAGAAAAATTTTATTTGTAAATACTGTAAAGGAAATTATCATGTCATAAGAGTTGTCCAAAATTGGTTGCAAAAGAGGCAAGAATGGTTGTTGTAGAAGCCTCTACACCCAAATCACAGTCTATAAATCTTGTGCAGAATGAAGAATGGGTGCTTACTGCTATTTGGAGTTATGAACTCTCTTCTCCTTAATAGTGTATCTCTCTTGTAGACTTAGATGTTTGGTACTTTGATAGTGGGGCAACCAAGGATATTACCTAACAGTGCAGTTTCTTCACTTCACTTGAGCTTGCCCCTCTAGGGAATATTGTCACATGCACCAACAACTCCTCTCATCCTATCATGGGAGCTGGTAAAATCATTCTAAGTACTGTTGATGGTAGTTCTTTTACATTTTTGGATGTTTTGTTTTTGTGAGTGAACAAGAAAAATCTATCGTGATTTTTCAGCATTAGCCAAGATCATCTTGGTTGTGGAATTTGTTGATAACAAATGCATAATACATGAACTGTCAAATGGCAACTTCATTATTGCTTGTGGCATTTTATGTCATTTGTTGTATAAGTTCATAGATTATGCAAAATCTAAGAATGATTCAACATGTGAAGCTCAAGATTCTCAGGCTATCTCACATGCAAGCTTTCACATGCAGGCTTTGGTCAATTTGAATTTTTCTAGTTTGCTACACCTACCGAAACTTGAACTTGTGTCCTCTTTGCCCAAACTTGAGGCACTTAGTAAACATGTTTGTGAAGGTTGTCTTTAGGGTAGAATGTAGCATTCCTCCTTCCTAAAAGGAGGTTTGATATAAGCTATTCAGAAATTGCAGCTTGCACACAATGATGTTCTTGGTCCTATGCAAAACCTTGTTTTGGTAACTACCTTTACTTCATGACTTTCATTGATGATTTTTCTAGGCATGCAAGGGTATATCCATTGAAAGAGAAGTTCAAAGTGTTTATGTTCGTCAGATAGTTTCTAGTTTCAGCTTAAAATATGTTAGCATTTAAAATGGGCACCCTCCATTCTGATAGAGGGGGAGAATATATGTCTTCTAATTGTAATGCATTCTAGCTGAACGTGGGATAAAACATCAGTGTACAACGCCTCAAAAACTTCAATAGAATGGAGTTACTGAAAAGAAGAATCTGTCACTCATGGAGATAGTGAGGTGTATGGTCAAGAGTCAGGTTTTACCACATAGTTTCTGGCTTGAGGCTTTTATGTGCGCAAAATATGTACTTAATGCATATCCCACTAAAGCATTGAAATCAATCACTCCATATGAGACTTGGCATGGTGAAAAGCCATTTGTTGCTCATCTACATGTCTTTGGTTATCTTGCATATGCATTAGTGTCTCAACAACAACACGCGAAATTATATGATAAACAAGTGAAATGTATTTTTGTTGGGTAGATTTTTGAAAGCAAAGTCCATCGTCTATATCATTCATAGAATAAAAACATTTTGTTTAGCCATGATGTGGTTTTTCTGGAAGATGAAATTCATCTATTACTTTCATGTACTAAGGAGATATGTAGCTCCAAACTTGTGTATGACACCTTGCTTCCTCTTTTCATAGGTGGATAGTGTAGTGCTGGTCCAAATGAGGAAATTTCTTAGCCTTTAAAGGTTTCAGATGATGATAGAGATCATTCCACTTCTCATGTAGATTTTAATGATGCACTTGTTGAGGAGAGAATTGGTATAGAGAAGGCAAACTCTTTGCCTAAATGGTTGGTGCAGACTTTGCAAGATAGCAAATTAGATGCACCTCTATGATATCGTACTTGTTGAGGTTCTCATTGTACTTTTTTTTGCATCACATTTCTATGTTACGACTGCATCTAGTCTTTGTGACGAGAGTGAGTTTGTTTCATTTGATGAAGCACAAAATTTAGGAAATTCGACAAGTGCTATGCAATCAGAATATGATGCTATTGTGAAAAATGGTACTTGGTCTTTGCGTATTTGCCTCCTAACAAGACGGCCATTGGCACTAAGTGGGTATACAAGCTGAAGCATAAGCTTGATGGAACAATTGAGAGGTATAAGGCTAGGCTTGTTGCAAAAGGTTATGCTCAAGAAAGAAGAAATGATTTTGATGAGACCTTTGCACCTACATGTCGAATGATAATAGTTCATAGCATATGTGCACTTGTAGCTCATGATGCTTGAAGCATACATCAGTTGGACTTTAAAACTTGATTTTTCAATAGTGACTTGCATGAAGAAGTGTATGTTTCTCAGCCCCATGGTTTTGTGTGAAAATAGCATGAAAAAAAAAGTTTGTAGGTTGAAGAAGGCATTATATGGTTTGAAGCAAGCACCACATGCTTGGTATGAAAAGATACATGTCTACTTGATTGCACATGGTTTTTAAAACAGTCCAACTAAGAGCACCTTATATATTAAGCATGCAAATGGTATGCTTCTAATCATTATTGTCTATGTTGATGGCATGCTACTCATTGGTCCTAATGAGAAGAATATTGCTAATTTTAAGGCGTTTTTGCATGCCTCATTTGAGATGTCACATTTGTGACATTTGCATCATTATTTGGGCAATCAATTTATGCAAGTTGATAGCCCACTTCGAAGTGATGTTGCACAAGATGATTGAGCCCTTCTGTGGAGATAGCAAAGAGCAGAGGGGCCAATGGCCATCTGTTGTGGAAGGACTCTATATTGTTGTGGAAGGACTCCATAGCCTCCACAAATTGAACGAAGAAATCTAAGAGAACTAACTAGCAAGGCCACACACTAGGAAGAGAGATGTGTTTCCACCCAACCAACCCCTCCAATATATAGCTCCAAGACCAAGGGAGTAAGTCCTTCTCAAGAGGACATGTGTACCTTCCATCACATGGGTCCCTAAGGTGTTCACATGGTTTCCAAGCTGTAAGTCCTTCTCCAGAGGACATGTGTACCTTCCATCACATGGGTCCCTAAGGTGTTCACATGGTTTCCAAGCTTAGGAAATCACATGAAATCACATGGCTTCTAAAAGAAGACTCTCCAAGCTCTCACGTACAAACCAAGTGGCTAGGAGAAGCTTCCAATCAAGCCTAAGGTACTCAACCTTAGAGAATTATCCCTAAGGTTCAAGACCCATCTAAAATGGGTAAATAAACCATAAATCCAAAGGGTTTGACACCTAGAAACCCAAGGGTTCTACCCCTTAGACCCATGTAATTATACAACAACATCCTTGCCTGATAGATCAATTTAATATGATAGCCTTTGATAGCTGTGTGTTGATATTTATTTGCATCAATGCATTCCCAACCAAATTAGCAATCATCTTAGTGAATTTCTGGCTACAACCAAGGTCTTTAAGAGATTGGAGAACAAAGTCCCATTCAAGGCTATCATAGGCTTTCTCAAAGTCAATTTTAAGGAATACTAAAGGTCAATAATAGCTTCTACTATTGATCTTCCCTTGATGAAACCCTTTTGGTCCTCACTAAGCTACCTCTTCAAGTGATAAGAAATTCTATTTGTAATTACTTTCACAAGAATCTTATACTTTATTTGAAGCATCGTGATTGGGTGTCAATTTTCAATCCTATTCTTGTTACCTTTTTTTATGGATAATCTTGATAACACCAGTATTCAGGCATTCACGAAGCGCACCGAACCTAAAGCCTCTTTCCAAACTAAGGGCAATGGGGTGGCAACCACTTGTCTCAAAGACTTAAAAAAATTCATTTTTGAGGCCGTCAAGACTCGCGCTTTTCCCATTGGGGAGCGTATCGATAACTTTGAGAATCTCATTGAAAGACATCAGGGAAGCATGAAACCAAGGTGCTTTTTTCGAATTTGGAAATTGCTTTGAAAGTAAGAATAATAGGGTAGTGGTCCGATATGGTGAGGTCAGTGTGTTGCAAGATGTTTGGCTGGCTACACTGATGGATAATGTTCTGTGCAATATAGATTCTATCGACTCGCACTTCGCTCATGTCATCCCTAGATTGGAGGTTCGATCAAGAGAAGCCATTCATATCTTTGATCTTCACTAGGTCCAAGTGAAGCTTGATTTTGTACCAGATATCTTTCTCCTAACCATCAACGGTATGCCCCCTATTGTCCCACCTATCCAAAGGGTCATCCACCATGTTCAATTCCCCACAAAAGCATCATGTCAATGATGTTTCTAATCTGCGCAAGAGTTGACAAGTCTACCAAACCAGCAGTTATTTATTCAAATAGTTGTGCCACTAGCCCCCCTAGGGTGAGAAGTGGTAACCCATACATGGTAAAAGAGATGCATTTGAGTCATTTTTTAAGGTCCTCTCCATTGATTTTAATTTCTTGAATACATATGAAATATAGGTTTAGACTATTATCACAAAACCACTTTTCTTCTTGGGATCGTCTTTTTTCTCAAACATGAGAGATCCTCTCCATAAATTTTACCCTCAAGGGGGCTCTTCCATGGCATTTCCAATGGTTGTTTCCCTTTATGAGCCACCTTCTATAGGAATTAATTTAACACTTTTTTTGGGAGTGTTGTTCCAATGATAGAGCTCTCACTATCCAGGTTGTCTTTTTTGTTAGTTGTGAAACCCTCCTCTTTACTAGTGGTATAGCCCTCTTGGTTATCCTCATGGTTAACTTCTTTGTTGGTGGTAGTCTCCAAGGTTTTGCCTTTGGTATCTTCTTCATACAAATTCCTTCCTGGAAAGTCCAACTCGTTGATCCCCTTTTCGAGGTTGCAGTACAAGTTAGCTACCATCGTGTTCCTCTCTATGGTCCCGGGAGAGCTTCTTTTCCTTCTACATCGAACTTCCTTGAATCCTTATAAGTTTCTCTCTAGGTCCCTAGTGTCTTTCTCTTCCTCAATGAAAAACAGGCGAGCTTGTTCCCTAGAGTGTATCTGATCTTCCTTGGTAGCTTCTTGGTCCTCTTTGCTTTTAGAGGTGTTCTGCCCTTGACGACACTCTTTAATCTTGTATCCTTGAAGAACATAGTGAAAGCACGCGTTTGGAAAATTATTGTATGTGATTTCCCGCACCTAGACTTCCCCTTCCCCTATATCAATGGAAATCTTTGAGGGGAGAGCTTTGTTGAGATCCGCCTTGATGCAGATCTGTTGGTGCCATCCTGCATTGAAGGAATATTTTGCTCCTTCATAGATGAATCCCCCCATGTCCTCCTTGGAGACGAGCAGTCGACTAATAGACGCAGCAATATCCCCCAAGAAGTCATACAAGAAAAAGGAAAGATTGGCAAGATCAAGCCAGAGTGGGTAGCATAGGGGTTTAGACTTGCTTGGGAAAAAAAAATCTGGGAACCACTTAAACACGCATAAAGTAGATCTCGAAACTTGTCAGGAGCCGACTTGAAGCACTTGAAATGTCATCTCCTCGTTCTCAAAGACCAAAAGAAGGTGGCTTGCTAGTAAAAACTAGCGTATGCTCACTATGAAGACACAAGGGAATGACTCCTTATGACGCCACAGATGCACGGGCTCCAAAGGTGGCGTTGGGCCGAACAGTGAGGCACGTTCTGGATAGTTCTTCTTGCATTGCGAAGATAAATTCCCCACTTAAGGAGGCCACTAGGGGACCACAACCCAGAGGATTCCCAACTGCCATGCAAGAACCCGACATTGATAGGGGCTCCACATTGCAGACCAGTTAAGGAGCAGAGCACACTGGTCATGGGAGCCAGGAGCAGGCAAAAGGTGAAAAAACATCTTGAAATCCACTCTAGGTCAAACTGTTTAAATACTCCTGATGTTATGCCACACGATTGAATAGCAAATGAATACTTTGCTTCGGGCCACCACAAAAAAACGGAAATCCCAAACGCAAAACCCTCCATAGTGGATACCTGAGCTACAGTCTTCGTGACAGATGGGGGAGCGAGCTACAGCCCTTGCCTACGGAGCAAGCCTCATAGAGACGTTGACAAAGACAATTGTCCGCTACTTCTGCTCATCTCCTTCCCGAGTTCAACACGTTGACGGTAGGAAGCTCATAACACAGTCATCGTAGGTATCTGATTGAGCAGTGAACTTCACTACCAAAGAACTTGTTGCACAATGGCCCAGACCCAAACCTCTGTCGTGATGGGTATCCTCCACTACAACGTCCGTCGTGAAAGTCACTCTCTACAACGTCCGTCGGAAAGTCACTCTCAACAACCGTCACTAAGGCCTACACGTCACGCTTGGTACACCCCACCATTGCGATGGTCACACTCTACAGGCATCGCGATGGCCACTCATCTTGTAGTCAGAAAAAAATATTATGGAGGACACGTAGCAGACTTAGAGCAAAGCACGCACGATGGTCAGCTCGAGCCATCTCGATGAAGACATACTAGAGAATCATGATGACAACGATCAGTTGACAAATTGTCACGAAGAGCTTCCCCAGACAATCACAATGATCTCGAGACCCCAAAAAATTGCACACACTCAGGGAGTCACGATGGTAGACTTACTTGGGAGCCATGAGGCAGACTTCGAGCAATGCGTGCGTGACGGTTAGCCCCAGCCATCGCGACGATGGCTTACTTGACAATCGCGATGACAACCATCAGTTGACTAATTGTCGTGATGAGGTCGAGACCCCAGACAATCGCACATACTTATCCTGATGAGGTCGAGACCCCAGACAATCGCACATACTTAGGCAGTCCCAATGATTGACTCTTTTGCGAATTTGTTACAGTTCCGGTAGATTCTTCTTTCCAAAACTTTAAGTGTGCATGCCATGCAGCGAGTTCTCAATCTAGTAACGCTCCATGAACATATAAGGAAAGCATGCATGACGATCAATATGATTCGAGCTGACCATTGTTGTGAACACCAGGAGTAATGGAGCGACATGCCATGCTCGCAGCTATTTGCGCCCATTTTTGCTTCTGTCAATTGTCATCCTCATCTACTATTCATGATCTCCTTCTGAAACATACTCGTTGCATTGCTTACTTTCCTTGCAGAAAGGGAATTACCTTCCATGTATTTTTCATAAAGTGCATCCATCTTCTAATCCATAGCTTTTTCTTAATCTACATTTCCAACTACATCTTCAAAACAAGAAGGATCAACATCTTGTATTACCTTGGTCATGTAGGCACAATGACGAGCCATGTAACTATCATACATCAATTGTTGCATGGAATTCTGCATCCTCCCAGATCTTCCTGCTCCTCGCTTATTTCTCCTTGTATCATCTACATGTGCCGTTCTTACTTCTAGAGTCTTCACAAAGGGCAATCCAAGTTCCTCATAAACACTCTTTTCTGAAGCGCTTAAATCTACATCAATGTTTACAAACTCCTCGAGTCTTCACAAAGGGCAATCCAAATTCCTCATAAAGACACTTTTCTAAACCGCTTGAATCTCCATCAATGTCTTCAACATGTGTAGATGATTTACTACCAGCAAAGAGCTTTTCTTTAACTTTCTTTGATGTATTTGATGAATTTGCTAGACTCAAATTTCCAGTCCACTCCATATTGCTTGGTGATGCATGTGGTCCACCCAAAATTTGAGATTCTCCAGTTGATTCTTCAACATTTTCTTTGTCTTTTGGTTCAATATTAAGTCCACCTTTGGCATCTGCATAGAAGCTTGACATTTCATCAAACACCACAACTTTCCTTACGTTCACCTATTGTGTGAGTGGTTTCTAACATTAATACCCTTTTTGCTCAATGGAGTACCCAATGAAGATACATTTTGTTTGCTTTTGGATCAAGCTTTGTCCTCAACTCATCTAAAATATGTAAATACGCAACACCAACACTTTTTTCCTTTGGCAATCAATCTTTTGTCCCGTACTCTTGTACGTATAACCCATTAACATTGAATGTAACTTGATATCCCTAGTCCACCATTTTTCCAATAGAAACCAGATTCTTTGTTATATTTGGAACATGCAACACATCAGCAAGATATTTCACCTTTATGCCCTCCATAGACAATTCTATGTTTCTTCTATGCTCGATAGGGTGTGATGTATCATCACTTGTTTCAACATATCCAAGAACTAGTAATTTTTGCAAATTAGTAAAGCATTGCTGTCATACATCAAAATAATGGATGTTTGGAGCTATGGAAAGAACTATGCATGATCACGAGAGATAATGATTCTCAGATTGGCCTCGGTAATAAGCAAAAGAAGGTTTTTTCCATCGTAATGCTTTTCTTTCTACTATATGTCTTGTTTTACACAAATTATCTACACTATCATTCTTAAAACATACTTGATGAGAAGGATCAATCAAGGTAGGGATAAACGCATAGCCTTTTTAATGTAGAGCCATAGACTACACCAAAAAATTATATTTGGAACACTAGGGAGAACAGCAAACAAGATGGTTCTAAGCCTTTGCGTCGAATACTCCGAGCTATTTTCCATTATAAGATTGATTGACCTGGACATGTTTAATAATGCGACGTAAATATAAAGACTTCTATCTTCAGAGAAAATATATGCTCCTTGATGTGTTGGTCCACAGAACTTTCTCAAACTGCCTTCAGAAAAAATTCATTCCCTAAACTTCCTCGTGACTCTTGTATTTGTCAACAGAAATTTCGTGCTTAGAATTCCTTGACCTTCAAGAATGCACGTCTTTGGAGACTCTTTCCTTCCTCCCGGCAACTCTCCAGAAGCTGTGGCTGAACGGTTGCAGCAGCCTCCAAACTATAAATGTGAGTATCCACGACGCTTATTTGGACTCCAATGCTTCCTTCCTTTCTCGTGCCGCTTTTGGCTTTTACACTAGCATTTGCTGACGAAACGCTATTTGTTGATGCTCTGCAGGCCTCGCTTCCAAACTTACGCGAACTCTATGCAGCAGGATGCACAAACTTGAAGACAATTCCAACGGAACTTGGCGCCTGCATGCGAGAATTAGCTTTGAAGGGATGTGCGGGACTATATGAATCGCTAGCGACCAATGAGGCATCGTTTTTTGGAGGTAAACCCCAATAACAATTAATCAAAGGTTTATAGGATCTTCCAACACATGAAACTTAGCATACACACCTTAAGACTCAAAAATAAATGATGCGATTTTCAAAGTGTATGGTAAACTAGGATGCTCAACTACACTATCACACATAGGAAATACAATGGTGATTAAGTAGTCAGTAATCCTTGCATGCCAAAACGAGCCTGTTCACCTACACTATCTATGTTCCAATGTCAAATTACAATGTGTGAATATGATACAAACTGATAATATCTCAATCTAGGCAGAAATAGGAATTAGATACAAGATATTCTGTGCCTAAGAGGTGCGACAAGTGTCTGAGTGAGAATATGGATAATACAAACAAGTTATATTTATTTTACAGCAAACCCCAATTATGACTATCTAAATCTGAAACTATTTAATGAACAAGTAGGAGCAGAAATAGACTTGTTACTCATAGTAACTCAGCAACTGATGTTGATGGTAAGCTGACACAAGCTCCTCTAGATGTCTCGAGATGTAGACCACACCTCCTCCAAGAGTGTAGAAACTTTCCCTCCAAGAGGGCCTTCAAGATCTCCTCCTTGCATTGAGTGCTTGAGAGAGCTCCTTGAAAAGATGCTTGAGAAGATGATCACCTTGAATGATGATGAGCAATGAGCTTTGGCCATCTTTATATGGTTTTATGTCCTATAGAAAGCACATCTAAAAGCAAGCTTTATCGTATGATCGCCTAACATCGAAATCGTTAGAAAGCTATGCGAAAAACATAACCGGAGTTTTGTTTTCCAAAGACATTCTGCATGTCTCTATCTAGGGGGATTGAACCTAGTTGGCTGCTTTGAGAGTGCGTTCATCTAACCAACGCACCCCTCCTTTAGTTATAGAGGGTTCTATAAAGAACACACCATATGCTGCTACACTTGACTATGGGACATTGTTTCCAACAATCCCCCCTTCAATGTCACAATGGTACAAGATTGCTGGTTCCAAAATGTCGGCACATGTGGTATGCTTTAAGCAAGCTCAAACAAAGGATGGAAACTCAAAGAGATGATTAGCTCAATGGAAAAAAATTAACATATTATGCATAATGATTTGGAAAATAAACGTCCTCACGTTCATAAATAACTCTACTTGAATGAAAACTCTTTTGCATATATAACATAAATCGACAAAGCCATTCTTCATTTGTTATAAGAACATATCCTTTTTCAATCAAACGTACTCGAGTATATTTGTCTCCAAAAGATGGAGACTTCAAAAAACGTTCATTAGATCAATCAAACCATCATGCTAATTCCAATTGTATCCATTAGCGTTTAAAGTGAGAAAAACAGATCGTTCTTGGCCTTTGGAATTTATAAGTGTGAAATTCAGAACGTTTGGAAGCTAGAGGAATGTCTTGGCCATTGCATTACTATTTCAGCACTGAGCCTTTATAAACAAGAACAGAGACTTGTTATATTTTTAAAACTAGAAAAAAACAACAAAATATTGCAAAATAGCTTCATTTTCGTATCCCAACGTGAAAATCCTACTTTTCTTGATCAATAGGTGCCTTTAAAAATGTCATCTTCGCGTATCATATTCGCCAAGAATTAAGCCAAATTTGTTTTCTATTGCAATCAGGAAAATGTGAAGTAAACGTTTTATTTTTTAGACGTTCATCTTCTTGTTACTACTACTTTTCTCATCCCATGTAAGATGAAACTTTTCCCTTTTCTATTATCTCAAACTAAATAGGTGTGCAATCTGTCTGGAGCAAAAAACCAGTTTATAGAGTCGTAAATAAAGAGAATTAATGCTAATAACTTTTTGTTGATTTATCCGCAAATTATATGTGACGCTTGTCATATACCGAAACTTGTCTTGCATTCCTATCGCTGACGTTTCTCTTCATGGGATGCCCGTTGTATGTTTTTTAAATAAAAAGAAGTTCAGCCATGGCCTACTCTCTCGGAATTTAATTAAAGAACAGAAAGAAGTTACAAGTGAATGGGACTAGTGCCCTTGAGACCTTGTGAATCCCACAAAGGAGGGGTAGAACTTGGCCTATAGTGTGTTACAATGGAAGTTAACAGTCCTCCCATCCCCGTCATGCAGGATGCACTTGGATTTGAGCTTGTTGTTGTCGATGGGAAACACTTTATGATGCCTAAAGGGTGGATACCTCTTACAATTTGAGATTTTTTTGCCAAGGAGGAATAGAGATTTCTCGATCGACCACTCTTTAGGAGGGTGTCCAAAATTCATGGCACACCACTCCCTCTAGATCTTCCAAAGGGTTTGCCCTCTTATAGCATTCCAAAGTGCCACTGAGAAGCCGATTGCTTCACCTAGCAGTGCTTGCTTCGCGGTGATTTGTGCTTGTAGTCTCAAGAGATTCTGGAGGGTTAACCAGAGAAGTAGCAACTTGCGGAAAGCAAAGAAGATGTGACCAAGGTAGTTGATGCTACGGTGGTGTCACTTAAACCATGGGAGAGCCCCACAAATTTTGTTGGCCTTTAGGTTGGTCCAGTTACTACGGTGAAGAAGTTGACACATGAGAATTTATTTTTTGATCTCGATGAGTGGATGCCAAAAGGACATGAACTTCAAATCCCAATACAGTCTTGTTCAAGTTAGGCATCACTTGTCGTGAAGTCTGAGGTGAAAGTCCGCGTTCACCTTGATTCTAGGAATTTTGGGTAGACAATTTCCGTTGTGCCTCCTAAGACCATGATAGCTAGGCTAGTCTTGCCCAATAAGGAGATGGGTTTTTGAATGTTCCCAAGCGATGCATCTACTCTATAGGAGATTCCATTCTTCATACTTGACTCTTATATAAGGGTCTATGTCCTCAAATATGATCCACTCGCAAGTTTCAGGAGACCGTACCTCTGATCCGCATGATCGAGAATCATATTGAGTCATTTTGTCTAATACCGGCTACCCATTACCGATCTTCATTGAGTTTGACAAATTGTTTGAATTTATTCCAACTCTTCCATAGGGAGCGAACAAGATTTGAGCCTTTAGGTGAAATCAGAGTTGAGGATAACAACAAGGTAATGAGGTCCAAGTCCTTCCAGCCGGGAGGCACACCAAGGTAGGTAAGTTCTTACTCTTGAAAATGAGCTTGGCCCAAGAGGTCTCACAGTTATAACAAGCCTTGATGATTGATTTCGCCACCAACTTGTTGGCCATGCCTTCAATATCCATAATGCCCAAGTCCCCCACACTCTTTTTGGCTGATGTAAGTAGACCATTAAATTTTGGGAACCCCTCTACTATTGTGGTCTCATGTCCAAAGAAAGTTTCTACACATTCTTTCCAGTTTGCTAAGCTCTTGATCTTTCGGTCTCCAATAGGAGAGAAGGAAAACGAGAGCTTTATGCCCCTGGACGTAAAAGGTGTATTTCTTAGGGAAGATAATCTAATAGAAACTATTTTTTCTTTGGAACAAAATGAGAGCATGGATCATTCTCGAGATAGGTTTGTAAATAGGAGAGTTGAATGATTGAGGAACCATGTCTCCCAAGAAAATCTACTATCTTGGAGGGAGAACCACTCATAGATTCTCGTTGGGAATCAAAGTTCATATTTCCAAGTACTTTCCCTCATTGAGAAAGGATCCTTCATAATCTCTAGAAGGAAGATAAAGTGTTAGACATTTAATCAGGTAACCCATGGAATCAATAAGCATGTTGAATAGATAAGTCAAGAACTTAGATAATTAGCATCGTCTCTAACATAGAAATAATTTGAGATATCTTCATCATCAAAATGGACATCGCTTTCCTAAATCTCTCATAGGTAACGGCATAATTAAATTCATGGTTATAGTACCCAAAAATATACTGCTACTTTTAGGAGCTGCAATAAATATTGTGTTAGGATGTGTATTTTGAGCTCCAACTGCTTTAATGAGAATATGAACAACCTATTCATCTCTCCTCACATAGAAAAGTCCGATATCACCTACTAATACCTTTTCACTTATAAAATGATAATGCACTTTGATATTCTTTACTCTAGCATGAAGAACAGGTTCCATTGTGATTATATGTTGCTAAGATTAACACAATAGATCGTGATTATCTTTTGCACTTCCACACCTAAATATACAAGTAGCATCTCTAACAAGGATGCCTCACATGCTGCTATTGAGGCACCTCTATACTGTCACGAGGAAGGAGACAAGGAAGAATGATCTTCTTCTTCTTCTATTACATAAAAGAAATTTACAAGAATGGCCTAAAACAACAATACAACTAGTGCAATATATAAAGAACAGTACATAAAAAGAATCCTAATGCCCACAAATGATTGAGATGGCAAGAAACAAATGTGTCATCACTCTCGATTGATAAATCTAGTAAAGCTGAATGAAATATCCCTCACATATACTGGCATGACCACTGTACATGTTAGAGAAATGAAAAAGTGATACGTGTCATCCTCAATCATCACATATTGATCTTGATATCTCAGCACTCCCCCTCTAGCTCAACATCATGTCCTATAATCCAAGCATCTTCCAAAACATCTTCAACATCTCAGCTCTAAGTGCTTTATTGAAAATATCACCAACTTGCTCATTTGTCATCACATAAACAAGGTTAGTATCACCTACTAATACGTTTTCCCTCATGAAATGATAATGCACCTTGATATGCTTTGTTCTAGCATGAAAAATAGGATCTCGTACTAAGTATATTCTT
Source organism: Ceratopteris richardii (assembly GCA_020310875.1). Taxonomy (NCBI): domain Eukaryota; kingdom Viridiplantae; phylum Streptophyta; class Polypodiopsida; order Polypodiales; family Pteridaceae; genus Ceratopteris; species Ceratopteris richardii. The sequence goes on along the minus strand of CM035443.1, from coordinate 20,091,633 downwards.
CTAAGATTATCACAATAGATGGTGATAGACTTTTCAAATTCCACACCTAAATCTGCAAGAAGCAATAGTGGGTTGCTTCTTATTGTTCCATGTAATAGTTGCACTCCCAACTGAGAATAGAAAACCACTAGTAGATCATCTATCTCAAACACTACCAGCACAGTCTGCATCAATGTATCCATGGACCTACAAATCTACACCAAATTTATAAAACAGTGCATAATCCAAAGTAGCACTCGCATAACGTAGAGTGCAATTTAGAGCATCTAAATGTGGCTTCCTAGGAACCTACATAAACTGAATTTCAATTCCAACGTTGTATCTTAGATCACATCATGTAATTAAGAGATATATCAAACTTCCCACAATTTTGCTGTACATAGTAGAATTTTCCAATGCTTCACCTCATGTAGTATCCAACCTCAAATTGTATTCTAAAGGAACAGAAATTGGATTATAATTAACCATATCATACTTTTGCAGCTTACTTAAGGCATATTGCCTTTGTTACATCTATATACCTGTTTTTTGTATGGATAAACTCTAAGAAATAGTGCAACATACCCAGATCTTTCATGTCAAATTCTTGAATAAGGAATTGCTTTACCTCATTAATGCTTGCTTCATTGTCACCTCCTACAATCTCCATAAACATAAATAACCACAAGTGTGATGCCATCATCATCCTTCCTTGCATATAGTGAATGCTTTGCATCACACATAGAAAATCCCGTGGTGTTTAAGTAGTCAATAATCCTTGCATGCCAAGCCGCAGGGGCTCATTTAAGTGCATAAAAAACCTTATGTAACCTACAAACATATACTAGGATGTGCTTTGAATCTTCATATCCTTGTGGCTGGTCCATGTATACTTCTTCCTCTAACTCACTAGGGAAATAATTCTTCACATCCATCTGGCAAGTCCATCCTTTTGTTGTAACTAATGCAACAATTGTTATGAGAGTAGAAATTGTAGCTACAGGGCTCAATCTTTCCTCATACTCAATGCCATATGTCTATGTATATCCTTTTGCTACCAATCATGTTTTGTACCTCCTTCTGCTACCCTCATACAAGCTTAAGCATAATCTTGGTGGACCAGTTGACAAGTATAAGGCTATATTAAGAATGTTTTTTTCAAAGTCTGTTTTATGGTTTTTCTGATCTTTAGATGCTGTTGTGATTGCAAGAAGATGACTAGAGTCTTGAAATGTTCATGTTTTGGTCAATTTGATTGATTGTAAGATGAGAAACCATATCATTTATGTACATTACACATGTATATTTGTAATTAGTTCAATAACCTAACTCTAAAGCCTTGAAACCCTAGGTTTGACCCTTGAAACCCCTTAAGAACCTGAGTCGTACCACATGGAAACCTAATCTAAACCCTTAAAAACCCTAGGATTTTAGTCTATAAGTGTAAATTAATCTTTTAATTGAAGTGTCTTACCAAACCCTAACTTTTCCCAAATTAAAATCCTAGGTTGGAACCTTAATTTTTCCATTTATCCTAAGTCTAACCCTTTGATTTAATTTAATTTTTACATAAGGTGTAAAACCAAACCTAACTCCAAAAATAAAAAGGAAAAAAGAAAGAGAAACCATAATAGAAATATGAAAATTTGGGAAAATTAAAAAGAGAAAACCCAAAATAGAAACAAAAGGTGGATTTCCAAAAATAGCAAAAGAACATGGAAGAAGGTTCTAGAAATAGAAAGAATCAATAGGGATGTTAGAAGATTCTAGAGAGAAGTCCTAGGGAAAACCTATAAATAGATGGCCCATGCCCATTTGGTTTTCCCAATAGATTTTCTCTAGATTCTCTCTAGGTTCCAGTTGACCTTTTTTTCGAGATATTATATGAAGTAAAGGTTAAGGTTTTGAAGACCGAAGTGAAGCATTATCCCCACACATTCTCTCTAGGTCTAGGTTACTATGTGATTTGGAAATCAAGAAGAGGTTTTGAAGCTAGAAAGATTGAAGACCCGAAATGAAGTGAATATCCCATTGCAAAGACCGAAGAGAAGTCGAAGGGTGTCTTCTGGCACTACAGCAAAGAAGTCTATTGAGCGATCCGCATTGTAGCGGAGTGTCCATTTTATATTGCCTCATCTTCACTGTGGCAATATATATTATTCTTTGAGTTATATCATTGATTTTATATATTGATCTTTTCATGATCATTGGATGTAAATTTTTATACCATTATTATCACAATTGGCTATTTAGTTTTAGTGTTTTATATTTCGTTCTGCATTTGGGATCATACAACCTACCACTTTGTCCCACATGCATGAGTTTTATTATTCTCTTTCAAGACATGGGCCTACGAGATGACAACCACTTTATGAGCGTGAGGGGCACCCAACGTGCAGATGCCGCTTTTCGGGTAAGGGACGATGCACTCTCTCAAGGGGGCCTAATCCAGCCATGTGTCGCTCTTCCCTTTAGACCTCTTTATCTTCCCGATAGCGCATTGAAGGAATATTTCGCTCCTTCGTAGATGAAGCCCCCCCACGTCCTCCCTCGAGGCCAGTGCTTGATGAATAGGCACAACAATATCCGATAGCAATTCATACAAGAAAAAGGGGACACTAGGAAGCTCAACCAACATTGGGTAGCATATGGGTTTAGACTTGTTTGGGACAAAATCTAGGAACCACTTAAACATGCATCAAATTGATCTCCAAACTTGTCAAGCGCCCACTTGAAGCGCTCGAAACACCATCTCCTCGTTCTCGAAGACCAAAACAAGGTGGCTTGTTAGAAAAAATTGGCATTTTCTCACTATCACAACACGCAGAAAAACTCGTTATGAAGCTAGAGATGCACAAACTCCAAAGGTTTCCTTCGGCCAAAGATTTGGCCACTGAGGTATGTTTTTGATAGTTCTTCTTGCTTTGTCAAGATAAATTCCATGCTTAAGAAGAGCACTAGGGGAGCGCAACCAGGAGGATTCCTAGACTCCATGTAAGAACTTGACATCAATAGGGGTTCCACATTGCTGACTAGTTAAGGAGCGAAGCACACTGACCATGGGACCCAAGTGCACGTCAAAGTTCAGAATCTTCTTGAAATCCACTCTAAGTTAAACTGCTTAAATACTTGGGATTGTACGGCAAACGACTGAATAGAAAATGACTACTTTGCTTGGGGCCACCACAAAAAAAATGGAAATCCCAAATGCGAAACCCCCCATAGTGGACACCTGAGCTACAATCTTCATGACAAATTAACACGGAGAGCGGGACTCGCAACAAACCCAAGCCAAAAAAGGCCACCTGAGCTGCCACGAGGCCTAATTTTGAAAGGCCGTCACAAATCCCATAACAGTAGTGGGATCACCGTCGTGATGACAAGGAGCCCTTGACTATGGAGCAAGCCTCGTAGAGACATTGACAAAGATGATTGTCCGCTACTTCTGCTCCTCTCCTTCCTCATCTCAACATGTTGACGATAGGAAGCTCACAACACAATCGTTGTAGGTATTTGATTGGCCAGTCGACTTCACTACCAAAGAACTTGTCGCACGATGGTCTAGACCCAAACCTCGTCATGATAGGTACCCCCCATCGTCACAAAGGTCACTCTCCACAACCGTCAGAAAGGTCATTCTCAACAGTCCTCACTAAGGCCTAGATGTCGCGCTTGGGACACCCTACCATCACGATGGTCACACTCTACAGCCATCGGGATGGCCACTCATCTTGTAGTTAGAAAAAAAGCGTTAGGAAGGCAACGTAGTAGACTTTGAGCAAAGCGTGCACGACGGTGATCGTGAGCTGTCACGAATCACGATGAAGACTTTTTTTTTTTTTTTATATAAAGGAAGTTCGGCAATAGCCTACTCTCCCGGACTTGAATTAAATTAAGAAACAAAGGTACAATAGAAGGGGACTAGTGCCCACGGGACCCCCCAAATCCCACAAAGCAGGGGAAGCTTGGTTGATACCTAGGTAGCATTACAAAGAAGGTTGATCACCCTCTCGTCGCCCTCATGCGGGACCCACTTGGGTTTGAGCTTGTTGTTGATCAAAAGGAGGACTTGATGATGCCTGAAGGGGGGGGATTTCTTACTGTTGACAATCCTTTTGCCAAGTAGGAAAAGAGATTTTTCAATCGACCACTCCCTGGGGGAGTCGCCGAAGTTGAGAGCACATCGCTCCCGCCAAATTTTCCACAGGACTTCCCCTCTGATTGCGTTCCAGAGAGCCGCAGAGCACCCAATCGCTTCACCAAAAAGGACTTGTTTCCAGCTAAGCTGTTTCTGAACTTTGATTTTCAGTCCAACCATCCGCCAGATTCTGTAGGAGTTGGGGCAAGTAAGGAAGATGTGTGGGACATCTTCGATTGCACGGTGGCAGCGTTTGCACCACGGAGGGAACCCACAAATTTTGCTTGCCTTATGGTTAGTCCAGATTCCTCGATGAAGAATTTGCCATAAGAGGACAGACTTCTTAATCTCTATAAGTGGGTGCCAGATACCCATGAATTTCATGTCCCACCGAAGCCGCGTCCAAGACAGGCACCACTTCCTGTTGAGGCTGACCTGGAGGTCAGTCGTTTCTTTGATGTTCGGGATTTTGAGTAGGCTATTTCCATTGTGCCATTTGAGACCACGCGCGTTCGGAGCGTCGTGTCCCATGAGAAGGCGAGTTTTGTGGCGATCCCAAGCGAGGCATCTGCTTTGCAAGGTGTTCCATTCTTCGTAGGAGACGTTTATGCGAGGGTCGATATCCTCGTAGTTGATCCAACTGTTGGTGTCATGTTTCCAGAGGTGTTTCCATTTTTTGAATCCTTTGTTCCATAACTTCTTGGCATTTTGAATGTTCCACGACTCCACGCTCCGGATGCCATGTATCGGGAACCAGATAGAGTCATTTTGTCTGATTCCGGCCGCCCACTTCCAGTCCTCACTAACTCTTGTGAGGCTTTTGACTTTGTTCCAGCCCTTCCAAAGAGAGCAAACGAGATTGGAGCCTTTCGGGAAGACAGGAATCGGGGAGAATAGCAGGGTCATGATATCAAGGTTCTTCCAGTTCGGGGACCCCGTGAGGGCCAACTCATTTTTGTTTCTGAAGGTCAGCTTGGCCCACGAGGCCTCCCTATTGCACCAAGCTTTAATCATCCATTTGGCCGCCAGTTTGTTAGCCATACACCCAATGTCCAGGATGCCAAGCCCCCCGCTCTCTCTGGGGCTGGTGCAGATGGCCCATTTGATTTTAGGCACCCCCCTTCTGTTATGATCGCCCGTCCAAAGAAAGTTTCTGCAGATGCTATTCAGTTTGGACAGGCCTTGCTCATTCGGTCTCCAGCAAGAAAGGAAATAGATGGTAGACGAGAGGAGGAACGTGTTGATAACCATCGCCCGTCCAGCGAGATTGATTTGCATGCCTCTCCAGTAATTGAGCTTGTTTTCAAGTTTGGCCAGCACCCAGTTCCATCGCTGCTCCATAGAGACGCCAAACCCCAAGGGGATTCCAAGCAGCCGAAAGATTTGGCCCTGCGGGATGATTTGACAGCCATGATCCATGAGAGGGCCGGGTTGATGTCCCACAATGGCCCTAAAGGCGGTCTTATTGTGGTTGATTTTGGATCCAGAGGCCTCGCAAAAGGTATCAAGGCACCTCCAGAAAGTCTCCAGGCTGGTATTATCATTTTGAACGAACGCATTCATATCGTCGGCAAAAAGTCTCATGGTGATTTGACTGTGGTCGTGAGGTAGCTGGAGGCCTTTGATATTGCCAGCCTCCACATGATGAGCCACAAGTCTGCTCAGCCCCTCAGTGGCAATGGCAAAGAGAAGGGGGGCAAGAGGGCACCCTTGTCTAATAGATCTTTTAAGATGGATCGCCTTCGAAAGTTTGCCGTTAACGTTGATTTGGGTCGTTGCGTTGCCGAGAAGGGTCGCGACCATCTTGGTGAATTTCTGACTACATCCGAGGTCTTGGAGCGACTGCAGAAGATAGTCCCATTCTAGCCTATCGTAGGCTTTGTCAAAGTCGATCTTGAGGAAGACCACATCTTGATTCGACTCATTTGCAAATTGAATACCTTCCCAAATATCCACAATGGTTTCCAGGATGGACCTGCCTTTGATGAAACCTTTTTGGTCCTCACTAAGCCAAGATCTCAGGTGGCACGCAAGTCTGTTGGCAATGACTTTGGCGACGATTTTGTATCCTGTTTGGAGCATCGTAATTGGCCGCCAGTTCTCGATTCTATTTTTTTCCCCCTTCTTGTGAATCAGCTTGATAATTCCATTATTTATACAGGAAGGAAGAGCACCAAAATTTAGCGCTTCTTGCCAAACCAACCGAAGAGGGGTGGCAACCACCAGCTTGAAGGATTTAAAAAACTCGTTAGTGAGTCCGTCGGGTCCCGGGCTTTTACCAAGAGGGAGGGCATCAATGACCTCTATGATTTCTGATTCAGAGATCGGGGCATGAAGCAGGGAGTGTAGGTTGGGTGGGATTCTCCGGGGGGAAACCCTAGAAATGGCAGCCATGCAGTCCCTTCTATGGTGGGAGAGGGGGTTCGAGGTTCCCAGGAGTCTCGTGAAGTGCCCTTCGATAATGCCAAAATTATCTTCTTCCGAGTCGCATACATTGCCATGTGGGTCTAGCAGTAGGGGAATCGTCTCTCTGTTGTGTTTCCTTTTAAGGATACTGCACATCTCTTTGGTGGGTTTGTCTGCTTTTCCAGCCCACCACTCCTTGAAGAAGATTTGCAAGTTCTTCCTTTGTATTTCTTCCTCGTATCTCAACGCTGCTCTGATTTTCCGGAGACCTTTCTGGGCTTGGTGTTTTCCTTTGTTCACTTCCACCTCGAGTCGCCAGAGTCTGCGGTAAAGCGCTTCCCTACGAGCCCGCCGCACTGTCTCGAGCATCCTCTTGGTTCTGATCATGATCTTGCGAGATTTGTCGACCGCATTTCTCCAGCACTTGGCTGGGGCCAAACCAGAGGCGAATGCCACCTTCCACACCTCGGCGATCTCTTGATGGACAGAGGGGAGAGAGAAGGTGGAAGCGTTGGCATGGAACCACGGAGCCTTGTGGGTCTTGTTGAGGGGTTGAAAAGTGATAACGATCGGGTAGTGGTCGGAGATGGTGAGGTCAGTGCGTTGCGTGATGGAAGGGTGGCCCCACAGATGAGTAAAGCTCTGAGAGATGTAGCATCTATCAAGTCTAGCTTTCCTCAGATCCTCGCCCGCTTGGAGATTCGACCAGGAAAAGCCATTCGAGTCTTTGAATTCGATCAGATCCAAGTGGAGTTTGGTCATGTCCCACGTTTCTTTCTCCCGACTGTCGATGACCTTGCCCTTGCCCATCCATCTGTCCATAGGGTCCTCCACCATGTTGAAGTCTCCACAAATAAGCACGTTGTGGGGAAGCGAGTCAAGGGAAGTCCAAGTGTTCAGCCTCTCCAAATCCCCGTTAGGGGCGTACAAAGAAACCATAGTAACACAGAGGGGAGCACCAAAAGAAACCGCAATCCAGCGGTGATTTACATCTTCAATGGAGTTCTCAAGCTTTTCAAGCCAGGGTTGTTTAACTCCGATAGCCGTTCCACCTGACCCCCGTTGGTGCTTAGTCGGGATCCACACATGGGCCGAGGAAACCTGTCTGAGCCGTTTCAGAAGGTCTTCTCCGTCAATTTTAATCTCTTGAATGCATATGATGTCTGGTTTTAAGCTAATGTCGCGGAGCCATTGACCAATGATGGCCGCTCTTGAGGGGTCGGTTAGCCCCCTAGCGTTTAGCGAGATGACAATCATTTTGTATTGATCCCTCTTTGCGGGAGGGAGCCTTGTCCTTTCTTCTCTTGGCTTCATCTTTCTTTTTCGCTGGGGTCTGAACCCGACTTAGAAGTCGATTCTTGTGGGGGCTTTTCCAGGGTAGCTCCATAGGCTGTTTTCCTTTGCGGGGTATTCCTTGCTGGGGGGAGCTGGGTCCCGTGCTCGGCACCATTTCCGGGATCGTCGATCCAATAATGGAACTTTCACTATCCATGTTGTCTTCATTAGTACTGGTGAATCCATCTTCTTTGCTTGTAGTATAGCCCTCCTGGGGGGTTTCTTTGTTGTCAGGGATCTCTAGGGCATTGTCGTAGGTGTCTACCTCGAGTGGTTTCCCACCTGGATAGTCAAGCTCGTTGATCTCATTTCCTAGATTGCAATACAAATTGCTGTTGGGGGTAAGTGGCAGATTGTTTCTCTCACCGTTGGCCCTCGGACTTCTCTTCCTTCTTCTTCTAACTTCAGTAAAGCCATCCGCATCAGCTTTTGGATTGAGGCGGTCCTTGTCTACCCCTTCCTTAGTCGAGTGGGTCGATTCGCCATTGTTGTCTTGAGCAGTTTTGGGGGCTTCTTGCGAGCGCTTGTTTTTTTGCCTGAGAGGGCAGTCTTTAATCCTGTGACCTTGCTGACCACAACGAAAGCACGCGTTGGGGAGGTTTTTGTAGGTGATATCCTGCTCCCAAACCTCACCTTCGCCCATGTCCACTTTGATCATTGAAGGAAGCGGCGAAGTGAGGTCGGCCTCGACGCAGATTTGTGGGTGCCACCTAGCGTTGAACGAGTGTCTTGCCCCTTCATAGATGAGACCACCAATGTCTTCGCGAGAGGCCAACGGCTTGCCGATAGGAGAGACAATGTCCCACACGAAGTTGTACAAGAAGTATGGGAGGTTGGGGAGCTCAACCCACAGAGGGTACCGAAGTGATTTCGATTTGTCAGGAGTAAAGTCCGGGGACCATCTGAATAGGCACAGGGTCGCCCGACCAAACTGCCAGGTGCCAACGCTTAGGGCTTGGAACGCCATCTCTTCATTCTCAAAGACCAGCAGCATGTGGTTTGCTGGTAAGAACTGACATTTGCTGACAATTAGTCCTCGAGGGAACCACTCTTTTCGAAGCCATTGTCGCTAGAGAATCCTGATGACAATGATCAATTGACAAATTGTCATCATGAGCTTCCCTAGACAATCACGATGATCTCCAGACCCCAAAAAACACTAAGGCAATCACGATGGTAGACTTGGGAGGCCACGAGGCAGACTTTGAGCAATGTGTGCGCGACGATCAGCCCGAGTCGTCGCGATGAGGACTTATTTGGTAATCGTGATGACAATTATCTGTTGACTAATTCTTGCGATGAGCTCGAGACCCCAAACAATCGCACACACTCAGGCAGTCGCAATGCTTGACTCTTTCACGAATTTATTATGGTTCCGATAGATTCTTCTTTCGAAAACTTTAAGCTACGCATGCTATGTAGCGAGTTTCTCGATCTAGTAACGTTGCATGAACATGTAAGGAAATCATGCATGACCACAAAATATGATTCGAGCTGACCATCATTGCAACACCAGGAGCGGCGGAGCGGTGGAGCTTGCTTGCAACTATTACACCCATTTTTGCGTCTGTCAATTGTCATCCTCATCTATTGTTCATGATCTCTTTCTGAAACAAAGAAACAAAGTAGTTGCATCAGTCATTTTCCTTGCAAAAATGAACTAGCTTCCATGTATCATTTCCATAAAGTGCATCCATCTCCTAATCCATAGCTTTTTCCCAATCCGCATTTCCTATTGCATCTTCAAAACAAGAGGGTTCAACATCTTGTATTACCTTGGTCATGTAGGCACAATGACAAGTCATGTAACTGTCATACATCAATTGGTGCATGGAATTCTGCATCCTTCTAGATCTTCTTGGTCCTGGTTTATTTTTCCTTGTATCACCTGCATGTGCCTTTCTTACTTGGAGTCTTCACAAAGGGCAATCCAAGTTCCTCATCAAGACTGCCTTCTGAACTACTTGAATGTGCATCAATGTCTTCAACATGTTTAGATGTTTTACTACTAGCAAAGGGCTTTTCTTTAACTTTCTTCGATGTATTTGATGAATTTTCTAGACTCAAATTTCAACATAATCCTCCACTCCATATTGCTTGGTGATGCATGTGGTCCACTCAAAACTTGAGCATCTCTAGTTGATTTTTCAACATTTTCTTCATCATTGGTTCAAGATTAAGTCCACCTTTGGCATCAGCATAGAAGCATGATATTTCATCAAACACTACATCTTTGCTTATGTTCACCTATTGTGTGAGTGGGTTCTTACTATAATATCCTTTTTTCTCAAGAGAGTACCCAATGAAGATACATTGTTTTTTGCTTTTGGATCAAGCTTTGTCCTCAAATTATCTAAAATATGTACATATGCAACACAAACAAAAACTTTCATTTGTGATAAGTTTGGCTTTTTACTTGTGAACGTCTCTTCATGTGTAAATTGATGTACATAAGCAGTGGGAGTTTTATTCATGATGTATGCAATAGCTTGGAGAGCTTCTATCGAAAAAAAATGAGGCATATTATTCTCAACCATCAAGGCTCTTGTTATTTTTGCAATATGTCTTTTCTTTTATTGAGCTTCATCATTTTGTTCTATTGTGTACTTGCATGAAAATTGATGTCGAAATCCATGACTTTTAAGAAAGTTGTTGAACTCATCTCGCATGAACTCTCTACAACCTTGAAGTTTGATAGTGCATTGATAATCTTCTTGATTGCATCAATTTCAGCCTCTCCAATTTTCATGTCCAATTCTTTTGTGCCACATCCATTTATATCAACAATGATTCCTACACCTTTTACAAACATGGCTACATTAATTTCATCGATTTTCATGTCATTAGGGGAAAAAAATGAACCTTGCATGGGCCTTGTAAGGATCCCTAATTTTTAGGGATTAAGCTTAATTTTGTTCTTGTTTAAGGGGACAAAGTGCATTTAATAGGGCACCTTTTAGTAGGCTGGAGTAGGCTTTTTTTAGGCTTCAGTAGGCCTCTCTCTTTCTTATTCTAGAGAGAGAGAAAGAGAATCTACTTCCACATCATCAAACTAGTACATGTATTTGAATAAAAAAGTGAATTTTTTAAAAAGTCTTATTTTCAGTGTATATTAACTCAAAAGAGCCTATTTTTTATATATATGTCAGAAGTCACTTTTTGGGCCCATTTTCTGAAGTTTCTTTTAGAAAAAGTATAATTTTAAAACTCCCTCCAAAAGTAAGTGCCACATCATCAAATCCGTGACTATGCTTCCTCCAAAAAATGACTTTTTTCAAATTTCATCATTTTTAGCCATACTCAGTGGAAAAATACACTTTAACCCATATGCATACAAGAAAACACATTTTTTGAGCAAAACATATGCTTTAGACTCCCTTCCAACCGTTTTTCATCTTTGTTTCTGATATTGTTGGTCATTAGTAAAGATGGTGTTGACATGTATCACAAACTTCACAGTAGAACGTCCTCATGCTCCTGCATCAACAAGTATCCATGTTCGTGTGCCTAGAGAGTTTGCTCCAAATACACAATGCAACAATGATGCCAATTCTCAAAATGAACATCGTGCAGCTGGAGAAAAAAGTATTGATCTTTGGGCTCATGGTTCACTATATCCTCTTGATCCAATATCTTCTTACCATCCAACATTCCATAACCTCTCAACTTTACTTCAGTTCATTGGTGCGGGTGAAGGTGGACTATTAGGTTACTGCAAGCGATTATCTACACATTCACTTGCCACTGCTAAGTATTGGTTCCAACAATATCACATCCAGCATATGAGGGTGGTCACTTTAGAAAGCACAATCATATCTTTACAAAAACAAATTACAGATTTGGAACAGGATATTGAAGCAAAACAAAGCACAATTTCAAAGTTAACTGCCAATCTCCAGCAGTTGAAAGAGACTCCACTTGGTATGAGACATAGGAAAAGAGCATTGTCATCCTTTGAAGCTCTTTCAAAAGGTGGTGGAGCATGCAAACGATGTATATATGCAACAAGGTGAGTGTTTGTTTTACTTTTATATGTTTTAATGAGGATTTGTAATGGAATCATTTATTCAAGACATAACTACTTCATCAACAACAGAAGATCAATTCAAGGTGATGAATAGATGTATAAACACCAAAGATATCACTTCTGCTTTAGACTCACGCATAGGAAAGTGTATTAGAGTTGTTGTTGAAGCTCAGTTTTCAAAGAAGTTAAAAAACCTTATCATAATGCAAGATGTGCAGGCAATATGTGACGAAGTAGGCATCAGTAGAAATGGGTGTATTGCAATGTACACCCTTCTCAGGCAAGCCTTACAATCAGAAGGTATTTCTCAAAGTATATTTCCATGTCTATATAAACTATCTATCAATAAAAAAAACTTCAAATGAGGATGTGACTCGTACTATTGGACAATATTTATTCATAGAGAAACTATGTCTGCCTTTGTTTATCATCCAAATATTCCAACGAAGCAATAAAAAATCCTATCTACACAAGGATCAACTTACACTTAATTCAACAATATATTTGTGGATCTTCATAAGCTTCAACAAGCAATGGTTCACTTTAATAGTTCAACAATCAAAGGTACCCCTTCTACATTTTATTTGGTGTTGAAGTTTTATTGCATTCAAGTGTCATATGAAGATAATGTTTTCTATTTTATGCAGACTGTAATGTTAAGTTAAAGTTCATACTAAAGCTTGATGAGTGTCAAATCATAAAGGATCGGCGACTAGAAAGGATGAGTGTGACGCTAATGAATGAAATTATGGACCATGCAATGAGTGATGAAACTTTAGGAGGGAGGGACCATTCGACTTACAGTGTGCAATCAGAGAGAGATATCTGGTGGTTAGGTGCTATAGAAGTTCCCAAGGAAACAAATAATGTCATTTCATGGATTTTTAGTAGGACTCCATGGATTACGGAAGTAATCTCTTCTCAAATACATGGGCAAAAGCTTTTTGTAGATGATATAGGTGATTTTGAGGTAGAATGGCATTTGGGTGGAGACCTTAAGAGTATAAAATGCATGTTAGGTTGTAAAAAAGGAGCATCTTCTCTCTATCCTTGCCCATATTGTACACAAGGTTACAAAGGATCCAAGAGACAGTCTAAACTTGCAAGGGCATTGATGAGAGTTGATGACTTTGAAGAAATCGATGAAATAGACTCATCGAATCACAGGGAATGGGAGATATCACTTATTAGGTGTCCAATGTTACAAGAACTGACTCGTGATAAAATAAGCAATGATTGGAACCCCATTATCCCATTTCCATTAGCCAATGTTCACTTTTGTACTTTGCATGCATTCATGAGGATCTTTGATAGGCTTTTGAAGCTCCATGTTGAATATGCATTTGCAATGAAACCCCTAGAGAGGTCTACAATAGCAATCCAAAAACTAGAAGATCTTTTGAATTCTATAGGTTGTCATGGTGGCCACGTATCTTTAGTTGTTACTAGGCCATTGCATGCATTTTGGGAAACACAAATTACAAGAAATAATGGAAAAAGGCTGATTAAACTGTGCAAAAGTTATGAGATTGTCAAAACCATAAAGATATAATAGATTGAATGCACATGGAAGTTGGAAAAACAAAAAGTTGGTATTATAAAGTTTTTACAATTGGCTCCTGTCCTTGAGCTTCTCCACTACATTCTTTCTTCTCTGAAAAGATAGAGGCAATTGGTAAGTCAAAACTGATTGGGATATTCATTGAGGGTCTGTCAATCCAAGACCCAAAGCTATTCCTATTTGACCTAATATTTTTCCTCTAAAGTTAACTCCTAGGGTAGTAAGGGCAAGGGACTTCCTAACTAGAAATATACAATTGGTCCCTTGCATTATTGTAGATAGGCACAAAACTTTACTCAAGGCCTTCATACACCAAGTCATGAAGTGTCCTTGAGGGGAAAAGTCCTTGTGGATTATTACAAAATCTTCCTTTGGCAGTTTTCCAATGTATTGTGCCAAGGAAGAGCCATGGCCCCAGGAAACACGGTCACCACCACTCCTTGGTGCAAATTTATCCACTTCAATTGTTTCGTGCACATAGACAATCATAAAATTAAATAGATACATCTTGTGTGACTATGGGACAACCATAAATGTCAGTAGAGACTTACATCTTGAAGCCTCTCTTCATCCTCTCCTATCTTGAAGCCTGTCTTAATCCTCTCCTCTTCCCATTGCATCTAGTGGAATTGATGAATGGGCCATGCCACTTTGCTCCACAACAGGGGATGTTGGAATCTTCTTCTCCAAAATTCTTTCCCTTCTGTGGCCAAATCTTCTTCAGTGGCATCTTGGTTGGCATGGCTCAAAATCTCTTCACACACAAATGCAATGGTGTCCGCAACTGAATCACCAAGTGGAATTGTTGCCTTTTCGATAATGTCCGAAGCTTCCTTTAATTTGTCCACTCCTCCTTGAGGAAATTCTCAAGAAATGTTTTGACTCTCTTCTAATAAGTTGAGAGCTTCTGTCTGGGCTTCCTTCTTGTCATCTACAAAACCCCCAGTAGCAAGATGGGGTAGGTCCATGGGTGAAGGTTCGGGCTCCTCATTGACCAAAAAGATGGTTGTTGCTATGTAGGAAAGATATTTTCTTCCCATCTTCCTTTTATTATTTAATTGTTTAATTAAGGGCCTTGTGTCATCTAACAGGTGCCCTGAAGCCTCAACAATAGCCATGAAACGCTTTAAGCGCTTCGCAAATGCCTCATCTCCTTTATGAATGTAAAAAAGCAGGTCACAGGGGACCCATTTACACTCATATGTTGGAATATCTATGGCATATCTTAATATATAGAATTCCATAAAATCTGTGATCTCATCGATCACATCGGAATTCATGGCTATTGTTCGTTCATGATTAGGAACTCTAGAGACTAGGTCATACAAATCTGTACGACCATTGTAGTTTGTAGTATCCAAAAGCTCCATGAATAGATCTTGAGGAGATTTCATGGGAGTGGAAGTGCTAGCAACCATTGCTTGCATGCGAGATTTCTAGAGGCTTGTAGTCTGTGCTTTCTAGCTCTTTGAGAGTGCAAATGTGAGAAATGAGCACATAGAACCATTTTTATAGCAGTTTCAAGTTTTTAAATTGAAAAGGCCCACTTTTAAAAGTATAGAATAAAGAAGTGCAATTTTCAAAAAATGCGTTTCTGATGACAAAACAATGCACTGAAAAAAACATGAGCAACCACATTTCAAAGTAGTGAATCATTAGACTTTTTGACATTCCAAAAGTTTTGAAATCATCATTGCAGAGAAGAAGGTATATACAATATCTAACATGAATCAATTTTCCTACTTTTTACAAGGTTCTTGAAAGTGCAAAAACCATGAGATACAATGACTAGGGCCCAAGAAGTGACATTATCAGGTTGCAAAAGAACTATGACAATGAGAGTTCTGTTCCATCTTTGCTCCAATCTAAAGGTACTTTCATTTGTATTCCATTCTTCTTCCCACATGTAATCAATTTGCAAGAAATTGAAGTCATTAAAGTAAAACAAAAACAATAACGAAAAGATTACTTTAACAAAAACATGAAACATTTCTCACATGTTTTTGTAAAACAATAACAAAAAGATTACTTTAACAAAAACATGAAACATTTCTCACCTTATGTCCTTGAATTTTGATTTTGGATTGAGTTAGTCCTTCAAAGCCCATAATCATCAAGTGTTCTCTCATATTAGCCAAGGTCAAATGATTATTCACTAAAATAGTTTCTCTTTCATTGTTGGGCAATCTAAGCTTTATTTCAAATGAATGCAAAGATTCCTCTGAACTTTGAAATGGTATCCATTTGCCAAGTTTGCGCATCCAACGATCATAGTAGAATCTGAAGTATAATGAAGTACGTTGTTTCAAATATCGAAATCCTATACGTGTTCCACCTATTTTACAGAGATATTTATCACCTTTTGCAATTCCTTCCATCAAACCCCACTTTTCACCAAGAAGACTTTGGACTTGCTCATATGTGATATCTTTACACATGAACATGGTGGACGTTTCCTAGAATGAGAATCCTTGGAATAAATATACAAAACAATGAATGGGAAAAGACCAGTGCAAACCTACAGACCTAGACACTTTTGTGAATTTCAAAGAGTTATGTATATCCATTACCATCTTTTGCTTCAAAGATGATACGAACCATATATCAGTTTTTGGCCACTCCAAGCTAAGAAGGGTACAACATTCTATGTGTGTAAAAGAAGACGCTATCATGGTAAAGTTGAACAGAAGATATATTTGGAAAGACTAGTGCGCCAACATCTGCATGCAATGCCTCGAAAGTACTTGTAAGACTATGAAGTGGTTGCTCTTCCACCAAAGTAGAAGTAAATATATCTGAAACAAACAAAAACATATCTAAGTAGTTCAGAAATATATCCGACACAAGAAAACATAAAATATTGTAGAGTAATACTTACACTTCACAGGATATCTCATACTACTAGAGTTTTCAAGTTTCATAGTTGCCATTGTAAAAACATGTTGTACAATAGCAACCATACCATTGTCTCTGTGCTTCTTGAATCCAATTAACTTTCCCTTCCAATGAAGATCTAAGTTTCCACGATCTCTAACTCGATGAGGCCCAACTCTAGAGGGTTGCATGTACACCCATGCACCTTTGGATTACTCATGTCATAGCCAGTGTCCAGTGACATCTTAATGTGAGGATTTCATCTTTCGGTCACCTAGAAGCTTTAGATGTTGCCATTGAAGCTAAAGGTCTTCAAGCTACAACAGTAATTTGAGATAGGAGATGCAGGTAGGTTGGAGTGTAGAAACAGGAGCTTCAATGGTGTGCTACAAAGTGAAAGTAGTGGGAAAAGATGACTTTTTGGGACCTCGGTATGAAAATGTGAGGTTTAGGAGGGCCCAATAACTCTTTTTTGAGTGTTTTTGAAAAAACGCATTTTTTTCAGCTCAAAACATGCACGGATTTTGAATTTGGGGTCAAAAAGAGTACTTTTGACCCTAAAAAGTAATGGGGGTTCCATTTTCAGGTGTTATGATGAGTTTATTAACTTTTTAGAAATTCTGAATTTTTGGGCCCGATTGAGTTACGAGATTCCTTCTCTCTCTAGAGGCAGCTCATTAAATAAGGGAGAAATATGTCCCCTCTCCACCCTTCATCCTAGTATTTTATAGGGCATAGACTGTGGCCACCACCCTCTTCTGATTGGTCCATCACTAATCACTCCTTAATCTAAAAGGCCCATTCAGGGTTCATGTTTTCCCCTAATGTTGAAGGTGAACATCCTACCCACTTTGTTTCCTTTGGCAATCAATCTTCTATCGGATTCCCGTAATCTTCTACGTATAACCCATTAACATTGAACGTGACTTGTTATCCCTAGTCCACCATTTTTCTAATAGAAACCAGATTCTTTGTTATATTTGGAACAATATCTAGCACGTCAGCAAGATATTTCACCTTCCTGCCCTCCATAGACAATGCTATGTTGCTTCTATGCTCGATAGGGTGTGATGTATCATCACTTGTTTCAACATATCCAAGAACTAGTAATTTTAGCAAATTACTAAACCATTCATGTCATATGTCAAAATAATGGATGTTTGGAGCTATGGAAAGACCCATGCATGATCAGGAGAGATAATGATTCTCAGATTGGCCTCGGTAATAAGCAAAAGAAGGTTTTTTCCATCGTAATGTTTTTTTTCCTACTATATGTCTTGTTTCACACAAATTATCTACACTATCACTCTTAAAACATACTGGATGAGAAGGATCAATCAGGGTAGGGATAAACAAATAGCTTTTTTAAAGTAGAGCCATAGAATACACCAAAAATTTCTATTTGGAGCACTAGTGAGAACAGCACACAAGATGGTTCAAAGCCTTTGCATTGAACACTCCAAGTCATTCTCCATTATAAGATTGAGTGACCTACATAGTGATTAATACTGCCACGTAGATTTAAAGACTTCTATCATTCGGGAATATATGGTCTTTGATGTATTAGTCAATAGAAGTTTCGTGCTTAGAATTCCTTGACCTTCAGAATGGACGTCTTTGGAGACACTTTCCTTCTTTATCTTTGGCTCTCAGTATGGGATGCTTAAGTCCAAAGGTTAGAATAGGTAATATAGGTTTAGCCTAGTTTAGCATCACTTTCAAGGTTAGGAAGTAAGCATAAAGAAGTTCTTTTGATATTCCTTGAGGGGACTTTCTTGAAGTTATTCTTGAAAGGTGGTCATCCCTAAGCTGAGTCTTACCTTTCTTAACCACAATTTCAAATTCATATTCGATTAGTAAGAGGAACCATCTTAGTAGTCTTCCTGTATTGCAAGGTTTGTTCACTAGATATCTTAATGCTTGATCGTTTCCAAAAAGTGTAAACTTTTTTTCCAAGCAAATAATGTCTAAAATTTTGAATTGCATACATCATCCGTAATCCTTCTCTTTCATTTGTGGTGTAATTGTGTTCAACCACATTCATTTTTCTCCCAGCATAAGCAATGAGAAGATCTATATTACATTCACTAGTAGATTGTGCTAGTACACATTCAATAGCATAGTTGGATGCACATCCACATGAACATAGAATAGATTGTTCCAATCTAGCATAGTCAAGATGCATCCTACGCACAATCATTGCTTAAGCTCATTTAAGCAGTTTTCACATTCTTCTATCCACTCAAAGTTAGTCAAAAGGTTGTACAAAGGCATTGCAGTGATTGCATACATGTTAATAAATCGTGCATAATAACCACAATGGCCCATGAAAGCCTATACTTCCTTGACATTCTTTGGCCTATGTAGCTCTACAATAGCTTTATCTTTATCCTCGTTTGTGGATATTCCATTCTTTGACACTATGTGACCTAGAATCTTGCCTTGGCTCACCATAAAAGCACACTTTCGTAGGTTCAAAAGTATTGGAGATCAAGCTTTCTTAGCTAGTCAAAAGTAGAAAGGTAAATGAAGCTCATCCACTAGTAAGGAGAAATTTTCTATCCCATGCACTAGCAACTCCTCGTATCATGTGATGGGAGTTGATAAGAGTAGTTTGACTAGTGGTGATTGTAGCTTATACTTCACATGAGGTATAAATAAACAAAGAGACAACTAAAAGAGCATATATGATTTAGATGGTAAAGTAGATGCATTTACTTCTAGCATATGAGATATACCTTTATTAAGGTGTCCCATATTAACCTTTTTCACATTGCAAGGCTTCACGAGACTTTTGGTAGCTTATTGAAGCTCCATATGGAATGCACACTTTCCATGAAGTTAGTAAATAAATTTGTAGAAGATATTAAAAAATTAGAGGAGCTTCTTGATATAATTGGTTATAATGGTGGCAAGATAACTCTAGTTTTCAAAGAAAACTAGTGAATCCCAAGACGTTTTGCAACAAGTAACGATGAAACGAAACAAAGCAAGATGAGTTTCGAAGAGTTACTCACACTCGAAATAATGGATGTTTGGAGCTATGGAAAGACTTATGCATCATCACAACACATAATGATTCTGAAATTGTCCTTGTTAATAAACAAAACAAGGTTTTTTCCTTCGTTTTGCTTTTTCCTACAATATGTCTTGTTTCACACAAATTATGTACACTATCGTTCTTAAAACATACTTGACGAGAAGGATCAAGATACGGTAGGGATGAACATAGAGGCTTTTTAATGTAGAGCCATAGACTACACCAGATAATTCTATTTGGAACATTAGTGAAAACAACACAAAAGATGGTTCTAAGCCTTTGCGTTGAACACTCCGAGTCATTTTCCATTAGAAGATTGAGTGACCTGCACATGCTTAATACTGCGACGTAAATATAAAGACTTCTATCATACGAGAATATATGCTCCTTGATGTATTGGTCAATAGAAGTTTCTCAAACTGCTTTGAGAAAAACTTCATTGTGACTGTTGTATTTGTCAACAGAACTTTCGTGCTTAGCATTCCTTGACCTTCAAGGATGGACGTCTTTGGAGACTCTTTCCTTCCTCCCGACAACTCTCCAGAAGCTGTGGCTGAACGGTTGCAGGAGCCTCCAAACTTTGAATGTGAGTATCCACGAAGCTTATTTGGACTCCAATGCTTCCTTTCTTTCTCGTGCCGCTTTTGGCTTTTATACTAGCATTTGCTGACGAAACGGTATTTGTTGATGCTCGGCAGGCCTCGCTTCCAAACTTACGCGAACTCCATGCAGCAGGATGCACAAACTTGAAGACCATTCCAACGGAACTTGGCGCCTGCATGCGAGAATTAGGTTTGAAGGGATGTGCGGGATTATACGAATGGCTAGCGACCAATGAGGCATCGTTTTTTGGAGGTACCCCCTCCCCCCCTTTTTCTTTTCGTCCTTTTCAATAGAAGACTATACAAAGGGTCACGGTGACTTTTATAAAGAAACTTATTTGTTATCTTATTTTTTGTGTTGAAATCAAAACCACTCTTAATCGCAAAGGGTTCTTCTTCAAAGAATTGTCACTTCAAAAGGACTCTTTTCTTTGTTGTTTTTTTGTTTGTGAGCAATGATGTGTAAGGAGAGTGGAATCCACCCAGCAACAAAACCTTCTTTGGACCTACTGTTGGGAGTGCGATAGGCCTCAATAACAATTAATCACAGGTTTACAAGATCTTCCAACACATGAAACTTAGCATACACAACTTAAAACTCAAAAATACATGATGCAATTTTCAAAGTGTATGGTAAACTAGGATGGTCAACTACACTATCACACATAGGAAATACAATGGTGATTAAGTAGTCAGTAATCCTTGCATGCCAAGCACAAGGATGCTAACCTACACTATCTATGTTCTAATGTCAAATTACATTGTGTGAATATGATACAAACTGATGATATCTCAATCTAGGCAGAAATAGGAATTAGATACAAGATATTCTATGCCTAAGAGGTGCGATGAGTGTGTGAGTGAGAATATGGATCATATGAACAATTTATATTTGTTTACAGCAAACCCCAATTATGACTATCTAAATCTAAAACTAGTGAATGAACAGGTAGGAACAAAAATAGACTTGTTACTCACACTAACTCAGCAACTGATGATGATGGTAAGCTAACACGAACTCCTCTAGATGTCTCCAGATTTAGACCACACCTCCTCCAAAAGTCTACAAAATTACCCTTCAAGAGGGCCTTCAAGATCTCCTCCTTGCATTGAGCACTTGAGAGAGCTCCTTGGAAAGATGCTTGAGAAGATGATCACCTTGAGTGATGATGAACAGTGAGCTTTGGCCATCTTTATATAGTTTTATGTCCTATGGAAAGCACATCTAAATGCAATATTTATCGTATGATCGCTTTGTAAGACAATAGTTAAACAATATAACACAGGAGCAATAGCAGAGAAGATAACAGATATAGGAGAATCTCAACAATTTTCTACTAGCAGCAAGTACAAAGATGATGGCGTTGTCCACCCGTGCGCTCTCAAGGTAGAACTTAAATGGTGATCTAGACAACTCTAGATAGGGAGATACAAGGTAGAGGTATGCTGGCTCAACTCAATGTCTTAGGTAGTGCAGAAGTCATGTATATATAGGATCATGGGTGGCCTGCCATGGACGGCTATACATGGGCGGTAGAGCGTGGGCGGCCACCGCCCGCGTAATTGCCATACACGGCTTAGACTGGTTGAACCGACCTAACAAATATAAATGATTTCTGACTCCGACAGGGAATATTCCATGGAATATTCCCTTTACCGTCGCGCCGGGGGCGCTGCCCCCGGACCCCCACCAGGGGGCCCGCTGGCCCCCTGGGACCCCCCAGCCAGGGGGCCCGCTGGCCCCCTTGGACCCCCCAGCCGGGGCTGCTCACCGCTGCCCCGGACCCCACAATTGGGGACCCTGGTAACTCCCTTTCCTTATAATATCTTACATGGTCCAATATGACCTTCATCCAACATTCAAGTTGGGATTCCCATCAATTGGGTAATGCACACTTGGCTTCTCCTCATAAAGGGGGCCTTACAAAATGTGCATACAATCATGAGGGGTAGACATTGATCATACTCTAACACCCCCCCTCAATGTTTACCGATGATAAATCAAGTAGGTCTCGGTCCTATGCCCATCTGTTGAAGATGCTTGTTGAGCTGCTCTCTTCCAAGTGCTTTAGTGAATATGTCAGCACAATTTGCCTCTGTTGGGCAATATTCTAGCTCCACAATTTCATCTTCAATTAGCTCACGAATGTAATGGTACTGTACTTCTATGTGCTTGGTGCGAGCATGAAATACTGGGTTCTTTGCAATAGCCATACAACTTTGATTATCACACTTGAGTACAATTGGCATATTTGATGGAAAGCCTATATCTGCAAGAATTCTCCTTAACCAGACTACCTCACAAGAAGCAAAACAAGCTGCTTTGTACTCTGCTTCAGTGGAGGAGAGTGCGAGAGTTGGTTGCTTCCTACTTACCCAAGAAAATATTCCTGAACCAAGTGAGAAACAATATCCAGAAACTGATTTTCTAGAATCACAATCTCCAGCCCAATCTGAATCACAATATCCTTGGAGTGTATCACCTGT
The DNA here is from genome assembly GCA_020310875.1 of Ceratopteris richardii. Classification (NCBI taxonomy): domain Eukaryota; kingdom Viridiplantae; phylum Streptophyta; class Polypodiopsida; order Polypodiales; family Pteridaceae; genus Ceratopteris; species Ceratopteris richardii. Next base: position 20,069,184 of record CM035443.1, on the reverse strand, counting down.
GGTATACAAAATACCAAAATCCAAGGTTCTTGCAATGTACCTTAGAATTCGCATTCCAGCATTCCAGTGACTCTCCTTAGGTTTGTTGGAAAACCTGCTTAACACTCCAACAGCATAGCAAATGTCTGGTCTAGTGTTGCACAGAAAAATAAGACTTCCAACGAGCTTCCTATACTTCTTAGCATCTACATCAGGCATGTTATCATCCATAGATAGCTTATGATTTACCTCCATAGGTGTGCTAGTTGGTTTGCAGTCCATCATTCCAAATGCCTTGAGAATTTCTTTGGAATATTTTTGTTGTGAGATGAAAATGCCATCCTTTCTTTGCCATACTTCAATTCCCAGACAAAAATGGAGTAGACCTAAGTCTGTCATTTCAAACTCAGTGCCCAAGCTGATCCGAGTTTGATTGATGAGTTCCTGATGATCTCCTGTAATGATCAAATCATCTACATATACAATGACAACAACTAGCTTGCTATCCCTTTTCGTTACATACAAGTTAGCATCAGAAGTACTTCTTTCAAAACCCATATTTTTGAAAAAATGATCAATTCGTTGGTACCAAGCCCGTGGAGCTTGCTTAAGTCCATACAAAGCTTTCTTCAACCTGCAAACTTTATTTTTTGAATTGGGCACCTCAAAACCTGGTGGTTGAGATACATATACCTCCTCCTTGAGGTGACCATTCAAAAATGCAGATTTGACATCCATCTGGAAAATAGGCCAAGACTTTTGTGCAGCTACTGCAAGTACCGTCCGAATAGTTGTCATGCGTGCTGTTGGTGCAAAAGTTTCTTGAACATCAAATCCTTCAATCTGTGAAAAACCCTGTGCAACTAATCGTGCCTTATACTTTTCTAATGTTCCATCAGCTTTATACTTAGCTTTCCAAATCCATTTAGTACCTATTACCTTCTTCTTTGGCGGCAAGTCGACTAGATCCCATGTATCATTTTTGAGTATACTATCATACTCAGACTGCATTGCCGCTCTCCAATCTGGATCATCAATGGCTTCTTCAATGGTGGTAGGTTCCTTTATCGAACCCATGATATCTGCCATTAGAGCCATGTTAACAATGTGTTCTGAGGCTCTTCTTTGCTCCTCTATTCTCTTTGATCTTCGTAATCCATCTGATGATGATTCTGGTGCATCTACATGTGGATTGTGATCATCAAAGAGCTGTTGTGCCCACTTCGGTAGTGGCTTACGCTGTGCAGCTACAATTGGTTGGCTTTTTATTGAGGAAATTTCTCCATCAGATGTTTCCTCCTCCTCAACTTTAACCTGTCTTTTGATAGGCACAAGGTGAGATATTTCTCCGTTTGATGAGATAGTAGATTTACCTTTATCTTCTACTAAGTGTGGTCGTTCATCGAACACCACATCTCGGCTGACAAAAATCTTCCTTGCCTCAGGATCCCATAACCTGTATGCTTTAGACTCTTCACTATATCCTAGGAAGACACACTTTTTGCTTTTTGAATCCAACTTTGATCTTGTTGAATCAGGAATATGTGCATAACAGAAACAACCAAAAATTCTGAAATGCAAAACTGAAGGCTTTTTACCAGAATATGCTTCTTGAGGAGTCATCCCCTTCAGAGCTTTTGTGTAGCTTCGATTGAGGATGTAGACTGCTGTATTGACTGCTTCTGCCCAGAATGAATCAGGCATGTCTTGAGCCTTTAACATACAACGAGCCATTTCAACTACTGTCCTGTTCCTGCGCTCAACAACGCCATTTTGTTGAGGTGTATGAGCTGTGGTAAGTTGCCTTTTCACACCATGCTCCTTACAGTAATTGTTGAATTCTGTTGACAAGAATTCACCTCCTCTATCTGTTCTAAATTTCTTCAGTTTCCTTCCTGATTCACTTTCTACATACTTATGCCACGCTTTAAATTTTTCAAAAGCATCAGCCTTCTCTCGAATGAAATAAACACACATCTTTCTACTATAATCGTCGACTAACAGCAAGAAGTAGAAAGATCCTCCTAAAGCAGGTGTAGACATTTTACCGCAGAGATCAGCATGTACCAACTCTAGAGGAGCTTGAGATCGATTGCTGGTCTCTCTTGGAAATGCCTTTCGTTGTTGCTTGCCCATCATACAAGCTTCACAAGGTTCCTGCAACTCTGAAAATGCAGGCAAATGAGCAACCATCCCTGTTCGTTGCATCTCCTTCAAAACTGCAAATCCGAGATGCCCAAATCGTTGGTGCCATAACCTGCTTACATCTTTATCTTCTGTAGCAGTTAAAGCACTTAACTCATACAAGTTATCCCGTCATGTGCCTTTACCTACAACATTACCTGATGAATCCATGATTTCCGCACCACTCTTATTGAAGTGAACTTCGAGTCCACGATCTGTTATTGCAGAAACTGACAACAAATTTCTTTTGAGTGTAGGTACATAGAGAACATCGGATAACTTTTTCTCAACACCTGGAGAAGTGATAAAAGAGATGGTTCCAGTTCCTTCAGCTGGACACTTGGAGTCGTTTCCCACCACTACATTGATGGATTCCCGTAGAGGCACTAGGGAACTATACCAATCCTTTTTACTAGTCATATGGCGAGAAGCTCCACTATCTAAAATCCATGGCTCATCAACACGAGCTTGAGCAGATGAACATACCTCTTCAATAGCTACCCAAAGTTCCAGCTCTGTGTTGTTTGCAGACTCTTTGTTCTTCCATGATGATTTTACAGTCCCATTCCGTTCATCAGCTTGCTTCTTTCTGCAATCCTTGATGGCATGGCCTTTCTTTTCACAATAGAAGCAACTTCCTGTGAACTTTTTCTTCTTTGGCTTCTTCTTTGATCCCTCTGAAGAGCCTTTACCTTTTGCATTTGCTGAGAATGCAGCATCAGTTGTACTTTGCCGATTCTTCAGCCGCATCTCTTCTTCTAAAAGCATGGCACAAAACTCTTCAAATGTAAGAGGAGTTGGCCTTACCTGAGTGTTAAGGGCTGTTACTAATCCATCATACTTTGCTGGAAGAACACGTACAGATCTTCGAGCTAGCTCTTCTGGTGTTATAACAACACCAACTGCAGCCAATTGATCTTGAAGATGCTTTATCCGTTTGATAAAATCTTCAGCCTTTTCAGAATCAGAATGCTTTTCATTTGCCAACTGATTTTCTAAATTCTGTATCCTAGTGTGGTTCTTGGTCTCATATTGTCGAGCCAATATGCCCCAAGCCTCATGTGCTTTAGTAGTATGTTGAACTAAAGTAAGCACAGAATCACTTACACTAGTGACAATCGCACATAATGCATCAGCATTCCGCCTCTTCCAAGCTCGTAGAAGATCTGGATCTGGCTGAATCATCAATCTTGAATTTGCTGGATCTTCAACTGGTATAGGCTCTGGATCCAATCCCATCGGTCCCATGACAGTGTCAAGTAATTCATAGGAGTCCAAAATTGCAGAAATTTTGAACTTCCAGAGTGTATAGTTGGTTCCATCCAGCTTCCCTTCAGTGAATGCAGGTGGACGAATTCGAATAGGTGCAGCATTAACATTAGGTGAAGCACCAAGACTAGTGTTCGACGATGAAGCCATCATGTAATCACTCGAATAATCTACTGATATTCTAGTCTGCTAGTAGGCTAAAATAATGATACTTCTCAAGCTATTCGAACCTTACAGCTCTGATACCATGTAAGACAATAGTTAAACAATATAACACAGGAGCAATAGCAGAGAAGATAACAGATATAGGAGAATCTCAACAATTTTCTACTAGCAGCAAGTACAAAGATGATGGCGTTGTCCACCCGTGCGCTCTCAAGGTAGAACTTAAATGGTGATCTAGACAACTCTAGATAGGGAGATACAAGGTAGAGGTATGCTGGCTCAACTCAATGTCTTAGGTAGTGCAGAAGTCATGTATATATAGGATCATGGGTGGCCTGCCATGGACGGCTATACATGGGCGGTAGAGCGTGGGCGGCCACCGCCCGCGTAATTGCCATACACGGCTTAGACTGGTTGAACCGACCTAACAAATATAAATGATTTCTGACTCCGACAGGGAATATTCCATGGAATATTCCCTTTACCGTCGCGCCGGGGGCGCTGCCCCCGGACCCCCACCAGGGGGCCCGCTGGCCCCCTGGGACCCCCCAGCCAGGGGGCCCGCTGGCCCCCTTGGACCCCCCAGCCGGGGCTGCTCACCGCTGCCCCGGACCCCACAATTGGGGACCCTGGTAACTCCCTTTCCTTATAATATCTTACATGGTCCAATATGACCTTCATCCAACATTCAAGTTGGGATTCCCATCAATTGGGTAATGCACACTTGGCTTCTCCTCATAAAGGGGGCCTTACAAAATGTGCATACAATCATGAGGGGTAGACATTGATCATACTCTAACACGCTTAACATTGACATCGTTAGAAAGCTATGCGAAAAACATAACCGGAGTTTTGTCTTCCAAAGATATTATGCATGTCTCTATCTATGGGGATTGAACCAAGTGTGCTACTTTGAGAGTGAGTTCCTCTAACCAATGCACCCCCTCCTTTAGTTATAGAGGGTTCTATAAAGAACACACCATATGCTACTACACTTGACTATGGGACATTGTTCCCAACAATCCATCCCCCCCCCCCCCCTTCAATGTCACAATGGTACAAGATTCAATAGCCTGCAAAACTTCTGATGTCTCCAAATATCTCTTAATTGAATCTTGAGTTGGCTATGTGTGAACCTGCATACTTGAGAAAATGCAAACTGAATGCCTAGATATTTGTTAGATAGATATATAAAGCAACCTACTGCTTGATATATAATGTGGCATCAGATGCTTCTCCATCTGCTTCCAAATATAATAAAACATTCCATAGGTGTTTGCATAGGCTTGGAATTTATCATCTCAAACCTTCCCAATAATTTCTCAATGTATATCTTTTGTATCATGTAGATGCACTCATCTCTGTATCTGTATTAAATCTCAAGATAATATTGTAAAATTCCTAATTCATTTACATCAAATGTATGCCTAAGTTGTCCTTTAAAAAATAGAAGATCTCAATCTTTTGGACTTGTGATAATGATATCGTTTTGTAGTGCATCTTGAACACTAACTAGTTCAGTCTCATATGAAGTAAGACCTAAAATATTACCTGGTCTTCTTGTTATCTCCTTGTTTGACTTCTAGCTCTTTCAGTATATTCCCTTATACCACTATCCGTCTAGATTGATATAAACACTTTAGCGTATTCCTAAAAAGAGTTGGTATCCTTCCTAGTTCTTTTGTATCTCCTTCTTCTAGAACTCTGGAATCTTCTCCAACTTCATAAATTAGAACTTCAAGAGGTATTCATGATGGACTAGGTACTGACATAGGTAATGAAATTCTATCTTTACCTGCATCTCTTAAGGTTTGAGAAGGTTCATCATTCCCTTTATACAAGTGAATGTAAGAATCCAAATTCCTTCTAAAAATTGCATAATCATCAGCTTTTATGGATTATTGAAGTTCTACCTTCTTATCATAAATCTAACTTTCCACTATATATGCATTGTATGAGAGTAGGATATCACCTCTATTTAGAACATAGAATCTATGTCCGTTACTTTCAATTGGTTAACTAATATAGATGGCTTTAATGGCTTTTACATGAACCTTACCATGATCCTTCTTATCAATGCGAACATAAGCTAGGATACCAAAAACTTCAAAATAATTCATATTCGGCTTCTTTTTGTAATAAGCTTGATAAGGTGTAATGAAATTCAAAGCTTTTGTGGAATACCTATTCAGCATGTGATTAGATGTATGTACTGCATCAAACCAAAACTTGGAACAAGCTTTTTGGATGACATCATACTATGCATCATCTCAACAAGTATCTTATTCTCTGTCTCTACAACATCATTCTATACTAGAGTATAAGCAATAGTGAGTTGAAGAGAGATACCTTTGTCTTCAATAAAAGACTTAAAGTCCTTTGAGATGTACTAGTCTCCACCTCTATCACTTCTCAAAATTTGGATCTTTGATTGAATATCATTTTGAGTGATAGCTAAGAAAGTCTTGAAGTAGGAAAAACCTCTAACTTTATTTTAAGACCATAAATCCATGAATATCTTGAGAAATCATTAATAAACATCACAAAGTATTTGAAACCTTGAATAGAATCTCTTCTCATTTGACCATTCACATCTAAATGTATGATCTGCAACTTCTTTGTAGCTTTGATGTATCCATGCTTCTTGAAAGGTAGTTTGTAAAGCTTTCTTTTAAGACATTGTTCACATGAGCCAACATCTCTTAATTAAGAAAAAGAAGGAAACTCTTCACCATACCTTGATCTTTGATATGCATGAGACGTATGTAATTGATACGACCAAATTTATTGTGCCATAACCTCATAATATCCTTAGGTGTAAAAGAACTAGCAATATTAGCATGACTAATTTTGGATAATAGAAATATGCCACTTGTGATTTTGCCTTAGAGTAGACAATGATCCTCATCAGATAAGAGGATCTCATGTGAATATTAAATAACATTACAACTTTTGAAATTTCCACTTGCTCTTTACTTTAGGTTCACCTCTCCAACACCAAAAACATCCAAATCATGACCATCTGTAATGTTCACTCTTCTACCTGAAGAGTTAGAAAGGAAAGAAAATACATTTTGCCAACCTGCCATATGCTTACTAGCTCCTGAATAAAAAATCCAAGGTTTATCTGTGATTGCATTCAATGCTGATTTATGAAAAGCCACTACTTCAATAGTTACACATGCATCTTCTTCAATATTACTACCTGATGCTTTCTTCTTCTCATTAAAAATTATTGCTTTGCATTCTGCTATAAAATGACCTGGTTTTGTACAGTAATGGCATACTTCTTTCTTTGAATTAGATGTAGTCGAAGTCTTCTCTTTGGGTATAGAGGAAGCATTAGGAAAAGAATTAGAATACCTAGGATTAGAAGACTTACTTTCCTTCATGGACTGCTGACTCTTCTTCTTCTTGCTCCTTCCCTTTGATGATGATAACATAGCTTCATCATTCTCTTCCATACTCCTTGTTTAATTTCATCTTCAAATAAAAGTTTTCTATCTCTTATAGAGAGAGATAAAGAAGCAACAAAAGCACAATGGATAGATAGAAGTAAGTTTACAAGTGTGTTTATCATCTTTTCATTTGAAATGTTGACTCCAACATTGAGTAACTGATCTCGTAAATCTTTAGGCTTCAAAATATGTTAGTGAACTGATTCACCAACTTTCATTCTTGCATTGGCTAGCCATCTCCTTAAATGAGCCTTTCTAGTAGGATTTCTACTTTGATAATGATTCTCTAACTCCAACCAAGCCTGTAGAGAGGTTCTGCATAACGTGATGTGGGGTATAAAATGCCTTGTAACTCCCACAACAATATATAGAAGTGCTTGTGCATCCCTTGAATCCCATTTAGATTGCTCTTATGTAGGAACTTATCTGGTAGTAGTATGGACTCTTGATGATGAAAGAGTCTCTTCTTCTTTACTAACCTCTTATTGAGCAAAAATTAGAATAAAGGTTCTTCTAGAAGATCAATTAATCTCTTCTTCAACTTGTCTTGGCCTTGGATAAGTGCCATTGATAATATTCCATAAGTCTTTTGTAATTAAAAAATTCATCATCATAAAACTCCACGTTGGATAATTAGATTTTCCCCTAAGCTTGTCTTCATTCTCAATTCTATAATCACTGATCTTGTTAAGGATGTATGTCAAATAGTCTTTGATACCAAATGCTGGAAGTGGGTTGGGTCTCCATAATAATTAATCACAGGTTTATATGATCTTCCAACACATGAACCTTAGCATACACACTTTAAGACTCAAAAATAGATGAGTGAGTTATACATAGAGAATAGATAAGATTTTCAAAGTGTACGGTAATCTAAGATGTTTACCTACACTATCTTTTTTCCAATGTCAAATTTCAATGTGGGAATATGATACAAATTGATAATATCTGAATCTAGAGAGAAATAGGAACTAGATACAAGAGATCATGTGCCTAAGAGGTATGAAGAGTGTGTGAGTGAGAATATGGAGAATATGAATAGTTTAGAACTGTTTTATAGCAAACCTGAAATTTGACTATCTAAATTAGAAACTAGTGAATGAACAAGTAGGAACAAAAATGGACTTGTTACTCAAAGTAACTTAGCAATTGATGGTGATATTAAGCGGACAAGAACTCCTCCAAATGTCTCCAGATGTAGAGCAACCTTCTCCAAGAGTGTAAAAACTCTACCTCCAAGAGGGCCTCCAAGATCTCCTCCTTGCATTAAGGACTTGAGAGAATTCCTTTGAAAGATGCTTGAGAAGGAGATAACCTTGAGTGATGATGAACAATGAGGTTTGGCCATCTTCATATAGTTTTATGTCCTATGAAAAGCACATCTAAAATTGAGCTTTATTGTATGAGTTCTTAACATCAGCGTCGTTAGAAAGCTATGCAAAAAACGTAATCAAGGTTTTGTTTTCCAAGAATACTACGAACATCATCTTCCGTGGGGATCAATCTTGGATGGCTGCTTTGAGAGTGCATTTGTCTAACCAATGTGCCCGCCATTTAGTTGTACAAGGCCCTATAAAAGGCACATCATATGCGAGTACACTGGAGTATGGGACATTATTTTCAATGCCTACCTTGTAAGACTTCAAAGTTTTAGAGGACATATTTATTTTCTAATTGATGCAATAAAATTACTATGATACTTTGTTGTAGCTGATCCAAGTCATTGCAACAAAACTGACTCTTTCCAGTCATGAAAATGTGAAGCAAACGTTTCATTTTTTGGATGTTCATCTACTTGTTTCTAAGACTTTTCTCAGCCCATCTAAAATTAGAATTTTTCCTTTTCTATTGTGTCCACTAGATAGGTGTGCAATCTATCTTGACCAAGAAACCATGGCTAGATAAAGAGCATTCAGCTAAGTACTTTTTGTTGATTTATCCCCAAATTATATATGACACTTGTAATATACCAAAACTTGTCTTGCATTCCTAATGCTGAAACTTCTCTTCATGGCATGCACATTTAATCAAATTCCATAACCTTATAGGAATTGAGATTTGTCTTCATATCTACACGCCTGAGGAGAGAGAGAGAGAGAGAGAGAGAGAGTGAAGCGTGTGGCACTACAGAACCCCACATCAAGTCTTTGCACCGTCCCGGTGCAGCTTTTTTTCATACACTTATTGAATAGACCAAATAAACTACAAACACTGAATGAAACATGATATGTACAGTGAAAGAAGTTCTTCCATCTTGCCTTAATTCAGGTAATTCTTCACCCTGGAGATATTGACCAGGGGTATCCTCTTACCCTACAAATCCTCCAAATGCACTGCTCCATGTGGTAATACCTTTATCACTCTGTACGGTCCCATCCATTTGGGTGCTAATTTGGTTGAAACTGTTGGGATCTGATGCACCAGAACCAAGGATCCTTCCTCTACTTCTTTGGACCTAAGATACCTGTCGTGCAATCTTTTGCGCTCTTCTTGTGTTACCTGAAGTTTTTGCATTGCTCCTTCCCTGTATTCTTCTAATGCCACCAATCTCCTAATGGGAGGTTCAATTCCAATGGTTTTGGCTCCAAGTTCTCTTTCGATAATAAATTTGAATGGTGCTAATGCCTCTTTTCCATATACTAAGCGAAATGGACTCTCACCAGTGGTTCCCCCTCTTGTTGTTTGGAAAGCCCAAATTGCACCGATCAATGCTTGTGGCCAGAAGCTTTGATGATCGAAGGATAATTTGCGAAGCAACCCAATCAAAATCTTATTGGAGCTTTCTGCTTGGCCATTTGCCCTTAGATAGTAGGCACAAGACATTTTATGAAAAACCTTGTACCTGTCAAATATAAATTGGAGCAATTGATTCACAAAATGTGTGCCCCTATCACTAGTAATTTCTAGTGGGCAACCAAATCTTGAGAAAATACGTTTATACAAAAACTTAGCTACTATTAAAGCCGTGCAGTCCACAATAGCTTTGGCCTCTATCCATTTAGTTGCATAACATGTGGCCATCAAAATATACTTCTTACCCCCAGGGTGACCAGTTGGGCTAATTGGTCCTATGAAATCAAGACCCCATCATTCGAAGGGTAGCCATCCTGTCGATATGACTAATGGTTGGAAATTCAATATTGTTTGTGTAGGAGCACATCTCTAGCAAATATGGCATTCTTTAGCAAACTTGATCGCATCCTTGTAGACATGAGGCCACCATAGACCTTTGTGGATGATTCTTTGAGCCAAATCTTCACCTTTTAGATGCCCTTCACTGTGTGTTACCTCTAGCAAAAGATTTACCTCCTCTGGATAAACACACCTTCGCAAGATATCATCCTGACAATATCTATATAAATTTCCATTTATAAGTGAGTACACTTTGGTTTTAAGGAGCAATCTTCTCTTTTCTATAGGTGTCAAGTGTGCTGGGAGTTTTCTAGTAGTGAGAAAATGGAGAATTCCATCATACCAATCAGCTTGAGTTGCTACTAGGAAGAGATTACTATCTACCAGTTCATCATTAATGCCTGTTGCCTTCTCGCTCATTGTAGTCCTGCATACTTGATCTGCCATGTAGTTCTCTCTTCGTGGCTTAATATGAATATCAAAGTTGAACTCTTGAAACAGGAGTAACCATCTCCAAGCCCTTCCAGCCACTCTAGGCTTGTTTATTAAGTACTTCAAGGGATAATGCTCAGATATGACTATAAAATGTACACCGAGAAGGTAATGCCGAAACTTTTGAAGAGCAAATACAATGACCAAACCTTCTCTTTTGGTCGTACTGTAGTTCCTTTCAACCTTGGTGAGTAGTCTGCTGGCATAGAAGATAGGTCTGTCAACCTTATGTGATGATGGTTGAGCTAGAACCGCACCAACAACATGAAGACTAGCATCTGTATGCACATGAAACTCCAATGACTAGTTAGGAACACTTAAAAGTGGAGTAGTACATAACCTCAATTTTAGTTCACAAAAGGCTTTCTCAGCCTCAACACTCCATGAGAAAGGGACCTTTTTACTGGTAATCCTTCATAAGGGCTTAGCTATTTCTAAATACATTCGTATAAATCTTCTATGGTATCTTGCATGTCCCAGAAAGCTTTGGACTTCCTTTGGGCTTTGTGGAATAGACATGGAAAGGATAGCAGTAACCTTTGCAGGATCCACTGTTATCCCTTCAATAGATACTATGTGACCAAGAAGAGTGCCCTTAGTGACCAAAAAGTGACATTTAGTAGGATTTAACTTCAAACCTGTTCTTAGGCATTGCTCAAAGATTTCTTTTAGATTTTCCAAATGGTCATGGAAATCCTGAATTGCTGCTCTTCTATTTGTGCCTGAAAATACTGAAAAGTCATCCGTGAAAATGCGTAGAAAGGTTGTCAACCATTTTCCCAATATTAGATACATTGTTCTATTAAATGAAGCTAGTGCATTCTTCAAACCAAAAGCCATGTGGGTATAGACATAAGGGCCCCATGGACTAACAAAGGCTGTTTTGTCCCTATCATCAGGATGGATCACAATCAGATTGTAGCCACTAAAACCATCGAGGAAGCTATACAAAGTGTGACCAGCTACTTCCTCGAGTACTTGCTCTATGAGGGGCTGAGGAAATCCATCTTGAACAGTCACTTTATTCAAGGCAAAAAAATTAAACACAGACTCTTATTTTTCCACTGTTTTTCTTGGGTACAATAACCAAAGAAGAAAGCCACGTGGAATGTTCTATTGGAACAATTATACCTACTTCTTCTATTTTGTAATTTCCAACTTTACCGCCTCTGCATACTTTGGATTGAGTCAATACGGCCTACTTCTTGCAGGCGTGGCTCCCTCAACTAAGGGTATCCGATGTAATCCAAGATCCTCTGGTATCCTTGTTAGATCTTTGTAGGACCATGCAAAGACATTTTTGTAGGCAAAAAGTAAAGAAGTTACCTTCTGTAGTAAAGGGGGATAATGCCATAGCCAAGAGGCCAAGTGGAATACGTGAGGATTCTCTTCATCTCCTAGATTTACTTCTTGAAGAAGTGCTTTAGGACTAGTCTTACTTGAGAAATCATCTCCACTGTATGCAGGAGTGGAATTTAGCTTATATTTTGCAATATGTTCTCTGGTCCATCCTTGAGGTATATCCAAAAAGGGGAGATATTCTCTCCATTTAGGCTCATAACTTTCCTCTTGTGATACTTCTATAGTTGTTGCCCCTTCAATGTTTATACTCAAGTGCAAACTCTTATTCTCTGATTCCTTCTGAACTTCATGGCCCTTGTCTGCACCGCCTTCCTCTATTTCATTGATTTCCACCGTGCATAATGTATCTTCTTCTTGGGGTAAAGACGACATTACCTCAGCGTCCAGAGTATACCCAGTAGTTTTCCCTGAATCGAATCCTTCTTCCAAATGTAGTTGTAGTTGGCTATTGGTGCTTGTTGAAATCCACAGCTTGTTTTTTCCCCAATCTTGCAAAGCTTTTGCTTGCCTTAGCCAAGGTCTTCCTAGGAGTAACAGATAAGAAGTCTCCTGTGGAAGTGCAATAAGAACAAAATCCAGAACAAAGTGACAACCCTGTACTATCAATAGTACCTTTTCAATAATGCCAAGTCGCACAACCCGATGTTGATATGCTAGTGTTACTGTGAATGGTGCTACCTTGGTGGCACTCAAATTTAGTTTCCTCATTGTGAAATTTGGCATCAAATTGATGCTAGAGCCTCTATCTATGATCACACCTGTGAGAGCTTCATCCTTTATAAAAACAGATAACCTTGAGCTTTAGTAGTCCGCTAGGGGTGCACGGGGAAAATCAACCATGAAACCATCTATGCTAGGTGGCAGGCTCAAGTGAGCAGAGTGTATAATTTTCAATAAGTCACTTCTTATTTTTTAATCCATCCTTATGAATTCGTGCAAACTAACCTTGTGATGAATATCCTTCAATATCTGCTCAATGTTTACCTCATGTGTGTCTTCTTACAGACTTGTTGGTTGGTCCCTTAATGAAGTAGCCATCCTTTCATAAGCTCCTTCAATGTTTGCTTGGCCCTTCCACCCAGCCTTCGTTTCCTCTTCTTTATCCTGGAGTCCTTGTTGTTCGTCTCTACGGATTGCTGCTACTTGTTTGGCTCTACTCGTCATGGGCATTGTAGAGGATGAAACAACATAAGACTGAGTTGTCATACCTTCTTCTTGTGGAGAGACTGCAATCATGTGGACTCGAGCAGGACGACTTCTTGGGCAGTCTTTGGTATAGTGGTCCTTAGTCTCTAGACAATGCTGACAAGGAGGTGCATCTTCTGGAAGGGAATGCCTATTTTGCATGTGGCCATACTAACCAAAATGATAACACATCAATGGCCTATTATATCTAGGATTCGATGGACGACTCTCCTCTCTATTAGGTGCATTTGAAGTACTAGCATAATATCAATCCAGAGCTTGAGGGTTACCTTGTTGTTGTGTACCCTTGAGGTAGTAACAGTCTCTAGGTTCATGGCCGTCCTTCCCACAAAATTGATAGCTTACCCTGTTAGGACAATTAGCATTGGAATTTCCATTGTTGTTACATATTGTACACCAAATTTGCCTTCTTATATCCTGAGTGGTCTGCAAATCTTCTAACTCACGACGAAGTTGGGCTACTTCATCATCACTACGACGCAGCGGTGGCAAGACCTTCTCTTCTTGCTGATTTTGTTGCATTCTCAATGCCTCTAGTTCTTTCCTTAGTTTCCCAATAGGGTCTAGTTCTGCAGCATAATTTGGTTGTGTATCACCTTCAAAATGTAACCTAGCTTCTTCGATGCGTGATGTTGCTGCAACAAAATCATTGAGAGTTGCATCCAATCTAAAAGACTCACGTAACTTCTGCTCAGATGACCTGGGAAAAGCTTTTTCTATCCATTTTTTAACCAAGAAATCACATGGAGCATGTGGAAGATGTGCAACAAGTGCTTTTGTCCTAGTGTGAAGTTCGTGGAAGGATTCACCTGATCTTAGCCTTAGATTCTCGAGCTGCTCTAGAGCTCTTTCTGAGGAGTCACTAGGTCGAAATGTCTGTGAGAATGCCGTCTTCAGAGCTTCCCATGTAGCAAAATGGCCATCTAGATATTGACTGTACCATTTGTCAGCAAGGCCTTCCAATGTGGATGGGAAGAGTACCAACATTGCATCCTCTCTATTTTGTAGACCTCGTCCACGGCATAAGGAGATGAGACTCCTCACATGATCATCACCATCCTCATAAGCTTGTCCCTTGAAGGTAGGGAACTTGATATTGAGTCTGGAGAGTAAATGAGAGAGATCCTCTATTTGCAATAGTGTCTCCTCTGACGTATCTAAGGAGAAGTCTAATGTTCTCCTATGCTTCTCCTTTGACAGTGGTGTCGCATCCAAATCAACGCATAAATTTAAGGAGGTAGAGGGGATGTTGGTTCACTAGTGGAAGATATAGCTATGTTGTTAAGGCTCCTTGGTACACTAAGAGGCTCCTTATCTACTCGCATATGGGTCATGTACCTACTTGCAAATTGCAATAGGGCAAAAAAATGGAAAAAGACTATTTACTATGCTCAAGGCCTCTCACAGAAATGCAAGTGTCCCACCGGGGGTGCCAAACTTTAGAGGAGGTACTAGGGTATCCACTTTTAACAAGAGCAAAAACTATGCACTTCCAATACTTCGCCTACTCAAGGGAGGTCCTCATTAGGGAAGTATACCCTTTAATATTTTTGTGAGCAGGCAGATCGCAATAATTGTACAATAAATGTATACACTCAGAGAGAAGATCAATGACAATGGCAATAGTAAAGGACGAAACCACTCCTTAGTTCACAGAGATGATTACAATATAGGCAAAATAAATGCTCAAAAGTTGATGCTCTGGGCTAACATGCCACTCTAGAACTAAACAACATCAATACAAGAGATTCATCCAATCCGTACAATGAACACAACTAGATGCAGACTTGTACTCATCAGTACTACAAAGTGGGAAGACTTGCTCCACAGGGAAGAGCACGAAAATACCACTAACACCAAAAATACCACTTAATCACAATGAATGACAATACCAAGACACTTCCTTCATGCTATAGTGCTATTAGCTCTCCACTGGGAAGCCCACGCTCTTTATCCTCACAACAGAGTGACTTCCTACAGTAGGCTTGTAGCCACAGAGTGCAAAGAGCGGACCCTTGTACATACGTACGTATGTATATGTGTATCCCAAATGAACACAAGTCCATTTCTTTTATAGGCTCCAATAGGCCAAGAGCGCCTTGCCCATTCCTCAGATCCACTAATCATGCGATAATTGATTGCCCAAAATTGGAGGGGTACATCAAATATGCCGCCAGTTTTGAATTTGATCCTTAAAAATAGGCAGTCGTCATGAATGGTTGGCAGCAATAGACATTTCTCCACTTCCACTTTTACCACTTACACTTTTATCATCACTTTTGCATGCACGCTGAGATCCTCATTTTGTGCCGCCCGTGATATTCGAATGACCTTGAGAAGCACATTCTTCACATAATTTTTGTAGTAGCTTTTGACCCTTACATATTGAGTAGGAGAGATGGTGAGTGGTGAGGGAGGTTGTGAGAGGAGGTTGTGGAGGTTGTGGGGGGTGTGGGAGGTTGTGGGAGGAGGTTGTGGAGGTTGTGGGGGGTGTGGGAGGTGTGGGAGGTTTTGGGAGGAGGTTGTGGAAGTTGTGGGGGGTGTGGGAGGTGGTTGTGGAGGTTGTGGGGGGGTGTGGGGTGTGGGACGTTGTGGGAGGAGGTTGTGGGGGGTGTGGGAGTTGTGGGACGTTGTGGAGGTTGTGGGGGGTGTGGGACGTGTGGGAGGTTGTGGAGGTTGTGGGGGGTGTGGGAGGTTGTGGGGGTTGTGGGAGGAGGTTGTGGGGGGAGGTTGTGGAGGTTGCGGGGGTATGGGAGGTGTGGGAGGTTGTGGGAGGAGGTTGTGGGAGGAGGTTGTGGAGGTTCTGGGGGGTGTGGGAGGTTGTGGGAGGAGGTTGTGGAGGTTGTGGGGGGTGTGGGATGTGTGGGAGGAGGTTCTGGAGGTTGTGGGGGGTGTGGGAGGTGTGGGAGGTTGTGGAGGGTGTGGGAGGAGGTTGTGGAGGTTGTGGGGGGTGTGGGAGGTTGTGCGAGGAGGTTGGGGAGGTTTCGGGGGGGTGTGGGAGGTTGTGGGAGGAGGTTGTGAAGGTTGTGGGGGGTGTGGGAGGTGTAAGAGCTTGTGGGAGGAGGTTGTGGAGGGGGCTGCGGGGAGGGAGTTGCGGGAGGTCGGAGGTGGGGAGAGGAGGGGGCTGCGGGGAGGGAGTTGCAAGAGGTGGCAGGTGGGGAGAGGAGGGGGCTGCGGGGAGGGAGTTGCGGGAGGTGGTGGGTGGGGAGAGGAGGGGGCTGCGGGGAGGGAGTTGCGGGAGGTGGCGGGTGGGGAGAGGAGGGGGTACGGGCAGGGAGTTGCGGGAGGTGGCGGGTGGGGAAAGGAGGGGCTGCGGGAGGTGGCGGGTGGGGAGAGGAGGGGGCTGCGGGGAGGGAGTTGTGGGAGGTGGTGGGTGGGGAGAGGAGGGGGCTGCAGGGGGGGCGGGGGGGGAGTTGCGGGAGGTGGTGGGTGAGGAGAGGAGGGGCTGCGGGGAGGGAGTTGCGGGGGGGGGGGGGGGGGGGGGGGGGAGGGAGAGAGAGAGAGAGAGAGAGAGAGAGAGAGAGAGAGAGAGAGAGAGAGAGAGAGAGAGAGAGAGAGAGAGAGAGAGAGAGAGAGAGAGAGAGAGAGAGAGAACTATGCCAGCGGGAGAGAGAGAGAGAGAGAGAGAGAGAGAGAGAGAGAGAGAGAGAGAGAGAGAGAGAGAGAGAGAGTCGCGCAGCTCTACAGATATCCTCATCATCAAAGTGGACATTGCTTTCCTAATTTTTTCATAAGAAAAGCCATAATGAACTTCATGGTTATATTATTCAGAAATATATTGCTACTTTTAGGGGCTACAATAAACGTTGCAGTAGGATGTGTATTCTTTGTTTACTTGTCATTCAAGAAAATGAAGAACGTGTGTGTGCGATCGTTCAGCCAACCTAGGCCATAAACGGTTGTTAGTACTACTCGTAACCTATTCTCTGTACTTTGATAGCATGCACATGTCACAACATGGATTTCATTGAGTACTCTCTTCCTTAACTATCCTTCTTTGGTATTGAGAACAGAAGCATTTCCTTTACATTCAACTATAGCATTTCTGCGATACAAAATTGGAAGAGAAACTGGTGTTGTTTTCTAATGAAGATAGTTTCAACTTGGAATCTTTATATTCATTCTGGGGTACACGAATAAAGAACGCTTACACCTCTCTCTCATTAGAGGTGGCTCTGAAGTCCATTCCTTTTCGTAAATGTAGATCTTTTACTTGAGCTTCCTTAATTTCTTTTAACATAAAGGTATCTAACATTTTAAAGCTTACCTGACGCAAGGCCATCGATAATGCTTCAACTACCTTTCTGAGATTTGTGAATGATATTTTGAAATCCTTCATAGGACGATCATGAAAAAACGTGTAGAGAGAAAGAGACTAAAGAAAATGAGTCTCATCTACACCCAGTTTTGACAATGTTATAATGCATCAATCGTTAATAAAATCCTAAAAGAGCATTAGAATTCTAGAATCACCTACAATGTCCAAATGCTCTTCATGTGGTCACACAAAAAGCTTAGGAAAACCTTATTATTGTATCATAGGGGCTTGGCTCCCCCCAAAGAGAGAGAGTGACCCCAATGGAGTCGATGTCTACATGGGTATTTTAGTCCTAACTTTTTTTTTTAATGTAAAGGAAGTTCGGCAATAGCCTACTCTCCCGGACTTGAATTAAATAAAGAAAAGTACAAGAGAAGGGGACTAGTGCCCACGGGACCCCCCAAATCCCACAAAGCAGGGGAAGCTTTTACAGAGCTTAGATGACATTACAAAGAAGGTTAATTACCCTCTCATCACCCTCATGTGGGGCCCACTTGGGTTTAAGCTTGTTATCGGTCAAAAGGAGTACTTGATGATGCCTAAAGGGGGGGGATTTTTTACAGTTGACAATCCTTTTGCCAAGGAGGAACAGCGATTTCTCAATTGACCACTCCTTGGGGGAGTCACCGAAGTTGAAAGCACATCTTTCCCGCCAGATTTTCCATAGAACCTCCCCTCTAATGGCGTTCCAGAGAGTCGCGGAGCAGCCGATCGCTTCTCCCAGCAGGGCTTGCTACCAACTGAGACGTTTTTGAAGTCTAATTCTCTTTCCAACCACCTGCCAGAGTCTGTTGGAGTTGGGGCAGGTAAAGAAGATGTGTGAAACATCTTCGATAGACCGGTGGCAGCGTTTGCACCAGGGAGGGATCCCACAAATTTTGCTAGCCTTAAGGTTGGTCCAGATTCCGTGATGAAGAATTTGCCATAAGAGGACAGAATTTTTGATTTCTATGAGGGGGTGCCAGATAGCCATGAACTTCATGTCCCAGCGAAGCCGCGTCCATGACAGGCACCACTTTTTGTTGAGGTTAACCTGATAGTCGATCGTTTCTTTGATGTTCGGGATTTTTGATGGACTATTCCCATTGTGCCATTTGAGACCAAGCGAGCTCGGCATGTCGTGTTCCATGAGAAGGCGAACTTTGTGTCGATCCCAGGCGAGAAATCTGCTTTGCAAAGTGTTCCATTCTTCATGCGAAATGTTGATGCTAGGGTCAATATCCTCAAAGTTGATCCAGCGGTTGGTGTCTTGTTTCCAGAGATGTTTCCATTTTTTGAAGCCTTTGTTCCATAGCTTCTTGGCGTTTTGAATGTTCCAAGATTCCACACTCCGGATGCCATGGATCGAAAACCAGATAGAGTCGTTTTGTCTGATACCGGCAGCCCACTTCCAGTCTTCACTTATTCTTGTGAAGCTTTTGACTTTATTCCAACTCTTCCAAAGGGAGCACACCAGATTAGAGCCTTTCGGGAAGACGGGGATCGGGGAAAACAGCAAGGTCAAGATGTCAAGATTCTTCCAATTTGGGAAACCCATGAGCGCCAACTCATTCTTGTTTCTGAAGATCAGCTTGGCCCACGAGGCCTCCCCGTTGCACCAAGCCTTAGTCATCCATTTGGCCGACAGTTTGTTAGCCATGCACCCAATGTCCAAGATACCAAGTCCCCCACTATCTCTATGGCTGGTGCAGATGGACCATTTGATTTTAGGCACCCCCCTCCTATTGTGGTCGCCCGTCCAAAGGAAGTTTCTACAAATACTATCCAGTTTGGACAGATCTTGCTCTTTCGGTCTCCAACAAGAAAGGAAATAAATGGTAGATGATAAGAGGAACGTGTTGATGACCATAGCATGACCAGCAAGATTGATTTGCATACCTCTCCAATAGTTAAGCTTGTTTTCGAGTTTGGCAAGCACCCAGTTCCACCGCTGTTCCATAAAGACGCCAAACCCCAAGGGAATCCCCAGAAGCCGAAAAATTTGGCCCTGCGGGATGATTTGACAGCCATGATCAATGAGAAGGTCGGGCTGTGACCCACCAATAGCTCTAAAGGCGGTCTTAGAGTGGTTGATTATGGATCCAGAGGCTTCACAAAAAGTAGCAAGACACTTCCAGAACGTCTCAAGGCTGGTACTATCATTGTGCACAAAAGCGTTCATATCATCGGCAAAAAGTCTCATGGTGATCTAACTGTGGTCATGCGGCAAACGAAGGCCTTTAATGTTACCAGCTTCCACCTGATGCTCCACCAGCCTGCTAAGCCCTTCCGTGGCAATGGCAAAGAGAAGGGGAGCCAATGGGCACCCTTGTCTGATAGATCTTCTAAGTTTGATCACCTTTGAAAGATTTCCATTAATGTTAATTTGGGTCGATGCGTTTCCGAGAAGGGTCGCGATCATCTTGGTGAATTTCTGACTACATCCAAGTTCCTGTAGCGACTGAAGAATATAGTCCCATTCTAGCCTGTCGTAGGCTTTATCAAGGTCGATCTTGAGGAAAACCACTTCTTGTTTAGACTCATTTGCAAATTCAAGACCTTCCCAGATATCTATTATGGTTTCCAAAATTGACCTGCCTTTGATGAAACCTTTTTGGTCCTCGCTTAACCACGCTTTCAAGTGGCAAGAGATTCTGTTGGCAATGACCTTGGCGATGATCTTGTATCCTGTTTGGAGCATTGTAATGGGACGCCAATTCTCTATTCTGTTCTTTTCCCCTTTTTTGTGTACTAACTTGATAATGCCATTGTTGAGGCAAGAAGGAAGCGCGCCAAACTTGAGTGCCTCTTGCCAAACCAAACGAAGAGGGGTGGCAACCACCAACTTGAAGGATTTAAAGAACTCATTAGTGAGTCCGTCGGGGCCCGGGCTTTTACTTGAGGGGAGGGCATCGATGACCTCAATGATTTCGGCTTCAGAGATAGAGGCATGAAGCAGAGAGTGAAGGTTGGGTGGTATCCTGTGGGGGGAAACCCTAGATATGGCTGCCATACAGTCCCTTCTATGGTGGGAGAGGGGGTTTGAGGTCCCCAGGAGTCTCGTGAAGTGCCCTTCAATGATCCCAAAATTATCTTCTTCCGTATTGCATACATTGCCATTTGCGTCTAGCAATAAGGGGATCGATTCTCTATTGTGTTTCCTTTTGAGGATACGGCACATCTCTTTGGTGGGTTTGTCGGCTTTGCCAGCCCACCACTCCTTGAAGAAAATTTGCAAATTTTTCCTTTGTATCTCTTCCTCATATCTCAGCAGCGCTCTGATTTTTCGAAGTCCTTTCTGGGCTTGAGATTTTCCTTTGTTCACTTCCTCCTCGAGCCGCCAGAGTCTATGATATAGAGCTTCTCTACGAGCCCGCCGCACAGTCTCTAGCATCTTCCTGGATCTAATCATGATCTGTCGTGACTTATCGACCGCACTTCTCCAACACTTGGCTGGGGACAAGCCAGAGGAAAATGCCTCCTTCCACACATCAGAAATTTCTTGATGGACGGAGGGGAGAGAGAAGGAGGGAACACTGGCATGGAACCATGGAGCCTTACGAATCTTGGTGGGGGGTTGAAAAGTGATGATGATCGGGTAGTGATCAGAGATGGTGAGGTCGGTGCGTTGCGAGAGGGAAGGGTGGCCCCACTGATGAGTAAAACTCTGGGAAATGTAGCATCTATCAAGTCTAGCTTTCCTCAGGTCCTCGCCTGCTTGGAGATTTGACCAAGAAAAGCCCTTCGAGTCTTTGAATTCGACCAAATCCAAGTGTAGTTTAGTTTTGTCCCACGTTTCTTTCTCCCGACTATCGATGACCCTACCCTTGCCCATCCATCTGTCCGTAGGGTCCTCAACCATGTTGAAGTCACCACAGATAAGCACTTTGTGGGGGAGCGAGTCCAAGGAGGCCCAAGTGTTAAGTCTCTCTAACTCCCCATTGGGGGCATACAAAGAAACTAAAGTAAAACAAAAGGGAGCACCGAAAGAAACAGCAATCCATCGATGGCATTCATCTTCAAAGGAGTTCTCGAGCTTTTCAAACCAGAGTTGATTGAGACCGATTACCGTTCCGCCGGACCCCCGCTGATGCGCCGTTGAAATCCAAACATGGGTCGAGGAGACATGTCTAAGCCGTTTCTGGAGGTCTTCTCCATCAATTTTAATCTCTTGGATACATATAAAATCTGGGTTTAGGCTAATGTCGCGAAGCCATTGACCAATGATGGTCGCTCTTGAGGGGTCGGTTAGCCCTCTAGCATTTAACGAGATGATGATCATTGTCGTAGTAATCCCTCTTTGCGGGAGGGAGCTTTGTCCTTTCTTTTCTTGGGTTCATCTTTCTTTTTCGCTCGGATCGGATCCCGAGTTAGCAATAGGTTCTTGTGGGGGCTTTTCCACGGTAACTCCATAGGTTGTTTTCCTTTGCGGCATGCCTCCTGCTGGGAAGAACTGGACACTGTTTTCAACTCCGTTTCCGGAATAGTCGATCCGATGATGAAGCTTTCACTATCCATGTTATCTTCGTTGCTAGTAGTAAAGCCGTCTTCTTTGCTTGTAGTGTAACCCTCCTGCAAGGTTTCTTTACTGTCGGGGATCTCCAGGCCTTTGACATCGGTGTCCTCCTCAAGTTGGTTCCCACCTGGGTAGTCAAACTCATTGATTTCCTTTTCCAGATTGCAATACAAGTTGCTCGAGGGGGTAACTGACTTGTTGTTTCGCACAGAGGTTGCCCTAGGGCTTCTTTTCCTTCTTCTTCTGACTTCGATGAACCCGTCTGCATCAGCTTCTGGATTAAGGGGACCCTTGAATTCCTCTACTTTCGTCGAGTGATTCAATGCTCCATTGCTGTCTTGAGCATTTTTGGGGGCTTCTTGATTTCGCTTGCTTTTTCGTCTCAAAGGGCAATCTTTGATCCTGTGACCTTGTTGGCCACAACGAAAGCACACATTGGGAAGGTTTTTGTAGCTGATGTCTTGCTCCCATACATCCCCTTCGCCCAAGTCCAGTTTGATCTTCGATTGGAGTGGCATACTGAGGTCAGCCTCGACACAGATTTGAGGGTGCCACCGGGCGTTGAACGAGTGTCTTGCACCTTCATAAATGAGACCACCAATGTCCTCGCGTGAGGCCAACGGCTTGCCGATAGGAGAAACGATGTCCCATACGAAGTTGTACAAGAAGTATGGCAGGTTAGGGAGCTCAACCCAGAGGGGGTACCGAAGCGATTTCGATTTGTCGGGAGTAAAATCAGGGGACCATCTCAATAGGCACAGGGTCGCCCGGCCGAGTTGCCAAGTTCTGACACTAAGGGCTCGAAACGCCATATCTTCATTTTCAAAGACTAGCAGCAAGTGGCTTGCCGGTAAGAACTGACACTTACAAACAACTAGCCTGCGGGGGACCCACTCGTTGCGAAGCCACTGTCGCACAGTTTCGAGCGGGGGCTTAGGGCCGAACATTTGGCCGACGAGGCAAACTTTCTTGAGCTTCTCCTGAGTTGACAAAATTGCGGATCTATTGAGGGAGACCAAGGGGGGTTCAGCACTCTCGAGGGCCCCTTGGGCGGCACAAGAACCCCCCTCCAACAAAGAGGCCAGGTTAACGGTCTCCCCGGGAGGAGGGGCCAGATTACTTCTCACAAGAGAGGGGGTCGCCAAATCCATGACAAAAGAGGGACACCCCGAGAAAGATCTTTTTCTAAAACTCTGAGAAGAGAAGCATCTTGAAAAGCCCAAAAATCCCACAATAAAAGGTAGCTCTCTTCTTTTTTTCTTTTCGAATCTTTTCTCTTTTTTCTTTTTTCTTTTTTCTTCTTTTTAGTCGTAACTTAACGAGAGCCTAAACATATAACATTAGTGTGTTCTTACATGCGAAGATGATATTTTTCATGCACCTTTTGTACCTTCAAATTTCTCCTTGTGATTGTGGCTTCTCAATGGAAACGTTTGCGTCGATTCTCAAAGGCATAGCTACATGTTGAATGCTTTACGAATATTCCATGCTTCTTGGTTTTGGAGATCAAGGTGTCTCCTACCTCATGTTAGACTTCATTCCCCAAACAATGTTCCAAACAAATCAAGGTTTTTCATTTCCAAATAGGAGGTAAAAACCTTTCAGTTTGGTTTCTCAATTATTCATAGTCATCTTCGATAGGAAGGCCAACCAAATATACAGTTTCACTAACCCTACATACAAAGTAGTATCAGTGTCACATGTTTCTCAAGTTTAGGCCATGTAAAAACTTGTCTATCCACTAGCATGTTTCATTCTATGTAATGCACCTTTCACAATATAATCTTTTATTTTCGGAATGGAAAGCTTCAAGTCATGGACGTGAGACTTTTTTCACCATTTTTTTTGTTTAAAGGAAGTTCAGCTTTAGCCTACTCTCTGGGACTTGTATTAAATAAAGGAAAAGAAAAGTACAAGTGAAGGGGACTAGTGCCCACTAGACCCTCCAAGTCCCACAGAGCAGGGGAAGATCTTAAAAAGTTTAGATGGCATTAGAAAGAAGGTTATTCACCCTCTCGTCACCCTCATAAGGGGCCCATTTGGGTTTCACCTACTTGTTGATCAAAAGGAGCACTTGATGATGCCTGAATGGGGGGGAGGGTTCTTACAATTAGCAATTCTTTTACTTAGGAGGAACAATGATTTCTCAATCGACCACTCTTTGGGGGAGTCGCCAAAGTTATAGGCACATCTTTCCCGCCAGATCTTCCAAAGGACCTCCCCTCTAATGGCATTCCAAAGGGTCATGGAGCATCCTATCGCTTTTCCTAGCAGATCTTGTTTCCAATTGATATGTTTGTGAAGTCTAACTCTCTTTTCGACAATCTGCTAGAGCCTGTTGGAGTTGGGACAAGTAAGATTATGTGAGAAACATTTTTGATGGATCAGTAGTAGCGCTTGCACCAGGGAGGCCCCTCACATATTTTTCTAGCCTTAGGTTGGTCCAGATACCATGATGAAGAATTTGCCATTAGAGAACCTACTTTTTGATTTCTATGAGAGGGTCTCAGATAGCCATGAACTTCATGTCCCTCTGTAGCTGCATCCACGAGAGGCACCACTTCTTGTTGAGGTCAACCTGAAAATCAATGGTCACTTTGAAGTTTAGAATTTTTCTTAGACAATTATCATTCATTTTAGTTCAGACTAGACATTTTTCATTTAGTTCACCATTCATTTTAGTTCACACTAGACTTTTCTCATTTACTTCACCATTCAAGAATGCCGATTTGACATCTATTCAATTTACTAGAGAGGTCTTGTGGTATTCGTTGAACTAGACGTTCCTCTAATGACAATGAGTGATACTCCCAAATGAAATACCTCAATCTATGAATATCTTTGTGTAAATAATATTCCTTTATACTTTACTAAGATTCCACTAGACTTGTAAGTTAATTAATACACCTAGTTTGTTCCAACCTGTTTTCCGTTTGGTTGTCCATCCACAATTTCCCAAGCAGATACTTCCTTGTGATGCCATAATCGATCACAATGGAACGAGTCCTACATCGCACGGTACCGCTTTTGTTGAAGGTGTACGTGGAGTCCACAATTAATGTTTTATTCTTTGATCCTACAAAAGTCATCGATCTCCTTTGAGCTCAAGTCACATAGGATGTTTCTTCAATTAAAACGTTCTCCTTTGCCCTTGCAAAACTCTTCGGCCTATTTAAAATTGAGATATCAAGACGTTTGCTCCATATGGAAGAGTTGGAACAAGATGAAACCCTATATCGATGTTAATGAAGATTGGAAATGTGCGGCCATGATTAGGCAAAATGATTGTAGATGGTTTCCTATTAAGGGAATTGGAGAAGTTGAATTGGAAAACATCCAAAGAAAAAAGAAGATATGAAACAAAGGTTTTAGCAAGTGGAAGCATCTCTTGAACCTTGAAAGAGGTTATTGGATAAGCTTTTAGACATAGAAACTGTTAGGAGAGTTGACTATGATGTCTGGTGCCTCCTCGATCACAGAATGAGCACTTGGGACAATCGAAAGACTCATCTCCTTCTTGGGATAAAGGATATCCGAAGAGCACTATGACCACTCGTTGTATTGTACTTTGTTCCTTTATTAATTCAAGCATGGGAGAAGAGACCTCGGCCAAACTTCTTTTGGAAAAAAGAACAAAACAAAACTCTGCAACCTATTTCAAATTGAAACCTCCACGCACTCTTATTCTTTATTTCCGCACATTTCTACAAGTTTCATTGTTTATCTCTCTAAGCCATTGTTTGAATTTATGCAAAACGAAAAAATTTTCAAGAATAAAGTACACCCATATCTTTCTACCATACTCATTGACAATGAACACAAAGAAAGGTCATTGGATAAGCTTTGAGGACATTTGAACCTGTTAGGAGAGCTGAGTATGATGACTGGTGCCTCCTCAGTCATGGAATCACCACTCAGGACAATTCAAAGACTCATCTCCTTCTTTGGGATAAAGGGGATCCCAAGCACACTATGCCCATTTACTGTATTGTACTTTGTTCTTTTATTAATTTTTATTAATTTAAGCATGCGAAAGTAAGCCTCTGCGGAACGTTCCTTTTGAACAAATAAAAAAAAATATACAACCTATTTCAAATTGAAACCTCCACGAACATTTTTTCTTTATTCGCTCACATTTCTATGTTTAATTTTGTACCTTTCTTATCCATTGTTAGAATTTATCAAAAACGAACAACTTCTAAAAAATAAGGTAGACCCATATCTTTCTATTATAGTCATTGACAACCAACATAAACAAAGAAGATCCCAAAGGCTTGGGTAGGCATCTTAGCAGTCCAGTAAATATGTGCGAATCTGAAAGGAGCGTTTCTGTATTTTTCTTTTATTGCAGGAATCCATTTTCCTATTGATTTGTAACCGTGAAATGGAATCCATTTTCCTATTGATTTGCAACCGTGAAATGTTAAAAAGTTTCAATTTAAATAGTGCATGATCGTGTATACACGCATGTATAGAGATAGTACAAGCACTAAGAAACACAAAAATTAAGATGCGCAGACGTTACAAATAGTACACATTATTGGGTGCAATCATCCATGAATTATTTTGATTGAATCATCCATGAACTATTTTGATTGAGTCTGTGGAATGCTTGTATTTATATATTTTCATTATGTCAAAAATACAGGCAACAATATGGTGGCTGCATACAAAAGCGGACCCGTACTAAAACATTTACTCGTTTTTATAGTGAGAATTAGATATGATAACAGAATTTGCGTGCTATAGTGATTTTTTTCTCTAATTCCTATTTTAAAACTACTTAGAGTCAACACTCTACACGGGTCCTCGTAAAAATGCAAATCTTTCTATTAAAGCAGTAGAAAACGTCTGTGCAAGTGTTAAGCCAAGGTAGCTCTCTCAGAATCTTCATACGAAGAATTATTTTCATTAAATACTACATCCCTATTCACTATACAATCCCTCAAAGCATTTCTAAATGGTTGTAAACTTATTGAAGCACTTAGGGAGCTCCCTTTCGTTAAGTTAATTACACTTAAAGTATGTATTACACTAATTTTAGGATACGGAGAAGTAGTTAAGTACATTTGAGTGGTTCATGCATGACTATGCAACCACTATCATATGATTGGATCAACCCGCTTTATTATTGTGTTACTAGCCAATCACACCAATTGATTTGGTGGCTCCTTAATAAATATTGTGCAACTATTCTATTGTTTTTTGTTATTTAAGTTGATTACAAAATCCTATCATCGAATGCTTAAAAGGTATCATCTATACAAAAGCATAGGTTATATGTGTATCCAAGTGAAATTGATCACTTAGGATTTCAACACTTACTTTCATAAACTACCCAATACGTCCATTAGGCTACATTCAAGCATCAAGGCTTTGCTTATGCACAAACAAGTCCCCCTCAAGCCTTAGATGCTCAAGCCGTTTACCTTTCAATGTGATTAGCATTTACGTCATGTTCTAAGATCTATATAGCTTAACTATGTCAAACTCCTTTGTCAAGATATCTACAGATTGTCTTCGAGAAGTTAGATATATCAATTTCCTTGCTATTTAACTTCTCTCTTATGAAATTATATTGAATATTGATATGTTCTGTCCTTGCATGATAAAGAAAATTGCTTACTGGGTGGGTAGTGCTCATGATGTTTCCAAGTAGTGATCATAGTTCCACATTGATACTTAACTCTTCAAATAGTCCTTTTATCCATATTTCTTTCCTTTTCAAATAGTCCTTTTATCCATATTTCTTTCCTTTTTAATAATATGTAAACCTCTAGCCTCTTCAATTGATGAAACTCATAGTGTCGGTTATTTCTTGAATGATCAAGAAATAACTTTGATCTCAAACGAAGATAGCCTGATGTCATTATCTTATGATCCTTGGGAGACTCCCTAATCTGCGTCAACACATATTCTTAGATTCATGAAAAGTCAAAATTAGTAATAGATTACTTCATTTGAAGTCCCCTTCAACTACTTTATTACGCGTTTGGCTGAATCTCTATGTGGCTTACTAGGAGTGTGCATGATCTTCAAATTTTCTCTTAGTAGTTATATATGCCAAATACATTTTCTTGCTATTTAACTTCTATCTTATGAAGTTAAATTGAAATTCAACGTGTTTTTTTCCATGCACGATCAACAAGATTGCTTACTAGATGTATAGAGCTCATCATGACTCCAAGTAGTAATGGTAATTGCACATTGATACTTAACTCTTCAATAAATCATTTTATCCGTATTAGTTTCTTGTGTAGTAGTAGGTAAACCTATAAGCTCAACTTGAATTGATGAAAGATCTAGTTCTGGTTCTTTTCTTGAATGATCAAGAAATAGCTCTCATCTAAATTAAAGATATCGTGATCTGATTTTCTTATTATCCTTGGAAACTGCCTAATTTGCATCAAAATGTATTCTTAGGTTTAAAATGAGTAATAGATTCCTTCATTTGAGGTTCCTTTCAATTACTTTATTTCTCTTTTGGCTGAATCTCTATGTGGCTTACTGGGAGTGTGCATGAACTCGCTTAATGCTCCAAATGAAAAGCTTATATCTAGACTTGTCAATGTACTATAGTTCAAACTTCTTTGATAAATTCAATGAGCTCAAATTCATGTATACTAACTTTTCGAATCACTTGCATATGATTGCCAAGAGTTTTGGTGTTATCTATCTTGAACATGATGAGCATGTCTTTGATGTACTTACTTTCATCAAAGTTATAAACGTCTTCTATGTAAGTAACGTACATTCCTAAGAAGTATGTAAGCTATCCTCAATCACCAATTTGAAATCCTTTTCCACCCTAGTTCTAATACCCCTAATCCCTTATATATCGTTCAATATGATTATGATACGACCAATACATAGACAAAGATATATTATTCTATCATTCGAGAAATAATAAAAAAATAAACGATCTTTCAAATTTCAGTTCTAACTTAACCAGAGCCTACATATATAACGTTAATGTGGTCTTACATGAAAAGATGGTAGTTCTCATGCACCTTATGTAACTTCAAATATTTATATTCAAACATGATGAATGATTTACAAATCTTCCATGTATTCTTGGTTTTGTAGATGAAACTCACGCTAGACTTTATTCCCCAACCAATGTTGCGAAAGGATCACGTTTTTCATTTCCGAATTTGAGATAAAAGCATCTTGAGTTTTCTTTCTCAATTCTTCATAGTGATCTATGATAGGAATCTATGGAAATATAAAATAATATCCATATATGTTTCACTACCCCTATGAACATAAACATTAATGTCCTTATCACATGTTTCTAAAGTTTAGGCCATGTAAAACTTGTCTATCCATTAGTAACATGCTCAAATAGCATGTTTCATACTATGCAATGCGGCTTTTAGATTATCGGGTTTTTTTTTTTAATGTAAAGGAAGTTCGGCAATAGCCTACTCTCCCAGACTTGAATTAAATAAAGAAAAGTACAAGAGAAGGGGACGAGTGCCCACGGGACCCCCCAAATCCCACAAAGCAGGGGAAGCTTTTACAGAGCTTAGATGACATTACAAAGAAGGTTAATTACCCTCTCATCACCCTCATGTGGGGCCCACTTGGGTTTAAGCTTGTTATCGATCAAAAGGAGTACTTGATGATGCCTAACGGGGGGGGGGATTTTTTACAATTGACAATCCTTTTGCCAAGGAGGAACAGCGATTTCTCAATTAACAACTCCTTGGGGGAGTCACCGAAGTTGAAAGCACATCTTTCCCGCCAGATTTTCCATAGAACCTCCCCTCTGATGGCGTTCCAGAGAGTCGCAGAGCAGCCGATCGCTTCTCCCAGCAGGGCTTGCTGCCAACTGAGACATTTTTGAATTCTAATTCTCTTTCCAACCACCTGCCAGAGTCTGTTGGAGTTGGGGCAGGTAAAGAAGATGTGTGAAACATCTTCGATAGACCGGTGGCAGCGTTTGCACCAGGGAGGGATCCCACAAATTTTGCTAGCCTTAAGGTTGGTCCAGATTCCGTGATGAAGAATTTGCCATAAGAGGACAGAATTTTTGATTTCTATGAGGGGGTGCCAGATAGCCATGAACTTCATGTCCCACCGAAGCCGCGTCCATGACAGGCACCACTTTTTGTTGAGGTTAACCTGATAGTCGATCGTTTCTTTGATGTTCGGGATTTTTGATAGACTATTCCCATTGTGCCATTTGAGGCCAAGCGAGCTCGGCATGTCGTGTCCCATGAGAAGGCGAACTTTGTGTCGGTCCCAGGCGAGAAATCTGCTTTGCAAAGTGTTCCATTCTTCATGCGAAATGTTGATGCTAGGGTAAATATCCTCAAAGTTGATCCAGCGGTTGGTGTCTTGTTTCCAGAGATGTTTCCATTTTTTGAAGCCTTTGTTCCATAGCTTCTTGGCATTTTGAATGTTCCAAGATTCCATACTCCGGATGCCATGGATCGAAAACCAGATAGAGTCGTTTTGTCTGATATCGGCAGCCCACTTCCAGTCTTCACTTATTCTTGTGAAGCTTTTGACTTTATTCCAACTCTTCCAAAGGGAGCACACCAGATTAGAGCCTTTCGAGAAGACGGGGATTGAGGAAAACAGCAAGGTCAAGATGTCAAGATTCTTCCAATTTGGGAAACCCATGAGCGCCAACTCATTCTTGTTTCTGAAGATCAGCTTGGCCCACGAGGCCTCCCCGTTGCACCAAGCCTTAGTCATCCATTTGGCCAACAGTTTGTTAGCCATGCACCCAATGTCCAAGATACCAAGTCCCCCACTATCCCTATGGCTGGTGCAGATGGACCATTTGATTTTAGGCACCCCCCTCCTATTGTGGTCGCCCGTCCAAAGGAAGTTTCTACAAATACTATCCAGTTTGGACAGATCTTGCTCTTTCGGTCTCCAACAAGAAAGGAAATAAATGGTAGAAGATAAGAGGAACGTGTTGATGACCATAGCACGACCAGCAAGATTGATTTGCATACCTCTCCAATAGTTAAGCTTGTTTTCGAGTTTGGCAAGCACCCACTTCCACCGCTGTTCCATAGAGACGCCAAACCCCAAGGGAATCCCAAGAAGCCGAAAAATTTGGCCCTGCGGAATGATTTGATAGCCATGATCAATGAGAAGGTCGGGCTGTGACCCACCAATAGCTCTAAAGGCGGTCTTAGAGTGGTTGATTATGGATCCAGAGGCTTCACAAAAAGTAGCAAGACACTTCCAGAACGTCTCAAGGCTGGTACTATCGTTGTGCACAAAAGCGTTCATATCATCGGCAAAAAGTCTCATGGTGATCTGACTGTGGTCATGCGGCAATCGAAGGCCTTTAATGTTACCAGCTTCCACCTGGTGCTCCACCAGCCTGCTAAGCCCTTCCGTGGCAATGGCGAAGAGAAGGGGAGCCAATGGGCACCCTTGTCTGATAGATCTTCTAAGTTTGATCACCTTTGAAAGGTTTCCATTAATGTTAATTTGGGTCGATGCGTTTCCGAGAAGGGTCTCGACCATCTTGGTGAATTTCTGACTACATCCAAGATCTTGTAGCAACTGTAGAATATAGTCCCATTCTAGCCTGTCGTAGGCTTTATCAAAGTCGATCTTGAGGAAAACCACTTCTTGTTTAGACTCATTTGCAAATTCAAGACCTTCCCAGATATCTATTATGGTTTCCAAAATTCACCTGCCTTTGATGAAACCTTTTTGGTCCTCGCTTAACCACGCTCTCAAGTGGCAAGAGATTCTATTGGCAATGACTTTGGCGATGATCTTGTATCCTGTTTCAAGCATTGTAATGGGACGCCAATTCTCTATTCTGTTCTTTTCCCCTTTTTTGTGTACTAACTTGATAATGCCATTGTTGAGGCAAGAAGGAAGCCCGCCAAACTTGAGTGCCTCTTGCCAAACCAAACGAAGAGGGGTGGCAACCACCAACTTGAAGGATTTAAAGAACTCATTAGTGAGCCCGTCGGGGCCCGGGCTTTTACCTGAGGGGAGGGCATCAATGACCTCAATGATTTCGGCTTCAGAGGTAGAGGCATGAAGCAGAGAGTGAAGGTTGGGTGGTATCCTGTGGGGGGAAACCCTAGATATGGCTGCCATACAGTCCCTTCTATGGTGGGAGAGGGGGTTTGAGGTCCCCAGGAGTCTCGTGAAGTGCCCTTCAATGATCCCAAAATTATCTTCTTCCGTATTGCATACATTGCCATTTGCGTCTAGCAATAAGGGGATCGATTCTCTGTTGTGTTTCCTTTTGAGGATACGGCACATCTCTTTGGTGGGTTTGTCGGCTTTGCCAGCCCACCACTCCTTGAAGAAAATTTGCAAATTTTTCCTTTGTATCTCTTCCTCATATCTCAGCTGCGCTCTGATTTTTTGAAGTCCTTTCTGGGCTTGAGATTTTCCTTTGTTCACTTCCTCCTCGAGCCGCCAGAGTCTATGATATAGAGCTTCTCTACGAGCCCGCCGCACAGTCTCTAGCATCTTCCTGGATCTATTCATGATCTGTCGTGACTTATCGACCGCACTTCTCCAACACTTGGCTGGGGACAAGCCAGAGGCAAATGCCTCCTTCCACACATCAGAAATTTCTTGATGGACGGAGGGGAGAGAGAAGGAGGGCACACTGGCATGGAACCACGGAGCCTTGCGGATCTTGGTGGGGGATTGAAAGGTGATGACGATCGGATAGTGATCAGAGATGGTGAGGTCGGTGCGTTGCGAGAGGGAAGGGAGGCCCCACTGATGAGTAAAACTCTGAGAAATGTAGCATCTATCAAGTCTAGCTTTCCTCAGGTCCTCGCCTGCTTGGAGATTTGACCAAGAAAAGCCACTCGGATCTTTGAATTCGACCAGATCCAAGTGAAGTTTAGTTTTGTCCCACGTTTCTTTCTCGCGACAGTCAATGACCCTACCCTTGCCCATCCATCTATCCATAGGGTCCTCAACCATGTTGAAGTCACCACAAATAAGCACGTTGTGGGGGAGCGAGTCCAAGGAGGCCCAAGTGTTAAGTCTCTCTAACTCCCCGGTAGGGGCATACAAAGAAACTAAGGTGAAACAAAAGGGAGCACCGAAAGAAACAACAATCCATCGATGGCAAACATCTTCTGTGGAGTTCTCAAGCTTCTCAAACCAGCGTTGATTAATACCAATTACCGTTCCACCGGACCCCCGCTGATGTGCAATTGAAATCCAAACATGGGTCGAGGAGACATGTCTAAGCCGTTTCTGGAGGTCTTCTCCATCAATTTTAATCTCTTGGATACATATAAAATCTGGGTTTAGGCTAGTGTTGCGAAGCCATTGACCAATGATGGTCGCTCTTGAGGGGTCGGTTAGCCCTCTAGCATTTAGCGAGATGATGATCATTGTCGTAGTAATCCCTCTTTGCGGGAGGGAGCTTTGTCCTTTCTTTTCTTGGGTTCATCGTTCTTTTTCGCTCGGATCGGATCCCGAGTTAGCAATAGGTTCTTGTGGGGGCTTTTCCACGGTAACTCCATAGGTTGTTTTCCTTTGCGGGATGCCGCTTGCTGGGAAGAACAGGGCACCGTTTCCAACTCCGTTTCCGGATTAGTCGATCCGATGATGGAGCTTTCACTATCCATGTTATCTTCATTGCTAGTAGTAAAGCCGTCTTCTTTGCTTGTAGTGTAAACCTCCTGCAATGTTTCTTTACTGTCAGGGATCTCTAGGCCTTTGACGTCGGTGTCCCCCTCAAGTTGGTTCCCACCAGGGTAGTCAAACTCATTGATTTCCTTTTCCAGATTGCAATACAAGTTGTTGGAGGGGGTAACTGACTTGTTGTTTCGCTCAGCGGTTGCCCTAGGGCTTCTTTTCCTTCTTCTTCTGACTTCGATGAACCTGTCTGCATCAGCTTCTGGATTAAGGGGACCCTTGAATTCCTCTACTCCATCTTGAGCATTTTTGGGGGCTTCTTGATTTCGCTTGCTTTTACGTCTCAAAGGGCAATCTTTGATACTGTGACCTTGTTGGCCACAACGAAAGCACACGTTGGGAAGGTTTTTGTAACTGATGTCTTGCTCCCATACATCCCCTTCGCCCAAGTCCAGTTTGATCTTTGATGGAAGTGGCATACTGAGGTCAGCCTCGACACAGATTTGAGGGTGCCATCGAGCGTTGAACGAGTGTCTTGCACCTTCATAAATGAGACCACCAATGTCCTCGCGAGAAGCCAACGGCTTGCCGATAGGAGAAACGATGTCCCACACGAAGTTGTACAAGAAGTAAGGCAGGTTAGGGAGCTCAACCCAGAGAGGGTACCGAAGCGATTTCGATTTGTCGGGAGAAAAATCAGGGGACCATCTGAATAGGCACAGGGTCGCCCGGCCGAGTTGCCAAGTTCCGACACTAAGGGCTCGAAACGCCATATCTTCGTTTTCAAAGACTAGCAGCAAGTGGCTTGCCGGTAAGAACTGACACTTACAAACAACTAGCCCGCGAGGGAACCACTCGTTGCGAAGCCACTGTCGCACAGTTTCAAGCGGGGGCTTAGGGCCGAACATTTGGCCGACGAGGCAAACTTTCTTGAGCTCCTCCTGAGTTGACAAAATTGCGGATCTATTGAGGGAGACCAAGGGGGGTTCAGCACTCTCGAAGGCCCCTAGGGCGGCACAAGAGCCCCCCTCCAACAAAGAGGCCAGGTTATCGGTCTCCCCGGGAGGAGGGGCCAGGTTACTTCTCACAAGAGAGGGGGTCGCCAAATCCATGACCTGTTTTTCTTTCTGTTCTTCTTTCTTTATTTTAAACTCCTTTCTTAATCTTTAATGCATCTCGAAATCCAACGGGCCACAAATAGGATATCCTTGATTATCGTAGTTTCTCTTTGAAAATCTAATTGGCATGACATACTCACTATGCTTGTGGAAAAGACCAAGTGAGACAGACAACTCGAAAGCTGAACACAACAGAGGCAGACTAGACTCCTAGAGCCATGCAAATGGTGATGGTTGCATGGCTTCTTGGCCCACTTCTCGAACACCCCCAGCCAGAACCTTGCGAGAGATGCCACCACTCAGTTGTGCACCGGGGGACCTCCTGTTAATCGCGAGGGAAACCCCCAAATAGTCGAGCAATTTCCAGTCAGTCGGGTGAGGGACACTCCCAATCAGTCGTGCAGGTCCAGTTAGTCGTGGAATTTTCGGTCAGTCGCAGAATTTATGGTCAGTCGCGACGGACGCCTCCTGTGAGTCGCGAGGGACACTCCCAATCAGTCGTGCAATTTCCAAACAGTCGTGGAATTTTCGGTCAGTCGTGGAATTTTTGGTGAGTCGCGACTGACGCAATGGCGTCTATCGTGGAAGTCTCTGGGTCTCCATCGCGATTGATCTCGAGGCATCCATCGCGATTCTTCGCTGCCTGCCCATGCTATCGTGGCATTGTCGATGAATGTTCTCGGTTAGAATTTCACGTGCAGCTCCAACACTCCAGCGATAGGCTCCAGCACAGCGACGTATAGCTCCAGCACTCCGGCGACGGACAACACCAGCACTCTAGACAAACTTCACATACAGCTCCAGCACTCCAGTGACGGACAGCTCCAGCACAGTGACGTACAGCTCCAGCACAGCGACGGACAGCTCCAGCACAGCGACGTACAGCTCCAGCACTCCGGCGACGGACCAATCTCTAACTCCGACGATGGACCAATCTCTAACTCTTCACATACGGCTCCAGCACTCCCCACCCTCTTGCTCGTTGCACTCAATGGGAGTGTGCTCATCTATGGGCATATCCATGGTTGATATTAACTCACCATCCTAAGGGCTCAAAGTATCCATTCTTGAGATTATCGGGTTTTATTTTTGGTATGGAGAACCTCAATTAATGGTTGTTGAAACCCAATATACGCTTTCATTTAGTTTACCCCTTCAAGAATGTCGATTAGACATCTATTCAGTTTATTAGCAACTTCTTGTGGGTAACAAACACAAACACAATGCAAGAAATCAAAATCAAATACTTCAAGCTACGAATATCCCTTCTCTTTGCATCACCAGGTGCAACAAACTACAGATTTAGGATTGAAGAAAACAAACTTTTCGTGATGCTTTTTCCTACAATATGTCCTGTTTCATTCAAGTTATCTACACCTAAGATAGACATGAACATAGAGCGTTTTTCATTCAAGTTATCTACACCTAAGATAGACATAAACATAGAGCCTGTTTATTGCAGAACCATAGAATACAAAATATCATTTTATTTGGAACAAAATAAAACATGGCCATTTTCCTTTTTTAGATCGATTGGGTTCATGTAGAGAGAGAGAGAGGATGTGCACTTTTTCGTCGAGATACACATACATTGATGGTCATACAACCCATCTTTTGTAAACCATGTGAATCAAGAATAGACATTTAGTACAAAAGGATGGGAAGTGATTTACGAAGTGGGGAGGGATTTAGGACATGGCTTCCTTTCTGCATGCGCGAGTGCTAAGATATCGCTAGTGCATGCATGTTGAATATGAACCCGTACATGTTTAATACGATTGCCGTCGTATGGGATGAATATAAATCTGTACATGTTTAATACCGCGGCGTAAATATAAAGACTTCTATCTGACGAGAATATATATACTCTTTGATGTATTGGTCAACACAATTTTCTCAAACTGGTTTCACTACAAGAGATAGGGGGGCATAGCGATTCCGCCAAACCGGAAAAAAAACGGGGACCGTCGCTTATGCGACGCTAATGTCGCGTGAGCGACGGTCATGTTTTCGAAATTTTGATTTTTAGGCCGGGTACGTCGCAAACTTAAGCTTGCGTCATTTATGCGACGCTAATCTTTGCGTCGCAAATAGAGTCGCTTGCTAGCGATGGTATGGGCGACGTGGGCAAACTGGAGAGCGTTGCATATGCATCGTCCTTTCGAGAGCGTCGCGTAAGCGACGCTCTCTAATGTTCAAAAAAGTTTCGATTTCTCCCGGCACATTTCTGCCAAGATCTAGACGAGAGCAAGAGAACGAGAGAGAGAGAGAGAGAGAGAGAGAGAGAGAGAGAGAGAGAGAGAGAGAGAGAGAGAGAGAGAGAGAGAGAGAGAGAGAGAGAGAGAGAGCGAGAGAGAGAGACCAGGTATGCGCACACACACTTACACACACATACATATGCATACACACACATATACACACATATACACACACATACACATATACACACACATACACACAAATACACACACATATACACACATACACACATAATGTTGCATACACACACATATAGATACATACACTCAGACATATACATGCACACACACATATATACATACACACACATATGCATACATAATGCACATGCAAACATACACATACATAATGCATACACATGCACACACATATACACATACACATACACACACATACACAATGCACACTCATACACACACATACACACACATATGCATACATAATGCACATGCATACATACACATACATAATGCATATGCATACATAATGCACATGCATACATACACATACATAATGCATATGCATACATAATGCACATGCATATAATCACATACATAATGCATACACACATATATGCATACATAAAGCATACACACACATACACACACATATGCATACATACATGCATACACATGCACACATACACACATACTCACACACATACATATGCATACACACACATATACACACATAGACACACACACACACACATACACATATACACACACACATACACACACAAATACACACTCGTATACACACATACACACATAATGTTGCATACACACACATATACATATATATACACACACATATACATGCACACACACATATATACATACACACACATATGCATACATAATGCACATGCAGACATACACATACATCATGCATACACATGCACACACATATACACATACACATACACACACATACATACATACACACATACACACACATACACACATACACACACATACACACACATACACACACATACACACATACACACATACACACACATACACATACACACACATACACACACACATACACACATACACACACATATATGCATACACACACACACATATAGAGAGACATGCACACACATACACATACATGCATATATATGAATATGCATATATATGCATATGCATATGCATACATACATACATACTTACATGCATACACACACATATGCATACATAATGCACATGCATATATACACATACATAATGCATATGCATACATAATGTTCATGCATACATACACATACATAATGCACATGCATACATACACATACATAATGCATACACACACATATGCATACATAAAGCATACACACATATACACACACATATGCATACATACATGCATACACACACACATAGACACATACACACCCATAGACACATACACACACATAAAGAGATCCACACTCATAGACACACACATACACATAGACGTGCACACACATACACACACATATACACACACATACACACATAGACACATACAACCTTAATGATGCATTCACACACATACACATGCATACACACATACAAATGCATACACACATAATGATGCATTCTGTAATAAAGTGATAGGTAAGAGATGGTTGAACTACACCCTAAGAGAGAGGATTATGAAGTAATCCTCAACCATGGCTTTTTGGGGCAAGTGGTTAGCCCATCACATTCCTAACCAAGAGGTTGTGAGTTCAGTTCCTTACATTGGTATCAGAGCGTAGGAAGTAGGCTTGGGCAAGGTGGAATGATCCAATGGCCTCTAAAAAAGGCGCTTGGGCACTCTATCATGTGAAAGGGTAGGAATTGTGGAAGGCGCGCGCGTCGGTTTCAAGGATGGACCTTACAATGATTGGGGTGTATCTCTCAATCCGTAGGTCGGATTGAGGCGTATAATATACCGTTGGAAAGCTATCAGAAAGCACTTTCCAATGACCTAGCTTGAAAGTGTGAATTCCTTGGGAATCCTTGAGAAGCACTTGATTGAGTGTTCAAGATACCAAGCATGGGTGAGAACAAGGTTCAAGACTGAGGTTGAGAACAAGGGCTCGAGACACCAAGGTTGCGAACAAGAAGGTTGAAGACACCAAGGTTGAGAGCAAGGATTTAAGAGACCAAAGGTTGCGAAAAAGGTTCAAGAAACTATGGGAGGTTGAGGACATCAATTCAAGGCTACCAAGGGAGTTCAAGAATTGATCACCAAGGCTAGAGGGATACAAGAGTATATCATTGAGGACAATGATCAACCAAGGGGGGAAGAATGTAATAAATTGATAGGTAGGAGATGGTTGAACTACACCCTAAGAGAGAGGATTAGGAAGTAATCCTCAACCATGGCTTTTGGGGCAAGTGGTTAGCCCATCACATTCCTAACCAAGAGGTTGTGAGTTCAATTCCTTACACATTCACACACATACACATGCATTCACACAGGGATACAGGTCTTAAATATGACCTTTCTCCCTGGTATAGAGTACACATATTTAGGTAGTGTAGTTGTGCATGACAACGAGATAATGCAGTGTCTTGTTTGCAATAAATGGTTAACAAATTGCCATACATGTGTGTCTATGTGTCTATGTGTAAACCCACAACCTATCTACTGACACTCAACGAGTTTCTCATGAAAAGAGATATAAGCTTATCTATGTGTATGTGTGTGTATGTGTGTTTATGTGTGTGTCTATGTGTAAACCCACAACCTATCTACTGACACTCAACGAGTTTCTCATGAAAAGAGATATAAGCTTATCTATCTGCAAATGATTTAATTCAAATAGAATTTTCTCCTGTGAATAATTCACATAATTCACTGCTAATGCTCCCTTGTATATGCTTCTCCTTTGTTGATGGACCCACGTTATAAACCCACAAACTGTCTACTAACACTCAACGAGTTTCTCATGAAAAGAGATATAAGCTTATCTGTCTGCACATGATTTAACTCAAATAGGTTTTTCTCCTGTGAATAATTCACATAATTCGCTGCTAATGCTCCCTTGTATATGCTTCTCCTTCGTTGATGGGCCCATGTTGTAGACCCACAACCTTTCTGCTGACACTCAATGATTTTCTAATGAAAAGAGATATAAGCTTATCTGTCCGCACATGAATTAACTCAAATAGGTTTTTCTCTTGTGAATAATTCACATAATTTGCTGCAAATGCTCCCTTGTATATGCTTCTCCTTTGTTGATGGGCCGACGTTGTAAACCCACAACCTGTCTACTGACACTCAACGAGTTTTTCATGAAAAGAGATATAAGCTTATGTATCAGCACATGAATTAACTGATCAAATAGGTTTTTCTCCTATGAATAATTGACATAACTCGCTTCTAATGCTCCCTTGTATATTCTTCTCCTTTGTTGATGGACCCATGTTGTAAACCCACAACCTGTCTACTAACACTCAACGAGTTTCTCATGAAAAGAGATATAAGCTTATCTGTCTACACATGATTTAACTCAAATAGGTTTTTTTCCTATGAGGAATTCACATAATTCGCTGCTAATGCTCCCTTGTATATGCTTCTCCTTTGTTGATGGACCCACGTTGTAAACCCACAACCTTTCTACTAACACTCAATGATTTTCTTCACATAATTCACTGCTAATGCTCCCTTGTATATGATTCTCCTTTGTTGATGGGCCCACGTTGTAAACCCACAACCTGTCTACTGACACTCAACGAGTTTCTCATGAAAAGAGATATAAGCTTATCTGTCCACACATGAATTAACTCAAATAGGTTTTTCTCCTGTGTATAATTGACATAATTCGCTGCTAATGCTTCCTTGTATATTCTTCTCCTTTGTTGATGGACCCACGTTGTAAACCCACAACCTGTCTACTGACACTCAACGAGTTTCTCTTGAAAAGAGATATAAGCTTATCTGTCTGCACATGATTTAACTCAAATAGGTTTTTCTCCTGTTAATAATTGACATAATTCGCTGCTAATGCTCCCTTGTATATTCTTCTCCTTTGTTGATGGACCCACGTTGTAAACCCACATCCTCTCTACTGACACTCAACGAGCCTACATGAAAAGAGATATAAGCTTATCTGTCGCACATGAATTAACTCAAATAGGATTTTCCCCTCTGAATAATTTACATAATTCGCTGCTAATGCTCCCTGCAGAAAAGCTAATGTTCAAGCTATTGTTCATGCATATGGTTCAAAGGGAGAGACGTATATCTGTGATAGAAAGTAAGAGGTGGTATAAAATATACCAAACAGAAGTTGTGTGACGCATTCATTGTAAGTCGCATGGTCACAGCCAAAAATCACAGCAACAAGCTCCTCCGTCGGAAGGTTCAAGAACGGGAGCAGTGATGGAGGAGAATGGATAGCCCAAGAGGAAGGAGAATGAAGGCCTTTGTATGTTTCGGTCCTACGTCAAGCTCCCATGACAGAAGCACTTTGCTGGCGATGAGACTTGTAAGAGTAATTTTAGAGTTTGTTGGAAAACGTTAATCACAAATTTATGTAATGAGATCATATGCTACGTGTGTATTAATTACAATAATACTTTCATAATAATATTTTTTATGAATGAAGGCATTCTATGGATAGAATATTGACACCAATGGGTGAAGATATGAAAGATATTGACACCAGCATTCACGAGCTCACTATCAAGGATCTAGTTGACAATTATGTGGATAGCAATGTGTGGAGCATGCACAAGAGCAAGGCTAAGTGGTTCAGGATTTTGGGTGTTCTATCGGGTATGATCGTCGTTGGGAGGTGGTTTTCTGATATTTGCAGATGGAAGAACCCTATCACCATAGTTCTCTTCCATTTCCTCTTCACTGCTAATGCTCCCTTGTATATGCTTTCTGTCGATGGTGCACACTGACATCTCACCTGTATGCGTGCCTACATGTAAACAAAACCTCATTACACCTCAAATAGTGATGTGATGTAATATCAGAGATTATTAAATCTAAGCAAAGAGCCTGAGCTGAAAAACGTGTCTTCTGCTTCCCATCAGTCTAGGCATATGGATTGATGTGCATATGGTTTAAAGGGAGAGACGTATATCTGTGATAGAAAGTAAGAGGTGGTATAAAGTATACCAAACAGAAGTTGTGTGACGCATTCATTGTAAGTCGCACTGTCATAGCCAAAAATCACAGCAACAGGCTCCTCCATCGGAAGGTTCAAGAACGGGAGCGGTGATGGAGGAGAATGGCTAGCCCAAGAGGAAGGAGAATGAAGGCCTTTGTATGTTTCGGTCTTACGTCCAGCTCCCATGACAGAAGCACTTTGCTGACGATGAGACTTGTAAGAGTAATTTTAGAGTTTGTTGGAAAACGTTAATTACAAATTTATGTAATGAGATCATATGCTACGTGTGTATTAATTACAATGATACTTTCATAATAATACTTTCTATGAATGAAGGCATTCTATGGATAGAATATTGACACCAATGGGTGAAGATATGAAAGATATTGACACCTGCATTCACGAGTTCACTATCAAGGATCTAGTTGACAATGATGTGGATAGCAATCTGTGGAGCATGCACAAGAGCAAGGCTAAGTGGTTCAGGATTTTGGGTGTTCTATTAGGTATGATCGTCGTTGGGAGGTGGTTTTTGGATATTTGCAGATGGAAGAACCCTATCACCACAGTTCTCGTCCATTTCCTCTTCACTGCTAATGCTCCCTTGTATATGCTTTCTGTCAATGGTGCACACTGACATCTCACGCGTGTGCGTGCCTACATGTAAACAAAACCTCATTACACCTCAAACAGTGATGTAATGTAATATCAGAGATTATTAAATCTAAGCAAAGAGCGTGAGCTGAAAAACGATCATATGCTACGTGTGTATTAATTACAATAATACTTTCATAATAATATTTTTTATGAATAAAGGCATTCTGTGGGTAAAATATTGACACCAATGGATGAAGATATGAAAGGTATTGACACCAGCATTCACGAGTTGACTGTCAAGGATGTAGTTGACAATGATGGATAGCAATCTGTGGAGCATGCGCAAGAGCAAGGCTAAGTGGTTCAGGATCTTGGGTGTTCTATCGGGTATGATCGCCGTTGGGAGGTGGTTTTCTGATATTTGCAGATGGAAGAACCCTATCACCATAGTTCTTGAATATCAAACATCATATTCATAGTAGCTAATGACACCCAATATGTTGTTTTTTTTGTATTTCAATAGTTTTAAAAATTCTCTTTGGAGTTCTCCAAATATCATGTCACCTATATCCATGTAAGCAGCTACTCATGAATTATGAACCACTCTAGTAAATTGTGGATGATTGAAATCTTAACCAATAATATCGCAATAAATATATCGATGCAAAGTTGTATGTATGTAGTGTTATTTTCTCCTTTCTTTTGTTCATGTTTTATTCTTAAGATGTAGATATATAGATGTTGGCAAACTTGAACTTCTATAACATTTCAATAACAAGAGTCAACAATTAGGAGAACAAGAGAGAGAGTCAACAAAGCGAGAGAGAGACAGAGAGAGAGAATTCAAAGCGAAAAAGATGTAGAAAGAGAGAAACAGAGACCTGCATATACTTGCTTTAGCTCGTAAGCGCAGCGCAACGGCGAACGTTGGAGAGCTCTTCGATCAGATGCGTGAAAATGCCCATCGAAGAGCCTTCAACATTTTAAGCTTTTTCCGTCAACAGACCGTCGTGTAACCGATGCTACATGCGTCGCATAAACGACGTCCAAACAATGTCGCTTATGCGACGTAAAAAGCATCGCTTAAGCGATGCTTTTGGAACCCACGTATAAGCGACGCTACAGGCGAGGGTCGCAGGTCCCGTCGCAGTACAAGTCGCAAAATGCGTCGTTCACTTCGTCGTTTAATCGACGGTCCGCACACGATGCTCATTACGACGCATGTTGGAATTTTATAGCGACGAATTTGTGTTGCCTTAACCGTCGCTACACGCCCGTATTCCTTGTAGTGTTTGAGAGAAAGTTCATTCATAAAATTTCATCGTGACTGTTCTACTTGTCAACAGAACTTCCGTGCTTAGAACTTCTCGACCTTCAAGAATGGACATCTTTGGAGACTCTTTCCTTCCTCCCGTCAACGCTCCAGAAGCTGTGGCTGAACGGTTGCAGCAGCCTCCAAACTGTGAATGTGAGTATCCACGACGCTTTTGGCTATTTGGACTCCAATGCTTCCCTTCTCTCTCGTGCCACTTTTGGCTTTTACATTAGCATTTGCTGACGAAAAGATATTTGTTGATGCTCTGCAGGCCTCGCTACCGAACTTACGCGAGCTCCTCGCAGCAGAATGCACAAACTTGAAGACAATATCAACGGAACTTGGCGCCTGCATGCGATGATTAAGTTTGAAGGGATGTGATGGACCACACGAATGGCTTGCGACCAATCAGGCATGGTTTTTTTAAATTAGCTCCTTGTTTTTCATTCTCTTCAATAGAAGACTAAAAAAAGGGTCACGGTGAGAAACCACATCCAAAAACGTCTATAAAAACACTTATTTCTTATCTTATTTGCTAATCGAAAGGGTTCTTCTTAAAAGAATGGTCACTTCAAAAAGACTCTTCACCAGAAAGAGTTATCAAGTACTTTG
This sequence comes from Ceratopteris richardii, assembly GCA_020310875.1. Classification (NCBI taxonomy): domain Eukaryota; kingdom Viridiplantae; phylum Streptophyta; class Polypodiopsida; order Polypodiales; family Pteridaceae; genus Ceratopteris; species Ceratopteris richardii. Next base: position 20,024,515 of record CM035443.1, on the reverse strand, counting down.
TCGTGATTGAAGCATGACTATAGCAACCAATATTATACGACTGGATCAACACTTTTTATTAATATGTTACTAGTCAGTCATTATAGTAATTGATTAGGTGACTTATTAGGTGACTTCGAGAGGGTCTCACATCTAATAGCATTCCACAAAGATGAGGAGCAACCATTGCCCAGAAGCACTTGCTTCAAATTGATCTATTCCTGTACATAGAAGATTTTTCCGAGAATCGGCCAAATTGAGACTGATTTGGGGCATGAAAAGAAAATTTCTCCCAAATCCTCAACACTACGACGACACTTCTTACACCAGAGAGGAGCCCCACAAATTTTTTGGCCTTTATATTGGACCATATTCGTCGATGGAGGATTTGCCACATAAGCACTGACTTTTTTATCTCGATGACGGGGTGCTATAGAGATGTGAACTTCATGTATACTAAGTTTTTGAATTACTTGCAAAGGGTTACCCACAACCTTCGTTTTATCTCTCTTGAACATGATAAGCATCTCCTTGATGTACTTACTTTGACTAAAGGTATATATGTTCTTCTTTGTAAGTAACCTACATTCTTAAGAAGTATGTGGGCTATCCTAAAAAAAATAATTTTGAACTCCTTTTCCATCATGGCTTTAGTCCACCTTATCACTTCCATATCTTGCTTGTGAGTATGATATCACCAACACATACACAAACATATATTATGCCACCATTTGACTTCTTAAAGAGGAGACATGGGCTTTTTGTGTTCATCAAACAAGAGCGCTAGGGGCATGCTTAATTCCGTGTAAGGCTTTCTTTATCCAAGACACATGATGACGGAAGAAAGCATCTTTGTATCTAGGATTCACATCCATATATACCTCATTTGTATTATGTCCATCAATAAAAGCATTTTGATATACCTCATTTGTATTTTTTGGAAAAATACCAAGCGCTACTCTTATGGTTATTATCTTTGCGAAAGGAGAGAAATTATCATCCTAGTATATGCCCTATAGTTGTGAGTAGTTTTTAACCACTAACCTTGCTTTATATTTGCAAATTGTGCCATTAGAATTTCTTTTGATCTTGTATACCGATCTATGTCCTATAATCTTCATATTGGGAGACCTAGGTACTAACTCCCAAGTTTTGTTGTCCTCCAATTCTTTGCTTTTTTTCTTTATAGCTTGATTAATATTTGGTATCTTGGACTTATTCTAATGTAGTTCTATTTTTATTAATTGTGTCCTCTTTTAAGTTAATGTCTGGAGTTGGTCTCCTTAGTGCTTGGTGAGATTGCTCTGCAATGTCCTCGTATGTTTGAGGTTTTTATTTCCTATTGAGCCTATTTCTTGTGATTTAAGTGTTGATGAACTTTTAAAATTCCTTTCGTTCTTGCAAATATTTCTTAGAAGGTAGTTGAAAAGCTTTTTAAAATTCTTAAGGCAATGTAACTATTCCACTATCTTCCCACCGAGAATTCTTTTCATTAAATACTTGGACTCTATAATGAATATTCCTTTTTTATTCATAATATCATAACCAATTAATATACGCTTCTTTGTCTTTGCAGCCAAATTCTCTCTCACACATGAAGATATACGTAGATAGGTATTACATCCAATGACTCCACAATGACCTAGGCTAGGTCTAATACCATAGCAAGCCATATACGATGTCATATATTCGAGCGCTTTTAAATGAATTCTATTTATGAGATATGCTCCATAAAATAGTACCTCTACCCAAAAATCATTGGTCAATCCCTTCTTTTGAACCATGGACCTAGCTACTTCTACCGAGAATGTACACTATAATCACTTCCCTTGCATTTTTCTTGCAAGAATAAATCGAAGTCCTAGGAGATAGAGTCTTTTGCTCCATTATATCTAAATCTCTTCAATCCTCTACATGTTCGATTCTCCATTGCTGTCAAGCATCTATTAAAGCAAGAAACATTTCATCCTTGATCTTGATAAACTACAATGCATTCCATGTATAAAAAGCATCAATAGAAGACATATAGTATCTTGCTTCTAAACGAATCTTTAGTTGTACCCCTTACATATGTATGGAAGCGCTCTAGAACATCTGAATGCATATATCTCTTCATTGTATAAGCCTATTGGTGTGACTTTCAAAATTTACATGCATTGCACATGTATATCATATGTTTCTTGATGGTATTGGGAATCCAAAGAACACTTTATTTTCTACTCCTATCCCATTGAAACTCTTTCATTGGTGTGCTAATCTTTTGTGCAATATCTATAACCTAGATAATATTTGTGATCCATAATTCATCAAAGGAATATTGTTTGTTTATCAATGTTCAACTATAACTTTCTAGCTTTCATCTCTCCTTTGTCAATCTCTTTGAAGCCTTAAAATGGGTCCTTCACCTAAGTACCATAATTGGTTAATCTAGCCTTCAAACCATTGTCACAAAAGCTTCCTAGTACGATAATTTTCCTTGAAATACTTCGTGTAAGAGGTGTATCAAATGGTCTGATATTCTTTGATCCTACAAAATTCTTCAATCTCCTTTATACTCAAGTAACATATGAGGTTCTGCAATTAAAACGTTGTACTTTTTTCATGCAAAACGTTTAAACCTATTTCACATTGAATATGAAAGAGTTTGCTCCATATGGAAGAATTAGGACAAGATGAAATTATATATAAAGGTTAAAGAATATCGGCCATGGGTGTCCAAGATTAGGTAAAAACTATCAAGGGAATGAGAGAAGTTGAATCAAAACACATCCAAAGAGCAAAAAAGCTATGGAACAAAGTTTTTATCATGTTCAAGCATCTCTCAAACCTTGAGAGGGGTCATTGAATAAGATTTGAGGACATAGATGTTGTTAGTAGAGTTTACTATGATGACTGCCTCCTTAGTCATAGATTGAGTCCCAAGGACAATTCAAAGACTTTTCTCCTTCTTGGGATGATCCAACCTGGATTAAAGAATTAAGATGGTCTAATGATAATAACTTGGATAATTGTCTTAGGTTCTAGAAGCACATTGAGTGACAAGAGGAGATGGGGTCAAAACCAGTCTATCATCAAATGGAAACTTGTGTGCAACACCTATCGCACCCTCTCATTGAGAACAAAAAATCCGTGCGTATTTGGCAAATCATCTATCATGGAAACTGGACCAATGCCAAAACAAATGAAACCTATGGGGCCCCTGATAGGTGTAAGCGGTGCCTTCAAGGCAAAGATGACCTTAGCACGATCTTGTACACACATATGTGTAGACATAGTAGGAACACTAGGAAACACAAAAATAGAGATGCACAAACAATATAAATAGTCCACAATATTGAGTGCAATCATTCCATGCATTATGTTGATTGGGTGTCTAGAATGCTTATATTTGTATATTTTCATTATGTCTGAAAACAGAAGCTACAATGAGGTGGGCACATACAAAAGCGGACCCTTGTTGGAAAATTTACTTGTCTTTGGAGTGAGACATAGATTTAATTGCAAAAATTGCATCCGACATGGGTTTATTATTTACTGAATACATGATAATCTCTTGACTTACATCCAAATGCATCTAGATGAACCTCCATCAATTATATCAAAACACAAAACACATTAAACACATTAAACGCACACATAATGTGGACCAAGAAAGTCACTAATGTGTGACAAATAAAAATTCCGTAAAATCCAATAATTCAATGGTCAATAACTAATAAAACAAAATGTGTTACTGCAGCATCTAGATGAACCTTCATCTGTTAAATCAAACACAAAACCCATTAAACAATCATACATTACACATAATGTGGCCAGAAAAGTCAATGACGTGCAACAAATAAGAACGTAAAATCTAATAATTCAATATTCCATAACTAATAACATAAGATGTGTTACTCCACGTAGAATGTGCAACCATACCTTGTTGGTGCAAAATGATCAAGCCTACACACTTTGCATAGAAGACAATATGTGCAAATCTCATTTGATGAGGCATGTGAACCTTGGGTTGTAAGCACTTGATCATTTACCATTTGGAAAAAATCAAATCATTGAGAGAATCATGTAAAAGTATTTAACTCGTGGAGTTAGATAGAATATGAGTTACGAGTTAAGATTTAGAGAACAACTGCTAAATTAGGGGAGTCACTTTTGGTTGGAGACATGTTTGACTTCAAGTTCAAACTTAGAAGAAAATCTTATATAAGGACCTAAAACAATCCCGCGGGGTATGCTGCCCTATTCTATGCCCATTTCTTGATCATTTGTAGAAGCTAATTGACACACACCATAGCTTACTTAGACCACCATCATTCAGCATCATTAAAATGCCAATGACCTTGTACAATCATGTCATATAATACATATAGCTCATTGAATATGTCTATCTACTTCTTTGCTATAACTACTCAGAACAGTCAACTTTCTTTGATCATATCTCAGTGAATACTCAACCATTTTGGATAATCTTTGTCTTTCTAGAATCAGCTTGAGGTCTACTTTATGGTATCTTTCGATTTGGCACTGCCTACCACACAAGAAGATCAAAATACCTCACAATCTACTGAGGATAGTCCCATGCACTCATCTTCAAATGATAGTCTCTCTCAGAGACCTCAGCGCAAATGGTGCCTGCTTGAAGATCTCTATCAACAATCTAATGTAGTCTCTCTCTTAGAGGATGATTTTCCCCTCCTTGCTACCACCTCTCTCTCAGGTGACAATTTTACTACTGACCTTGATTCACACTCTCTAAATCTATATGTTGCAGAATCACTTGAAACTCTTTTTGTAGAAGATGCTTTAAATGGCCTAGATACACATCATTGGCAGAATGCTATGCAGTCTCAGTATCAATCATTAATTCAGAATCATACATGGGATTTAGTTCCGCCTCGCATTCGTCCAAAAATAGTCTTTAAAGTTCCAAAGCATTTGAGTCAAGCATTTGGGAGAAATTGTCGTCAAAGTCCTCTCTGGTCATCTACTGATTAGTCCCTAAAAATTCGAGGGTAAGATTTCGATTGCTACACTTATTTCTTAGAGCATATTTGATCATTTTAGATGATTCCACTTGTAATAACTAGCTATCTAAGCTAATTGAATTCCCTCAAAAGGAATTTCATCAATTGTTACTGTACTCTAAGCTCAGAGCAAAAAGAACCAGCAGGTGTATGGACTAAAATAGCAAGTTTTGTGACACTAGCTATTTATGAAGTAGTTTGTTTTGATTTGGTTCAATTGTTTCAAGCATGAACTCCAAAGTACATAGGTACTTTCTTGGTGTCAATTGCAAGCTAAAAGGGCCTACTATGTAACTCTAAAGTGTATTAGGGTGAGTACAAAGCAGGTTTTAGCAGTACCACCTCATTTCCTTTAGGGATCCATCCATCTCCTCCAACATACCTTACTTATGCATTTCCTTTAGTATTGCAATCTCAATGTCTTTAAACCCTTAATGCAAAACCTTTTCTCCTTTTTCAGCAAGTTTCTCAATCTTGTGGGTTCTTATGAGGGTGAAGCATCTTAAATATATAACATGATCCTTATGTTAGATTCATATTCTTATTCAATCTTTAAAAGTGCGCATAAATATGTGAATGAACAACCCTTCCCTCATCTCAATTGCAGTAAATCATAGATTTTTTATTTAAGAAAACAAAACTTACCAGTATCTTTGTCTTATAAGATTGTGAGGCCGGCCAATTCATAAAAATTGTCTTTTCGTAATACCTTTTCCTATAATTCTTCATGTTTCATACAAATTGTCTACACTATCGTTGTGAAAACGTACTTAACGAGAAGGATCAATTAAAATAGAGATAAACATAACCTTTTTTTTTTGAGACATAGAAAACACCAGAAAATTTTATTTCGAACACTAGTGAGAACAACACAAAAGATGCTTCTAAGCCTTTGAGTTGAACACTCTGAGTCTTCTTCCAATATTAGGTTGATTGGGTTCGTGAAGAGGCAGAGAGAGAGAGAGGATGCACGTGCACTTCTCCATCGAGATACACATATATTGATGGAATGGTCATATAAACCATCTAGTGTACGAAAGCATAGGGAGGGATTTATGAAATGATCTTATCGTGATTCCTATCTTAGAACGCGAGTGCTAAGATACCGCTAGTGCATGCATGTGGAATATATACCTGTGCATTTTTTATACGTCAGGTGAAAGGTTTTGTATTGCGATGTAAATATAAAGTATTTTATTTTACGAGAATATATACTCTTTGATGCATTGGTCAACAGAACTTTCTTCCTTGAAAGTTCTCAAGCTGGTTTGAGAAAAACTACATTCAGGAAACTTCAGCGTGACTTTTGTATTCGTCAACAGAACTTCCCTGCTTAGAATTTCTTGACCTTCGAGAATGGACATCTTTGGAGACTCTTTCCTTCCTCCCCACGACTCTCGAGAAGCTGTCGTTGAACCTTTGCAGCAGCCTCCAAACAGTGAACGTCAGTACGCAACAAGCTTCTTGGACTTGAATGTTTTATTTCTTGTGCTGCGTTTGGCTTTTACATTAGCATTCGCTGACGAGAAGCTCTTTGTTGATGTTCTGCAGGCCTCGCTACCAAAACTACGCGAGATCTCTGCATTAGGATGCATAAATTTGAAGACACTTCCAACGGAACTTGGCGCCTGCATGCGCGAATTATATTTGGGCGGATGCAGAAACTTGAAAACACTTCCAACAGAACTTGGTGCCTGCATGCAAGAATTATTTTTGGTAGGATGTGATGGACTATACGAATGGCTTGCGACGAATCAGGCATCGTTTTTTAAAGGTAGTTTCTTTTTTCAATAGAAGACACTCTGATTTTTTGTTTTTAAATCCAAAGCACTTTTATTAGAAAGGGTTCTTCTTAAAAAAAAACTCACTTCAAAAGGACTCTTCACGGAAATGTTTTTTTTTTATTCTTGACAAAAGTTTTTCATATCAAAGTTGCATAGTTACTTTTCTTCGAGCAGCAGCATTTTATTTTTTTTTGAGTGGTGTGATGAGACTAGAATCGTTGTAGCGGGAAAACCCTCTTAGGACCTACTTATGAGAGCTCAAAGTTTTAGTGGATTCATTTACTTTCTAATTGATGAAATGAAACTAATATGAAACTTCGTTGTAGGTGCTTCAAATCATTACATCAAAACTCACTCATTGCAATCAAGAAAATGTGAACAAAGGCATTTTATTTTTGGACGTTCATCTACTTGTTACCAACGATTCTCTCAGCCTAAGTAAAATTGGACTTTTCCTTTTGTATTATTCCTAACTATATATGTGTGCCACCTATCTTTGAGTAAGAAGCCAAATTATGAAGTTCTAGATGAGGAGAATTGATGCTAAGACGTCATAGCTGTATAATCAACCATTCAAAGAATTGGCATTAGTAATAACAGCTTCAAGTGAATAGTTTTCTGCACGTACTGCAATTCAAGTCAAGTCCTTGCACACAGAGCTTATATGCGATTGATAGTTTTAAAACTTGGAAACAAGAAAAACGAATTAGATGTAGAGAGAATTAGTAGACTTATAAGTATGATAGTACAGAGGTGTACAAGAAATTCTTCAAAACATTTGTAAATGGTTGTAAGCTTGTTGGAGCACTTAGATAACTCTCTTTCATTAAGCTGACTACACGGAAAGTATGTATTAAACGCATTTTTCGATGCCGGGGAGCTGTTAAGTACATTTTATTGATTGATGTGTGACTCCACCAACCATTATAAATATGATTGGATCAACCCTTTTTATTAATATATAAGTAATCATTCATAGCAATTGATTTGGTGACTAATTAACAGATATTGTTCAATTATTTTTTATTTTATGTTTTATAAGTCGATTAGAAAATCTTATAGTCAAATGTATTGAAAGGTATCATCAAATCTATATAAGAACATAGGATATATGTTTACGCAAGTGAATTTCATCACTTAGGAATTCCACCATTAGTGTCGTAAAGTAACCAATGAGTCCATAAGGCTACATTCAAGCATCAAGGCTTGCCTTTTGCACAAACAAGTCCCCCTCAGGCCTTGCATGCTCCAGTTTTTTATCTTTTAATGTGCTTAGCATTCATGTCATGTTCTTCAATCTATATATCTTAACTATGTCAAGTTCCACCATTAGTGTCGTAAAGTAACCAATGAGTCCATAAGGATACATTCAAGCATCAAGGCTTGCCTTTTGCACAAACAAGTCCCCCTCAGGCCTTGCATGCTCCACTATTTGATCTTTTAATGTGATTAGCATTCATGTATTGTTCTTTATATGTTTTCTCCTTGCATGATAAACAAGCATGCTTAATAGATGGATAAAGCTCATGATGTCTCCAAGTAGTAATGTTCATTGCACGTTGATACTTAACACTTCAAATAATCGCCTTATCCATATTACTTTCTTCTCTAATAGTAGGTAAACCTCTTACATCAACTTTAATTGACAAAAGATCTAGTATTTCTTGAATGATCAAGCAATAAATTTTACCTAAAACAAAGACGTCCTGTTCTGATTCTCTCATGATCCTCTAAGACTTCGTAATCTGCATCCGGTCCTGGCTTTAATCCACCTTGCTTGTGAGTATGATATCACCAGAACATACACAAAGATATATTATGCCATTTCTTAATGAGGAGATATCGGCCTTCTATGCTAATCAAACAAGTTCTCTAGGGTCCTTAATTCCATATAAGTATTTCTTTAGTATACATACATGATGAGGGAAGAACATATCTTTATATCGAGGACTATAATCTATATATAGTTTCTTTGGTAATTAATCCATTGATAAAAGTATTTTTCTGACATCCATTTGATAGAATTTCCAATTTTTGGCTGCAAAAATAAGAAGTCCTACTCTAATGCTTATTATCTTTACCGTAGGTGAGATCTTATCATCCTAATATATTACCTATATTTATGAGTATCCTCTAGCCACTAACCTTGCTTTATACCTGCAATGCTTTTCTTTTTTCTTTATAGCTTGATTGGAATTTGGTTTGTTGTACTTCCTCCGATGTAGTTTGGGTTTGATTAGTTATGTCATTTTCATGAAAATTGAATGTTCATTTACCAATCATATCAATATCTTTTAAGTTTCTTCATGTCTCTAGTTGGTCTCTGTATTGTTTGGCTAGATGGCTCTGTAATGTCCTTACACTTTTGAGGTTTTAATTTCAATATTGAGACTATTCCTTCTGAATTTAGTCATTTGCATATTTGTATACTTTCTCCTTAGTTTATGTCCGTTTATGTCCACTTTGGTATCCACTCTCATTATTTTTGCGTTTTCTGTTTCTATATCATGTACGTATCTGCCTTTGGAAGCGCCATGTCTACCTCTTTGAGTATCTTTTCCTCTCTGATTTTTATAATTTCTGAAGCACGCCTCTATTGTGTGGTCGATACGCCCAAAAATGGCACCTGAAAAATTAGTTTCTCTTCTCCCCTTACCTTGATACATCCCATCCTCTTCCATGTCTTGCCCTACGTGCATAATTGTATTGGAAAGTACCTTCTTCATCTTCTTTCTTTCTACCTTTAACTTTAATATCTTTACTTTTAACCTTTATCACTATATAGGGTAGATTTCTATTACGTTTGAGTGCGCCACACTTTTGATGAAGGTGGCTTCGATAATTAAGAGTTGTATTGTGAAGGTATGGAAGTGAGGTACTTGTATGTTTAAATGTATCTCCAAAAATAGCTATGAATTGAGCCCATTTGCTATCAACATTTACTACATTTATCACTTACCGTATGATCTAATATTCATTTCTTACTGCTCGAATGTTTTCTTCACCAAGTCTAAGCTGTGGCTGGGTAATCCTTTGAACACCATTTTGATCCTTCTTCTTGTGATGGTTGAGCTGTTATTCTTATCGTTCGAAACCTTTTCATCTCCTATAACAAATCTATATAAGTTTCTTTGTTGCTGATAGCCTTCCGTCCTCATAGACCATACTAAATACTTTTTTTTTTAATATAAAGGAAGTTCGGCATTAGCCTACTCTCCCGGACTTAAATTAAATAAAGAAAAGTACAAGAGAAGGGGATTAGTGCCCACGGGACCCCCCAAATCCCACAAAGCAGGGGAAGCTTTTACAGAGCTTAGATGACATTACAAAGAAGGTTAATTACCCTCTCATCACCCTCATGGGGGGCCCACTTGGGTTTAAGCTTGTTATCGATCAAAAGGAGTACTTGATGATGCCTAAAGGGGGGGGGGATCTTTTAGAGTTGACAATCCTTTTGCCAAGGAGGAACATCGATTTCTCAATTGACCACTCCTTGGGGGAGTCACCGAAGTTGAAAGCACATCTTTCCCGCCAGATTTTCCATAGAACCTCCCCTCTGATGGCGTTCCAGAGAGTCGCGGAGCAGCCGATCGCTTCTCCCAGCAGGGCTTGCTGCCAACTGAGACGTTTTTGAAGTCCAATTCTCTTTCCAACCACCTGCCAGAGTCTGTTGGAGTTGGGGCAGGTAAAGAAGATGTGTGAAACATCTTCGATAGACCGGTAGCAGCGTTTGCACCAGGGAGGGATCCCACAAATTTTGCTAGCCTTAAGGTTGGTCCAGATTCCATGATGAAGAATTTGCCATAAGAGGACAGACTTTTTGATTTCTATGAGGGGGTGCCAGATAGCCAAGAACTTCATGTCCCACCGAAGCCACGTCCATGACAGACACCACTTTTTGTTGAGGTTAACCTGATAGTCGAACGTTTCTTTGATGTTCGGGATTTTTGATAGGCTATTCCCATTGTGCCATTTGAGACCAAGCGAGCTCGACATGTCGTGTCCCATGAGAAGGCGAACTTTGTGTCGGTCCCAGGCGAGACATCTGCTTTGCAAAGTGTTCCATTCTTCATGCGAAATGTTGATGCTAGGGTCAATATCCTCAAAGTTGATCCAGCGGTTGGTGTCTTGTTTCCAGAGATGTTTCCATTTTTTGAAGCCTTTGTTCCATAGCTTCTTGGCATTTTGAATGTTCCAAGATTCCACACTCCGGATGCCATGGATCGGAAACCAGATAGAGTCGTTTTGTCTAATACCGGCAGCCCACTTCCAGTCTTCACTGATTCTTGTGAAGCTTTTGACTTTATTCCAACTCTTCCAAAGGGAGCACACCAGATTAGAGCCTTTCGGGAAGACGGGGATCGGGGAAAACAGCAAGGTCAAGATGTCAAGATTCTTCCAATTTGGGAAACCCATGAGCGCGAGCACCATACTAAATACTTGATTATGTCAAGAAAATATGGTCAAATGGATATAAAGTTATCATGAACATTATTCAAGATCATAGAATCCATGTGGCACAATCTAAACAATGAGTCCATAAGGCTAAGGTCAAGCATCAAGGCTTTCCCAATGCACCAACATTTTGACCTCTGCCATGTCTATACTTTATTTTTATACATTTTCTCCTACTTTGTTATTTCACGTGTGAGAAGTCCGATAAGTAAAGTTTGTGAGGAGCTCTTGTGCGAGGAGTCCGATAAGTAAATTCTTTGAAGCTTCAATAGTTGATTTGTAAATGGCGTAAGTCACCTTGAGGGTAACACTTCTCATGCTTTAGCAATTTATTTCTAGTTGCAATTCTCACGATATGCTTGGAGACGAATTTATAGGTCTTCACAGATATTGTTTTCTAAACTTGAATTTTCATTTTGATGGGCTCTAGTTACCTAAGTTCTCATCATGTGAGATCTAGTTTTCTTCGTTTGCGTATAAGATAGTTTTTCATTTCTCGGTCCCATTTACACTCATTTCTTTCCCTCTTGGATCTTAAGGTGTGTAACTTTTGGTCACATGGGTCTTAATATTTCTATGCTATTTCTAAATATGTAGGAATCAAGAATTTGAATAGAGGAATAATCTTTTGGTTGCACATATATACCTTGATTCTTGACTTGACCATCTGTGATTGTTTACACATGATCTTGATTCTTGACTTGACCATGTTTACACATGATCTTGATTCTCTAATTCATAAAAAAATCCTTGATATTCTTTTACCATATTCAGGGGTGTGAAACTGATGTTCCCCTCTAGTATTGGTCAATAATGGCTCTCTTAAATAATTAAGATGGTTCATAATCTTGAGTTTTTGGTGGTTTCGAATCTCCAATACACTCTTGAAGAATCTGTAGGCCCTCCATACATTTTTAGCATACCCCTAGCAGACAACTGACTTCGAATAGTTTCATAATAACATGAACTTGGTGGCCCTGCCATGAATATGTTTTTGAGTTGATCCCTCAGACTTTTTAGGATCGTAAGATGGATACCCTTATTCAATTCATTCCAATAATTTGCATGATATTTATCCAAATTTTTTCCATTGTCTGAAGCAAAACCAATGGATCTATTTTTTATTTATATAGTCACGAATGTCATTGGGACAATGGTGTTGTATTTCAGAGGCACAATGTATGAGAGCATTGGAAGGTGTAAGCATAGAATCTGTTGAAATATTGTATATTGATGTTGGAGCAAGACAATCATCAATGGATGATTACATGAAGTATAGGAATGAAGAAGTGAAGAAAAGAGTCAAGCTCAAAGCATGAAGTCAAGTGAAGAATCAGGAACAAATGTTCTATACATTTATGTATATTAGCTTTGGAAAAATACTTACTTCAAAAATAATTCGATATAATGATGAGTTCATATTCATATGTATATATACACTCATGTATAGTCGTAACATATAAGACATATGAAGAATAGATTGTTGGAGTTAGACGTCTGTGGAAGCACGCGAACATCACAAGGAAGAAGAAGAAGCTTAGAGCACAACACACAAGACTAAATGTATTACTAGAGAATGTACAAAGATAAGTAGCCCATTAGGGCAATAGGCGTATATACAAGCCGGGGAAAAAAACCTCCTAAAAAGGGAAAAAAGTGCCCCGGCGGTCCTAGAGTGTTCACACATATCACTACCTAAATATATCAACAAATCCCCCCTAGGAGTGATGCGGTGAACAAGGAGCTGGCACACATGTATAAGGAAGTGCCAAGCTATGTGGAAATCACTCCACAAAAGGAAGTAAGCCCAAAGCTTTGCGGAAAGCTTCAAACTTCTCCCTAGGCAGAGGCTTCGTGAAAAGGTCTGCAATGTTCTCCTGTGTGGGCACATTTGCCAAGCTGATCTCCCCAGCAGAGAACCTCTCCCTGACATAGTGATAAAGCACCTCAATGTGCTTAGTGCGAGCATGGAACACAGGGTTCCTCGCAACTGCCAATGCGCTCTGACTGTCACTGAAGATAGTGGTGGCAGAAGACTGGCCAACACCCAAATCAGCCATAAGGCGTCTGAGCCACACACACTCAACAGTCGTTGTGAAAGCTGCCCTATACTCAACCTCACAACTAGAAGTGGCCACAGTAGTCTGCTTCTTGCTCAACCAAGATATACATGAGCTACCAAGCATGAAGCAAAAGCCACTGGTGGACACACGCATGTCATAGCAACCAGCCCAGTCTGAGTCAGAAAAAGCATGCAAATCTGGCGGTAGTGATCCCCCCTTGGGATAAAACAACCCAAGTAGCCGAGTACAACTCAAGTAGCGAAAGATGCACTTAACCTAATGCGTGACTCCTGGGCAATGCATAAACCTGCTCATCTGTGAGACAGCAAGCTGAATATTTGGCCGAGTAATGCATAAGTAAATCAAGCATCCAACAGCCTGTTGATAGAGAACAACATCAAATGCATCTCCAGCATCATGAAGACTCAATCGGAAACCTGTCTCCATAGGAGTGGCAATAGGCTTACAGTCTTCAAAGCCAAAACGCTGCAATAATGTGTCAATATAGTTCGTTTGACACAAAGCCATTCCACCATCAACCTGCATAAACTGAATGCCCAAATAGTGATGCAAATGCCCCAAATCAGACATCTCAAATGAGGCATGCAAATCAGCCTTAAAATCAGCAATATGCTTCTCAATAGGACTAGTGAGCAGCATGTCGTCTACATAGACAACAATGATCAAAAGCACATCATTACCACGCTTAACATATAAGGTGCTTTGAGTTGGAGTGCTCTCAAAACCATGTGCAATCAGATAGGCATGTATCTTCTCATACCAAGCATGTGGTGCTTGCTTTAAACCATATAACACCTTCTTTAACCTGCACACCTGGTTTTCATGCCCTTTCTGCATAAAGCCACAGGGCTGAAAAACATACACTTCTTCATGCAAGTCACCATTCAAAAATGTTGTTTTAATGTCGAAATGATGTACATTCCAACCATGATGGGCTGCAAGTGCAAAAATGCTCCGAACAGTAGTCATACGGAATGTAGGTGCAAAGGTCTCATCAAAATCAATGCCTCTTTCCTGCGCATAACCCTTTGCAACAAGCCTAGCCTTATACCTATCAATTGTACCATCAGGTTTACCCTTTAGCTTGTATACCCACTTAGTGCCAATGGCCTTCTTGCCAGAAGCAAGTCACATAAAGACCATGTACCATTCTTCATTTATCATCATATTCAGATTGCATAGCAGCCATCCAATTTTCTGAATTATGTGCTTCATCAAAAGAAATAGGCTCATTCTCATCACAGAGACTAGATGCAGCCATAGCATAGCAATCTGATGCAAAGGAGGCACTATGAGAGCCTAAACGAGTACGATATGACAAAGGTGCATCTAATTTGCTGTCACGCAAAGTCTGCACCAGCCATTTTGGCATAGTTTTTGCCTGCTCAATATCAGCTCTCTCATCAGCAAGTGCATCATGTAAATCTGCATCAGAAATGGAATGATCTACATCATCATATGAAACCTGCAAAGGTTGAGAAATTGCCTCATTAGGACCAGCACTAGACTGTCCACCTGTAAAAAGAGTCATCAAAGTATCATACATGTCTTTGGAGCTAACAGATGTCTCCTTAGTACATGAAAGCAATGGCTGAATAGCATCTTCCACAAATACAACATCACGGCTAACCAGAATGCATTTAGTCTATGGATGATACAGGCGATAGCCTTTACTTTCAGAACTGTATCCAACAAAAATACATTTAACTGCTTTATCATCCAATTTTCTGCGATGTTGTTCAGGCACTAATGCATATGCCAAACAACCAAAAACACGCAGATGAGCAACAGATGGCTTGCGGTCATGCCAAGCCTCATATGGAGTGATAGATTGCAGTGCTTTAGTGGGACACCTGTTCAGTACATATGTTGCACACATGACAGCCTCAAGCCAAAAAATATGAGGTAAAGCATGACTTTTGACCATACACCTCGCCATCTCCATGAGAGACCTATTCTTCTACTCAGCAACTCCATTCTGTTGAGGTGTATACGGCACTGTACACTGGTGTTTTATCCCACGTTCAGCTAGAAATGCATTAAAATCTGAAGACATATATTCCCCCCCTCGATCAGAACGGAGGGTGCCCATTTTACATGCTGACAGATTTTCAGCCAAAACCAAAACCTGTTTGAAGCACATGAACACTTCGGACTTTGCTTTAAGTGGATATACCCATGCATGCCTGGAAAAATCATCAATGAAAGTCATGAAGTAAAGGTAATTTCCAAAAGAGGGTGTCTGCATAGGACCACAGACATCACTATGTACAAGCTACAATTTTTGCATAGCCCGAACTGAACCATCTTTTGGAAAGGAAGAACGCTGCATTTTGCCCAAAATACAGCCTTCACAAACATGTTTTCCAGGTGCCTCAGGTTTGGGCAAAGAGGACACCATTTCAGATATCTATAGGCGTAGCAAACTAGCAAAATTCAGATGACCAAAGCGTGCATGACAAAGCTTTGCATCTGACATAGCCTGAGAAACTTGAACTGCAGATGCCGAATCATTCACAGATCTTTCATAGTCTATGAGCTTATACAGCCCACGACATAAAATGCCAGAAGCAATAATCACATCGCCATTTGAGAGATCATGAACTGTACACCTGTCATCAATAAATTTCACAACCAAGCCAATCTTGGCTAATGCAGAAACTGATAACAGATTCTTTTTGACCCCTGGCACAAATAAAGCATCTGACAAAGTGAAAGAACTAACATCAGCAGTAGTCAAAATGATCTTACCAACTCCCATAACAGGATAAGAGGAGTTGTTGGCGCATGTAACAGTATTCCCTGTAGGGGCAGGCTGGAGTGAAGAGAAGAAACTGCGCTGCGAGGTAATATGTTTGGTCGTCCCACTATCAAAGTACCAAACATCTGAGTCCAGTGCAGACATGCACTCCTCATGAGAAGATGGGTCAAAATTGCAAACACTAGTAAACACCCATTCTTCTTCCTGCACAAGATTAGCAGACTCTGTTTTTGGTGTAGAGGCTTCTGCAACAACCATTCTAGCCTCCTTTTTCTTTGTCTCTTTTGCAGCCAGTTTTGGACAGTTCCTTATGATATGATCATTACCTTTACAGTACTTACAAAACAATTTTTGCTTTTCTGATTTTTCCTCATCTTTGTCTAGGTTCTTTGAATGTGCAGCATTTGCAGATTTCTGCTTACTAGTAGAAGAGCTCCATTTTCCTTTGCCCTTCTGACTAGCCAGGAAAGCTTGGTCTACAACTCGCATAATGGACCTGTTCTGCCTGGACTAATCTTCTTGCAACAGAATAGAGACTAACTCCTCAAATGATAAGACATTCGGATTGCCTTTCATCATCAACCGAAGAGTAGAAGCAAAACTCTGATATGAGTCAGGAAGACCATTCAGAACGGTCTCCACAAGTGAGCTATCTGGTATAACATCATCAGCAGAAATCAATTGTTCCTTCAAATCTTTGATCTTCGTTAGGAAATTGTCCATAGAATCACCTTCATTCATGTGCTCACTCTCCAACTGTTTCGGAGATAAGCAACACGAGCCTCATTCCTAGCTTCATACAATGTGGTAAGTGTATCCCAAGCATCCCTAGCTGTTCTGCAAGAGCGTATGTGAGGAATAATGGCACGTTTGATAGACAAAGCTATCAATGCATGTGCCTGGGTATCTCTGCCATCCCAACGAATCTGCTCTACAGTAGGTGCAACAGAAACAGCAGCACGAACAGGAATATGCACAATATCATCTTCAACACCATCTTCATCAGCTCCAGCACCTCTAGCACCTGTATTTGTAGTACCTGTAGTCGCAGGTGTAACAGGACGTCTTTCAACACCCTACACAATGTTCCACAGTCCTTTTGCAACCAATACATGTCGCATCATATAAGCCCATAATGGGTAGTTGGTACCATCCAACTTATCCTCAACAGCCAACATACGGAATACATTACGGCTTTCAGCCATGGCTGGTGACTAAAATACCTTGATGCAGAAAATTGATTGTATCTCAAAAAGTTGAACGGAACTGCCCAAACAAGTTCTGCTAGACCTCTAGCAGACTTCAAGACGCTTAAACTGGCGAACAGAAACTGGTATATACCTTTGGCACAAAAGGACGAAATAGCCTGCACAAGCGCTGTGATAGTGCCAGTTCAGAGGCCAAAACAAGCTTAGATCGCGATTTCTGAGACTGCAAACAGAGGAGTGTTGACGGTGCCCTAGATGAAGAGACGCCCTACTTTGATACCAATTGTTGGAGTTAGACGTCTGTGGAAGCACGCGAATAGCACAAGGAAGAAGAAGAAGCTTGGAGCACAACACATAAGACTGAATGTATTACTAGAGAATGTACAAAGATAAGTAGCCCATTAGGGCAATAGGCGTATATACAAGCCGGGGGAAAAAAACCTCCTAAAGAGGGAAAAAAGTGCCCCGGCGGTCCTAGAGTGTTCACACACATCACTACCTAAATATATCAACATAGATAAGAATATAGGCAATAGAAATCAAGTTTTCTAAGAGATAGATGTGCAAATAGTTCTCTAGTGAGATTAGATCAAGAAATATTTTGTACACATCTAGTTCAGAAGCTAATCAAGCTCTAACCAAAGTTTTATTATCTAATTCACTTCAAGTTGTGTGTATGACAAGTAGGAACAATCACATGTAGACGTTTGCAAGTGAAGTTCTCAGAATCGTGGATTTTGCTGCTCAAAGATTTGCTTGGATCTCAGTGCTCAGTGTAAAGTTTTATATGTTTGAGCATTCAAAATTTAAGTTAGAAGATAAGAAATATTTGGCTAAAAGGATATAGCAAAATAAGTTATACTTTGAGAGAAACCAACTTAAGAAGTTGCACATGTCAAAGTCGCCATTTTTGGAAGGCAGTTTTTGAGTGCGCCACACTTTTGATGAAGGTGGCTTCGATAATTAAGAGTTGTACTGTGAAGGTATGGAAGTGAGGTACTTGTATGTTTAAATGTATCTCCAAAAATAGCTATGAATTGAGCCCATTTGCTATCAACATTTACTACATTTATCACTTACCGTATGATCTAATATTCATTTCTTACTCCTCCAATGTTTTCTTCACCAAGTCTAAGCTGTGGCTAGGTAATCCTTTGTGCACCATTTTGATCCTTCTTCTTGTGATGCTTGAGCTGTTATTCTTATCGTTCGAAACCTTTTCATCTCCTATAACAAATCTATATAAGTTTCTTTGTTGCTGATAGCCTTCCGTCCTCATAGACCATACTAAATACTTGATTATGTCAAGAAAATATGGTCAAATGGATACAAAGTTATCATGAACATTATTCAAGATCATAGAATCCATGTGCCACAATCTAAACAATGAATCCATAAGGCTAAGGTCAAGCATCAAGGCTTTCCCAATGCACCAACATTTTGACCTCTGCCATGTCTTAATATGTAACTTTATTTTTATACGTTTTCTCCTACTTTGTTATTTCACGTGTGAGAAGTCCGATAAGTAAAGTTTGTGACGAGCTCTTGTGCGAGGAGTCCGATAAGTAAATTCTTTGAAGCTTCAATAGTTGATTTGTAAAATTTGATATAATGATGAGTTCATATTCATATGTATATATACACTCATGTATAGTCGTAACATAGAAGACATATGAAGAATAGATTTTTGGAGTTAGACATCTGTGGAAGCACGCGAACATCACAAGGAAGAAGAAGAAGCTTAGAGCACAACACACAAGACTGAATGTATTACTAGAGAATGTACAAAGATAAGTAGCCCATTAGGGCAATAGGTGTATATACAAGCTGGGGGAAAAAAACCTCCTAAAGAGGGAAAAAAGTGCCCCGGTGGTCCTAGAGTGTTCACACACATCACTACCTAAATATATCAACAAACCCCCCCTAGGAGTGATGCGGTGAACAAGGAGTTGGCACACATGTATAAGGAAGTTCCAAGCTATGTGGAAATCACTCCACAAAAGGAAGTAAGCCCAAAGCTTTGCGGAAAGCTTTAAACTTCTCCCTAGGTAGAGCCTTCGTGAAAAGGTATGCAATGTTCTCTTGTGTGGGCACATATGCCAAGCTGATCTCCCAAGCAGAGAACCTCTCCCTGACATAGTGATAATGCACCTCAATGTGCTTAGTGCGAGCATGGAACACACGGTTCCTCGCAACTGCCAATGCGCTCTAACTGTTAGTGAAGATGGTTGTGGCAGAAGACTGGCCAACACCCAAATGAGCCATAAGGCGTCTGAGCCACACACACTCAAGAGTCACTGTGAAAGCTGCCCCATACTCAGCCTCACAACTAGAAGTGGCTACAGTAGGCTGCTTCTTGCTCAACCAAGATATACATGAGCTACCAAGCATGAAGCAAAATCCATTGGTGGACACACGAGTGTCATAGCAACCAGCCCAATCTGAGTTAGAAAAAGCATGCAAATCTGGCGGTAGTGATCCCCCCTTGGGATAAAACAACCCAAGTAGCCGAGTACCACTCAAGTAGCAAAAGATGTGCTTAACCGTCTTCCAATGCGTGACTCCTGGGCAATGCATAAACCTGCTCATCTATGAGACAACAAACTGAATATGTGGCCGAGTAATGCATAAGTAAATCAAGCATCCAACAGCCTGCTGATAGAGAACAACATCAAATGCATCTCCAGCATCATGAAGACTCAATCGTAAACCTGTCTCCATAGGAGTGGCAATAGGCTTACAGTCCTCAAGGCCAAAACGCTGCAATATTGTGTCAATATAGTTCGTTTGACACAAAGCCATTCCACCATCAACTTGCATAAACTGAATGCCCAAATAGTGATGCAAATGCCCCAAATCAGACATCTCAAATGAGGCATGCAAATCAGCCTTAAAATCAGCAATATGCTTCTCAATAGGACCAGTGAGCAGCATGTCGTCTACATAGACAACAATGATCAGAAGCACATCATTAGCACGCTTAACATATAAGGTGCTTTGAGTTGGAGTGTTCTCAAAACCATGTGCAATCAGATAGGCATGTATCTTCTCATACCAACCATGTGGTGCTTGCTTTAAATCATATAACACCTTCTTTAACCTGCACACCTAGTTTTCATGCCCTTTCTGCACAAAGCCACGGGGCTGAAAAACATACACTTCTTCATGCAAGTCACCATTCAAAAATGTTGTTTTAATGTCGAACTGATGTACATTCCAACCATGATAGGCTGCAAGTGCAAAAATGCTCCGAACAGTAGTCATACAGCATGTAGGTGCAAAGGTCTCATCAAAATCAATGCCTCTTTCCTGCGCATAACCCTTTGCAACAAGCCTAGCCTTATACCTATCAACTGTACCATCAGGTTTACGCTTCAGCTTGTATACCCACTTAGTGCCAATGGCCTTCTTGCCAGGAGCAAGTCACATAAAGACCATGTACCATTCTTTCTTTATAGCATCATATTCAGATTGCATAGCAGCCATCCAATTTTTTGAATTATGTGCTTCATCAAAAGAAACAGGCTCATTCTCATCACAGAGACTAGATGCAGCCATAGCATAGCAATCTTATG
The DNA here is from genome assembly GCA_020310875.1 of Ceratopteris richardii. Taxonomy (NCBI): domain Eukaryota; kingdom Viridiplantae; phylum Streptophyta; class Polypodiopsida; order Polypodiales; family Pteridaceae; genus Ceratopteris; species Ceratopteris richardii. Next base: position 20,003,645 of record CM035443.1, on the reverse strand, counting down.
CAAAGGAGGCACTATGAGAGCCTGAACGAGTACGATATGACAAAGGTGCATCTAATTTGCTGTCACGCAAAGTCTGCACCAGCCATTTTGGCATAGTTTTTGCCTGCTCAATATCAGCTCTCTCATCAGCAAGTGCATCATGTAAATCTGCATCAGAAATGAAATGATCTACATCATCATATGAAACTTGCAAAGGTTGAGAAATTGCCTCATTAGGACCAGCACTACACTGTCCACCTGTAAAAAGAGGCATCAAAGTATCATACATGTCTTTGGAGCTAACAGATGTCTCCTTAGTACATGAAAGCAATGGCTGAATAGCATCTTCCACAAATACAACATCATGGCTAACCAGAATGCGTTTAGTCTGTGGATGATACAGGCGATAGCCTTTACTTTCAGAACTATATCCAACAAAAATACATTTAACTGCTTTATCATCCAATTTTCTGCGATGTTGTTCAGGCACTAATGCATATGCCAAACAACCAAAAACACGCATATGAGCAACAAATGGCTTGCGGTCATGCCAAGCCTCATATGGAGCGATAGACTGCAGTGCTTTAGTGGGACACCTGTTCAGTACATATGCTGCACACATGACAGCCTCAAGCCAAAAACTATGAGGTAAAGCCTGACTCTTGACCATACACCTGGCCATCTCCATGAGAGACCTGTTTTTCTTTTCATCAACTCCATTCTCTTGAGTTGTATACGGCACTGTACACTGGTGTTTTATCCCACATTCAACCAGAAATGCATTAAAATCTGAAGACATATATTCCCCCCCTCGATCAGAACGCAGGGTGCCCATTTTACATGCTGACAGATTTTCAGCCAAAACCAAAAACTGTTTGAAGCACATGAACACTTCGGACTTTGCTTTGAGTGGATATACCCATGCATGCCTGGAAAAATCATCAATGAAAGTCACGAAGTAAAGGTAATTTCCAAAAGAGGGTGTCTGCATAGGACCACAGACATCATTATGTACAAGCTACAATTTCTGCGTAGCCCGAACTGAACCATCTTTTGGAAAGGAAGAATGCTCCATTTTGCCCAAAATACAGCCTTCACAAACATGTTTTCCACGTGCCTCAAGTTTGGGCAAACAGGACACCATTTCAGATTTCTATAGGCATAGCAAACTAGCAAAATTTAGATGACCAAAGTGTGCATGACAAAGCTTTGCATCTAACATAGACTGAGAAACTTGAACTCCACATGCCGAATCATTCACAGATCTCTCATAGTCTATGAGCTTATACAGCCCACGACATAAAATGCTAGAAGCAATAATCACATCGCCATTTGAGAGATCATGAACTATACACCTGTCATCAATAAATTTCACAACCAAGCCAATCTTGGCTAATGGAGAAACTGATAACAGATTCTTTTTTATTCCTGGCACAAATAAAGCATCTGACAAAGTGAAAGAACTAACATCAGCAGTAGTCAAAATGATCTTACCAACTCCCATAACAGGATAAGAGGAGTTGTTGGCGCATGTAACAGTATTCCCTGTAGGGGCACGCTGGAGTGAAGAGAAGAAACTGCACTGCGAAGTAATATGTTTTGTCGCCCCACTATCAAAGTACCAAACATCTGAGTCCACTGCAGACATGCACTGCTCATGAGAAGATGGGTCAAAACTGCAAACACTAGTAAACGCCCATTCTTCTTCCTGCACAAGATTAGCAGACTCTATTTTTGGTGTAGAGGCTTCTGCAACAACCATCCCAGCCTCCTTTTTCTTTGCATCTTTTGCAGCCAGTTTTGGAGAGTTCTTTATGATATGATCATTGCCTTTACAGTACTTACAAAACAATTTCTGCTTTTCTGATTTTTTCTCATCTTTGTCTTGGTTCTTTGAATGTGCAGCATTTGTAGATTTCTGCTTACTAGTAGAAGAGCTCCATTTTCCTTTGCCCTTCTGACTAGCCAGGAAAGCTTGATCTTCAACTCGCATAATGGACCTGTTCTGCCTGGACTGATCTTCTTGCAACAGAACAGAGACTAACTCCTCAAATGATAAGGCATTCGGATTGCCTTTCATCATCAACCGAAGAGTAGAAGCAAAACTCTGATATGAGTCAGGAAGACCATTCAGAACGGTCTCCACAAGTGAGCTATCTGGTATAACCTCATCAGCAGAAATCAACTGTTCCTTCAAATCTTTGATCTTCGTTAGGAAACTGTCCATAGAATCACCTTCATTCATGTGCTCACTCTCCAAGTGTTTTCAGAGATAAGCAACACGAGCCTCATTCCTAGCTTGGTACAATGTGGTAAGTGTATCCCAAGCATCCCTAGCTGTTCCGCAAGAGCGTATGTGAGGAATAATGGCACGTTTGATAGACAAAGCTATCAATGCATGTGCCTGGGTATCTCTGCCATCCCAACGAATCTGCTCTGCACTAGGTGCAACAGAATTAGCAGCATGAACATGAATCTGCACAATATCATCTTCGACACCATCTTCATCACCTCTAGCTGTATTTGTAGTACCTGTAGTCGCAGGTGTAACAGGACGTCTTTCAACACCTTGCACAATGTTCCACAGTCCTTTTGCAACCAATACATATCGCATCATATAAGCCCATAATGGGTAGTTGGTACCATCCAACTTATCCTCAACAGCCAACATACAGAATACATCACTGCTTTCAGTCATGGCCAGTGACTAAAATACCTTGATGCAGAAAATTGACTGTATCTCAAAAAGTTGAACGGAACTGCCCAGACGAGTTCTGCTACACCTGTAGCAGACTTCAAGACGCTTAAACTGGCGAGCAGAAACTGGTATATACTTTTGGCACAAAAGGACAAAATAGCCTGCACAAGCGCTGTGATAGTGCGTTCGGAGGCCGAAACGAGCTCAAATCGTGATTTCTGAGACTGCAAACGGAGGAGTGTCGACGGTGCCCTAGATGAAGCGACGACCTGCTCTGATCCCAATTGTTGGAGTTAGAAATCTGTGGAAGCACGCAAAGAGCACAAGGAAGAAGAAGAAGCTTGGAGCACAATACACAAGACTGAATGTATTACTAGAGAATGTACAAAGATAAGTAGCCCGTTAGGGCAATAGGCATATATACAAGCCAGCGGAAGAAAACCTCCTAAAGAGGTAAAAAAGTTCCCCCGCGGTCCTAGAGTGTTCACACACATCACTACCTAAATATATCAACATAGATAAGAATATAGCCAAAAGAAATCAAGTTTTCTAAGAGATAGATGTGCAAATAGTTCTCTAGTGAGATTACATCAGGAAATATTTTGTACACATCTAGTTCAGAAGCTAATCAAGCTCTAACCAAAGTTCTATTATCTAATTCACTTCAGGTTGTGTGTATGACAAGTAGGAACATTCACATGTAGACGTTTGCAAGTGAAGTTCTCAGAATCGTGCATTTTGCTGCTCAAAGATTTGCTTGGATCTCAGTGCTCAGTGTAAAGTTTTATATGTTTGAGCATTCAAAATTTAAGTTAGAAGATAAGAAATATTTGGCTAAAAGGATATAGCAAAATAAGTTATACTTTGAGAGAAACCAACTTAAGAAGTTGCACATGTCAAAGTCGCCATTTTTGGAAGGCATTTTTTGACATAGGTTTGATCTAAGTGATCAAATTAGAAATCTAATGGTTCTTTTCAAGAACTAATGATCATTAAGGTTGTGCAAAGGTAGCATGAATATGTGTGCATCATATGAAAGATTAAAATCAAAGTCATATGCAGAGATTGAAGTTCATTTCCAAAGCAAACTCTTGAAGGTGAAGGAAACTTTATATAGAGAAGTATTTCTTAATGAACTTGAAAGATAATGTAGAGTTTGTGTAAATTTTGGTTTATTCTTGATATAGAGGAGTTCTTAAATCATGGTAGATCAGACATTTTGACAATTAAAGGTCTCCAACAGTGGTATCAGAGCAGAAAGATCAAATCAAGGTGAAGAAGAAGCAAGGAGGACGACGACTATTGCAAATATCAAAGATATTGTAAATTGAAGGAGCAAAGGGTAAAGTCTTGAAGAAAACCTGAAGAAGAACAAAGCACGAGTTTAAAGGATGAAGAAGGATTAAATCTTCATATCAAAGGTGCATTATATCACCATAAATCTTAGTAATTGCAGATACAGAAGTCAAGAGATAGGAGAAAGCTTGCAGATTGACAAGATAGATAGAGAGAATTATCCAGCAAGGTCCATCAGTATGGAAGCACACCTCATGAGCAAAGATTTGATATCATTTATTACAGGAGAAGAAGAAAAGCCTGAGTTTAAGGATCCAAGTGTGTTCCAACAAGAGAAGAGCTTGTAGAATTGAAGAATTGGATGAAGAAAGATGCTTAGGCTAGGAGCATCATTTACATGGTTGTAAATGATTATCTTTTACCACACATTAGAGGATTACAAAGTGCAACAGATGTATGGAATGCCTTGGAAGAACATTTTCAAAACACAACCAAATCGAGGAAGGCTTCACTATGGGCTGAGTTTACAACTTTTAAGAAGAAAGGTTCTAAGTCAATCTCTGATTATGTTACAAGAATGAAGGACATTGCAGATAGTTTGGGAGTAGTAGATGAAGATATTGAAGACGAAAAGTTGGTAAGGCAAATACTTACAGGTCTAAGAGGAGACTCAAAGTGGAAGCCTTTCATAGTCTATAGAATTATCATTAGATGATTTTACTCCTGACCTTAATCAATTGCTAGGACATATGCTAACATTTGAACATGAAATTAAAGGCGATAATGAGAGAAGTTCAAGCCAAGCAATGTATTGAGAGGAAAAAAAGAAGAATGCTAAAGGCAAGCAAACAAATGATGAAGAAGGATCTTCAAGTCAAGTAAACTTCATGAAAGGAAAGATGAATTTCAGAGGTACAGATAGAGGAGGTAAGAATAATGAAAATGCTAAAGCTTATTGGATTTGTGGAAGAAAAAATCATTTGGCAAATGATTGCTAATATAATAATCAAAATGTTGGAAGTCATAATCAGAATTTCAGTCCTAGAGAAAGAGGAGGGAGAAATCAAAGAAGCAATTTCAGAGGAAGAGGTGATAGGACTTCATTTGCTAGAGGAGGAGGAAGGAGTTTCCAAACTCAATCCTAAAACAATACCTATTACAATTATGCTTCAGATTAGAGGGAAGACTTGAATCTCATCTTTAATGCAACACATGAAGTAATTAATGAAGATCAAATTGTGTTTTATATTGACTCAAGATCTAGCAATCATGTGAGTGGTAATATCTCCTTAATGACTAATATGGAAGCTAAAGTGAATGGACATTGGATCAGTAAAGACAAAGAGTGGAAGCACACTTCCAAGCAAGGTTCTTTATGTTCCAACAATTCCTAAACATCTAATAAGTGTAGGGCAAATTGTTCAGATGGGATATGAAGTCATATTTACAAGTGATGGTGTTTATGTTGAAGATCCAAGCCAAGGATATAAAAGCATTGTTACAAGGAAAAAGGAAGGAAAATTATTTAGTCTCAAAGTCCAAGGTAATATCATGCTTATGTAGAAAGAATTACAAGACAAAAGTTCAAGAGATTGAGATTAGATGGAGGGGGAGAATATTTTTCTATGAAATTTGATGATTATATGTGGAATGCAGGTATAAAAAGAGAAGTGACTTGCAAGTACTCCCCACAACAAAATGGAGTTGTAGAAAGAAGAAATACAACTCTTGTAGAGTTTGCATGATCAATAATGAAAGAAAAGAAGTGCCCCAATTACATGTGGACAGAAGCAATTAATACAACAACTTATCTTGTGAATGGGTTGCCTTGCAAATCTTTGGAGGGAAGGACTTCTTATGAAGCGTGGTGGGGTAAGAAACCTACTCTTGATCATTGCAAAATATTTGGATCTTTGGCATATGCTTATGTTCCATATCAATCAAGACATAAGCTAGAACCCTAAAGCAGAAAAGTATGTGTTCATTGGGTATGATGATAGACCATCCACAAAAGAATTTCTTATTTCAACAGATGTTACATTTGATGAGAAAAGCACATGGTTTACAAGGTCAAACAATGTATGCACACATCTTGAAGAAATAAAAAGGATAGGAAAGTCAAAGATGAACGTATATGAAGAAGATTTTGATGACGATGCTTGTAGAAATGAAATACAAGATAATTATGAAGATAGACCAAGGTTTGATCTAGAACAAAATGAAGGAGAGACTTCAAGGAGTGTAGAAATTATAAAATCATCAAGAGAAAGAAAACAACCTATCAGGTATAGTTATGATACTTCTTTCTTGACAACAAAAGATTAAGCTTACTATGTGAAGAAAGATGAAGACCCATCCACATATGATGAAGCCAAAGGAAAGGAAAATTGTGAAAAAACAAATGCAAGAAGCGTATGATGCTCTACCTCAGAATGAGACATGGGAATTGGTGAAAAGACCAAAGAATCAAAAGGTAATTGGATGCAAGGGGGTCTATACGACAAAGAGGTTTGCAAATGGAAAAGTATCTAGATACAAGGCTAGACTTGTGGTCAAAGGATATGCCCAAACACATGGGGTGGACTATGATGAAACTTTTAGTCTCGTGGCTAAGATGTCTACAATTAGAACCATAATTGCTATTGCTACATGTAAAGGTTGGAAGGTATCTCAATTAGATGTAAAGTATGCATTTTTAAATGGATATATTGTAGACGAAGTATACATGGAGCAACCAGAGGGTTTCAAAGAGTCAAATGGATCAGATTATGTTTTCAAGCTTGAGAAGGCTTTCTATGGTTTAAGGCAAGCTCCAAGGGCATGGAATTACAGATTGGTCAAGTTCTTGAATGAACTTGGATATCAAGCTTCAAAGGCAAATAGTAGTTTGCTAGTGAAAGCAAATGAAGATAGATAAATTTATGTGTGTAGTTATGTTGATGACATTATTATCACAGGTACAGATGCTCAAGTCATCAAGGAGCTCAAGAAGCAAATGGGAAAGGAGTTCAAGATAAGTGATTTGGGAAATTTGTCTTATTTTCTAGGGATGGAGATTATATATACTCAACATGGAGTATATGTTACATAAGAAAGATACATGAAGAACCTTCTGATGAAGTTTAATATGGAGAATTTTAAACCTTCAACCATACCTCTGGAGGTTAATCATAAATCAAGGAGGTATGGAGGAGAAGAGTTCAAGGACATGAAGACATATCAGAATTTGGTAGGTAGTTTAATCTATGCTACCTTGACAAGACCAGATCTTTCATATGTAGTTGGTGTCTTATCTCAATTCATGCATTCCCCAAAGCAAACTCATTGGATTGCAGCACAAAGAGTGCTAAGATATATCAAACGGACTTTGAATGAAGGTTTGTATTATGGATTCACTTCTAATACTAGACGTAAAGTGTTTAGTGATGCAAATTGGGCAGGTAACTCAGATGATAGAAGATCTACTCATGGTTATTTGTGTTATGTTGGAGATAAGATAATTTCTTGGTGTTCAAAGAAGAAACATATAGTTTCTTTGTCATCCATAGAAGTTGAATACAAAGGAATGGTGGAAGCTGCAACAGAAGCAATTTGGTTGAAGGCTTTGTTAAAATGTCTTGGAATTGATCAGAGTATTACAATCATATTTGGAAACAATATGAGTTCATTGTATTTAGCACCTAATCATGTGTTTCATGCGAGAACTAAACACATAGAAATTCAATATGATTCCTTAAGAGAAAAGGTACTTGGTAAAGAAGTTGAAGTCATGTGTACACCAACAAAAGAGCAAGTGGTAGATATGCTGAGAAAAAGCTTGGATGGATCAAAGTTACAAAGGTTTAAAGAGATGGCAGGTATAAACAAGGTGTAGGTAATCACAATTGATGATTTAGGGGGAGCTACTGGAGCAAGACAATCATAAATGGATGATTACATGAAGTCTAGGGAATGAAGAAGTGAAGAAAAGAGTCATGCTCAAAGCATGAAGTCAAGTGAAGAATCACAAAGAAATGTTCTATACATTTATGCATATTAGCTTTGGAAAAATACTTCCAAAATACTTTGATATAATGATGATTGCATACTCATATCTGTATGTACACTCATGTATAGTCTTAAAATAGAAGAGAGATGAAGAATAGATAAGAATATAGTCAATAGAATTCAAGTTTTCTAAAAGATAGATGTGCAGAGGGTTTTCTAGTGAGATTAGAGACTAGTCTATCTTAGAATTCTTTTAGTCTAATGATGTGGATTAGGAAATCTTTTGTACACATATAACTTAGAAGCTTATCAAGCTATGACCAAAGTTTGATGATCTAATTCTCTTCATGTTATGTGTATGACAAGTAGGAACATTCACATGTAGAAGTCTGCAAGTGAAGTTCTCATAATTGCTCATTTCGCTGCTCAAATATTTTCTTGGATCTCAGTGCTCAGTGTAAAGTCTTTTATGTTTGAGCATTCAAAATTTCAGCTAGATAATAAGGAAGCTTTGGCTAAAAGCATTTAGAAATATGGGTTATACTTTGAGAGAAATCAACTTAATAAGTTGACCATGTCAAAGTCGCCATTTTTGGAAGGCATTTTCTCACATAGGTTTGATCTAAGTGATCAAATTAGAAATCTAATGGTTCTTTTCAAGAACTAATGATAATTATGGTTGCACAAACATAGCATGCATATGAGTGCATCATTTGAATGATTAAAATCGAAGTTATATGCAAAGATTGAAGTTCATTTCTAAAGCAGACTGTTGAAGGTGAAGGAAACTTTATAGAGAGAAGTATTTTTAATGAACTTGAAAGATAATGTGTTGAGCCTAGAAAAGTCATGTTGGTCAAAGTCAACTACATTCAAAGTCAAAAGGTCAAAGTCAATTGGTCAAAGTCAACAAGGTCAAGGTCAAAGTCAATAGGTGCAAAGTCAAAGTGCTAAAGTGCAGGTGTCAAAGTGCACAGGTAGTGCACAATTAATGGTCCACCAAGGGTAAATTGGAGAAAATGGGTTGCAGGTTGCAAAGGTGTTTTCTCTAATTTCCCTAAGGTTCAAAGTGTGTTTTAAAGTGTTTTGAAAGGTTCAAGTGAACCCCCTCTTATGTGCAAAAGTGAAGACTTAAAAGGAAAATGTGAAGGTATGTGAAGCGGCAGCGTACGCACAAGTGAAAGTATGGCCCCCCCATTAAAATTTTGGTTTTAGTCTAAAGTCACTATAGGACAAAACAGTGAGTCGTTGGCTGCCACTTGAAAAGACAATCTTGGAACATCAAAGTGAGCACCAAGATACTATTGCAGTTAGGAGCGTACGTGATCGACACACTCAAATCAAGGCAAGGACTATTCTTGGACCAATCTTAGAGTAAGCAAGGGAAGCATAGTCTAAGTGAAGCAAGAGGAGAGAAGTGTAGGAGTCACCAGTGTGCGATGCAGAGAAGTGTAAGTGCAAGGTGCATGGAGAGTGACTAAGGATTTGTGTAGAGAGTGCTAAGCTAGTCCCCCAAGAATCTCAAGGTCTCCTTGCAGTGTGCGCATGCCGACAGAAGGTATTCATTCCTCCCCCTTAGTGGAAGCTTGGTGCAAGGTGTGCACAAGGATAAGCTTGAAGCAGGTGGAGGTCTGGTGCAGAGGAGGACGGCGGCAAGAAGACTTTGGGATATTGGGTATTTTGTAATTGACACTCTGTGGGATTGTGCACAGAGGTATTGGCTTGTATTGTGCTTCAAACATTGTAATTGTTTTACTATAATCAATCGGTAGAGGCTTCTAGGTGTATTTTCTCTTCTTGTCTCTTCCCTTTTCTCCCACAAACCCTCAAATTGCTTCTTGTCCAAGAATCCCCCAATAAAATTTGGCACGCACGGTGGGAATTCAAAGGAGATTTTAGCTTAGGAGAAATCAAGTGCAAAGTATAGCAGAGGTCACGTGTCTATAGTGCTACTTCATCGAACCAAAGGTAGATATTCTTATCAAGTGTCTCATATTAAGTGGGCTATGAGCTGCTCATGACCGCAACCCGGTCCCAAACATTGAGGGTCACCTGCAAGCAGAAAAGGAAGGTTGTTAGAAGGTCCTCCAGTCCACTATCTTCAACCTCATCAGTAAAGAGCATGGCGGGTCAGGTAGACTTGGAAACTTTACTCTCTAGATTAAATATAAAGTTTCCTTCTTTCAAAGGCCTAGCTCAAGAGGATCTGGATGAACACATTAGAAGGTTTTTGGCACTATGTAAGACTAGAGGCTTAATGGGTAGGGAGGATGCCTTTTTGATTCTCTTCCCTGCCACATTAGAGGGATTAGTAGATAAGTGGTTCAGCCAGTTTGCTGAAAACCATTTTACCACTTGGGATGTGATGAAAGATGCATTTAAAAATCAGTTCTAGCATGGCAACACTGCGGACATTATCATAGAAGAACTAGAAAATTTGAAATTGGGTCTAGGAGAAAAGTTCCCAGAGTTTGTGACTAGGGCCAAAGCACTAATGGTTAAATTTCCAGATCCACCACACGATTTTTTTGTTAAGAAGTGGTTAGCTAAGCCCTTACCAGTGGCCACCCAATGCAAAATAAAGGAATTAGTGTTACCTACAGCCTCCATAGAGGAGTTCATCAACACAGCCACACGCTTGGAGCAGATAAGGCACCAGTGGGAGCAACTTCTTCCCAACCAACATATGGTACAAAAATGGAGGATCCAATGATCCAGCTAAGGAAGGAGCTGGAGGGCCTAAAAAGGAATAAGACCTACAAAGAGGAGGAGACTGTTGTTGCTCAGTTGAGGAGGGAGATTGAAGCACTAAAGCTCCAAAAGGAGGAGGAGGCCGAAGCAGAGGAATTGGCTCAGGTGAGACAAGAGCTGCAGGAACTCAAAGGGAGTGGCATCAAGAGTGGACTTTGGTGTTCCATGTGCAGCAAGCAAGGTCACATAGTAAGTGAATGTCCTCTGTTAAGTGTGACTTGTCAATTATGCAGGACAGTTGGCCATGAGGCCCATGAATGCCAATCAAGGGGAATGCCTGCAACGACATATTGGACACAAGGAGGACCCCCAACACCAGCAAATGTGATGGCTGCTGCACCAAATCAAGGTAACAACTATAATCCTAGACAAAGGAATAACTTTGGAAATGGGCCTAGGAGGCCAATCATCTGTTTCAGATGTGGAGAATGCGGGCACTATCAAAGTAGGTGCACCCTACCAGAAAATGCCCCTCCTTGCAGGAATTGCCCTGAGGCAAGAGACCATTATACAAATTGTTATCCTAAGAATCAAGCCTCTTCATATGGGCCCCATATTCAAATGATTTCTGTGCACAAAGAAAAAGTGTGTGATCTAGTCAATGAGCCATCACCATCTACCAGGGTGGTGCAATTAGAAGAAATAGAATCTTTGACTCTGCAGACAAGAAGCAATGGGAAGGTTCAAGCAGACATAGGACAAGGAAAAATGTGTGTTTTAAGTTTTTTGAAAGGTTCAGGTGAGCCCCCTCTTATGTGCAAAAGTGAAGACTTAAAAGGAAAATGTGAAGGTATGTGAATCGACAACGTACGCACAGGTGAAAGTATGGCCCCCCCATTGAAATTTTGGTTTTAGTCTAAAGTCACTACAGGACAAAACAGTGAGTCGTTGGCTGCCACTTGAAAAGACAATCTTGAGACATCAAAGTGAGCACCAAGATACTATTGCAGTGAGGAGTGTAGGTGATCAACACACTCAAATCAAGGCAAGGACTATTCTTGGACCAATCTTAGAGTAAGCAAGGGAAGCATAGTCTAAGTGAAGCAAGAGGAGAGAAGTGCAAGAGTCACCAGTGTGCAATGCAGAGAAGTAGAAGTGCAAGGTGCATGGAGAGTGACTAAGGATTTGTGCAGAGAGTGCTAAGTTAGTCCCCCAAGAATCTCAAGGTCTCCTTGCAGTGTGCGCGTGCCTACAAAAGGTATTCATTCCTCCCCCTTAGTGGAAGCTTGGTGCAAGGTGTGCACAAGGATAAGCTTGAAGGAGGTGGAGGTCTGGTGCAGAGCAGGACGGCGGCAAGAAGACTATGGGATATTGGGTATTTTGTAATTGACACTCTGTGGGATTGTGCACAGAGGTATTGGCTTGTATTGTTCTTCAAACATTGTAATTGTCTTACTGTAATCAATCGGCAGAGGCTTCCAGGTGTATTTTCTCTTCTTATCTCTTCCCTTTTCTCCTACAAACCCTCAAACTCCTTCTTGTCCAAGAATCCCCCAACATAATGTAAACTTTGTGAAACGTTTGGTTTATTCTTGATATAGAGGAGTTCTTAAATCAAGACAAATCCAAAATTTCAAGAATTCAAGGTCTCCAACAATTGATTACGTGTGTGGTCCTCTTTTCTTTATTGTAGTATGTGTTCGTAGGAGATAAACTTACGCTTTTTCCAAAACTTGATGTTGCACATTTACAATAGTGCTTGCAATAAAAATCTATGGTAGCATGGTTTTCTTTAGACATGGTCTCTCCTAACTATATGATCATCATGATTTCCATATTTCAATAGGTCTCTCCTAACTATATGATCATCATGATTTTCATGGACATGTTTCAATAGGATGATTTTCTTTAGACATGGTCTCTCCTAAATATATGATCATCATGATTTCCATGGACATGTTTCAATAGGATGATCTCCATTACAATGAAGAAATTCTCTCAATGATGGCATTTTCTCCTGTGATATGCTCTCTAGAAGCTTCTTAAAATGAGTTGTGCGGAGGTATTGGGATTCGAGTTTTATACGCTCCTTGATACAAGAAGGTTGAGATGCGACTTTACAGTCTGGTTTAGTTTGTTCTTGTGATAGTTTTACTTGCTCTTTCAAATTATCTTCCAAATACATGAACTCTTTTATGCATTCACGCGCTCTTAGAGGCTCTTCATTAAGTTTGATAAAAGATGATGTTTCTAAGTGAAATCATGAAAACGCACACAATTTGTTTCTTAAGATGATAATTGTTTTTTAGACCGTTGCGCTCTTTTAAAGATGATTTTGGGAAACATCATGCCTAACTGCTTTCTTCTATAAATGACGACGGAATTCATATAACACTATCTATGCCTTTAAAGTCTCCTATGTGTAGTAGTAGCTAACATCAACGCAAAGTGACTGCTCTTACTGTTGATCCAAAGGCTTTGTGTTATGCAAAATAATTAGTTACTTGCACTACTTCGACGAACTAATTAAATTGTGTGCATTGTACAGCGCACATTTTCCATTCACATTGTGCAGCGTCTATGTCAAGACTCACGAATCACATGTGCACTGAGCGTTGTGCAATTTGAGTTACAATGATAACTCAATGATCAATCATATCTCACATCAATGAACGAAGTTTCAAACAAAACATACAATCGTCTTAGGACACACAATATATCATGATTCATATCATCAATCATCATCATCTTCAATCATAACGCATGAGTCACCAAAATTAAATTAAATTCCAAAAGGCATAATTTCATAATGTGAAAAATGATAAATCATATATCATATACATGTGAATCGTGATGATCAACAATCATAAAATTAAATTCCAAAAGGCATAATTTCATAATGTGAAAAATGATAAATCATATATCGTGATGATCAACAATCACTCAATATCGTCTGAATCATTTGACTCATCTAAAGAATCCCCTAGATGTCATCTCATAAGTAAATGGAGTTGGACTCCCAATGCGATTAAGCACATTTTTCTCTTCATCAAAGTTAGGGGAATTTTGGTGAGAAGGTACGACCATCCTCCTCTTTGTACATGTGTCCATCCCTAAGGGTTCTCTTTGATGTGCACTCGTCAAACTCGATCCACATCAAATGATTCAGCCCTTCCCATGACCGGGAACCACTTTTATGCCTCTACTGGCACAAGGACGCCTCCTTATTTGCTTCACATCTATAAAGTATAGCTCTCCATAAAGCTTTTCAAACAAAAATGCCTCATTATTATAATGAATTTCATCCCCTAGATGATGGATGGTGCTTAGTTCAAGCCAAAGTTTATTTACAAGAACCTAAAATAGAAACAAATACTCAATTGAAAATTCATACATTATTATTTATAGTTTTTAAATGAAAATTAGCTTACACTTACTTGCTTGAGTGTCTCCATATTTTGAATAGTATCTAGCATCTTGGAACTGGTACAAAAATAAATTAGCTTCCCCATGTGCTCAAGACTAAGCCTATGCCTCGCCTTTGTGTGGATAACAGAAAAGGCACCACAATATCTCTTTAGGCTTTAGATGAGAAATCTTGTGAGGGAACCCTAATAGAATATGTAGATAAAGTGGAGAAGTATAGAATCCAAAATTTTCCCACCATCAAATAGGCTTCACCATCGAAGCCCTATCCTAACATGTTGGGGAATGTGAATGTTGGACTCCCTCTCTCATAAAAGTAACAATTGATTTGTTCTAACATATCATTATGCAAATGAGAGGGAAACACCCATGACATGTACAAACATCTATCGAGAAGTACCTCAATATATTTATATGATGCACGACTTTTAAATGTGGGATGCAATTGGCCCGCAAATCAATGAATCGTTCTATGCATCCATGTCCATCTCCTCAATGTCACCTATTAAAGAAAAAGGGTCTTAGGAGTACTTGAAACTTCATTTGCTTAGTCCAAAGCGACAAGACTGGCTACCTCAATATCATCCTTGGCTCTCTTGATCATATATATGAGGACCCCAAGGTTGCACCCTAACAAATGTGTCATGCATAAAACTTTATAAATTGGTGTCATGATGTTTAGGACACCCTTTATACTCTCCCAAAACTTGTCACCTAGACATAGCCTCTACATCCTCTTGGATTCATCCAATCCCAATCATTCCATAGGGTAAAAAAACATTTTCTATTTAAGAGGCATTTTATCTCTAGTAGGCATGAGAGAACAATCCACATACATGCAAAGCGGGTGGGAGGGGGCTTTTTTATTTCAAGCCTACTATGCTCTCTAAACATGGTCAAGACATTCACAGTTTCTATGAAAAATGTCACTAGGCTAGGGGCTTTTTTCTGTCCAAGCCTTTATCCATGAAATGCTACCTTTAAATCTGGACACACACATCATGATCATGAGTCATGAAACATATCATATGAAAATTTCAAATCTCATGCACATGCACATCTATCATGCACAATTCACATGAATGTGCACATGCATAATGCACATGCATAATGCACACGCACATGCACATTGCATATGCAGATGCACAATGCACAAGGCACATGGCACATGCAGATGTTTCATGCACAATGCACATGCACATGTGCACGCATGTGCATGTGCTTTCTACACATGTGTAGATACTAGATGTTAGATACTCATGCATAATTCATGATAAAACTTTTCACAAAAAATAGAATAACATATATCCTCCATCAATAGATCAAGGAAATATGTACCACAAGGAGTCAATACGATGTTCTTCAAATCTTTCTCTAATTGTTTTCCCATATGCCAAAAATGGCTTGCATTGTTAATTAACGCTTCTACTATATTTTTAGCTCCCACCTATGCATGAATATGTTCAATATATTATCGTAAATGAAAATTTCCTAAAAGTCAAATTCAAAAAATAAAATTATAATAGGTTTGTTAATAGAATTTAATAAATACTTTAAAGTCTTTATCCTCTCTATTGTTGTCCTGATATGCTGGTATATAAAAGCTTCAGACCTTCTTTCCCCTTTGACCCACCTCTATGAGATGTAGCGAGAATGTACCAATGGTTCATGGTCCTATTCCTTCTATCTCTCCTTTCATCGTTGAGCATGGTGCATCCATATCAAGACCATTTTCTTCCATTGCTTTGAATTCAAAATATTAAAGGACAAAATATATAAAAATACCAATTTTGTGATCTTGAATTTGAAAATCGTTTGCTGCTCCTTGAGCCATGTGAGTTACGTCTTCATATGCCCCAAAGCTTCTCCTCATCCCCTTTTCTTTTGATATGTAGAAGTTTGCCTTTTTGGTGATTGTGAAAAGGGTGGCACATTGGATGCTTCAAGAGGTGATAGGGCCTCTTGTGATGTTTGGAGGACATGTGATTGGGTTGTTGGTTGAGGAGGGGCACTATATCCTCTTGTATGTGTAGGGCCACCAAATGAAAGGCCCAAATTTCTACAACTTTTACCATAGGCAATGTGGTCTGATATTTGTTTACATGATGCCACTTGCCCTCCTACATTTGTCCGGTGTTGTAGGATCCTTGTAGCTCTACTAGTGTACCTATATCCTTGTGATCCTTGTAGCTCTACTAGTGTATCTATATCTACAACATTTGTATGTCCAATGGTATGAATTAAGCTTCTTGATGTCCCTTTCGAAACCGACACATTGAAGAGTGAAGCTTCATGCTCTTTCTTCACCATTGCATCTAGAAAGGAGAAGAAGATGTGTTTCCAAAGAATGGGTTGTAAATAAATTGAAAATATGTTGTGCATGCACTATGAATCCTTGGACGCTAAGGAAGATAAGGTGAGTACTTGGAAAGGTCAGGGAGAGGCTATGTAAGGATTTGGAGAAGGTTAGGAGGGGGAGGATATGGTATGCAAGGAGGTATAGAGTGTTGAGAGTTCCATGCTCCACCCTTTTGTCCAAACTCACTTTCATTCTCATGCAAGCACATTTATCCCACATGCAAGGGAATTCTCCCAAAATCCATATAACCAAGGCCTCCCTTCACTCCACTCATAAGCTCATTCCACTCTAGCTCATTGCCAAGAGTGTGCGTCCTCTCCTCGTGGAGTAGCCATGCTCATAGAGCAATCTTTGTAAGTTCACTTCCATTTTAATTCATTCATCATGCTTTGTTATCTTTTGTTCCTTCCTCCATAGCTTTTTAGATTTGTGCATGTGAGTAGAGTAGGAGTAGTTCTTTGTTATTTCAACATAGTATCAGAGCATAGGTATTGTTTTGATAGTATTTCCTTTTGAGTCTTGCTTTCATTATCTTCATTAACTTAGATGAACCTTGTTTCTGAATCCCTCCCTCCCTCCCTTTATAATAAAAGTGCTTCTGAGCACTATCGCGCACTTCACATTATTTCAATAAAGTGCTTCTAAGCACTATTTCCTTCTTTCATCAAACATGATTATAATTTTTGTTTGCGTTTTGTTTATCATCGTCACTTTGCTGGTTTATAGATTCATACTATTTCTCTTCTTCATTTACATTATGTACTATTATCGTTTTGATTTGATAAAACTCGAATATGTGTACTGCATTCGGAGATGCACAAAGGGCTTCAATGACTTTGTTATTCAATATGAAGTGCTTTTAAGCGCTACAATCTTCAAGATAGGATTTCTGAAATGTCTATCTCTAGAGCAGCACACCATCCACAGGACCTACAGGGCTAGAGCGATGGAATGCTTCCATAGCTACTAGGAAAGATCCAGAATGGCATTAACATGCTCCAACGTCTTCTTCTTAAAGAGACCATTTACATAGATGAAGGAGCATTTGCCATTGCCCCTTCTAATGCTAACCAAGCCCTCCACATCATGGCTCAAGAATGGCATATTCTAGTACTAGAAGAGGAGCTTGAGGCTTCACTAGCTTCTACAGGACTTTCACGAGAAATTGTTGAAATTGCCTAATGAACAGCAGAAACACGCAAACAAGAAGTGCTTCAGGAGTTGGAGTTGTAGCACATATTGCTAAGGTGCATAGCATGTCTAGAGAAGGAATATGCAATCGGGGCTCATAAGGAAGCCAGTTCAAGCAGAACACCATCCAAGAGAGAAACCATGTGTGCACATGCTATTCTTCTACCTCAAATGCAATAGAGACGCACTCGCAAGAGAATGTATGCAACAACACAGAGGACTGGCTCTCTTTGGCCATGCGCACAACAATGAGCAAAGTTAGGGCTTTTCATTCATCATCCACTATAGCTCAATTATCTGGGATCAGTTTGTGTGAGGTGCCTTCATTGGGGTTTTTTAGTTTGTTGAGGACGCTCAATCTTCCTGCCAATTCGATTGTCCATGTACCAACAAGGTGTCTTCCTCGAAGCTTACATATTTTGGACCTCTCAAGGAACAAGATTGCACAGATTGAAGGTTTCAGAGAGCTGACAAGACTACGGGTTTTGAACCCATCTTCTAATTGCATCTCGAGAATCGACCATGGCCTGGCAAACTGTACATTGATCAAAGAGCTTTACTTGGTGGGTAACAAAATAGCAGAAGTGGAAGGTCTACATCGATTGCTCAAACTTGTTGTGCTTGACCTGAGCTACAACAAGGTGACTACTTCAAACGCCCTTGGCCAGCTAGTTGCCAATTATGGATCTCTTTTAGCCCTGAATCTTCTTGGAAATCCTATCTTGACAAACTTCAGTGAAGATCAGATCCGAAAGCTGGTTACTACTCTTACTCCCAACGTGACCTATTTGAATCGGCATCCTATTAAGGCAATCTCAGTAAGAGAAGTTGCCTTAGATAATGTAGCTAGAGCAGTGTTGGCTTCTCAGCAACATACATAACTAGATACGCATAACCTCAGACAAGCGTGCTGATAGGAGTGCAATCGACTTCAGATAAGTCTACCATTTAAGTGTGCAGCTGGCATTGGCTTCCATCCATGCTAAATCCAAGACTTCCCAGCCTGTCAAAGGACAAGGAGTGATGGCGATAGCTGGTGACATTGATCACTGTTGGAGACTTGAAGTCAAGTGCAGAGGCACACGCTCCATGTAGCCTAAATTTGGATGATCAAACAATAGTATCCTGGTGAACCATGCGAAAGATTCTCGCGTTCAGGAGAGATGTATCAATGCTGAGGACTGAGCTACGAGTTAATTACTCAAGGTGCGGAGCGATCCCATTGGTCAAATGACAAATTGAGGGTTTAAAGGAACGATGACATAAGCATTGTTGAGATATGCAATTCATCTAGATGCTAGAAGGAATATTTTTTTCAAAGGAAGGATGACATAAGTCCCAGATAGAGGCTCGAAGAATGTCTATTTTGCCCAAATTTTATCTAGAACATCTCATTTCAATGTACGTGATTGATTGTAATTTGTAAGCTTGCACATAAACTATCTCAAGGATATGCCAAATACATGGCTCATATGACATATTCAAGCCCCATGTAAAGGGACTAGACACTGCTCTTTAAAAAGAGTAAGACCTTCCCTATGGCTTGAATACATGGCATTCAAAACCCATGAAGACTACAAAGAACAATGCTCAAAAGAGGGCAAATGATTCCAAAAACACCACCTACCCCATGATGTAAACCCTTGTACATGTCTAGGGATCACATATGTCCCTAGATCCCATTAAAATCTACTTGGATCCCAAATGTCAAAGTATATGTCTTGGGATCCCATATGTCCTAGGATCCTAGGGATGTCATATGTCCCAAGCTTGGATCCCATATGTCCAAGTTATGTCTAAGGATCCCATATGTCCTTAGATCCTAAAAACCAAATGGACTAAGTGATCCCATATGTCACTTGTCCCCTATATTAAAAACAAAAGGGTCATCACATGGAGGGGGGGTGTTGAGAGTTCCATGCTCCACCCTTTTGTCCAAACTCACTTTCATTCTCATGCAAGAACATTTATCCCACATGCAAGGGAATTCTCCCAAACTCCATATAAGCAAGGCCTACCTTCACTCCACTCATAAGCTCATTCCACTCTAGCTCATTGCCAAGAGTGTGCATCCTCTCCTCATGGAGTCACCATGCTCATAGAGCAATCTTTGTAACTTCATTTCCATTTTAATTCATTCATCATGTTTTGTTATCTTTTGTTCCTTCCTCCATAGCTTGTTAGATTAGTGCATGTGAGTAGAGTAGAAGTAGTTCTTTGTTATTTCAACATAGGGGGCTTGAATAGCACATAGAGTACCAAGGATGAAAAAACTTGAGAGTGGACCTTACGGAATGAGACGACGCATGCATCAAAACCCAAATAGCACACCTTTTTTGGAATTTTTTTAATGAGTACATATTATCATGTACCATAGCATACGGTACGAGAGTTATGTGGGGATCCACTCTTACGCATACAAGGAACAACTATGGGTATAGTAGTAAGCTCATCATACCTTCAGGTTGTAGTTTTCTTAAAGGTTGAACATCATGAACGAGCTTTAAACAAGATATAGGCTTGATAACCTAGAGAATGAAAAGAAATTACGCGATTCCTTCTCAGGATCAAGAACACATTGCCAAACGACTTCAAGAAACATGCAATTCCAGTTGCAATACAAATCATTCAAGAGTGAATCCTTCAACTACGTTGTTGAATACTTATGTTCATGAGATTCAGATAGGAAATACCAAAATAGATACAGTAAGAAAAAATTATATAAGATTTAAAACCAATTCAGTATATTTTCTTACTTTGCCACGATTACATGCAACAATTTATTCTCATAACTACTGATCAAAATGTATGGTTATTGAATTCAGAGGAAACAAGAAATAGGAGAAAATTTTTGAGAAGCTCGTAGCATTTATGTTGATCCATCAAATGGACCAAACAAATCCCTTTGGTCTAATGAAGGCAGTCATACCACTGCCGCATTCAATTTAGTAAGTTTGTTTGGGGAAAGACTCATAATCAACTTCAGAAGGTGAGAACCACCTCTTAAGCTTAGTTAGGAGGGCACGCACATGAGTGTCAAGTGGCACCCAAGAGTAATGGCCCCTTGAGGACTCTAACATGGTAAGCTGAAGAGGGAATCAATGAAGGGACGGTACACGGCTGGGAGAAGGATCGATAGAGTTATTCTTTCTGTAGATAGCCAGTGTCGGTCAGCTCAATATCTCGAGATTCACACTAGGAGAACTCCAAAAATAAGGAGCTTCATCGGGAGGTCAACTCGACAATTGAGTTTTGTAAATAAATCCTTCCGTATGTTGAGTTTTGCTTTATTTGTTATCTCTTTTGAGGGTTGGTTCTCTTTACCTAATAAAGCGATGTGTTCCATGGTAGCTAACCTCATTGCAAATCAAACAAGCATGTAACACGTTTGAATTGGACAATATCTTGAATGGCATCAGTAATGCATTTTTTTAGCTCAATGAATGCATCCAAAGAATTGTTCAGATCTAGTTCTATTATGAGCTAATGGTTACATTTTATATTGATTTTCGGTACTTCTTTGACGGAGGTAAATCTACCAAGGAACTCTCCAATATGTCCATTGGCATGGTGTTTTTACCTAGGGAGTCCCGTAAGCTCAATCCATATGGGAAAGCAATTAAGCTCAATCCATTCAACTACATCCAAAAAGGAGTGTAAAATCCTAAAGTGATGGAAAATCGAGAAATTTAAAATACTAAAGTGATGTAAAATGGAGAGATTGAGTATGATTGTTTATATATTTCAATAGTGATGTGTGTCATAGGACCACTAGGGCACTCTTTTTCCCTGTGCAAGAGGTCTTTTCCCCGGCTTGTATGTATACCTATAACCCTTAGGGGTTACCTATTCTTGTACATTCACTTCGTAATACATTGAGTATTCTATGTTGTGCTCTAAGCTTCTTATTCTTCATTATGTTGTTTGCATGCTTCCATAGACCTCAACCTCCAACAATTGGTATGAAAGTAAGTTGCTGCTTCATCTACGGCATCATTAACACCCCTCTAGTCAAAATCTCAGAATCGCATGAAAATTGGTGAGCATACTCATGGCATTTATGGGCTCAAAATACCTTCACGTTGTGGCATCAAAATTCTGATATGAGCTCACTTCAGCCTCTCAATGCACTATTGAAGCGCCTATGTTGACAAGTTTGTCTTTTTCTACCAAACATATTGTAAGTAACTATAGGAGATTTGAACTCGCAACCTCATGGTTAGGAGTGTGATGGGCTAACCATTTGTCCCAAAAGCCATGGTTGAGGATTAGTTCCTAATCTTCCCTCTAAGGTGTAGTTCAATCATCTCCTATCTCGCAAGGGTATGATTCAACCATCTCCTACATAACCCTTTATTACATTCTTCCCCCCTTCATTTAGTTGTCCTCAATTATCTATCTTTGTATATCTCTAGCCTTCATGATGAGCTCCTGAAATCAATAGGTACCCTTGAATTGATTTCCTCAACCTCACATAGTTTCTTGAACCTTGTTGGCAACCTTGGTTTCTTGAACCCTTTAACTCAACCTTGGTGTCTTCGTGTTTCCATTCTTGGTTTCTTAGCATGTTCTCAACCTTACTATCTTCAACAACTTTCTCACCCATTTTTGCATCTTGAACCCTCAATCAAGTGCCAAACAAGGTGTCTTAAGGCCTCTATTGGACCTATGGATTGAGAGATACACTCCAATCTTAATTGGATAGAATTCTCAAAGCGTTGCCTCCCCCTTAGTACCCTCTCACATGATAGAGTGCCCAAGCGCATTTTTTAGAGGCCATTGGGTCCATCCACCTTTCCTAAGCCTAATTCTTGGCCTTTGCTACCAATGTAATGAACTATAGGAGATTGAACTCAGGAACTCTTGGTTAGGAGTGTGATGGGCTAACCACTTGGCCTAAAATCCATGGTTAAGGATTACTTCCTAATCCTCCCTCTAAGGGTGTAGTTCAACAATATCCTATCTCTTAAAGGTGTAGTTCTACCATCTCCATCCTAACACTTTATTACGCATATATATAGGTTTTGGTTTGCCACTACAAGCACCTCAAAGTTTACTATAGGTTTAGCAAAGCTCGGTAGGATAGTTGAGTTCTACTTTTGAGATACAATTATTTTTTGCATCAAGGTATTTTAGTGAGTGGAAAGGATGCTTGGGATAATGTGCCATTATCCCTCACATTCTCTCTTGCAAAATAGCAAAGGATGCTTGGGATAATGTGCCATTATCCCTCACATTCTCTCTTGCAAAATAGCAAAGGATGCTTGGGATACACTTTCCAATTTATTCGAGGCAAGGAATGAGGCTCATGTTGTTTACCTCCAAAAACATTTGTCCTTACCTCCAAAAACAATTGGACAGTGAGCACATGAATAAAGGAGATGCCACGAATAGGTTTTTGACAAAGATCAAAGGTTTGAAGAGGCAATTGCTTCTTGTTCATGAAGTTATACCAGATAGTTCACTTCTTCAAACTGTTCTTAATGGTCTTCCATATTCATATTAGAGTCTTTCTGCTACTCTTCCATTGATGATGAAAGGAAATCCAAATGCCTTAACTTTTGATCATTTATTCTCTTTTTTGTTGTAGGACAATCAATCCAAGCACAACAAGTCTATTATGTGTGTTGCAAATAAAGCTTTCTTAGCTAGTCAGAAGGGCAAAGGTGGAGCTCATCTACTAGTAAACAAAAATCTACTAATGGTGCATAGGTGAAGAAGGAAGACAGAGATGAAAAGAAAGCAAAACGCAAAAATAGTTTTGCAAATTATATAAAGCAAATGATCATTTCATAAAGAGTCGCCCAAAACTGGCTGCAAAAGAGGCAAAGAAGAAAGATGTTAGAATGGTTGTTGGAGAGTCCTCTACCCTAAAACAAAGTCCACTAATCTTGTGCAGAATGAAGAATCGGTGTTTACTACTACTTTCAGCTATGACCCATCTTTTTCATGAGCAATGCATGTTTGTAGTAGATTCATATGTTTGGTACTTTGATAGTGGGGCAACCAAACATATTACCTCATAGTGCAGTTTCTTCAGTTCACTTGAGCCTACCCCTATAGGGAATACTTTCACATGCACTAAGAACTCCTCTTATCCTATAATGGGAGTTGGGAAGATCATTATGAGTAATGCTAGTGGGAGTTCTTTCACATTGTCAGATGCTTGGTTTGTGCGAGGGATCAAGAAAATCGTTTTGTGAGTTTGATCATTCACCCAGATCATCTCGGGTGTCAAATTTGTTGATGACAAGTGTAGAGTTCATGATCTTTCAAATGGCAATGTCACTATACACTAGTGCCGTCTGTGGGAAATGGAGTAGCCATTTGCATCGAAGATTAAAGATTGAGGAAGAATTCTTTGATATATTCATGTAACACGTTCCGGCAAATCATACCTAAATACCATATAGATCAACATCCCTTGGTAGTTCCGAACCTATTAGGGACACCCCGTGGTGGTAGAAGTACAAGACAATTAAGTCCAGTTGTAGAAGGTTCAATACAACCAGCCAGCAGCAATTCCAGTGGTAGTTTGGTAGCACATGACGAGATTCCGGTGCGTTCGGGTGTGAGTCCGATACCTTCTGAAGAAAGTACCGTGATTTCTCATTTTACAAAGGCATAGTGCGAAGATAGTTCTGCATTATCTGGTCAAAATTTGGTCACTTTCGGTGATAGGTTCATGTTATCTGGTGAGAACGTTGGTGACAATGTAGCCTGGTCCGATGAGAATTCCGCGAGTTTTGGTGAGAGTTCGGTATTATCTGGTGGCGATTCGAAGATTTCTGGTGAAATTGTGGTGTTGTTTGGTGGACACTTACTGCGCTCACCAGACTGAAATCATTGTTAACTCAGGCTCCCATTTTACAAGCACCCAATTGGGAATTGCCATTTCATGTCTTTGTGGATGCATCCAACAGTGCCATTGGAAGCGTGCTAATGCAGCAGATGGATAAATGGTTTCGCCCCATATATTATGCAAGTCCCAGATTGGCCCCAGTAGAGCATAACTATTCAGTTATTGAACGAGAATGTCTTGGCTTAGTATATTCTGTGAAAACATTTTGACATTATCTGTTGGGCAGACGCTTCACCTTCCACGTAGATCATGTAGCATTGGTGTATCTTGTGCGACAATAGCAGTTGGGAGGATGGTTAGCACGGTGGATCTTGCTGCTTCAGGAATTGGATTACTCCTTTGTACATCGACCAGGTCAGCACATGCTCTTGCTGAATTTCTCTCTCGATTGGATTCCGGTGAGCCTCCAAAGGGAATTGATGATACAACACCAGCCATCTACATAGTAGAGACAATACAGGATGATCAACAGGAATTACCGGTACCCTCTTCTTACTATGATACCTTTCTTCTATTCTTGACTAGTGGATATCCGCCTGGTATGATTTCTTCAGCTGCAAGACAAAGACTAGCCACGTACAGTCGACGCTTTCGGTTGATTGTCACACAATAATAACATGGATCATTCAGGAGTATTACTCAGATGTGTCCCCCCACATGAAATCGCTTGAGTCGTTACAATGGTCCATACTGCCCCAATCGAAGGACATTTTGCGGTTGACCTGACTCACCGGAAGATTCTCTAGAGTGGATTGTGGTGGTCCACTACGTATCGTGACGTGACCAAGTATGTCCAACAATGGGACGAGTGCCAGCGTTCTGGTCAACCTTTACAGAGACATTACTTTCCTCTCCAACCCATTGTGCGTCTTGAACCCTTTCAAAAATGGGGCTTGGATTTTATCGAACTGATTACACCTTCGGCAACAGTCACCAATAATAGATATATTCTTACATGCATAGATTACACAACTAGATGGGCCGAAGCATGGGCTCTACGATCAGCCACAGCTGCTACGGTTGTTAAATGTTTAATGAAGGATATTTTTCCGTGCTATGGGTTACCCTTGGAGATAGTAACTGATCAAGGTACGCACTTTGCAAATAGCTTAATGCAAGTGCTTATGAAAACATTCTAGTTGTGCACAAATTCAATTCTCCCTATTACCCATGTGCAAATGGACTCGCTGAAAGCACCAATACATCTCTGTTGAACATCTTAAAGAAAATGATGTTAGATTGCCCAGAGAGATGGGACGAATTTCTACCTGCTGTATTACGGGATTATCATACTACATACAAAGTGGCGACCAGAACAACTCCTTTTAAGTTGGCATATGGATTAGAAGCAATTGCTCCAATGGAACTGGTGGTTCCTAGTTTGCGTGTGGCCTTGGACCGGAAGTTATGATCGGAAGAATCTTTCCCCTTTCAATTGGAGGCCTTATAGTCCTTGGATGAACAGCCTCGGGAGAGTTTCCTGGTGATGCAAGAAGTGCAGTTGAGACAGACCAAAACCCACAATCCTTTCCTCAAAACTCCCGTGTTTTTGGTAAACCAATTGGTCCTCTTCTCTAACGCTAAGTCTAATAGATCCGTCGAAAAATTTAAGCTATGATGGTTCTGGCCATATCGGATTGTTGAACAAGTGGGACCCACAACTTTTTAGTTATCCACCTTAACTGATCACCTTCTCCCTAAAGTGATTAATGGTTTGAAGCTTCGACCCTACTATCCGTCGTCGACCACCTCGTGAGGTGTCTTTGGTATTTTTACTCATTTATGTTTTTCACTCTTTTTCATCGCCTTTCTGTTCTGATCTCCATGTTTTGGTTGACCAACTCACCTTAATCCTTTCATTTTCTTACCTAATCATGATTAATAGCTACCTCTGTGTTGCTGTGTCTGTTAATACATGCATGTCGCCATTATGTCGGTATATTTCCAATACTGTATTATGATTAGGGTTTTTGCCACCTGATCTTTCCCGTGTTTCTACTTAATCTTGTTCTTCTCATTGTTAGTCGCTATTGTGTCTTTGTGTGTTTGTCCCTTGTGTGCTCTATTTTTCGCTTGTCATCTGAGTGCGCCATGGAAGCTCTTGTGAACATAGTAACCTTCCGTGCGGGTCTCACTCCGGATGTGAGTGAGTACTTGCGTGCTCGAGGACTTCTAGACTTCACTGAATTGCCGTGGGATTCAGTGGAGTGTCATCCCTTTCATGCACAGATTATCTCTGCCATCACGGCCACGCCTGCTACAGAGCAGTGCTGGCCCTTAACATGCTTAAACCCTCGCGTTGTAGTTATGCTCAACAATATTGCTGAGGGATTCCGTCTCCCTCAGGAAGGGTTGGTCGATGGACCACTCCTTCCCCTAACAACCATGAAGTAATTATTTCCCCGGCACTCATCTAATGAGTTTGCTATTCTCTATCGACCCGAGCGAGAGCGCACCGTGCTGCAATTTCTTGTAGCAACCTTAAACATGCAAAAACACATGTATGGCATTTCCAGGCCTTTTCACTCGATGATTGATACTACCTCCCGAGAACCCATCAATTTCACATCCTTTTTCTTCTGGCCCATTCACCGTCAATGCTTAGTAGTTACCAAACAACTCGCCAAGCATGACATTCCCCATACTCGATTGCCCCACCTCCTTACCCTTCTCCTTTCGGTGATCCAAGCCATGCAACCCCCTCCAACCAATACTATTCTATTACACAAGGAATCTACACAGATGTTGGAAGAGGACGATGATGAAGACCTGCTCCATTTCTTTCAACGAAAACGTAGACGCATTAGCCCATCGCAAAGCCAGGTGCAGGGTTCCACTGCGGTTCAAGATGTTGAAGTCTTCCATGACATCGCCACTTCCTTACAGGTAGAATCTATCCCGCATTCTCCTATTCAGTAGCTGAAAAAAGATGTTATTATGGAAGATGTAGCTGACGTCTCACAACCGGAGGAATCTCAACTGGATGCTAAGGCTGTGAAGGAGACAGCGGAAGCTACTGTTGCTACAGAATGTCAATCTCCTTCTTCACCAACCGCAAACACCCAAGCAGATGGAGTCAATCCATCGACTGGTAATGAAGAGGCAGTTACTAAAACCACCCTCTCTGTATCCCAAAATGAGACAAGAATTGTTTTAGTCCCAACTTCTCTTATCCCTTTACCTCGTCCAACCAACATTCCTGATGTTGTTGAAGTTTCCTCTGCTTCACCATCAACTGCCCTTCGTGAGGCATCAACCAATATCCTATCCTCTCCCGACTACTCTCCACCATCATCACCTCACCTCCTCACTACCTCATCGTCGCAACCGCCTCCTTCTCTTCCTCCAACCATAATGTTCTTTGAATTGGCATCCATGGTCCAAGTCCTCATCCAAATCTCCCAGCAATTGCCCCTCCAGATGAAGATGGCAACTCAGACAATTCAACAGGATTTGCAGAGTAAGGTTGACCTTCTCAAAGCAAACATTGCCCCTCTCCAAAAAGAAGTACTTGTGGTCAAAGCCGAGAATCATTCATTGCAGACTCAAATCCAGCAACTCCAAGAATAGTTAGCAAAAAAATCTAATATCATTGCTCAACGAGACACCGCAATTACAGAATTAAAGCAAGAACTTACAGACAAGACGGACGCAATGACAGCATTAGGCAATGAGTTCCATAGTACAAGGGATGCACTCAGTGTCTTAGAAGAGGCATCGCAGATGTTAGCCCCCAATGTGCTTAAAGCAGAAGCTGAACTGCGTAATGTCATTGAGAGATTGTTCCAGAGAGATCAAGAGTTTACTAAAACGATTGCCAAGACCCTACTATTGAAGAAGGAACTTGCAGGTGTGCAAAAGGAGAGAGAAGACTTTTACAAGATGATGTAGTTTCAACTTCAAGAACTTGAAAGAAGGGAAAAACGGCTAGGATTTCAGGCAGACAGGCTCTCTCGCATTGATGCAGACATAGCGGAAATCAAGCTGTGAAGCGACGCTGCTCTAGCCAACGAATTTTATTTACAAGAATCATTTTTGCAGACGCAGACAAAGTTATTAATAAGCCAGGTCATCGTTGTCAGTTCTGTTAGGACTAATGCATAGCTGATAGAACCTACAATTTTGAAGGATATGTTAGATTCCCTAAAGTAGAAGATTACACGTACCTTTAAATTAGCTCGCACTATGTATATTCAGGGCATCATAGATGAGCCGTGACTATGTAATTCCAAGTTTGGGTTCGAGTCCACCGTGCAATCCAGTGTAAACTGCCGGAAAGGAACTCATAAATTTTGTAATATATATTCTGAAAAGTCGCACGCATGATGTAAAGGCGTAGCACAAAGTTGTAACCTTTGAAAGATTAATGAAAAGAGTCGCGTAAAGCAGAAGGTGTAGTCGCCGGACTGTTGTCTGAGCGAGAGTCGGAAGTGAAATGCTATTGCTGAAACTCGGTGTAATCTGAGTCTCTTGTTAATTCTATTGATTAAGTTAAATCATTAAGTGAAGTTAATGAAGTATTAAGTAAACTAACTAACAAGATAAGTGAAGAAGTTATACGGTTAACTGTCTGGTGTGGAAGTGTGTTGAAGAACGTATTCAAAACAGTACTAGGAAGATAATCCAAGTTAGCGCGTTAATTCGGTGAAGTAGTATATTCTTAACCTGTAGATTTGGGAAAATACAAAAAAGGCCTCTATTTATAAACCCCTAACCATCCCAAGAACCTACGACTCAAAATAGATTAAACCGACAAAGGTTTAACATATAAAAAGTTACATGCATTTTTTTATTGTACATGGTTTTGAGAACAATCCAACTTAGAGCACCTCATATGTTAAGCAAGAGATGATGTACTTGTGATCATTTTTGTGTATGTTGGTAACATGCTACTTGTTGGTGCAAGTCAAGCCTTCACAATTTGGCTTGGATATCTACCTTGAAGACTCTACATGAAGCAAAGACCATAGGAACTTATGCCTATGATTTCTTACCATTTTATCTCTTGTAAAAGTCTAAATGACTTGGCATGTTATGTAATCACACCTAATTGATTGAAAGTCGTGGAAAAGGTTGTTGATTGATGGAGAGAATATCTCCCTACATTTAGTGGAGTGATCATAGGAGATTTGAACTTGAATTCAAACTAAAATTCAACTCAACTCCTATAAAAAGTGTAAGTTAAAAGTCGCGGGTGTTCTTCATTTTTTCTCGAGGCTTATACCTTTGATCATTGAGTGTGTGAGTGCTACTCCATAGCCTACACCTCTGAGTACCATTGAGCTATGTTTATCATGCCAATGGGAATGTACATTTATATGATCTAATACAAATACTTAGATTCATCTACTCTGTGATTCTCTAAGTATACTAATCCAAGTCTGTCAACTTGAACAAGGCATATCTCAGGATCTACTCATCCAAATCAAGTGATTCAAAGCACATTGGATTAAGCTCGAAGTTATCTACACACTTAAAAACTTTGAAGCAGTTTGGTTCAGCCATTTTAGAGTAATCTCAGTCGAAGTGCATACTGGTCTGTGACTGCAAGTCTCCCAAAAAATCGGGGGTAAACTTTATTTTGCCAAAGTGATTTCTCAGAGTATGATTTGACATTTCTTCTCATTCCACTTGCAATTGGTAGCTTGTAAAGCTAATTTAATATTTCCAGAAGGAATTTGATCAATTGTGAGTGTGTTGGTCATACTGAGTGAAAGACTGAGCAAGTATCAATACCAAAATAGCAAGTTTTCTTGGATTTTTGAAGTCTCAAGTAGTCTGTTTTGATTTGATCATTACACATATCATTTGAAAAGTACAAATATGCTTTCTTGGTATCATTTGGAAGCTAAGCAAGTGTATTAATCATTCCTGGAGTCAAAGGAGGGCTGGTGTGAAGCAGGTTTAGCAGCACCTACTCAATCTCTGAGTGCATCCAACCATCCTCTCCCAACAGTGGTATCAGAGCAAATAAGGTAACATGGGAGATGGTTTCCCTTCATTCATTGACAAATTGGACAGGAACAATTACCAAGCTTGGTCCCTAAGGATGAAGACCTATCTACAAGGAAGAAGCTTAGTTGGATTCATATCAGGAGATGAGGAATTGCCCTCATTCAAAGCTAGAGGTCTACCCACCAAGGAAGAGCAAGAGAGACTCAACACATGGTGTGCAAAAGATGCATTGGCAAGGTCATATCTTCTTAACTCTATATCTGATTTCCTTTTACCTCACATCAGGAATTGCAAGACTTCCCAAGAGACTTGGGAAACCTTGTCAACATACTTTTCATCTAGTACAAGGGCCAGAAAGAATCAACTATGGATTGAATTCACTACTCTTAGGAAGCAATCAAAGCAATCAGTTTCAGACTGTGTCACTAAGGTCAAAGACATTGCAGACCAGCTTGCAAGTATTGGAGAGGAGATTGAAGAGGAACAAATAGTAAGGCAAGTAACCAATTGATTAAAGGCAGATGATAAGTGGGAAAGCTTCACCACTGCATTGGATCTCTACATGGACATACATACCCAAGATCTCACAACTCTGATGGGCCAACTATTCACACATGAAGCAAAGTTCACAATGGTTGGAGATATATCTAAAGGTAACACTCCTTCTGCCCTATATATTGAAAAAAAGGTTAAAGACAAAGGTAAAGGCAAAAAGCAAGAGGATGAAGGGTCTACCTCCCAAGCCAACTATGCAGGGAGAGGTAGATCTTCAAGAGGCAGGGGCAGAGGAGGTAAGCAAGGTAGGGGGAGACCCTACAATTCATCACCATGCAATATTTGTGGATTGTCTAACCACACCACAGATGAGTGCTACAGAAACTACAAAAATCAGAGAGGAAGAGGCTATCAAAGAGGTGGATATTCTCAAGGAAGAGGAAGATTCAACCAACACCAAGGCTACAATGGCTACAACAATAACTAGAACAACAATTACAACCACAATGGTAACTACCAAGGAGGATTCAGGAATAGGAAAGACTACAACAACTACACAGAGGAGCAAGATGACTCCCTATTGATTATGAATATGACTTCCAAGTCAGGTATCAATGATGATCACTTATTTTATATTGATTCAGGATGTTCTAATCATGTAGCTGGCAATGTGGCACTACTTTCTGATTTGGAAGACATCAAGTGCAGACAGGTGATGACACTAAACATTCTATTGTAAAGATTGGTAATGTAAAGACTAGTGATGGTAATCAGAACTTATTGAGCAGAGTACTTTATGTCCCAACTATTACCAAGAACCTAATGAGTGTGGGAAAGATTGTGGAAAAAGGTTTGCAGGTCAGGTTCAATCAACATGGATCATATGTGGAGGACCCAAGACATGGATTAAGAAGGATAGCCAAGGGAGAAAAATCAGGTAGATTGTTTACTTTTGAGCTAGAAGACACCAAAAATATTGCTTTATACAATTACAAGGATCAAACACTTTCAGAATTAGAAATATGGCACAAGAGGTTAGGTCACATAGGTGAAAGGACCTTAAAGCAAATGTGCAGGGATCAATGTGTGCTTGGGATACCTAATGTATCCAAGCAACACATGATATACAAGTGTGGAGCTTGTCAGTTTGGTAAGTCACACAGATTGCCCTACTCAAAGAAAGGTGTTATGCATGAAGACTATCTCGAATTGGTGCACACAGATGTTTGGGGACCTAGCAAGGAACCATCCATTTCAGGATCAAGGTATTATGTGTCCTTCATTGATGATTATAGCAGATGGACTATGTTATACTTTATGAAGCATAAGGATGAAGTATTTAATTGTTTCAAAAGATATCTTGCACTAGTTGAAAATCAAACAGGTAGAAACTTGAAAAGGCTAAGGTCAGATGGAGGAGGTGAATACTTCTCCAATGAATTTGAAGACTTCTTGCAGGAAAGAGGCATCAAGAGGGAAATAACCACAAGGTACTCACCTGAACAAAATGGGGTAGTTGAAAGAAGGAATAGACTCATTGTAGAAACAGCTAGGTCTATGCTTAATGAAAAGAAATTACCAAATTATCTTTGGGCAGAGAGTGTATCTACTGCCACCTATCTCATTAACAGGTTGCCACTTTATGAAGCTTGGCATGGTAAGAGACCATCTTTGGATCATTGCAAAATCTTTGGTTGTGTTGCATATGTGCATATTCCCTCACAGGTAAGAGGAAAGCTAGACCCTAAAGCTGAAAAATGTATCTTCATTGGTTATGACTTGAACCAAAAAGGATACAGATTCTACAACCCCTCAAACAAAGGTTTCAAGGTAAGCAGAGATGTCATCTTTGATGAGAATGACTCATGGTATGAGAATGAATGCAGGAAGGTTAGTCTACCTTATGACATGGAAGAAGACTTCCCAAAGCTTACCAAGGAGGAACCAATCCAGAAAGAAGACTCAAGCTCAGATGATGATGACACAATTAATCTTGAGGAATTCAAGGCATGGAAGTCCAAAGGAAAGATGAAGATGAAGAAGCTAGAGGATATACCAGAATCCTCAACTCAAGCAATGAGGATATCTCAGAGAGAAAGTAAGAAGCCTATCAGATATGGGTATGACACTTCTCTTGTAACTAAGCATTCTGTATATCTTGCAAAGGATCTATTGAATGAAGAACCAGGTTCATATGAGGAGGCAATCACAAAACCAGAATGGAAAGAAGCTATGGATGAAGAAATAGAGGCTCTCAAGGAGAGTCACACATGGGACTTGGTACCCAAGAAGGACTCTATGAAGGTGATAGGATCCAGATGGATCTACAAACTCAAGAGGAACTCTGATGGTACAATTAACAGGTACAAAGCTAGGTTGGTAGCCAAGGGTTTTGCACAAACCCAAGGCATTGATTATGAGGAGACATTTTCTCCTGTGGCTAAGATGCCAACAATCAGAATATTGGTGAGTGTAGTTGCATCCAAGAATTGGAACATGTACCAATTGGATGTCAAGAATGCTTTCTTGAATGGATGGATATCTGAAGAAGTCTACATGTCACAATTGTTGGGGCTTCACTCACTAATTAGGCATGGATATATGAAGACATATGAAGACATATGATGGAGGAAAGAAGAAGTGAAGAAAAGACCTACAGAAAATCAAGCCTAAGTGAAGGGATAATTTCACTATTGTAAATTAGTACAAAATTAGAGTCTAGTTTTTTATTTGGTCTTCAGAACTTACGAGTTCAAGTCTAGAAGAATGTAAACCATAGGTATATAAGTTAATTTGAGTCAAAAATATGTAGGAGAGAACTCAATTTTGTAATCTGAGTAAGTAGAGAAAAGTCGTGTAATTTTCTGAGAGAGATGGTGAGAGAAAACTTCTGAGTCTGAGAGAGTTTTCCATGGGTGTGAGCAAAGTTAGGCCAAGCCATTTTGTACACATCTTCTCTGATAATCAACACATGTTTGTGTAGAAGGATTGAGTCTAATTCCTCTTGTACATTGAGTTCTAAGTCATTTCATATGACTGTGTAAGGTAGTTGACAGTTACGACTTTTCTGGCGCACATTTGACTGATCTTCTGAAGGTCAGATCTCGAAGCATGGTGTAAAGTTTTTGGTAAGTGATAGCTCATTTTAAAGCTACTCTCCTCAACTACACTTGGTCAAAAGATCTTTAAGAAACGGGACGCATACTCAGAGAAATCAACTTAAGAGTGAAGGTATGTCAAATCGATGAAGTCAAATTTCAGTTTTCAGACATAGTGAAAAGTTTGGTACAAAATCAGAAGATTTTGAAGTTATTACTTGAAAGTTTTGCTTGTTATATGTTACTGAACATTAGCAAGAACCTTTATTAGTAAATGATCAGAAGAATTTGCAAAGATCAAGTTGATACAGGTCTGATTGAAGGTTTGAAGGAAAGGCACAGATTTCTGTGAAGTGAAATTTTGTTTTTCACTAAGTTCAGAGTTGAAGATTTACATTTTGAGTTTTTCTAAGCTAATGATGATTATAGAGGTCTTCTAATACCACATTAGTTTGGTTCTTGTGGTGTTTCACATACCAACAAGTGGTATCAGAGCAGATAAGGTCCTCGAAAGTAAAAGGAGAGTAGATACAAGAAAAATTGAAGAGTTCTTTATCAAAGAAAGAGGAAGCTGAGGTGTTCAACAAACAAAAGTCATCAGAAGATTGTTTCGAAGTTACTTCCAAGGGTAAAGGTCTACAAAAGGTATCATTCTTTAACCTTACACTTACAAGTTGAAGCAGAAGCAAGGATACCATGGCAGATCATGTGTCCATTGACAAATTGGACAGAGATAACTATCCTGCTTGGGTAATGAGGATGGAGGCCTTACTTATGAGTAAGGATCTAATGGTATATGTGACAGGTGAAGAGGAGAAGCCTAAATTTGAAGATGAAAGTCATCCAAGAAAGGAAGAGCTAGAAGCTTTGAAGTTATGGCAGAAGAGAGATGCAAGTGCAAGAGCTTATATATACAACACTATTACAGATCATTTGTTGCCACACATCAGAGATTTAGAAACAGCTGAAGATATTTGGAATGCTTTGGAAGACCACTTCCAAAACACTACTAAAGCTAGGAAAGCTAGCTTATGGTCAGAGTTCACCACATTCAAGAAAAAACAAAATCAGAGCATTAGTGATTATGTCACTAAGATGAAGGACTTGGCAGATAGCCTTGGATCTATTGATGAGGATATTGAAGATCATAGGTTGATAGTGTTGGAGGATAAACACTCCTATGTGCACAACAAAAGCAAATGAACCCTCCTAGGATCCTGAAATTTTTCAGACATAGGCTCTGTATTTTCTGAGTTTCTCTGAGTATATGCAAGGATTGAAAATGAACTTTTGCAGGCACAAACTAGATTTTAAGAGCTTTCAAATGAGAGTAAAATCATTCCATTTGGATACTGGATGATGCCTCAACCAGCTGTAACAAAACAGATAACTTGATCTCTTCACAGAGTATGAGCTAACTGGATAGACACTGTTCTGGACATTTCTCTGCACATGTGCAGGCACTGAACCTGAGACTTATACCAGACAAAGTAGAACTTATAAGCTTTCCAACAAGACAAAAATCATTGCAAATGGATTCTGGATGAAGGAGAAACAACAATTACAAGACCGGGGGGTCTGCCAAAAACATCTAGATAGATAGAGTGTGTAAAAGTGAAATTTCTGCAAAATATGCAGAGAACAGCTAGTAGGGGGTGTGCTTAAGCAAGGGGGCAGCTTGGGCACGTATTTCCACGACTCTATGTCATAATACAACTCATTAGTGGTTTTAAAGACCACCTACTAACCTCTTTAACCAATCAAAAACATATACATGTCAAAACTGAGGTCCAATCACATCAAGAGGTGAGCTAAATCTTCTCTAATCAACTTCTTTCCATTATGGGCATAATTGGATGCCTCAAACTCGTGGAAATCAGCCTCCTTTGATTGTGGATGATGTGGAAGG
This sequence comes from Ceratopteris richardii, assembly GCA_020310875.1. Lineage (NCBI taxonomy): Eukaryota > Viridiplantae > Streptophyta > Polypodiopsida > Polypodiales > Pteridaceae > Ceratopteris > Ceratopteris richardii. The sequence goes on along the minus strand of CM035443.1, from coordinate 19,967,699 downwards.
TTCAATTTGGGGCATGTTCCCACACTCTTGAGCTTGAAAAACTTTCAACACTCCCCCTCAAGCTCAAGTCTTTTCCTTTGTTGCTTCAGCCTATGTCTCTTATGTTGATAGCTTCCTTGAATCCTCCAAGCTTTGTACCTTCAAGAAACTTTGTCATCATGTCTGCAACCTGCATTTTAGTGTTCACATACCTTATATCTAGCTCTTTTGCCATCACCTTTTCTCTAACGAAGTGGTAATGAACCTCTATGTGCTTGCTCCCTGCATGAAACATGGGATTGTTAGCTAGATAGATGCTTGAAATGTTGTCTCCATAAAGAGGAAACTCCTCCACTTCCACTTCCAAGTCCTTACGTATCTTCTTAAGCCATAATAGCTCACATGTAGCCAATGCTAAACCTCTGTACTCAGCCTCTGTGGATGAAAGAGCAACAGTGGGTTGCTTCTTAGAGCTCCAAGAGATCACTTTTGTACCTATCATGAAAACATAACCCGATGTACTCCTTCGATCATCATTGCTACTTGCCCAATCAGCATCACTATATCCTTTGACACTTAGATCAGCATCATATGAGTAAAATAGACCTTGGTTGATGGTGTGCTTGATGTAACGAAGCACCTTTCTTGCCGCCATAAGATGATCATGAGTAGGTGCATGCAAAAATTGAGAGAGAACACCTACTACATATGCAAGATCAGTTCTAGTGAATGTAGCATAAATTAATGAACCAATTATGCTTCTATATAGTGTAATATCTTGTATAGCCTCTCCTTGACCTGCAACCAACTTTGTATTGGGCTCCATGGGCTGAGAAAGTGGCTTACAACCACTCATACCAAACCTGTATAGCACATCCAACAAGTATTTTCTTTGAATCAAGAAGATGCCATTGTGTGCATAGATTACCTCTATTCCCAAGAAGTACTTTAGTGTTCCAAGATCAGATATCTTGAACTCCTTCCCTAGCTTTGATTTGATATCTTTAATACCTGCAATATCACTTCCTGTGATGATCAAATCGTCCACATAGATGCATATGTATACCATCTTGTCTCCTTGCTTCTTCATGTAAAGTGATGGATCTGCAACACTTTCTTTGTATCCACAACTTGATAAATAATCCACTAACCTCTGATTCCAGGCCCTTGGGGCTTGCTTTAGTCCATATAATGCTTTCCTTAGCTTGCAAACATGATTTGGGTACCTCATACTAGCAAATCCTTGAGGTTGGCTCATGTAGACTACTTCTTCAAGCTCTCCATTGAGGAAGGCATTCTTCACATCCAACTGATATAAGCTCCATTTCCTTGATGTGGCCACTGCAATCAAAGTCCTAATTGTTGGCATCTTGGCTACGGGGCTGAAAGTTTCATCATAATCTATCCCGTAGCTTTGGGAGAAGCCTTTCGCCACCAACCTTGCTTTGTACCTAGCAATGGAACCATCTGAATTTCTTTTAATTTTGTAAACCCACTTATTACCTATCACCTTCATGCCTTCTTGAGCTGGTACCAAGCTCCAAGTATGGTTCTCATCAAGTGCTTTGAGCTCTTCCTTCATTGCCTCTTGCCATTCCTTGCAATCCTTAGCTTCTTCATAACTAGTTGGTTCCTTGTCCTTGATTACCTGAGTCATGTATGCATAATGCTTTGCAATGAAATTATCATATGTTAACCTTTGTACTAGATATCTTACTCTTGAAGACCTTCTTTCACTTCCTTTGGGTGTGGTTGCCATCTTCTTTCTTTGTTTTGCCACTCCTGGAGTTTGAATTTCTTCTATCTCTTCATCTTCCAACATGCTCTCGTCCACATAGCTTCCTTCTTCAACTGAAATCTTCTCTTTGCCTTTGACTTTTCTTTCTTCAGAGCTGGTCTCTCTTTCCCTAAGCCTTCCACTCCATGGTGAGGGTGTCCTTGTGTTGCATGAGTTGCTTGGACCACTCAAATCCATGCTTTCTTGAACTCTATCATCATTCTTCAAATATGTCTCACCTATGTCTTTAACCTGCAATGGATTTGTGCATGCATACCAAGGCTTCAACTCATCAAAGACAACATCCCTACTTACCTTCAGCTCCTTGGTGATGGGATTATAGCATTTATACCCCTTTTGTTCCATAGAATATCCCAAAAAAATACACCTTTCAGATTTGGCATCTAACTTTGACCTCAACTCTTGAGGTACATGTACATAGCATATACAACCAAAGATTATAAGATGTGAAATGCAAGGTTTTCTTCCACTCCATGCTTCCTCAGGGGTTAGATGATGTATACCTGATGTACGACATCTATTCATGATGTATGTGGCTGTATATGTAGCCTCTCCCCAATAACAATGCGGCATATTCATTTCGTTGAGCATACACCTTGCTACCTCTGCTATGTGTCTGTTCTTTCTCTCTGCTACCCCATTTTGTTGAGGGGTATACCTGCATGTAAATTGTCGTTTGATGCCATTGACCTGCAAAAATTCAGAAAATTCATGGGAGAAGTACTCTCCCCCTCCATCAGATCTCAAAGTTTTGATAAACTTGCCAGATTCCTTCTCCACCTGTGCTTTGAATTTCTTGAAGTAGTGGAATACATCTGATTTGTTTCTAATGCAATACACCTTGAAAAGGCATCAATGAAGGTTACAAAATACCTATTTCCAGCAAGGGATGCTTCTCTTGTTGGACCCCAAACATCCGTGTGAATGAGGTCTAAAACATTTGCACTTACATAGGTACTCTTCTTGAAGGGCAGCCTTGATTGTCTTCCTTGTTGGCAAGCTACACAAATTTCATGCAACATTTTAGATGTAAAATTTGGTAGGCCTCTTACCAAGCTCCTCCTTTGCATGTCCTTGAGCTTTTGTAGGTTGATGTGACCTATTCGTTTATGCCATAGATCCAAATCTGCTATCCTCTTGTCTCCATATGTGACATACATTGAATGGTGTGGCTGATTTATGTCCATTATGAACATTCTCCCTTGCTTTTTTCCTTTTGCTATGAGCTTGAAACCTGCCCTTGGATCCTCAACAAAACATCCTCTTTCATTGAACCTAACTTGATAGCCTTTTTCTACCATTTGGCCTACCGAAATCAAGTTTTTGGTAATAGTAGGGACATGTAATACCTCTGATAAGCACTTTGCTCTTTGATTTCCTTCCAAACTGATATCTCCCACATGTTGAATAGTATGCTCTGAGTTATCACCTGTTTCCACATGCCCTTGATGCTTTGGGACCTGCAAATTACTAAAAAGATCCTTTCGACATGACATATGATTGCTACATCCACTTTCTACATACCATACATCTTCACTAGCTTGAGTTGTATCTTCACCATACCTCATGGCAAGTAAATAATCATTCCCTTGGCTGGATGATGTGTTTGCATAATTACCTTGCCCTCTATAATTGTTGTTGTTGCTTTGATTCCCTTGTCTTTGAGCTCTATGATAGCATTCATTTGCAAAATGACCGGGCTTACCGCATACAAAGCATCCATTTGAAGTGGCTTGTCCTCTTCCACCAAATCTTGCACCTCTTCCTCTATTTGTGGCTCTTCCACCTCTTTGACCTGCATTTTCTTGTTGTCCTTGACCTCCTTGGTTGCTTTGATATCTTCCTCTTCCTCTTGTAGCACCTCGGTTGTGTCTTCCTCTTCCTCTACCTGCATACAACAATTGCCCTTGGCTATCCTTGGCATTATGACCACCAAGGTTCATCTCCTCTGTCACCATGAGAGTGATTAGTTGATCAAAATCAGGAAGAGAGTCCCTTAAATACACTGAAGTTGTGAAAGCCCTCCATTTTTCATCATCCCTAAGTCCATTTAGGGTGTGGGCGACAAGATCGTCATCATCTAGGGCACAACCGATTGACCCTAGTGCATCTGCAAGCTCTTTAACCTTTAATATGTAATCATTAGCACCTTGAGAGGGGCTTTTCCTAAGATTATTTAGCTCATTCTTGAGCTGAATTTTTCTAGCTTTTGTGGAGGTTGAGTACAATCTCTCCAAGCACTCCCACACCTTCTTCGATGTATCCAAATCTTGAATATGCCCTACCATAGAGTTGCTAATATGCTGAGATAAAATGAAAATGACCCTTTTGTCCCTTTCATCCCACTCTCTCACTGCTCTTCTCTGATCATTGGTTGGATTTACCTCATCTATGTAGGATTTTGGCTCTCCACCACTCACAAGTCCCCACAAACCTTTCCCCATCAAAAAATTGCTTATTCTAAATCGCCATGGTTGGTAGTTTCCTTTTTCGAGCTTCTCAATCTGAGCATTGAGATCAGCCATGGTGCCTCCTAAGTCTTTTAAACCTCCCCCTTGATGCAATGAAGTTGAAAAGGATGGCTTTTACCTCAAAAAATAGAGCTACTCCTCTTGATGAAGCTTCGTCTTTGATTTGATGATGTATTTGCTTCCCCTTGTTGTTGACGTGCCCGTTCTTTGCTTCCTTCCTTCAAAATTTGATGAGGTCTTCACTTCACTTCAGTAGCTCCTTCTTCTCTCTTTGATACTCCACTTATAGCTCTGATACCACTGTTGGAGGATAAACACTCCTATGTGCACAACAAAAGCAAATGAACCCTCCTAGGATCCTGAAATTTTTCAGACATAGGCTCTGTATTTTCTGAGTTTCTCTGAGTATATGCCAAGATTGAAAATGAAATTTTGCAGGCATTAACTAAACTTTAAGAGCTTTCAAATGAGAGTAAAATCACTCCATTTGGATACTGGATGATGCCTCAACCAGCTGTAACAAAACAGATAACTTGATCTCTTCACAGAGTATGAGCTAACTCGACAGACACTGTTCTGGACATTTCTCTGCACATGTGCAGGCAGTGAACCTGAGACTTATACCAGACAAAGTAGAACTTATAAGCTTTCCAACAAGACAAAAATCATTGCAAATGGATTCCAGATGAAGGAGAAACAACAATTACAAGACCGGGGGGTCTGCCAAAAACATCTAGATAGATAGAGTGTGTAAAAGTGAAATTTCTGCAAAATATGCAGAGAACAGCTAGTAGGGGGTGTGCTTAAGCAAGGGGGCAGCTTAGGCACGTATTTCCACGACTCTAAGTCATAATACAACTCATTAGAGGTTTTAAAGACCACCTACTAACCTCTTTAACCAATCAAAAACATATACATGTCAAAACTGAGGTCCAATCACATCAAGAGGTGAGCTAAATCTTCTCTAATCAACTTCTTTCCATTATGGGCATAATTGGATGCCTCAAACTCGTGGAAATCAGCCTCCTTTGATTGTGGATGATGTGGAAGGTTCAATTTAGGGCATGTTCCCACACTCTTGAGCTTGAAAAACTTTCAACAGATAGCACAATTACTTGCAGGGTTAAGAGGTGATGAGAGATGGAAGCCCTTTGTACTTTCAACAGAACTCTCATTAAACCATTATGTGCCAGAACTGAATCAATTACTTGGATTGATGCTCACATTTGAGCAAGACTTGAAGTCAGATGGAGACAAAGGTCAAAGTTCTGCAATGTATGTGAAGAACAAAAAGAAAGGAGATAAAGGCAAAGCAAAGGATGAAGAAGAGTCAACAACTCAAGCAAATTATGCAAGAGGAAGAGGTTTTGGCAGAGGTAAAGGTCGAGGAAATGGAAGAGGTAGAGGTAATCAGAACAATAACAAGAAGACATGTTGGATTTGTGGATTGAGCAATCATCTAGCATATGATTGTTGGCATAATCAACAAGGAGCAAGTCAAAATCAGAACAACAATGGCAGAGGAAGAGGTGGAAGGTTTCAGAATCAATTTCAAAGAGGAAGACAGAATTCAAGAGGAAGTTATGGAAGAGGTGGTGGAAGAAATTGGAATCAGAACCAATCTTACAACACCACATATTACAATTATGCAAATGATACACAGAATGACAACCATACAACATTGATGATGAATTCAATAAGTTCATCAGAGAAGGAGGATCTCAAGGTATTTTATATTGATTCTGGTTGTTCAAATCATTTGTCAGGTAATATAGAATTATTGTCAGAATTGGAAGAAGGCAATTCAAGTCATACAGTACAAACAGGTGACAATACAAAACATAATGTGCATTCAATTGGAAAAGTGAAGTGCAGGAGTGGAGCTGATTTATTAACAAATGTTTTGTATGTTCCAACAATACCAAAGAATCTGATTAGTGTTGGACAAATAGTGGAAAAAGGTTTCCAAGTCAGATTTACAAATGAAGGGGTATTTGTTGAAGATCCAGAGGATGCATACAAACCCATTGTTTGTGGTAAGAAGGAAGGTAGACTTTTTACTCTCAAAGTACAAGGAAATGTTGGCCAAGCTCTAATCACACATGGTGATGAAGTAATTACAGAGTTAGATCTTTGGCATAAGAGATTGGGACACTTCAATGAAAGAGGAATCAAAACTATGGTGGAGAATCAATCTGTATTGGGACTACCAAATGTGAAGAATCAACATATGATATACAAGTGTGAAGCTTGTCAGATGGGAAAAGCTCATAGACTACCATTTCAGAAGAAAGGTTTCAAGCATGAAGGTTTGCTTGAACTCATACATACAGATGTATGGGGACCAACAAAAGAAGGATCAATAAATGGATCTAGGTATTATGTTTTATTTATTGATGATGCTACAAGGTGGATAACCCTTTATGTTCTAAAAGAAAGATCAGAAGTGTTTGGAGCCTTCAAACATTTTCATGCTTATGCAGAAAGAGTTACAGGTCAAAAACTCAAGAGGCTAAGGTCTGATGGAGGGGGAGAATACTTCTCCCAAGAGTTTAATGACTATCTTTGGAATGCAGGTATCAAGAGAGAGATAACTTGCAGGTATACACCTCAACATAATGGGGTGGCAGAAAGGAGAAATAGAACATTGGTTGAATTTGCAAGAGCAATGTTAAAGGAAAAGAATTGCCCTAATTATCTTTGGGCTGAGGCTGTAAATACAGCCACATACCTTGTGAATAGGCTACCATGTGGAGCTTTGAATGGTATGACCCCCTATGAAGCTTGGTGGGGTAAGAAACCAACACTTGACCATTGTAAAGTGTTTGGGTCAATTGCCTATGCTTATGTGCCATCACAACTCAGACATAAGCTTGAACCAAAGGCAGAAAAATATGTGTTTATTGGGTATGATGAAAAGCAAATGGGTTATAGACTATGGAGTCCTTTAACTAAACATTTTATTGTTTCCAGAGATGTGATCTTTGATGAACAGAAGAGTTGGTATGCAGATAAAGATTGTGACCTTGAAACATTTGAAGAAGAGATAAGAAGGAATGCAAAAGGTAAGTCACATATGTAGATAGATGGAGATGAAGAACATATGCAAGCAAGCACATCAAGAGTTGGATCATATAGAAGGAATGAAGATGGACCAATATTTGATGAAGAAGTACATCCAGATATACATGAAGAGTGTGAACCAAGAAGGTCAACCAGAATGAGGAAGCAACCTACAAGGTATTCCTATGATACTTCTTACTTGACTCAGAAAAATTATGCTTACATGGTTAAGGAAGATGAAGAACCTCAAAGCTATGATGAAGCAAAGGGTAAGAGACAATGGGAAGTAGCAATGAAGGAAGAGTTTGATGCACTTGAAGAAAACAAAACTTGGGAACTTGTTCCAAAGCCTAATGGTAAGAAAGTGATTGGAAATAAATGGGTTTATAAAGTTAAGAAGCATGCAGATGGAACTATAGCCAGATACAAAGCCAGATTGGTGGTTAAAGGCTATGCTCAAACTTTTGTCATAGATTATGATGAGACATTCAGTCCTGTGGCAAAGATGTCAACCATAAGGACAATCATTGCCATTGCAGCATCAAAAGGATGGACATTGAGTCAATTGGACATTAAGAATGCATTTTTGAATGGATATATATTAGATGAGGTTTACATGGAGCAACCTCAAGGGTTTGCAGATCACAAGTTTCCAAATTATGTGTGCAGGTTGAGAAGAGCTCTTTATGGTTTGAAGCAAGCTACAAGAGCTTGGAATTATAGACTTGTAAAGTATCTTAATGATCTTGGATATCAAAGCTCAAAGGCAGATGCAAGTTTACTTATCAAAAGAACAGATGAAGGTATGATCTACATTTGTATATATGTAGATGACATTATAATCACAGGTACCTCAAATGAAGGAATTAAGGAGGTGAAGAAGCTACTTGAGAAGGAATTCAAGATAAGTGATCTAGGAAAATTGTCATATTTTCTTGGAATGGAAATCACTTATGCAGAGCATGGTATTTATGTATCACAAGAAAGGTATCTCTTGAATCTTCTAAAGAAGTTTAACATGGAGAATTGCAGAGAGGCATCTACACCACTAGAGGTCAATCACAAACTCAGTAGATATGATGGTGCAGAATTCAAAGACATGAGGAAGTATCAATCTTTAGTGGGAAGTTTAATTTATGCTACACTAACAAGGCCTGATCTTAGTTATGCAGTTGGTGTTCTTTCTCAATTCATGCATTGTCCAAAGGATCCACATTGGATTGCAGGTCAAAGAGTCCTTAGATATATCAAAGGGACTTTGAAAGAAGGATTGTATTATCCTTTTACATCAAATATAAGATTGAGAGCCTATAGTGATTCAGATTGGGCAGGAAGTCAAGATGACAGAAGGTCTACTCATGGCTACATGATATACATTGGAGATAAGCTTGTGAGTTGGTGTTCAAAGAAACAACACACAGTGGCCTTATCATCAACACAAGCTGAATACAAAGGACTTGTGGAAGCAGCAAAGGAAGTCATATGGATGCAGACATTATTCAAAAGCTTGGGAATTGATCAAGGTATACCCATCATTCATGGAGATAACATGAGTTCATTATATCTTGCAGCAAATCCTGTATTTCATGCAAGGACAAAGCACACAGAAATACAGTATCATTTTCTCAGAGAAAAGGTAATGGAGAAAGAAATTGAAGTAGTGTACACTTCTACAAAAGATCAGATTGCAGATATTATGACAAAAAGCTTGGATGGAGTGAAGACAAACAGGTTCAAGGAGATGGCAGGAATAAAAGAGAAGAAGACTATGTGAAGAAGTCAAATTATGCTAATTAGTGATTGAGGGGGAGCTGTTGGGGCTTCACTCACTAATTAGGCATGGATATATGAAGACATATGAAGACATATGATGGAGGAAAGAAGAAGTGAAGAAAAGACCTACAGAAAATCAAGCCTAAGTGAAGGGATAATTTCACTATTGTAAATTAGTACAAAATTAGAGTCTAGTTTTTTATTTGGTCTTCAGAACTTACGAGTTCAAGTCTAGAAGAATGTAAACCATAGGTATATAAGTTAATTTGAGTCAAAAATATGTAGGAGAGAACTCAATTTTGTAATCTGAGTAAGTAGAGAAAAGTCGTGTAATTTTCTGAGAGAGATGGTGAGAGAAAACTTCTGAGTTTGAGAGAGTTTTCCATGGCTGTGAGCAAAATTAGGCCAAGCCATTTTGTACACAGAGAAGAAATCAACACATGTTTGTGTAGAAGGATTGAGTCTAATTCCTCTTGTACATTGAGTTCTAAGTCATTTCATATGACTGTGTAAGGTAGTTGACAGTTACGACTTTTCTGGCGCACATTTGACTGATCTTCTGAAGGTCAGATCTCGAAGCATGGTGTAAAGTTTTTGGTAAGTGATAGCTCATTTTAAAGCTACTCTCCTCAACTACACTTGGTCAAAAGATCTTTAAGAAACGGGACGCATACTCAGAGAAATCAACTTAAGAGTGAAGGTATGTCAAATCGATGAAGTCAAATTTCAGTTTTCAGACATAGTGAAAAGTTTGGTACAAAATCAGAAGATTTTGAAGTTATTACTTGAAAGTTTTGCTTGTTATATGTTACTGAACATTAGCAAGAACCTTTCTTAGTAAATGATCAGAAGAATTTGCAAAGATCAAGTTGATACAGGTCAGATTGAAGGTTTGAAGGAAAGGCGCAGATTTCTGTGAAGTGAAATTTTGTTTTTCACTAAGTTCAGAGTTGAAGATTTACATTTTGAGTTTTGCTAAGCTAATGATGGTTATAGAGGTCTTCTAATACCACATTAGTTTGGTTCTTGTGGTGTTTCACACACCAACAACAACCACCTGGCTATAAAGATCCCAAAAAGGTAAATTATGTTTGTAAATTGAAGAAGGCTCTATATGGTTTGAAGCAGGCACCTAGAGCATGGAACCAAGGATTTATAATGAGCAAGGCAGATACTTCATTGTTTATCAAAAGAAACAATTCAGAGGTAATCTATCTCTGTGTTTATGTTGATGACATCATCATTACAGGTAATGATGTCAGTGGGATTAGACATATCAAAGGACAGATGATGAAGGAATTCAAGATCAATGATCTTGGATTATTAAAGTACTTCTTAGGTCTTGAATTGGTTTCTACTAATTCAGGTATATATATCACTCAGAAGAAGTATGTTCAGGATATGTTGAAGAAATTTAATTTGCAAGATGGTAAAGTCTCAAGCACTCCAATGGAGGTCAACCTAAAGCTTAGTGCTCATGAAGGGGAAGAAGTCCAAGACATTACAGGATACCAAAGTATGGTAGGTAGTCTGAATTATGCTACCTTAACGAGAATTGACATAGCATATGGTGTGAGTGTGCTAAGCCAATTCATGCACAAACCAAGGGTACCTCACCTAGAGGCAGCAAAGAAGATCTTGAAGTATCTAAAGGGAACTCAGAACCATGGTTTGTACTTTGCTTATACATCAGACATTGACATTAAAGTATATTAGATGCAGATTTGGCAGGATGCAAGGATGACAGGAGGAGCACATCAGGATATATATGTTTTGCAGGTGATAAACCAATTTCTTGGTCAGCCAAGAAACAACCTACAGTAGCTTTGTCATCTACTGAAGCAGAGTATAGAGGGCTAGCAAATGCCACTCAGGAAGCTATCTGGTTAAAGCTTTTGTATACAGAGTTAGGCCTATACACAAGGCCACCAATCATCTTTGGTGACAACACAAGTTCTCTTCACCTTGCAGCCAATCCAATATATCATGCTAGGACAAAACACATAGAGGTTCATTACCACTATGTGAGAGAGAAGTTGCTTAGCAAAGACATTCAGTTGACCTATGTGTCTACTAATATGCAATGTGTAGATTTACTCACTAAAGCTTTGGATGGAAACAAGTTATGCACATTCAAATCCATGATTGGATTACAGGATGTGATTGAAGAATGAAGATGAAGACTTGAGCCAAATGTTTGGCTTGAGGGGGAGCTGTTGGTGCAAGTCAAGCCTTCACAATTTGGCTTGGATATCTACCTTGAAGACTCTACATGAAGCAAAGACCATAGGAACTTATGCCTATGATTTCTTACCATTTTATCTCTTGTAAAAGTCTAAATGACTTGGCATGTTATGTAATCACACCTAATTGATTGAAAGTCGTGGAAAAGGTTGTTGATTGATGGAGAGAATATCTCCCTACATTTATTGGAGTGATCATAGGAGATTTGAACTTGAATTCAAACTAAAATTCAACTCAACTCCTATAAAAACTGTAAGTTAAAAGTCGCGGGTGTTCTTCATTTTTTCCCGAGGCTTATACCTTTGATAATTGAGTGTGTGAGTGCTACTCCATAGCCTACACCTCTGAGTACCATTGAGCTATGTTTATCATGCCAATGGGAATGTACATTTACATGATCTAATACAAATACTTACATTCATCTACTCTGTGATTCTCTAAGTATACTAACCCAAGTCTGTCAACTTCAACAAGGCATATCTCAGGATCTACTCATCCAAATCAAGTGATTCGAAGCACATTGGATTCAGCTTGAAGTTATCTATACACATACAAGCTTTGAAGTAGTTTGGTTCAGCCATTTCAGAGTAATCTTAGTCGAAGTGCTTACTGGTCTGTGACTGCAAGTCTCCTAAAAAATCGGGGGTAAACTTTATTTTGCTAAAGTGATTTCTCAGAGTATGATTTGACATTTCTTCTCATTCCACTTGCAATTGGTAGCTTGTAAAGCTAATTTAATATGTCCAGAAGGAATTTGATCAATTGTGAGTGTGCTGGTCATACTGAGTGACAGACTGAGCAGGTATCAATACCAAAATAGCAAGTTTTCTTGGATTTTTGAAGTCTCAAGTAGTCTGTTTTGATTTGATCATTACACATATCATTTGCAAAGTACAAATATGCTTTCTTGGTATCATTTGGAAGCTAAGCAAGTGTATTAATCATTCCTGGAGTCAAAGGAGGGCTGGTGTGAAGCAGGTTTAGCAGCACCTACTCAATCTCTGAGTGCATCCAACCATCCTCTCCCAACACTACTTACTCATCCTAATGAGAAGAATGTTTCTGCTTTTAAGGCTGATTTGCATGCATCTTTTGAGATTTTGGATTTTTGGCATTTTCATCATTATTTTGCCAATCAATTTATGCAAGTTGATAGAGGAATAGATTTGTGTCAAACAAAATATATTGACACATTACTATAGTTTTTTGGCCGTAAAGAATGCAAACCTATTGCCACTCCTATGGAGACATGTCTACAATTGAGTCTTCATGATGTTGGAATGCATTTGATGTTGTTCTCTATCATATGTTTGTTGGATGCTTGACTTACTTATGCATAACTCAACTTGATATTTGGTTTGTTTCCTCTCAAATGAGCATGTTTATGCATTGCACAAGTGTCAAGGATTTGCACATTTTTAAGCACATCTTTCCCTACTTGAATGGTACCGGACTACTTGGATTGTTTTATCCCAACTAGGATCAGTACCATGAGATTTACATGCTTTTTCTGACTCACTAGGTTGGTTGCTATGGCGCTCCTATGTCCACTAGTGGTTTTTTCTTCATTCTTGGTAGCTCATGCATATCTTGGTTGAGCAACAAGTAGCCTACTATGGTGATTTCTAGTTGTGAGGTTGAGTAAAGGGAAGCTTGCACACTGATTGTTGAATATGTGTGGCTCACACACCTTTTGGCCAATTTGGGTGTTGGTAAGTCTTCTCCCACCACCATCGTCACTAACAATCAAATCGCATTATCACTTGTCAGGATGTTCCATGCTCACAAAAAGCACATTGAGGTGCATTATCATTATGTCAAGGAGAGGTTCTCTACTAGAAACATCAATTTGGCATATCTTTCCACAAAGGATAACATTGTAGATCTTTTCACAAATGCTCTACCTCAAGATAATTTTGAAGCTTTACACAAAGCTTTGGGCTTACTTTCTTTTGTGGATTGATCTCTTTCCACATATCCTGGCAGTTATTTATATAAAGTGCCAGCTCCTTGCTCCGTGCATCACTCCTATGGGGGATTTGTTGATACATTTTCGTAGTGGTGCGTGTAAACACACTTAGGACAGTTGGGGCATTCTTTTCCCTCTTTAAGAGGTTCTTTCCCTTGGCTTGTATATACACCTATAACCCTGATGGGTTACTTATTTTTGTACATTCACTTGGCAATACATTGAGTATTAAGTGTTGAGCTCCACGCTTCTTCTTCTTCATTGTGTTGTTTCCATGCTTTCGTATACCTTAAACTCCAATAATGACACTCATAAATGAAGCTATGATCCATTCCATTCGTGATAAAATTAATCATTCTAGCCTCGAGTTCAAATATAGTCCACAATTGAAGAAAGATATATGTTGGTTAGGTGCTCTTGAAGTACATAAAGATTCCAATGATTTTCTTTCATGGATTTTCAATAGGGATCCATGGATCTTAAGGTAATAGATTCTCATATTTATGGTGAAAACCCTAGTGTAGTAGACCTTTTGGGGAATTAAAGACTCTCAAATCTATACTAGGTTATAAGGTTCATCTATTATTTACCCTTGTTCGTACTTCACATGAGTATAAAACAACAAATAGGCACAAAAGGAGCATATGATTTAGATTCTAAAATAGATGTACCTTCTTCTAAGGAAAGGGATATACCTTTATTAATGTGTCCCATATTAGCCAAACCTGATGAAGACACATGAATCACAATAGGAATCCCATTGTTCCTTTTCCTCTAGATAATATTCATTTTTTCAATTTGCAAGGGTTCAAATAAAAACTTGGAAGATTATGGGAGATCCATATAGAATCTAAATTTTCCATGAATTCAGTCAATAAATTTGTACAATATATTAAAACATTAGAGGATCTTCTTGATTTAAATTGTTATGATGATGGTAGCATAACTTTATTTGTTTGAAAACCTTGTGAATCCGAAAACATTTTTCAGAAAATATCAATGACAAGGAACAAGGCAAGTTGATTTTATATGAGAGGTATTCGCAGTCAAGATAATGGATGGTTGGATCTATGGAAAGACCTATGCATGATCATAATAGATAAATATTTTTGAAATTGCCTTAGTAATAATAACAATGAGGTTTTGTCAAGCTTAGATGGATTTCTAACCTTGATGAGTCTTACAAGCTCCAATGATGATCAACATGAAGGAGTTCACAAAGCATTTCATCATGTCGTGGGGAGAAAAAAATATAACACATGATATTTTAAGCTTTCTTAATATTTAAAGCTATTTGTTGAAAAAACTTTTGTTATACTGTTTAAACGTTTTAGCATGATTTATTTGCAAATGGAGCATTTTTCATGCATCAATATGAATCATTCCAGATTCTTAAATACAAAAGCCATGGAGAAGCAATTCTCGATGGCTAGAGTTGTTTACTTAATTGATAGAGTACATGATGATGGTGAAATGGAATTCAACTATATGGAAGAGATGTTTAATTGATTTTAGTACACTACATTCTCAAGAGCATATGCTATGGAACAAGCCAAGGAATCATATTTAGCCAAAATTACAAGAAATATTTAGTACAACATCAATCACCACTCAAAAAATGGAATTTATTGTTAGGATCTCTTAATCATGTTGAATGGTGGGCTACAAGATTAAGCACTTGTTTGGCTTGGAAGTGAACACGTTTAATCAATTCATGGTATTTTTATGAAAAATCGTAAGGTTCCTAATACACATTCTTCTATTTTGAGAACTTTTATTTCTTTTTTTCTTTTTAAATATTTATATCTATTCAAATGTGAATAAAACCTTTCTAAGTGAAAACTTCAAAAAAGAGATCCTCTCTTATTTGATTATTCATGCATCATAGAGGATTGAACCACTAAAGCAAAGTCCTAGGAAGGATACCATTAAGTTCTTTCCTAGCTATGTGCTAGACACTCCATGAGCACCATGCACAAATGACCACATAGTGGATCACACTCTACATCACATCGCAATAGAGGTCATCAAACTTACTTGGAAAGTGACCAGTTGCATGAATAAGACATGACACATAGAGAAAATTTCCAATACACTTCAAATCAATCACAATGAACACTAACATAAGATGATGATCCCCCATCTGCAAAGAGATTACTAAAAAACAAATAAGGAGGGTGTTGAAAAAAATACATTTAAACCATTTTGAGTGGCATTGAAAGGATGACGCACAACAATATAGAACTCCTTCACAAGGTTATGAGGTGTCAAATGAAAAGAGTTGGATAGAGGCACCATGTGTAAATCCCCATATCCCATCTAATCATAGGATGAATATAGCTAGCAAGAAATGATTGATGCATAAGGCAAGCATACAAACTGATGAAGAGAGGGAAAAGGGGAGAGAGAGAGAGAGAGAGAGAGAGAGAGAGATCAAAGCCAACATCATCAAACAAAAGAAAGAGAAAGACCAAGATGTCTGTAATCTAAAAATAATGTATTTAAAACTTGTTGTAGACCACTATAATAACAAAATATGGCTTAAAGACCTCCAACACCACGAATAAGAACACCATAAAAAAGAAGAAGGTATATCCAAGCATTTGCAAATATTACGCACTATCAAAAAACGAGTGAGCTTCTAATACCAAGGAGGAAGTTTTCAATGGTGGTCCAAGAGGGGTTCTAGAGCATTGTGCAAGATTAAAGATTCTATTGATATATTTAGGTAGTGATGTGTGTGAACACACAAGCACCACGGGAGCACTTTTTCCCTCTTTAGGAGGTTTTTTTTCACCCGGCTTGTATATATGCCTATAGCCCTAATGGGTTACTTAGGTTTGTACATTCTAGTTGTAATTAATTCACTATTGTGTGTTGGCCTCCAAGCTTCTTCTTCTTCTTCTTCTTCTATGTGTTGTTCGCATGCTTCCATAGACGTCAAAATCCAACAATTGGTATCAGAGCAAGTCATCGCTTCATTTAGGGCATTTTTGAAACTCCTCCGTTCACACTCTGAGAATCGCATGAAATTTGGTGAGCATGCTCAAGGTGATTAGAAGATCAAAACAGCTTCATTATGTGGTGTTGAAATCACCATCCAAGCTCGGTTTTGGCTCTAAATGTAGTATCACAATGTTTGTGTAGGCAATTTCTTCTTTTTATGCCAAAGATATATGCAAGTTTCTGTTCACCACTATAAGCATCATGAAGTTTGCTACAAGTTTAGCATAACTTATCAGGGTAGTTCTCTTCAAATTTTTGAGATACAGTCTATTTTCTACATCAAGGTATTTTATTCAATGGCCATGGTTGAAAGTAGTGATGTATTTTGTATGTTGGTTGCTGACGATAAGTTGGATGGTACCAATTACCCATTATGGGTTTATATTATGCGTCATGTACTGATTGCAAAAGGACTCTGGAATATTGTGGAGGGTGTTGCAAAACTTCATATTTAACCTACAAACATAATTGTTGAAGGTGATGAGGATGGCATTGAAGATGGAAAGATTCTTCATGTTTCTATTGGTGTTGTGGTTCCTAAAGAAACTACTATAGAGCAAGTTCATTGGGATGGCATAGATGCTCAAGCACATGCATTGATAGCCTTGTTTATCAAACATGCCATTATTCCTAACATTCGCTCTTGCAAAATAGCTAAGGATGTTTGGGATACACTTATCAATTTATACCAAGGAATGAGGTTCGTGTTGCTTACCTCTAAAAATAGTTGGAGAGTAAGCACATGAATGAAGGAAACTCCATGGACAGTTTTGTGACAAAGATCAAAGATTTGAAGGAACAATTGATTTCTATTAATGAAGACTTGCTTGAAATCTCACTTGTGTGGACTCTTCTAAATTGTCTTTTTGATTCATATCAGAGTTTGCTTATATTCTTCATTTGATGATGAAAGGGAATCCAAATGCCTTAACATTTAAGAAGTTAGCCTCTATTTTGTTGCAGGAAGAACAGTCCAAGCATAACAGGTCCATTATGCATGTTGCATAAAAAGCTTTCCTTGCTAGTCATAAGGGCAAAGGTAAACGGAGCTCTTCTATTAGTTAATAGAAATCTCATTATTCTGCATAATCAAAGAAGGATGAGAGAGACAAGAAGAAAACAGAAGAGTAGAAACTGCTTTTCAAATACTCTAATGCAAATGGTCATGTCATAAAGAGTTGTCCAAAACTCACTACCAAAGAGGCAAAGACGAAAGAGGCTCCAATGGTTGTTGTAGAGGCCTCTACACCAAAAATAGAGTTTTTTAATCTTGTGTAGAATGAAGAATGGGTGTTTACTACTATTTGCAATTTTGAACCATCTTCTCATGAGAAGTGTATGTTTCAAATACACTTGGATGTTTGGTACTATGATAGTAGGGCAACCAAACATATTACCTTGCAGGGCAATTCCTTCACTTCACTTGAGCGTGCCCGTACAAGGAATACTGTCACATGCGCCAACAACTCCTCTTATCCTATCATGGGAGTTGGTAAGATCATTCTGACTACGACTGATGGTAGTTCCTTTACATTATCAAATGCTTTATTTCTGCTAGAGATCAACAAGAATCTGTCATCACTTTTGGCTTTAGCAAAGATTGGCTTTGTCATGGAAATTGTTGATGACATATGTAGAGTTCATCATATATCAAATCTTCACATCATTATTGCTTTTGGCATTTATGTCACAATATATATAAGCTCATAGATTATGCAAAATTTGTGAATGATTCAGCATGTGTTGTTCAAGATTCTCAAGCTATGTCAAATGCAAAGCTTTGGCATGCATGCTTTGGTCATCCGAATTTTGCTAGTTTGCTACGCCTGCATTGCCCTAACTTGAGGCACCTGATCAACATGTATGTGAAAGCTATATTTTGGGCAAAATGCAACATTCCTCATTCCCAAAAGATGGTTCATAGTGACTTTCATTGATGATGTTTACAAGCATGCATGGGTATATCCACTGACAACAAAGTGCAAAGTGTCAGAAATTCCTCGGAGGGTCAATCGGGTCGAGCGTCAATCGTGGACGAGCGTCAATCGGGACGAGCGTCAATCGGGACGAGCGTCAATCGTGGGGACGAGCGTCAATCGCGGGGAGCGTCCTCCATACAGTGCAGCGGACGAGCGTCAATCGTGGGGACGAGCGTCAATCGCGGGGAGCGTCAATCGCGGGGAGCGTCAATCGCGGGGAGCGTCAATCGTGAGTGCAGGCGGGTGTCCACCGTCAATCGCGGGGCCAGTCAGTCTTCTCAGTCGTGGACTCTCTGTCCATCGTGGACTTTGGTCAACGACCGATTGACAGGAGGGCTGCAGTTGTTTTTTTATTGGTGGAGAGCAAATAAAAAAGAAGTTTCCGTGGAGAGCAAATAAAAAGAGAGGAGAAATATTTTAGGAGAGGAAAGTTTGAAAAGTGTCTCCGTGACCGCCGTGGCCGCCTTAGTCCGCATTTTTTCGCTTTAAGTTCAAAAGAGAGAAAAAAAAAGAAGAAAAAAAAGAAGAAAAAAAAAGAAGAGAAAAAAAAAAGGGGAGAAAGAGAAAAAAAAAAAAGAAGAAGAAAGAAAGAAGAAAAAAGAGAGAAAAAAAAAAAAGAAGAAAGAGAAAGAAAAAAAAAAAGGGTCGAAAAGGGGTATTGGGCTTCCCTTCTTTGTGGGCTTCTTGGTTTTTGGGATGGTTGGCCTCGATATCTCCCTGGTCTGCGGTCAGCTTCTCCTCCATGTTGGAGGGGCCTGCCTTTGGGTTTGAAGAGTAAAAGTGGTGTGAGTTACTTTTGGCCATGGATGTGGCTTCTTCCTCTCTCGTGAAAAGTAATCGGGCCCCTCCCCCTGGGGAGACCGATTTCCTGGCCGCTCTGTTGGAGGGGGGGTCGTGTGCCGCCCCTGGGGCATCCGAAAGTGCTGAATCCCCCGTCGTGTCCCTCAATAGACCCGCAGTTCTGTCTGCTCAGGAGGAGCTCAAGAAAGTTTGCCTCGTCGGCCAAGTGTTTGGCCCTAGGCCCCCGCTCGAAATCGTGCGACAATGGCTCCGAAAAGAGTGGTTCCCTCGAGGACTAACTGTCAGCAAATGTCAGTTCTTACCAGCAAACCACATGCTGCTAGTCTTTGAAAATGAAGAGATGGCGTTCCAAGCCCTAAGCGTTGGCACCTGGCAGCTCGGTCGGACGACCCTGTGCTTATTCAGATGGTCCCCGGACTTTACCCCCGACAAATCGAAATCACTTCGGTACCCTCTTTGGGTTGAGCTCCCTAACCTCCCATACTTCTTGTACAACTTCGTGTGGGACATAGTCTCCCCTATCGGCAAGCCATTGGCTTCACGAGAAGACATTGGTGGTCTCATCTATGAGGGTGCAAGACACTCGTTCAATGCTAGATGGCACCCACAAATCTGCGTCGAGGCCGACCTCAGTTCGCCGCTTCCATCAACGATCAAAGTGGACATGGGCGAAGGAGATGTTTGGGAGCAGGATATCACCTACAAAAACCTCCCCAACGCGTGCTTTCGTTGTGGCCAGCAAGGTCATAGGATTAAAGACTGCCCTCTCAGGCAAAAAAACAAGCGATTTCAAGAAGCCTCCAAAACCGCTCAAGACAACTCTGACGATTTGACCCACTTGACCAAGGAAGGGGAAGTCAAGGGCCTCCTTAACCCCCAAGCTGATGCCGATGGCTTTACTGAAGTTAGAAGAAGAAGGAAAAGAAGTCCGAGGGCCAACGGTGAGAGGAACAACCTGCCAATTACCCCACACAGCAACCTGTACTGCAATCTTGGAAAGGAGATCAACGAGCTCGACTACCCAGGTGGGAAGCCACCTGAGGTAGACAACTACGACGAAGCCCTAGAGATCCCTGACAACAAAGAAACTCCCCAGGAGGGCTACACTACAAGCAAAGAAGATGGTTTCACTACTAATAATGAAAACAACATGGATAGTGAAAGTTCCATCATTGGATCGACGATCCCGGAAACGATGCCGAGCACGGGGCCCAATTCTCCCCAGCGGGGGGCATCCCGCAAAGGGAAACAGCCTTTGGAGTTACCCTGGAAAAGCCCCCATAAGAACCGATTTCTAAGTCGGGATCAGATCCCAGCGAAAAAGAAAGATGAAGCCAAGAGAAGAAAGGACAAGGCTCCCTCCCACAAAGAGGGATCAACACAAAAATGATTGTCATCTCGCTAAATGCTAGGGGGCTAACCGACCCCTCAAGAGCGGCCATCATTGGTCAATGGCTCCGCGACATTAGCTTAAAACCAGACATTATATGCATTCAAGAGATTAAAATTGACGGTGAAGACCTTCTGAAACGGCTTAGACAGGTTTCCTCGGCCCATGTGTGGATCCCAACAAAGCACCAACGGGGATCCGGTGGAACGGCTATCGGTGTTAAACAACCCTGGCTTGAAAAGCTTGAGAACTCCATTGAAGATGTAAATCACCGCTGGATTGCGGTTTCTTTTGGTGCTCCCCTCTGTGTTACTATGGTTTCTTTGTACGCCCCTAACGGGGATTTGGAGAGGCTGAACACTTGGACCTCTCTTGACTCGCTTCCCCACAACGTGCTTATTTGTGGAGACTTCAACATGGTGGAGGACCCTATGGACAGATGGATGGGCAAGGGCAGGGTCATCGACAGTCGGGAGAAAGAAACGTGGGACATGACCAAACTCCACTTGGATCTGGTCGAATTCAAAGACTCGAATGGCTTTTCCTGGTCGAATCTCCAAGCGGGCGAGGATCTGAGGAAAGCTAGACTTGATAGATGCTACATCTCTCAGAGTTTTACTCATCGGTGGGGCCACCCTTCCATCACGCAACGTACTGACCTCACCATCTCTGATCACTACCCGATCGTTATCACCTTTCAACCTTCCAACAGGACCCACAAGGCTCCATGGTTCCATGCCAACGCTTCCACCTTCTCTCTCCCCTCCGTCCATCATGAGATTACCGATGTGTGGAAGGTGGCGTTCGCCTCTGGCTTGGCCCCAGCCAAGTGCTGGAGAAGTGCGGTCGACAAGTCTCGCAAGATCATGATCAGAACTAAGAAGATGCTCGAGACAGTGCGGCGGGCTCGTAGGGAAGCGCTTTACCACAGACTCTGGAGACTCGAGGAGGAAGTAAACAAAGGAAAACACCAAGCCCAGAAAGGCCTCCGAAAAATCAGAGCGGCGTTGAGATACAAGGAAGAAATACAAAGGAAAAACTTGCAAATCTTCTTCAAGGAGTGGTGGGCTGGAAAAGCCGACAAACCCACCAAAGAGATGTGCAGTATCCTTAAAAGGAAACACAACAGAGAGACGATTCCCCTACTGCTAGACCCACATGGCAATGTATGCAACTCAGAAGAAGATAATGTTGGCATCATCGAAGGGCACTTCACGAGACTCCTGGGAACCTCGATCCCCCTCTCCCACCATAGAAGGGACTGCATGGCTGCCATCTCTAGGGTTTCCCCCCGGAGAATACCACCCAACCTCCACTCCCTGCTTCATGCCCCGATCTCTGAATCAGAAATCATTGAGGTCATTGATGCCCTCCCTCTCGGTAAAAGCCCGGGACCCGACGGACTCACTAACGAGTTTTTTAAATCCTTCAAGCTGGTGGTTGCCACCCCTCTTCGGATGGTTTGGCAAGAAGCGCTAAAATTTGGTGCTCTTCCTTCTTGTATAAATAACGGAATTATCAAGCTGATTCACAAGAAGGGGGAAAAAAACAGAATCGAGAACTGGCGGCCAATTACCATGCTTCAAACAGGTTACAAGATCGTCGCCAAAGTCATTGCCAACAGACTTGCATGCCACCTGAGATCTTGGCTTAGTGAGGACCAAAAAGGTTTCATCAAAGGCAGGTCCATCCTGGAAACCATTATGGATATTTGGGAAGGTATTCAATTTGCAAATGAGTCTAATCAAGATGTGGTCTTCCTCAAGATCGACTTTGACAAAGCCTACGATAGGCTAGAATGGGACTATATTCTGCAGTCGCTCCAGGACCTCGGATGTAGTCAGAAATTCACTAAGATGATCGCGACCCTTCTCGGCAACGCAACGACCCAAATTAACGTTAACGGCAAACTTTCGAAGGCGATCCATCTTAAAAGATCTATTAGACAAGGGTGCCCTCTTGCTCCCCTTCTCTTTGCCATCGCCACTGAGGGGCTGAGCAGACTCGTGGCTCATCATGTGGAGGCTGGCAATATCAAAGGCCTCCAGCTTCCTCATGATCACAATCAAATCATCATGAGACTTTTTGCCGACGATATGAACGCGTTCGTTCACAATGATAATACCAGCCTGGAGACTTTCTGGAGGTGTCTTGATACCTTTTGTGAGGCCTCTGGATCCAAAATCAACCACAATAAGACCGCCTTTAGGGCCATCGTGGGACATCAACCTGGCCTTCTCATTGATCATGGCTGTCAAATCATTCCGCAGGGCCAAATCTTTCGGCTACTTGGAATCCCCTTGGGGTTTGGCGTCTCTATGGAGCAGCGATGGAACTGGGTGCTGGCCAAACTTGAAAACAAGCTCAATTACTGGAGAGGCATGCAAATCAATCTCGCTGGACGGGCGATGGTTATCAACACGTTCCTCCTCTCGTCTACC
Organism: Ceratopteris richardii; assembly: GCA_020310875.1. Lineage (NCBI taxonomy): Eukaryota > Viridiplantae > Streptophyta > Polypodiopsida > Polypodiales > Pteridaceae > Ceratopteris > Ceratopteris richardii. The sequence continues at coordinate 19,944,785 of CM035443.1, read as the reverse complement.
ATCTATTTCCTTTCTTGCTGGAGACCGAATGAGCAAGGCCTGTCCAAACTGAATAGCACCTGCAGAAACTTTCTTTGGACGGGTGATCATAACAGAAGGGGGGTGCCTAAAATCAAATGGGCCATCTGCACCAGCCCTAGAGATAGCGGGGGGCTTGGCATCCTGGACATCGGGTGCATGGCTAACAAACTGGCAGCCAAATGGATGATTAAAGCTTGGTGCAATAAGGAGGCCTCGTGGGCCAAGCTGATCTTCAGAAACAAAAATGAGTTGGCCCTCACGGGGTTCCCGAACTGGAAGAACCTTGACATAATGACCCTACTATTCTCCCCGATTCCTGTCTTCCCGAAAGGCTCCACTCTCGTCTGCTCTCTTTGGAAGGGCTGGAATAAAGTCAAAAGCTTCACAAGAATCAGTGAGGACTGGAAGTGGGCGGCCGGAATCAGACAAAACGACTCTATCTGGTTTCCGATACATGGCATCCGGAGGGTGGAGTCGTGGAACATTCAAAATGCCAAGAAGTTATGGAACAAAGGATTCAAAAAATGGAAACACCTCTGGAAACATGACACCAACAGTTGGATCAACTACGAGGATATCGACCCTCGCATAAACATCTCCTACGAAGAATGGAACACCTTGCAAAGCAGATGCCTCGCTTGGGATCGTCACAAAACTCGCCTTCTCATGGGACAAGATGCTCCGAACGCGCGTGGTCTCAAATGGCACAATGGGAATAGCCTACTCAAAATCCCGAACATCAAAGAAACGACTGACCTCCAGATCAGCCTCAACAAGAAGTGGTGCCTGTCCTGGACGCGGCTTCGGTGGGACATGAAATTCATGGGTATCTGGCACCCACTTATAGAGATTAAGAAGTCGGTCCTCTTATGGCAAATTCTTCATCGAGGAATTTGGACTAACCATAAGGCAAGCAAAATTTGTGGGATCCCTCCGTGGTGCAAACGCTGCCACCGTGCAATCGAAGATGTCCCACACATCTTCCTTACTTGCCCCAACTCCTACAGAATCTGGCAGATGGTTGGACTGAAAATCAGAGTTCAGAAACAGCTTAACTGGAAACAAGTCCTTTTGGGTGAAGCGATTGGATGCTCTGCGGCTCTCTGGAACGCGATCAGAGGGGAAGTCCTGTGGAAAATTTGGCGGGAGCGGTGTGCTCTCAACTTCGGCGACCCCCCCAGGGAGTGGTCGATTGAAAAATCTCTTTTCCTCCTTGGCAAAAGGATTGTCAACAGTAAGAAATCCCCCCCCTTCAGGCACCACCAAGTCCTCCTTTTGATCAACAACAAGCTCAAACCCAAGTGGGTCCCGCATGAGGGCGACGAGAGGGTGATCAACCTTCTTTGTACTGCAACCTAGGAATCAACCAAGCTTCCCCTGCTTTGTGGGATTCGGGGGGTCCCGTGGGCACTAGTCCCCTTCTATTGTACCTTTGTTTCTTAATTTAATTCAAGTCCGGGAGAGTAGGCTATTGCCGAACTTCCTTTATATTAAAAAAAAAAAGTGCAAAGTGTTTAGGTGCTTGAAACAGTTTCTAGTTTTGGCTATATATCTATTTGTATGTAAAATGGGCACCCTCTGTTTTGATTGAGGGGGGGAATATATGTCTTCTAACTTTAATGCATTTCTAGCTGAATGTGGGATAAAACATCAGTGTATAGTGCTATATACACCTCAATTGAATGGAGTTGCTCAAAGGAGGAATAGGTCAATCATGGAGATGGCGAGGTGTATGGTACAAAGGTTGGCTTTACCACATAGTTTTTGGCTTGAAGTTGTTATGTGTGAAGCATATGTACTTAAGAATATTGCTAATTTTTAAGGTTGATCTGCATGCATCATTTGAGATGTTTGATTTGGGGAATTTGAATCATTATTTGAGCATTCAATTTATGCAAGTTGATGTCGGAATAGCTTTGTGTCAGACGAAATATATTGGCACATTATTGGAGCATTTTTGCCTTGAAGACTGTAAACCTATTGCCACTCCTATGGAGACAAGATTATGATTGAGTCTTCATGACTCTGAAGATACATTTGACATTGTTCTTTATCATGAGGTTGTTGGATGCTTGATTTACTTATGCATTACTTGGGCAAATATTTAGTTTTTTGTGTCACAGATGAGCAGGTTTATGCATTGCCCAGCTATCAAGCATTGGGAGGTCGTTAAGCACATCTTTCGCTACTTGAGTGGTACCCGACTACTTGGATTGTTATATCCCAAGGGGGATCACTACCACCATATTTACATGCTTTTTCGAACTTTGACTGGGATGGTTGCTATGACACTCATGTGTTCACTAGTGGTTTCTGCTTCATGCTTGGTAGCTGATGCATATCTTGGTTGAGCAAGAAGCACCCTACTATATCCACTTGTAGTTGAGGGCAGCTTTCATAGCAATTATTGAGTATATGTGGCTCAAATGCCTTATGGTTGATTTCAGTGTTGGTCACTCTTGTGCCACCACCATCTTCAGTGAGAGTTTCAGGGCATTGGCAATTGGGAGAAACCCTCTGTTCCATGCTCGCACTAAGCACATTGAGCGGCACTATCATTTTGTCAAGAAGAGGTTCTCTCCTAGAGACATTAGTTTGGCATATGTGCCCACACAGGAGCACATTGTAGACCTTTTCACAAAGGCTCTACCTAGGGAGAAGTTTGAAGCTTTCCATAAAGCTTTGGGCTTACTTCCTTTTGCGGATTCATTCCACATAGCCTGGCACCTCTTTATACATGATTGCCAGATCCTTGTTCATTGCACAATTCCCAGGGGGATTTGTTGATATATTTAGGTAGTGATGTGTTTGAACACACTAGGACCACCAGAGCACACTTTTTCCTCTTTAGGGGGTTTTTTCCCTGCTTTGTATATACACCTATAGCCCTAATGAGTTACTTATCTTTGTACATTCTAGTGGTAATACATTCAGTATTATGTGTTGTGCTCCAAGCTTCTTCTTCTTCCTTCTGTTGTTCGTGTGCTTCCACACATCTCAAACTCCAACAGATTCAAGTTATAAATTTAGAATCTTTACAAGTGGAAGGAGAATCATGTTTCATATCCATGCTTGAGGTTTCAAACCTATGTGCCATCCACATCAATAGGGTTACTATAAAACACAAGGACATAGAATTACCTAGGAGGATTAGGGGTTACCATAGATAATATGTGTAATCAATCCCTTCATATAAGAGATTTTTTGTAACCCTGACTATTTTGAGCGAAACTTGATATTTTTTACTTCCATGTTGTGGTCTATTATCATTTTTCATGTTGTTTTATTTTGTAAACTTGCACAATTATGAGATTTTGTACATTGTGTCACTTATATCAAAAAAATTCGAAATAAAGCTTATCCAATGATCCCTTCTTAAAAAATTGTATCATTATACAAACAAATAATTCCTAGCCACAAAAATGAGGAGGAGCCATTCCAAAATGTTTAGAACTTTGACCCTTATTTTTGTGGCTATGTGTTACTTGGCCTTAAAAGCATGTTTGAGATCATGGTTGGTATGTAAATAAGGGTGATGGATGAAATGATTTAATCCTTTTGCACTACATTGAAAATATAAATTCTTAAATACCATTACCTTTTGTATACATAAGAATGAGTCCACATTTGTACCTAATAGACACTCCATTTCATGTTTATCTAGTTTTAACTAGTTTTATTTGGGTACTATGTCCTTCTAACTTGTATTCATTGTCCTTCAAGTGGGATTATCACACATATAATGCAAACCATCCTTCAACTCTATATAAGGACATCCTAGCCCCACTTTGTACTTGGTTAGAAGCTTGGGGAGCATATTTCCTGCTCTTGACAAGCTAACTATTATCTACGTTTGGTTTCCCATTTCATGGTCTATGCACTTTAAATCTCACAATCTTTTCATTTTATGAGTACACTCTTCATTTCAGTTTGTTTTCACATGTGTACTCTCCACATGACATTAGTGAACTAGATGGATGTCTTGGAAATTATTTTGGTGGTCCATTTGGTGGTGGTAGTGCTTGTTTTGGAGATAATCCTTCCATCACATAGGAAGGAATTTCTTTCCACCAAGCACATGCTCATAAAGAACTTTGTGTAACAATATTGTGCCCATTTGCCCACCATCTACTCCTCTCCATCCATTGCCCACCTTTTTTCATCATTTTCCCTCAATCCCAACCTCTTTATGGGAAACTTTGATGGTTTCTTTCATTTTTTTTTTGTGATTTGTTTCTAGTGGATCTCAAGTTTTCGAAGTGTTTATAAACACTTTGAATTTGATTTTGGTGACTTCTAGAATTAATTGGTGTTAGTTTTTTATGTATTTTAAACTTTAAAGAGCTTATGAGCACTATTTGCTAGTCGTTTAACTATATGTCTGAAACGTTTCGATTCATTTTCATGTCATTTTTTCACTCATTCTATGTATACACACTTCGCTCATTGATCTCTAAGTCATACACCAATAATTGCTTCTCTCACTTTCTTGCATGTGCATCTATGATGCATTATCGCAATAACCCATTGTCCGAGATTTTGAAGCTTCTCTAGTCCAATTGCTTATTGCTCAGAACCTTAGATCTATGGTTCTTACCCGCACACATAGCAATCATGAAGCTGACATGCAAACAACATTCCAATCTATCATTGGAGATAAGTGAGAATAGCAAGGAATTCACCTGTATATTTCATCTCCTCAAACCAAGTGTTGAAAGCTTCTTGTTAATGGATGTGAATCTTTTGAAGCCTTTAAGACATACAAGACATGTTGCACCATTTTCTCTTCTAAAAAATCAAAGGGAATCAGAAAATAAGATATGTCTAAATGTGACATCTTAATCCAATCTTCTACAACTGGATATAGAGAGGAGAAGCATAGTGGAAAGAGACCACAATGAGCAGGGTTTGTAATATTTGGAGACCACAATGGGCAATTGCACATTTAGAAATAGAGAAAACGTCTTAGAGCTAAGATTCTCCACACAAGACATATCTCTCAAAAAGAGAGACACAAAGAGAGAGAGAGAGAGATTCCATCTCTGTTACTATTGCATCACTTGTAGTACAACTTCTCATAAGTGATTTCCTAGATCTAGCCTATCTCTATTTTAGCGACAGTTGAAGTATCTAACAAAGATCTATCTGCTATGAATATCTTACATGTGTCGAGCGATTGGAATTTCCAAATTTGGTATGGATCTCTGCTTTTCCTTATAATGGGGGTGTTAGAACTTAGAGAACCATATATAATTTGTAGTCGATCACTTTAGTGTGGAGTATTCAGTATATCTAACACCACTTGTGCATGTGCATAACTATCAATATCTAGTTAGCTCTTTATATTATCTTCCAAAAACTAGACCTCACATTGCATATGAAGTTGGGGTTCTCATCCAATTTGCCCATTTTCCATGTCACACACATGGAAGGTTAGTTTGCTACCTTTCCCTCACACAAGATCATGGTCTTTTGGTGTAAAAGGGGAGTTAATCTTGTATGATATATTGAATGAGTTTTGGTTGTGATCTTGATTGTTAATGGTCTACTTCTAGGTATATATTCTTTCTTAACTCAAGGTCCATCTCCTAGGAAATTAGGAACTAGCCTAGAATTGCTCTTTCATCGACAAAGCTTGAGTACTAAGCAATCAATTTGGTAGAATGTGAGGCCATAGTACTTTCTAGTATACTCCTACATGCATTCCCATAGACAGTCAGTCAACCTTGGCCATTTTCAAGAGTCCCCATGCTTGAACCAATCACATCAAGATCTAGTACCACTACATTTGGAAGAAGATCATGTCTCGTTAGATTACTCCGGATTAGTGTACCTCTCAAGAGAACATGGTGGACATGTTCACAAAGGTGCTACCTTCAATGCTACTCCAGCACTTGGTGGACCTCTATAACATTCAATCACTCCAAAATGGAGCTATAGAGGGGTTTTTGAGGACATGATCTGATCTATTTTATTACCTTTTGTATCCATAAAAATGCATCTCCATTTTGTATCTAGGAGACATTCCATTTCATAGTTACTTAGTTTTTTCTAGTTGTATTGGGATACCTTTCCATTTTTGTCTACCTTATATTCATTCTCCTTCAAGCTGAATTATCCCACATATGATGTATTTTGAAGGCTCTTCTCCAACTCTATATAAGAAACCAAGTGTTGAAAGCTTCGTATTAATGGATGTGAATCTTGTGAAGCCTTTAATAGGAAAACAAGACTTGTTGCTAGAGGAAAAGCATAGTGGAAAGAGACCACAATGCGAAAGGTGTCTAATCTTTAGAGGCCACAATGGATAATTGCACATTCACAAACAAAGAAAAAGCCTTTGAGATAAAATTATCCACCCAAACCATATCTCTTAAAGAGAGAGAGAGAGAGATAGAGAGAGAAATAGAGAGAGAGAGAGAATCCATCTCTTTGAGATTGCATCACTTGTAGTACAACTTCTTATGAATGATTTCCTAGATCTAGCCTACCTATATTGTGGGGATATTTGAAGTATCTAACGAAGATCTATCTTCTATACTATCTTACACGTTTAGAGTGATTAAAATTTTTGAATCTAGTAGAGAAGGGAGGTGAATTGAATGCAAGTATGGACCTCTATTCTAGAGGATAGAATCCATCTCTAGGAATGTGCCAAATCTCCTCTTTGCCCTAAAGACCAAAAGATAGAACCATCTCACTATGATAGAGAGAGAGAGAGGGAGATTAAGTGAGGATTATGAAAAGCATAGTCGTGATGAAGAGAAGCATCAACTACTTTTCTGGAGTGGTGAAGAAGATGTTTTGATAAGGTTTGATACCACTTGTAGTTCATGACTACACGTGCACTTAGGTATAATCATATGCATCATGAGCCATATCTCACAAAAATTGTAGCACATGACTTTACCCATGTGGCACACATATTTCTTAAGCTTTTAACTTTGAGCATATGTTACCATCAAGAGTCACACATATACCTCACCTAACTTGGAACTTAGAGTTCCATAAATATGTGGATATCATAATGGGCTTCTCCTAATAATGGCATCTTTTCATTTTATTCTACCTTATATTCATTCTCCAACAAGGGGAAATATGCCAATATGATGTACTTTAGAGGGCCTCCCCTGACTCTATATAAAAAGAGCCTCTCTCCCACTTTATAGTGTGAGCATCTTGGAGATCATACTCCATGCTTTTGTCAAGATCACTCTAATCCATGTGACTTTTCAACTTTCATGGTCTACACGTTTTGAGTCTCACACTCTTTTCATTTTGTACACTCTTAATTTCATCTTGCTTCTGCATGTGTGCTCTCTACATACTCAAATACTTGAGGTACTAAATCCAAGAAAATTCTCATGGGTTTGTTGCATCAATATAAATGGAAAGCTTAAAACATCCATCTGCTAAGATGTCACACTATGTGCTTCAATGTCCAAGGGAAGCCAAACAAATATTTGCCACAAAACACGTGATGAGGTCCTATAGAAAGTTTTTATAGAAGGAAGTTTGCTTGTGGCTTCATCATCGGCATTTTAATTGATAAAAGAACAAGTACATGACAGATAAAAGTGCCCATGGGATCCCACTACTCGACAAAGCATGGAAAACATTGGATAGTGTTCCCCAATTTCTCATGTTACATAGAAGTTCAATGATGTTATAGTGAGGGCCACTCATGAGGAGAATCAAGAGCTTATAATATGTTAGAAGGAATTTCAATGAAGTTCATTGACCCCATGGGTCATGCATGTACTTTTCAGCTTCTTATTTCCCAAGAAAACGTCCTATGGTGTTTAAAAGGAGGGGATTTCTTAAAATAACATATCCTCTACCAAGAAAGAAAAGGTATGTAACGATTGACCATTCTTTTGAAGCTTCATTGAAATTGGCTGCACATATTTTCTCCAAATCTTCCATAGAGCTTGCACATATTTCTCTCCAAATCTTCCATAGAGCTTCCCCTCTGATGGTGTTCCAAAATGCACAAGAGCACCCAATAATTTGACCCACAATGACTTGGTTCCAATGGATTTCCTCTTTGACCTTCAATACCTCCTCAAAGTGAGAAGGTCAAGATACTCCCACCTAGGGAGCCCTTTAAAGTAAGTACATACTTGCTTTTGAGGAACAATTTAGCCCATGATGCTTCCAAATTGCACCATGGTTTGATCATCATTTAGTGGTGATTTTATTGGCAATCATCACAATATCTAGAATTCCCAAGCCACAATTTTCGTTTCGGGTCATACACAAGTCCTATTTGACCTTGGGAATAGCCCTCCTATCGCGATCCACCATCCAAAAGAAAATTTATGTGGGAACTTTCCAAGTTTAATAAATCTTTGTCTTTTTTCCTCCAAGACTCCAAAAAGCAAGTTATTGATAAAAGCAAGAAAGATTTAATCACCATAGTAGGCCCAACCAATTTGCATTGCATGCTTTTCTAGTAGGTTAAATTAATATTAAAGTTTTCTGAGAACATGATTCCATCTCTCTCCCATAGAAACATCAAATCCCATTGGTATTCTTAGCAACCTAAACATTTTTCCATAGGGAGCTCCAAGTTGTGCTCCTTCATTAAGAATTGTGGGGTGGGCCTTGCCATGGCCTTGAAAAGAGTCTTAGAGTGGTTTATCCTAGAGCCAGAGGAAATCCAAAAGGTGTTAAGGAAATGCAAGAAGGCCGCAATGCTATTGCTTTCATTTGATACAAAAGCATTCATATTATTTGTGAAGAGTCTCAATAGCATCAGTTTCTACCTGTGGGGAAGCAATGAACCCTAGATCCCAAGCTGAACCAAATGGTTAACCAAGTAGCTAAGTTCATTAGTAGAAATAGCAAATAGAAGAGGAGGAAGGGGGAATATCTATCTAATAGACCTCTTTAATCTAATCGCATGTGGGAGTTGACCATTTATGCTAATACACACAGTAGCATTATCCAAACAACATAGAGATCATTTTGATGAATCTAAGCTCGCACCTGATCATTCAATGATTTTAGAATCAAATCCCACTCCACATGATCATAGGTGTGGTTAAAATCTACCTTGATGAAAAGAAAATCTTGGGAAGACTCCTTAGCAAAATCAAGATCTTGCTACACATTGACAATGGCCTCCAAGATGGAGCAACCTTTACTGAATCCCTTTTGATCGTCATAGAGCGAGCATGAGAGATGAACCAAATCGGATTCACCATGACATTTTCAATGACCTTATAGCTTGTTTGCAACATTGTGTTGGGGTCTCTTCGATGCTTTACTTTCTCTCCTACTAGAGACCAAAATACCAAGATATCTTTAAACTCAAGAGAATTTGAAGGAAATTCCTCTAGATGGGTGACCCTAACAGGAGGGGTATCCCCAAAAGTAAATGGAATACTTGCCTTAGCCAAAAGCATCACGGTGTTTTGGGCATTCTAGAAATCAAATTACTGGCCAAAAAGTCAGTGGAAAAATAGTAAATTGAAGCATGGAGCAATAGTGAGGCCTCTTGGGCCAAGCTTTTCTTTTTTTCAAATAGGAATAATCTTAAAATTTTAGGCCTCACAAGGTAGAAGGATCGCAACCTTCTCACCACATTGTTCTCCCTATTTTTGGTGACTCATAGAGGCCCAAGCCTTGTTTGTGCTCTATGGTGTACTTGGAACAAGGTTAAACATTTTAATAAAAACAATGAAGATTGGAAATGGGCTACGGTAATAGATAGAATGAATTGGTATGGTTTCCTATCAAGGGCATCAAAGGTGTGGAGTCTTCAAACCTGTGAAAAGCTAGGAAGCTTTGAAACAAAGGCTTCCGCTTGTGGAAACATAGATGGGACCAAGAAACTTGTCAGTGGATTACATTCAAGGACCCTAATCTAGCGAAAAGAGTGGACTATGAAGAATGGTGTCTATTGCAAAGAAGATTCAATGCTTGGGAGTGCTTGAGGAATCGCCTCCTCATTGGTCAAGACTCTTCTCACCCTGATGGTTTGTGATGGAACAATGGCAATAGCCTTCAAAAAATCTCAAGATTGACGTAGGATGTGGAATTTCATGTCATGCTCAATAGGAAGTGATGTCTGTATTGGTTAGGCTAGAGGTGGGACTCTAAGTTCCAATCCCTTTGGCACCCCCTCATTGACATAAAAATGTCTATGCTTATGTGTAAAATCCTACACCATGGTATGTGGACTAATGTAAAAGCTAAAACGATTTATGGTGTCCCCTAGTGGTGCAAATGATGCCTTCGGGGCATGGAAGAATTGGGACACCTATTCTATTCATGCCTCAAATCAATAACGATTTGGCAGGCCCTTGAAGGAATCATGTTGTTACAGGGACATGTCAACTCGAAGCAAGCTTTGTTAGGCGAAGCGATCGGATGTTCCTCAGCACTATGGAATGCAATAAGAGGGGAGACTCTATGGAAAATATGGAAAGAGAGGTGTGCAGCCAACTTTGGAATCTCTCATAAAGAATGGTAGATCGAAAAATCTCTTTTCCTTTTAGGCAAAAGAATCTCCAATTGTAAGAAGCCTCTGCCCTTTAGACATCATAGTGTGTTCTTCCTACAGTGCAACAAGATAAAAAATAAGTGGGCCCCACATGAGGGGGATGAGAGGATTATAAACCTTCTTTGTCAAATTCTCTAGTAATCTATTATTATCCCCTACTTTGTGGGGATAGGGGGTCCCATGGGTGTTAGACCTGTTCACTTGTATAGCTATAATTTCTTTTAAATAAAGTTTGGAAGAGTAGGTTGTCTCAAACTTTCCTTTTTTTTTTTACAAATCGTGATCAGCCTCCAACTTTCTATCTTTTATTTTCTTGTTTTTTTGTTTGAATTAGTTTTATAACTCCTCGTGATTTCGTGGCAAGCCCTTTTTAAGTCTTCCTTTAATCATATAAATGCATGATTCCTAGTTGAGAGCCCATTATGTGTCATTTACGCATGTTTTGGAACCCTCGTAACATACAAATAAGGTTGACGGATGATATGACTTGCCTTTCTTCGCTCCAATGCTTGAAGTACTCATTGCAAGATGATTTTCATGGCTATATTGCTCCAATACATATGCCAAGCTTCAAACATCCATTACATGTACCAAAATGTCACACCATGTGCTCATATGGCTAAGAGAACCCAAAAAAGAAAGAACTATCACAAAAATGGGGGTGGACAATCTACAAACGTTTTGTTGGCCTTGCACACATTTCTATAGAAATTGTTTTTTGGTCTATCTTAGCCACACAGTGTATGGTTGGTATCTCATACCACATTATATGTCCTCTACACATGTTTATAGGGTAAATATGTCTCCAATGAAGAAATCAAGCCACGCACGAATCCCTAAATGCATTATGCACAAGAACATAGCATCTTAAATTTACGCATTTAAACATAACAACTTCAAAAGACACTATGGAAAGAGGAAGAACATTTGATCGAAATGTTTTTTTCTCATGAATTGTTAAGAATACATAAATTGGATCTGAGTTTCTTAATGACTCTGTTTTGGAGCTCCAAGGCCATAGATAGAATATAAGCCGAACCAAATTTTGATATATTATCACTATTGATTCATCCTTAACCCTAGAGAGTTTCTTATTTTTCCGACAATGTTTTGGCCAAAGTTTGAACCTAAAGTTCTAATCAATGGACTTGATAATCGAAAAACTACAATTGGTCCTTTATCTAATGGTTGATAACCATTATAAGAATTTCACTCAAGGCCTTCAGACACCATGCCATGAAGTGCCCTTGAAGACTAAAAACTTTATGAACAATCACAAAATTTTGTTTGGGAAGTTTCCCGATGTAGTTTGCAAGCGAGGGTCCACCTCCGTGAGGCACTCGATCCCCTTCTTTGTTGGCCACAAACGTGTGAACTTCTATCGCATCCTATTCCTTAGACTAGCGTTTGCAAGAGGTTCTAAGAAATGAATGACAACAAATTGAAATACTCGTCGGTGTTCCTCTTCTCCTCTCGTTGGAAGATATAAATTAGTAGTAGAGTGGAAATCTCACTCTCCTTATCTATTGGTAAGCTAGGAATCTTTAACTCTAATATTCTTTCTTTGGCATTATTGAAATTCTCTAAAGTGACATGAACATGTTCAGTTGTAAGTACATCACAAACCACTTGTATTGTATCTGCCATTGAGCCACAATATGGCAAACACATCTTTTCCAAAACATAGAGCTGATATCCAACGAACATTATATCATGGTACAAAATAGGCTTAGGCATTCATGGACATGAAGAATGCCTTTTTGACATCATGCAAAAACAAATATTCTTTCTTGTAAAAAAGGACTTCTAAGAAAGCATCTAATTCCACCTCTGGTATAGTCCATCTTGGCTAGGCAAAGGTGGATGGTAAGATCACTTTTTCCAATTTGTCCTCACTTCATTGGCAAGAGATAAGAATACAAGCCAAGCAATCTAATGTGAGATCTGTTTTCTTTATCGAATTTATAAGATCAATTGCGCCCTTTACATTTTAGTATACACCTAAGCTTAAAAATAGCCCTAAATCTTTGTTTACACTCTGATTTGAGCTCTAAAACATATCAAAAAATTTAGGCCCCCATTGATCCCATCTTCTTTACACTGTTTTTTCTTTAGAAGCTTGCACATTTCTTTAGCTCTTTTTTCTGATTTCCCTATGCACCACTCATTAAATTTTATCGAAAGCTTCTTGCTATTGGTTTCTTCTTGGTATCCAAACATACTCATGATCTTCACTAGGCCTCTTTGCTGATGAGTGTCACCTTTATGAACTTCATTCCCAAGCTTAAATACTCTTTTGTTCTTAATGAACTCTCCAGATCTACATGATTTCCTTCCTTGTGTGCAAAAGGATAGCACGTGACATATTGACTATGAAATACCAATATTTAGAGAGAGACGAATGGAAAATGAAGGCTTGGTTCCACACCTAAGTGATCTCTTGTTGAACTGAAGGAAAGGAAAAAGCCATCCGATCGGTGTGGAACCAAGGGCTTTCCTAATCCTTCTCGAAGGCTTAAAAACATGACAATAGAAGGGTAGTGGTTTGATATAAGAATATCCAGTGAATGTGCAGAGCCCCTAAAGATCAATAGTGCTCTCGGATAGCCTTGCATAAATTATCGTCTGATTAAAGATTGGACCAAGAAAAGTATTAGGTGTCCTTTACCTCCACCGGATCCTTCTCAAGGTAAGTATATGTGGTCCCATCTTGCTTTTTTCTCACCATCAATGACTCCGCCTTTTTCGTCTTACCTATGCATGAGGATTTCCACCATGTTAAATTCTCCACAAAGAATAATATCCGCGAAAAGGAATCTAACAGCTTCCAAGTGTCCATTCTACAAATATCTTCATTGGGATCAAAGCAATGGAAACGGGATGTAAAGCATCAAAGGAAATCGCCATCTACTCATCATGCGGGTTCGTAATGCGTCCCAAGCGATACGAAGGTTAGTATGGCTTGGAGCCAATAAGCTCTCCCCATTTCCTCTAAGAGAATGGTGGAGAAGCAACAATGCAAGAAACAGATTTTCTGGAGTCTTTCAGAAAGTTCCGTCCCATCAATATTGACTTCTTGAAGCCAAATAGATTTTGCGTTTATGTTTTCTTCTTGAATCCATTGACCAATAGTGGCTGCTCTATGGGGTTCCTGAGTCCTCGAACTTTGAAGGAGATAATGATCATTTTCACATGATCAGGCCTTTCTACTCGAGGTGTTTTATCCCTTCTTTCGTTGTTTTGATATAAAAATCTTTGAGAGACATGAATTTCCCTTTAAATGGGCTCTTCGATGGAAACTATATTGGGAACTTGAATTCTTGAGTGCTTGAAAACTGTTTAAAAGTATCTAGTATAGAGAATCGAATGACCAAATAAAACACAACGATCCAAAAATCGAACTCTCATTTTGTAGGTTATCTTCCTTCATTGCGGTGTGTAATCTTGTTGATTGTCCTCTTCAATTGTGGTTAATTCCTCTAGCACTTTATCCTCCTCTCAGGTTTGGAAGCTCCACCTAGAGTGGGTGCTTGAGAGGTTTCGATTTAATAGGACATGATCCTGAAACCACTTAAATGAACACATGGTTTTGCACGAAACTTTCCTTATGACAATATATAGAGCCTTAAACGCCATTTCCATGTTTTCGAAGAGAAGAAGGATATGGTTTTCCGACGCAAACTAAGGAATTTTTTATGATGGTTCCTTGAGGGAACCATTCCATATCTAGCCATTGATAAAAAGACTCCACCAACGGGTGTGGGCGGAATAGCCAGCTGATAAGATATGATTTGTTTTTTAATTAAAAAAAAGAAGCTTTAAATTAAAAACAAGGAAAACATACAAGAACATTAGGGAAAATATATAAAGGGTAATAGTCTTTTTGTCCCTTTCATGGGGGACCCATTTGTTTTTCTATCTTGTTTTTTTCTATAATAAACATCATGTGGTGCCTAAAAGGTAGACACTTTTTATAACAATGGATTCTTCTTCCTCAATAGGATAGGGACTTCTCAATAGACCACTCCCTAGGTTGATTGCCAAAGTTGATCATGTCTTTCATTCCAAAGTGCTTCACCCCTAAGGGCATTTCACTGAGAAGACAAACACCCGATTGCTTCTTCAGGAAGAGCTTACTTCAAGTTTACTTGATGTGAAGAGTAAAGGAGCTTGTTGAGGTGTTGCCAACTCGGAAACTCCAAGTACAAGAGAAGAAAAAGTTTCCAAAGTCTTCCCTACCACTCGTCCAGCGCTTACACCAAGGGGGAGCAACATAAAATTCACTACCTTTGACACTGATCCATTCTCTATGCAAAATGTGCCACATTAGTACTCTTTTATTATTTTCAATAAGATGATGTCTTGAATCCTTGAATCCTTGAACTTGAATTTCCATCTGATCCATGACCACTTCATACACCAATTATTGCTATGAGAGTGAAGAAATTCCACGCGTCCTTTAATTCTCAGGATATCATGCATCTTCTCGCCACCCTTCTTAGACCCACCGATTAGTGGGTTATTGGCGTAGCATGAGGCAATACAAAGATTCATCTCAAGCATTGATTTTGTTTCTTAATACGCACAAGTCTACAAACTCCACTCTATCTTGGTTCCGTATTTTTTTCCACTATAGGAACCCTTAATCCAAAGCCACTTAGCTCTTTCAAGTTTTCTATCTCCACACTCAGGTTACCAAACATAGGGAACCAAATACAGTGGTTCTGCATAATCCCAAGACTCCACTGCCAATTGTGGTTAATGGTGTACAATGGCTTCATTTGGTTCCATCCTTTCCATAGGGATCATACAACATTAGAATTCTTCGGGAAAATCCGATATGGAAGGAACAATAAAGTAATTCGGTTGAATCATTTTCATATGTGGATCTAAGAAAGGCTTCTACTATTTTTGGAAATCACTTTGGAAATTGGCCCAAGAATATTCACTTCAATCATCCATGTAGCCACCATATTATTGGCCATGGCTTCTACATTCAGGATGCCTAGACCATTGTATCCTTCAAGTTAGAGCACATTTCCCATTTAATGTTCAAAACTCCTCTTATTTTGGGAACCCCCATCCAAAGGAAGTTTCTCTAGATCCTTTCCAACTTCAGAAACTCCTTATTGTTTGGCCTCGAACATGCCAATAAGTAGATGATATAGGAAATAAGGAAGGTGTTGGAAAAAAATTTCAAACCTATCAAGAACCAACTCCGACCTTTGACCGATGGAAATACCAAATCCTAATGGGATGCCAAGCACCCAAAAGACTTGGACATTGGGAAGCTCGTAACATCCTTCTACCTGAATAACTTGCAAGGGAGGTCCATGAAGGCACCTGTAATGGTCTTGAAGTGGTCAATTAAATCTCGATCTACAGGCTTCACAGAAAGCATCGATGCAAGTGGGAGACACAGTGAGTGTCATTTTGTAGGGATGTGTTGGAGTCATCAACTAAGATTTTAAGGATCATAGAATCTTAGCTTTGGGAGAGCTAGAGACTTTGCATGTGTGCTGAACAAACTAGATTGTTAAAGAGGCAGTTGAGATCGTGATGGTGATAGCAAAGAACAATGGTATGAGTGGACCACCTTGCCTCACGAGCTAGAATTTCTTAAGCTCCTCCTCTTGTTTTTTTGTTTTTCACCCTTGGGAGAGAGAAGAGAAGGGGTTAATATCGAAAAAAGGGATGTTGTTCAAGTCCGTGTAGCCTAGTGGTTTGACACCTTGAATCTTTGGGAGGAAGTCTTGAGTTCAAGTCTTGGATGGACATATCTCTGAGTTCCTCAAAGATGGGTGAGGTTGGGTGTTTCCTATTCATTGTACTCTCAGAAAAAAAAGACTAGAGAGAGAAAAGAGGAAAGTTTTTTCCATTCGCTTTATTTCCCACTTGAGGGGTCACATTAATGATTACTATAGACTGAGCTTCCACATCTTGCAGAGTCAAGAGCCTCGTTTTCCATTGTCTTGAGTCACCCAACCCGCCTGAAAGCCGGCAAGTGCTGCAAAACGGGGAACCGCGGAAAAAAAACATGAGAGAGAGAGAGAGAGAACAACAAAAGAGGAGGAGCACAAACGGAATTGCATACCTTTGCCACAAAACCAAACCTCAAGAAGACAGCGGTTCATCACCTTCACCACAAAAAGCCAAGATAAAACATTCCACCAAACATATAGCCTGAGTCTACAAGCAGCCACCACAATGAACTCAGCAGAAGAGAAGTCGAGTCCAGCAGACAACAAACCTTGACAAAGATGGATTCAACAATGAAGGAATGATTAATTTCTCAGTACTCGGCAGATCTCGATATGGTTCCTGAATTTTCGGAGTCCACCAATCCGACATGGCAACCATTAGAAGGAAATGTCGCGACCTGCACCGAATGTGACGAGCGGACCAATATTCCAACACGACGATGTATCGCCAAAACCAAAACAGTCGACTGTCATGAAATAAAATGGGGACATGACTTGTCATTCATGTAAGGGAGGACATGTCGCAGAGCTAGATGACCGATCACAGCCAAAACGATCGATCACCAAGAAAAGGACACCACAACAACAAATGACCATGGTCCAAATTATGTTGCTCAACCCCTTTTTTTGTCTTGCACTGTACATACAATGTTCTTTCTCTGTTGTCTATTTCTCTATTGTCTGTCGACTTAAGTTATCAAGTGATGAAAGTAAAGACTTTATTTCTCTCAACTGAAGATGAAATTCTTATTTACTTTTTGTTTTCCCTTTGTTTCCGCCACAGGTCTTTGCTCCTTGAAGATGCTCAACTTATCAGCGTGCACATGTCTCAAGACACTCTCCTCCCTTCCCACGACCCTCGAGCGACTGGTTCTGATCGGATGCACACAACCGGAGTTTGTGGATTTGGGGAGTGATAGTTTCACGAATTTGAAGCGATTGGATATTCGTGGATGTCCTCGCTTAAGAAGTCTCCCACCAGAAATTGAAAGTAGGTGACCACGGAGCATACTGTGTTATCTGTATACATGCATTCTTTGGGCGTCTCTGCACTATCACGCAGTTAAAAATACAAAAATTAGATATAATTCGTTCCTTGTGGTTTTGTTTCGCGCTTTGGTTTTCACGTCTTCCCGCACTTACAATCCAAAGAGATTAATGGGACAAACTTCTCTTCAACTTCATCATCGAGGACAAATGTGAGAAAGCTGCTCCTTGAGAGATGTTAGGTCAAATGGAAGAATGGCGGTCACGTAAAAGAGATGCAGAATGTTAGGGGTCAGTACAGCATTGCGATATCAAGCTCAACATTTGATGATCTAGGATGACACATATTACTTGTTCATTTCTTTCACATATATAGTGGTCACACCATATATGTCAGGGATACTTCATTGAGCTTTACTAGATCTATCTATCAAGAGTGATGGCACATTTGTTTTCCTTTTATTTTTTAATAAAGGAAGTTCGGCCTTAGCCTACTTTCTCGAACTTGTATTAATTCAAAGAAAAGTACAAGTGAAGGGAACTAGTGTCCAGGGGACCCCTCAAATCCCACAGAGCAGGGGTAGATTTTACATGGTTTAGATGGCATTATAAAGAAGGTTATCACCCTCTCATCACCCTCATGTGGGGCCCACTTGGGTTTAAGCTTGTCATTCATGAGAACTGGAGCACTTGATGATACCTTAAGGGGGGAGGGGGTTTCTTATAGTTAGCGATTCTTTTGCCGAGGAGGAATAAACATTTCTCAATCGACCACTCTTTGAGGGAGTCGCCAAAGTTATAAGCACATCTTTCCTGCCAAATCTTGCACATGGTCTCCCCTCTGATGGCAATCCAGAGAGTCATGGAGCAGTCGATCCCTTCTCCAAGCAAATCTTGTTTCCAACTGATATGTTTCTATAGTCTACTTTTCTTTGCGACAATCTGCGAGAGCCTCTTGGAGTTGGGACAAGTAAAGAAGATGTGAGCAACATCTTTAATGGACCGGTAGACACATTTGTTTTCTTGCGAGTTCACTCATTTGTGGACATTAGGACTTTTCTTATGTAGTGTTCTTTATATATTGCACTTGTTGTATTGTTGTTTTCGATCATTCTTGTACATTCCTTTTATGTAATAGAAAAAAAAGAAGAAAAAGAAGATCATTCTTCCTTGCCTCAATCTATGTGTGTGCTCCTCTTTGATTGTGAGAGTGTGTGTGTGTGAGCTCTCTTCCTTATCCCTTCTCATGACACTACATTGTTGCCACCTCAACCATGCTCGTTCTTTCCAAACAATGATCACGGAAATAATGATGTACATGCATGTTTTGGGAGCTCTAAGCCATCAATATATGTTCATGAAATTGATTGAACTCTCATTTTCACACAAAGATGTATTGTATCGGGTACATCATGGTTGTTATAGGCTACTCGTTTCTTAGATTATTATTATTATTCAAATAATTCATCAATGTCAGGAACCTATGTGCAAACCTTGCCCTTTTTCCATGGCTATGTCATTCTCATTGTCACTTGAGAAATCGGAAAACATACTTTCCTTGCTTGAATATTCTTCAATGAAGATCAATGTAGTTTGGATCTCTCATCCCCATGATCACGTAGAGTGACATATGAAAATTTCATTCCCCTCGTATTCAATAGCTTTGAAGTCATCCTCAGGATTTCATGGCAATCTCTCCTCATATTTTTGAATATACGGTAAGTACTGTAACATATGAAGTTGTCTCCTCCGTCGTAATCAACGATAGGGCTGAAGTGACGCCTATCCATTCCCATGAATATCGCATCTAAAATCAATATTTTTTTTTCCATGTGGATTTCACTACTTTGACGTCAATGCTATGACTAGGGCTTCGCTCTTGTGAAGTCATCTCTGTGACTTAGATCTATTTAGTGGTTCTTTTTAAGCCAGCAGCTTACCATCAGGAAACATAACTAAATACACAAATTTCCAATGTGAATATTTCCTCTTGACATGTCAACTAAGCTTTCGTTAATAAGTATACAGAATTTAAGGTCAATATCATAATTTTTTGTAGTTCAACAATAAACTACGTCTTTTCGCAACTAATTTTTTCTTTTAATGATTGAGAGAGCCCCAAAGGCTTTCACGTACTAAGAACTTGCTTTTAAAGCTAACATATATCCCAAATGTTCAACATTATGTCTAATTTGTGCAAAATCTGAGATAAAGAGAGCCTGTAATAAGAGGGGAGTAAATGCATCCTTTGCAGACTTGTTGCATGCACTAAAACTATCACATAATCACAGATTTCTGATCTAGAGCTTCTTTGAGGTGTATTCCGAATTTTTATTAGGTTTCATTTCTATTCGAGTAGCAATCACAAATATCTAGGCGCCTTACGTTCGCAATTGCTGAGTGTCCAAGAAATTATGTTCTTTTTACTGTAATTTTTTAAAAGATCCAGACATAGAGCCTTCAACACCTAGGAATCAACTGTTGAAACTTTAAAGTTGGACCTCTATACACAAAAAATGTACATATCATGATTGTTCCTATGTTATTTTCTAATGAAATTGCTAGTTCCCTAGAACAATCATGATTTCCTAGTTCGCATGTGTAAGAGACATCATGTTCACACTATGGAGGTTGATATATTTTGGTCATGATGTGTGAACATACTTAGAATCTTCGGCGCATTTTTTTTCCTTTTTAGGAGTTTTCCCCTTCAGCTTGTATATACGCCTATTACCCTAACCCATGACTCATCTTTGTACGTTTCGTTCATAATACATTCACTATTGTGTTGTTCTCCAATATTCTTCTTGCATTGTTTGTGTGTTTTTGTTTCTCCAATGTTCTTCTTGCATTGTTTGTGTGTTTTTGTAAACCTCAAGCTCCAACAATTGCTACGTGAACAGGGTGTCACTCTCTCTAGTTTGTCATCGATACCCCTCTAATCATAGTCTTCGAATTGCACAAAAATTGGTGATCATACTCACAACACAAAACGCTTTGATTTGGTATAGAAATCTTGATTTGACCTCATTTTGGCCTCCAACTACACAGCATAGTGACCATGCATGCAATTTTCTCCTTTTGTACCAAACATATATATAATTTTTGGTTCATTAGTACAAATGCCTTGAAATATGCTACAAGTCTAGTAGAGCTCAATCAATTATTTTTGTTCAGCTTTTGGAGATACAATCAATTTTCCACATTAGAATATTTAGTCAATCATCATGGCTTAAACGAATGATGTATTACGTTGTCGTCGTGATTAGGATTCAAGCCTTGGACATCAAATTACAGACACCAACACAAAGCCCTAATACAAATGATTTTTATGAGTATGATGTTCGATATGGACATTATCAGCACATCTAATACCGGTGAAATCTATCCTTTTATGTGGATCTGATTGCACATAAGTGCTCGATATGTTTTCTTTCTATTCCTTGTTATTGAACGGTATGACTCCGGTTGTTTGATTGCTTGGAAACAGAGAGTATCAATGTAATAAACGTAGCAAAATATGAGTGCATGTAATTTAAGTGTGACTTATGTGTGCGCGTATGAACTTGTATATGTATAGATTTATATGTATGCATAAATGTGTTTTAAGTGGAGCATATAGGTCAGGATGATCCTATAAAGAAAGGAAAAATATATGATCAGAATTCACGTGCATGCGTTCTAGAGCTTGGAAGTGAACCGAACGAGGGGCAGGCAATCCTTGATTGGGGAGTCAGGGACTAAAGTGGATATTCATGTGGGTTCAGAAAAGAAGAGGGATATCAGCTGAACAGAATTTTCTAGCGGAAGGTTGCTGACGAGTATGCGTCATATTTTCATTTCTGGACCGGCACTCACGATGGTGGCTCGAGTTTAAGGAAGGCGGCTATGTGGAACAGAAGAGAGGGCGCTTGCATTGAGGGAGGAAATTTCTCTTAAGGCTCTCTCAGTTGTTGTTGCTCAGGACATGCATGATCCATCGATAGAGGAAACTGTTGTGCAGTGATAGAAGAAAGGGAACGATTCAGAAAAGGAGGCATAAAGGAGAATGAGAAGAGATTAAGGAGACTAATTCATGCGTTTAATTCAGGCATGGATTTCTTCAAACAACGATGTCATCTTTGATTTGCTACAAAGAGGAGACGAAATGGAAGCATATCTGAGAACAGCTGTTCGACTGAGATATGCAATTGAGAAAGAGATGTTTCATCATATTCGCTCATTGCCCAGGAAGAAGATGATGTGTACTAAAAATTGAGAGAATTTATTCCTGAGTTATTGCATATGGAGCTGACTGGAGGAACGTCCTGAACGAGGTCGTAGATTTCTTCATTAAAAGATCTCCTCGCAGAATGTGTCTATTCTTGCAAAGAGATACAAATCCAGCAATGGAATGTTCCGCAAACTATATTTAGATGATCATGAGAGTTCATATATCAAATTCAGCCCTACCGTCGAAGGTGTGCTTGTGCTTCCATAGGTGAAACGTAAACCATGAAGGAAAATATAGTTTTGGTATTGTATTTCAAGCTATTGTGAACGCATTGAAGTGTTTCAGAACTGGCTGACTTAAGAACAAATGTCGTTTGTTCATACACTTTTTGTGAAGGCTACCAGGTTGAATTCATGTCTGTTTTGGTGCTCATAGAAGAATCACAGGATCATAGATTGATCGTCAGGAAATAACATCAATCTTCTTGTAAATAAAAGCATCTGATGAAGTGCATAGATATTTTCCATTATTAAAATGTCTCCAATAACATATGCCAGGTCGATGAATTTCTTGAAGATCACAAGTTCTATGTGTGATAGAGAGTGCGAATCTATACTAGCTCAATATGCCGGCTAGTGTAACTGATCAAAGGGTGAACTATTTTTTTTAACAAAGGAGGCAATTTGTCGCTACCAAATCTGATACTATCCTCTGAAACATTTAGTCTTTACTGCTATGATTTTGGTTTATGATGAGTATGACGAAGCTCACAGCTAAGTTCTTTAATTCGTGCTCCTAGGTACTTAAAAGAAAAGGTGCTTGCTAGATCTTAGTTTTGTTCCGGAACTTGTAGAAAAGTTGATGTTACTCCATGCTTGAAAATAGCTACAAATGAAAACAGCTAGGTAGAGATTATGAGACTGGAATGGGTCTCTCTGTCATGAGCAAATCAGAATGGTTGCTCCAAGCGCAAGTCTTATGAATTCATCTTACTCAGCTATTAAGATGATAGAAACTGGCTCATGAATTTGTTTCCCATCACTTGAGATCCGCCAACGTAATGATATAAAGACGGGCAGCAGAGCAAATAAATCGAGTTTTCCTTGGTGTGAGTGTGATAACTTTCTCGGAAAAAGGCCAGAGCTTGTCTTTTTTTTGGCACTTTAAAAATACATATGATGCGCATTAAAGGCACAAGATGTTGCGTGTTATAATCGATATGGAGAAGCTTTTATAAACAAACAAAAGGTCTTAATTCGTTCTCTCCTTTGTGTGAGTCTTATTTCTAATTGTAGGTATCTTTATAATCGCTGTTGAAGGAATAAACTGACAAAGAAATGGATACATGAAGTGACATAACAAAGTTATGAAGAAAATCGTGCATGGTTATGGAGATAAATTTTGTGCATTAAACGTGTCAATTTTCTCAATGAAGTCTTATTTGTATACGTTATCAACTTACATTAGATTAGGGAACTCATATGTTTGCGATGTGTTCAAACAGACAAAAAGGGTGATTGCTATGTTTTGTGCATGTGTGTTTGTTTCCCTGTACGCACTCCACGGTCCTTGCTTTGAAGCACATAATTGACATCTATGCATAAACAATTTAAACAAACAAATTCGCTATGAGTATCATTTGTCCAAGCCTAGACCTACATGACTCTCTGTGAATCTAACATGAATTAGCTGCTGTAGTTGTACGGGAATTTTTCGCACCTTTGGAATTCAACTTCAAACTCTTTCGTTAGTGGAAAGCTCTATCGTGCTCTCTCCTTTCACAAAACAACGCGACATACCTGGTGAACCCGACGTGAAAGGAGAAGAGTGTAGAGATTCTGATTCTAGTTCAGCGAGTAGTGCGGTTGAGTGAGCTCATTGTGCTTGATCATTTATGGACGACACTATGATGGATGTTATAACCCAACTCCTGCGTTTCCAGGAGGACGAGAAAGGACGGAGTGCCATCCAAGCATTCCATGAGCGAGTAATCAGAAGAAGCGGCTATTTCAGTGGCAAAAACGTTACTCGTTTTTGTCAGGAATATGAATTATAGGCACAATATCTTGGCAAGGGTCTTACGCCATTAAGTGACCAAGAACTTATAGATAATTTTGTATATGTTTCAGAATTGCATCTGCATGACTGACTAGTTGTGGATGCACCTCGACTAGTTGTAGAAGGGCCAACAAGATGGTCACAATATAAGACAATACTCACAAGGATGTTTGCACTTGATGATGATGATAAAGTGACTAGTTCAACATTTCTAAAATGGATACATAAACCTAAAGATCAATCAATTTTAGATATAAAAAGGGAGTTTGATCAGCAATTTGGGGACTTATCTGAATATGATAGGAGGGCTTTAGTTCAAGAAAAGGTATCCCTGTTTCTCCGGGCTATAGATGCGAAAGCCCAAGAAGAACTCTTCCCACAATTACAACATGTAGGAACTGAGTATGGTCTTACCGAAGACTGGGATAATTTGGATGAAGCTGTTAGAGGATACGTTGAAAAGCAGAGAACTTTGTCCAAGTTTATGCTGAGTTGGCATGAAAATATGCAAGAAGAACAAGCCCAGACTGTCTGTTCAGCAACCTGTACAGAACCCTCAGGCGAACCCACCAGCACCAAAGGATGTTGTGCCCGCTAATACAATGGAAGATATGTTTAAGAAATTTAGTGATCTTACTATCCAAAGTATGAAACAAATGATTGAATCTCAATCTCTACAAGCACCAATACCTAAAAACCCAAAAGCTCCTGAAATTAAAAGATGCATCTGGTGTGACTCTTTGGAGCATAACAGATACTCATGCGAGAGCTTTAAAGAAGCATTGGCAAAGAATCTGGTGTTCATCAAGGAAAAGATGATTTATGACTCAAAGACGGGAGAAAAAGTAAACATTAACTTTGGTCAGGGAGGCATGAGAGTGTTCTTCCCTGGCACATCTAAAAATGTTGCTTCAACATCTTATACGTACGCATGTCAGGTAATTGATGAAAATAATGATATAGAACCGTGGTCTACAGTGATAAAGTCCCTAGATCGAGGAAAGATGCATCATGAAATCTTAAAGTCAGCAAGCAATGAGATCCGAGGGGTAAGTGGATGGAATGATCCTGTAGATACTCTCTCAGTTAGTACTTATCTATGCTCTTTGGTAGAGCATGAAGCAGTAGTGGAAGAGAAACGGAGGAGAACCAATGAGGGTGAAGAGGAGAAAAGAAGAACTAGGCGTCAAGTAGAAGCTTCACAAGAACAACCTCAAATACCAAACCAAAATCAACCAACACAAACAAACCAACCCACTCAAGTAATTCCCCCATCACAACCGACAATAATCCAACCAAATCGAATTCCGACTCAAGTTCAAAGCCCTACTTCTGCTGAGATGCTAGTTCCTACCCAAGTTAATGTTCCTCATCAAGATCAAGAGATGAAACCTGTAAGGAAAGATCAAGGAAGAGTGAAAAATCCTTCATACATGCTAAAATTTCACATTGAGCAAGCCACAGATCTAAAACAAGTTCTCGAGAAAAGAGTGCTTGATAGTGTAATCGAATTTACACTGGGTGAGTTATTGGGGATAGCAAAAAGAGAATTTTTAGAAGTAATAATCGACCTTTTAAGAAGAAAACGGCAACCAATAACTGACATGCAAGAGACTGAGAAGATGGAAGAAGAGACACCTATCCATGTTGTGCAAGCACAAACACCAGAACTGAAAAATGTACTTGAACCAACTGAAACTAATACTCAACCATGCGCACATGAGGAGATGTTCTTGGAGCAGAATTCTTCGGAACTAACTCCTTCGAGCCATTATACTAGAGATCATTGGGCTCGAGCCACAACTGAGACGTTGGTGAGATTAGATAAAATTAGCACTCGAGTCGTTGCTCTTATCGATCATGGATTTGAAGTCAACTTAATTTCCAAAGATCTCTTCATGAAGGGGAAATGGCCAATAGATATGCAACCAGGATGGAGAATCAGGGCTGCGAATTCGATGCGAGGTGAGTTGTTTGGTGCATGTCCGCAAGTACTAGTTACAATTGGGGATGTTAGTGATTATCAAAATTTCTTCGTGCAAGATCATTATAATTACTCGTTGATTTTAGGGCAGCCATACATTACTGCCTTAAGAATGGAAACAAGAGTCTTGGAGGATGGATCGGCATATGTGCGAATCCGAAGTAAGGATGGAAAGAAGGCAGTCCAATTTATGACGGTTTGTGCGGACCATATCAAGAATAGAACTCTTCGGACAAGACCTATTCCTGAAGAATTCGAGGATCAAAGTTTTTAAATGAAGCTTTCATAAATCGGGACTATGGAAGCTTGGAAAGTGAAAAGATCCCGAAGTAAATATGTTTATATCGAGTTTTATAGCACTTTCTTCGACAAATTCATTTCAGTTTTGTGTTTTTTCTGAGTTAAAAAAGTGGGAAAAACAATACATAGCAGATCTTCAAAGAAACTTTTATGGGTGTAGAGTGCTTGACTTCGACGAGGAAATCTCCAGAGTCTTTGACGAGATATCTTTTGCAGACACACTGTTTGATCTGCAAGAGTTGATTCAAGGAAGAAGGAGTGATTATGTGATTCAAACGCACTCTATTTCCATGTACAAGGAAATAGCAAAGTTTGAGCAAGATGAAACAGGTAAAGGAGTCTTCGTTGAAACAAAATACCAAACAATTAATAAAAAGATAAAGCCAGTTGCAGTTCCGCTTCTAGAAGATAGTAATAAACTTATGGATGGTGCAAAATCTCAGCCACCTTTCCGAGATAAAGGAAAAATAGGTCATGAGTTCACTAAAGAGACTCTTGAGCAAATTCAATTAGGAGAAGATGGGTTCCTCAGTGAAAAAGAGAAGAATGTATTCTCTCGCATGATATTCAAGCATGGAAAGGCTTTCTCCTTCAATGCCCAAGAAATTGGATGTGTAGATCCATCTGTGGTGACACCTATGATAATTTTCACGATACCACATGTACCTTGGAATGTCATACCGATTTCGGTACCAAAAGCTCATATTTCAAAGCTAATTGAGCTATTGAATGAGAAGATTAGAATGGGGATTCTTGAGCCATCAAGTGCCCCCTATTCTAACCGTTGGTTTACTGTACCAAAGAAAAATGGGTCATTAAGATTTATCCAACATTCACAACCAGTGAATAAAGTGATAATTAGAAATCTGGGAACTAGGCCTATTGTAGATGAGTATGCAGAAGCCTTTGCAGGAAGATCTATTTAGTCCATGGGAGATTTACACTCTGGGTATGATCAATTCTAGTTAGCTCTCGAAAGCCGCGACTTGATGACTATGAGGACTCCACTCGGGCTCGTGCATATGTGCACTTTGCCTCAAGGTGCCACGAACTCGGTAGCACATATGATGAATGGTATGCATAAGGTGCTTAGGGATTTTATTTCTCATCTGACTATGCCGTTCATTGACGATGTCCCTATTAAAGGCTATGAAGAAAGAGATAAAGAAAAGACTCTTGATGAGGATGGATGTAGGAAATTTGTTAAAAGACACATAAAAAATTGTGAATCCATTCTATTACTGAAGTGAGGAGATTTCTTGGGGCATGTGTTTTCTATGTTGTGTGGGTTCCTCATTTTTCCCATGTTGCAGACCCACTCTATCAATTGCTTAGGAAAGGGCAAAGATTTCAATGGAAAGACATCCATACTCAAGCTGTGAGAAAATTAAAGAAGGCACTTGCAGAAGCACCACTGCTTAGAAAGGCCGATACAGTGACAATAAAGAAATTTATATCACCATAGATACGAGTCCGACAAGTATAGGTTGGGCGATTGGCCAAGAGGATGATGAGGGAAAAAGATATGCAATTCGTTTTGGAGCTAAAGTTCTAAATGTTTGCCAGAGAGGTTACCCTCAAATTAAGCGAGAAATTTGGGGTATAGTGACTGCACTAAAGAATGATAAATAATATCTGATTGGGTCAAATGTGATCGTGGAAACAAATTGCTTACCATTGTTGGAATGATCGTGAATTGTTCCACTGCAGACATTGCCATGTTAAGATGGATAGCATATATTAAGTCGCTAAATTCTGAGTTCGTTCATATAGCTAGAAGGAATAATGTGGTGGCTGATATGCTATCACGAGCTATATATGAAAATGAAGATTCAATGATTTCTAATGATGAAGAGATAGGTCTGGACTTTTATGCTTCACATGTACATATCTTGAGCTTAGATGAACCATCTACTAGACTAAATAGAAAAGAGCCTAAGCATCAAATTGAAAGGCTTGGGACTCGTGTTGGGTCTTCAAGAGAAGCTCAAAGAAGCTTAGGGAGTGGAGAAGATAATAGAAGGACAGAAGAAAAACCTTACGAGATTCACATAGGAATAATAGAGAGATTTAATGAAGACAAATATGAAAATGAGTGGAAGGAAATCGGAAGATATTTAAGTATGAAGTCTCCTGATCCTAATTGGAGCAAAGAAAAGTTTCGTACCATTCGAAGAAAGTCAAGGAGTTATTTCCTAAAAGATGGATTACTCTGGAAGCAAAAGATTGGAATAGGTAAGATACCCCAGTGAGTTGTAGGTTGCAATGAAACGAGAGGTAGAATTATGTGTGAAATGCATCGCTCACTATGGGCCGGTCATAAGGGCTTTTAAGGAACTTACGAAAAGATAAGGGAAAGATACTGGTTGCCTAGGATGTATGTGGATGTCCAAAATTATGTAGCCACATGTAAACCTTGCCATATGTACTCCAATGTTAGACACAAAGATGAGTTACATCCAACATATCCTCTTAATATCCACTATAAGTGGGTTGTTGATCTAGTTAGAATGCCATTAGGGGTGCATCAGATGAGGTATATTGTGCTGGCAAGAGAGGATCTAACAAATCATGTTGAAGGAAGAGCTCTAAGCACGAAAGCTACAAGCAATGTATGCAAGTTTTTACGAGAAGATGTGTTTAGTAGATTTGGCTATGTTGAGAAAATAGTTGCCGACAGAGGTGAGCTTGATGCTCAAGAAGCTAAAGACTTCTTTGAAAAATATGGAATTCAATTATCGCTCACCATTGCTTACAATCCTGAAGCCAATGGGAAAACTGATCGCGGACACCCTCCGATTATCAAATCTTTGGCTAAGGCTTGTGAGGGAAAGATAAAGAACTGGCCAAATTACCTTCCCTTTGCCCTTTGGGCAGATAGGATGACATACACTAGGACTACTGCATATATGCCGGCAGAACTAATGTATTGTAGAAAACCTATTTTGCCGACGAAGTCACATGCTTTAGCGTGGACTTCCTTGCCTTGGGAAGATGAGATGTCAAGAGAAGATCTTCTAGCAGTGCGGATTCTTTAACTAGAGAAAGGAAGAGATCTAGTAGAAGAAGCTGCATTTAAGCTCATAGCATCTAGAGAGAGAAATAAGGTTGCATTTGACAAGTCCCACAGGTTAAGATATAAAAAGTTGAATGAAGGAGACTGGGTACTTGTCTATGATAGCTCATTGGATATGCAATATGAAGCTCGAAGGAAACTCATAAAAAGATGGTTCGGTCCTTATGTGGTATTTAAAGTATTTGACAATGGAACATACTCACTTAGGGAATTAGATGGGACCAAGTTAAAGGATTTAATCGTTGGGAAGAGAGTTAAGCTCTTTAAAAGAAGAGAGAATGAGGATTATGAGACGATGATAAATGAAGACGAAGAAGAGGGAACCGAAGAAGAGGGAAGTGAAGAAGAAGGAAGTGGAGATGATGAAAATGAAGAAATCGATAAAGAAAATGATTAAAATGAATTATATCATAAGATAATGCATGTACATAAATATACATATATATATGCATGTATATATTAAAAACATATAGAAAAATATTAAGATATGAATATGTCTGGATATAATAAATAAGTAAAGTAACAAATAAAATAAATGTATATGTTTTACTTATTCATGACCTTCTATTAATGTAAAATTTTGTTCCTTGCAGGGTACTGACAGAGATTTATGATCAGGTTATTAATAGGAAGTCTTTTAGGTTTGATTGGACTGTTTGACTATCTTAGATTCTAGAATGGACAGTGAAGATTCAAATGATACATCCATCCCATAGGGTAGCATTCTTGATAGATTTAGAGAGACATCAAGGAGTGTACCTGAAGGGAGAACCTTAGATAGTTCTTTCATATCGACATACTTAATCCCTACACCCGAAAATGAAGACAGAATTCATGTTGAAGAGTTTGTTAAGGATCGCATTACTAGTGAGACTTTGATCTCATCGTCAAACGAAGGGAGTGTGTTCAGGTATCAAGTGGCAAGAACATATGGAGAAAATGACACTTCAGTGGAGCATAACTTGCCTTGTTCCGTAGGGAACGTGAGGGGGGAGACATCTTAAAGATATATTAAAAAGTTGTATTGAAGCTATGTGTAAATACTGTTTACTTTGAAAATAAAGTTAGGTTTTTTGTGAATAATAAAACTAGGAAAGATCTTCGGTCGTCAACAAGGAGTCAAATACCAATGTACATAAATAAAACCAGGTAATGTTTTCCTTATGAGTGACTATTTGTATATAAACTCTGGTGAAATAAACTTATGTTTTATGCAGGATGACCAAGTTAGAGATGTTTAACAGAAAGGGTGATTGCAGATGACAAGTTCAAGCGACTTCTGATTTTATATCGGTGAGATGTTATTGTTTCGGTTTCCTTTTTTCCTCTTGTATATATGTGTATGTGTGTATATATGTCCATATGAAAAGACTACATGAGTTGGGCATATGACATGTAAAAGAATGCATAATTAAGAGATTTGAGTAGAACAAAAATCTCGTACCACTAATTAGATTACATGTGATGTATAAGGACTGGGATTATATGAGTAAGATTAGAAGACAGACAAGAACTTTCGAGAACAAGACCTAGGAAGGTGAAGGGAAGACCTATACTAAGTATCTGTATATACTAGTGTTTACGACACTTGATGAGTGAGACACTTCGACTTCTGCTCTTGATCTCTCATCTGACCTGATCCTCAGATAGATTATGTCTTCAGAGAAGGATTCTTACCAGCCAGCTATCTATGTGTACGTGTATGTGCCGTTGGGCACTGCGACGAGCTAGTAGGCAGGTGGAACTACCCTCATCGGGTGATCAGGGCCACGAACTGACGCTAGTTGTCTCGTATGGCCTAACCTACATGTTGTTACACGCTCATACGGGTTGATAGGCAGGTGGACTCACTCTAACCGGGTGGACTGAGCCACAAGCTGACGTTGATTTCGTATGAGGCTGACATTGTGCATCGTGCGCTATGTCGGGTCGGTAGATGGGTGAACTAAACCTGGCCGGGTGGTCAGGTCCATGAGTCGCATCCGATTTTGGCATAGGCCGATATGTGTGGATAAATAAATAAAGATAAAAGCAAAAATGTAAAGATTGAGCTGGGATAAAGAGTTAAAATCAAGAAAAATAGAATAAAAATAAGAGAAAAATAAGAAAAGGTCTGATGGGGATTCGGATGGTGGGAGATCAATAGAGAAGCCGGATGGGAGTTTCATAAATCGAGTTAGTAAGGACTAGTATATGCAAATGCTTCGGATAGGCTAGTAGACCTGACCGGGTCGAGTTAATGAGAGAGCTAAGAAGTTTTCGATTTACTCATATGATTTCTAGTCTAAGTGCATAAGTGTATTCTGATATGTTGTATGGGATGCTTTTTTCTACATTCTTCTCTTAATTTATGCCAAATTTAATGCAAATTCAGATTCCATGCATGAAGTTAAAATTTTCTTTAAGTTTTGTTTATAAACTATGACTACTTGATACTCGTTCGTGTTTGTTGGTATGTATGCAGGTTGATTGGCACATCCGGAGGATGCACAGGTTGAGAGGGGGTGGATGTCGTCGTGATTATGATTCAAGCCTTTGACATCAAATTACAGACACCAACACAAAGCTCTAATAAAAATGATTTTTATGAGTATGATGTTCGATATGGACATTATCAACACATCTAATACACGTGAAATCTATCCGTTTATGCGGATCTGATTGCACATAAGCGCTCGATATGTTTTCTTTCTATTCCTTGTTATTGAACGCTATGACTCCAGTTGTTTGATTGCTTTGAAACAGAGAGTATCAATGTAATAAACGTAGCAAAATATGAGTGCATGTAATTTAAGTGTGACTTATGTGTGCCTATATGAACTTGTATATGTATAGATTTATATATATGCATAAATGTGTTTTAAGTGGAGCATACAGGTCAGGATGATCCTATAAAGAAACGAAAAATATATGATCAATTCACGTGCATGCGTTCTAGAGCTTGCCAAAGTGAACCGGACGAGGGGCAGGCAATCCTTGATCGGGGAGTCGGGGACTAAAGTGGATATTCACGTGGGTTCAGAAAAGAAGAGGGATATCAGTTGAACGGAATTTTCTAGCGGGAGGTTGCTAACGAGTATGCGTCATATTTTCATACCTGGACTGGCACTCACGATGGTGGCTCGAGTTTGAGGAAGGCGGCTATGTGGAACAAAAGAGAGGGCGCTTGCATTGAGGGAGAAAATTTCTATTAAGGCTCTCTCGGTTGCTGTTGCTCAGGACATGCATATCCATCGATAGAGGAACCTGTTGCGCACTGATAGAAGAAAGGGAACGATTCAGAAAAGGAGGCATAAAGGAGAATGGGAAGAGATTAAGGAGACCAATCCATGCATTTAATTCAGGCATGGATTTCTTCGAACAACGATGTCATCTTTGATTTTCTACAAGGCGCATGTATCATGAAAGAGGAGAAAAAATGGAAGCACATCTGAGAACAGCTCCTGGACTGAGATATGCAATTGAGAAAGAGATGTTTCATCATATTTGCTCGTTGCTCAGGAAGAAGATGATGTGTACTAAAAATTGAGAGAATTTATTCCTAAGCTATTGCATATGGAGCTGACTGGATGAACGTCCTAAACGAGGTCGCAAATTTCTTCATTAAAAGATCTCTTGGCAGAATGTGTCTATTCTTGCAAAGAGATACAAATCCAGCAATGGAATGTTCCGTAAACTATATTCAGATGATCATGAGAGTTCAGATATCAAAGTCAACCCTACCGTCGAAGGTGTGCTTGCGCTTCCATAGGTGAAAGGCAAACCATGAAGGAAAATATAGTTTTGGTATTTTCTTTCAAGCTATTGTGAACGCACTGAAGTGTTTAATTACTGGCTGACTTAAGAAAAAATGTCGTTTGTTCATACACTTTTTGTGAATGCTACTAGGTTGAATTCGTGTCTGTTTTTGTGCTGATAGAAGAATCACAGGATCATAGATTGATCGTCAGGAAATAACATCAATCTTCTTGTATATAAAAGCATGTGATGAAGTGCGTAGATATTTTCCTTTATTAAAATGTCTCCAATAACGTATGCCAGGTCCATGAATTTTTTGAAGATCACAAGTTCTATGTGTGATAGAGAGTGCGAATCTATACTAGCTCAATATGTCGGCTAGTGTAACTGATCAAAGGGTGGAGGCAATTTGTCGCTACAAAATCTGATACTATCCTCTGAAACTTTTAGTCTTTACTGCTATGATTTTGGTTTATGATGAGTATGACAAAGCTCACAGGTAGGTTCTTTAATTCGTGCTCCTAGGTACTTAAAAGAAAATGTGCCTACTAGATCTTAGTTTTGTTCTGGAACTTGTAGAAAAATTGATGTTACTCCGTGCATGAAAATAGCTACAAATGAAAACAGCTAGGTAGAGATTATGAGACTCGGAAGGGTCTCTCTGTCATGAGCAAATCCGAATAGTTTCTCCAAGCGCAGGTCTTATGAATTTATCTTACTCAGCTATTAAGATGATAGAAACTGGCTCATGAATTTGTTCCCCATCACTTGAGATCCGCCAACGTAATGACGTAATGATATAAAGATAGGGCAGCAGAGCAAATAAATCGAGTTTTCCTTGGTGTGAGTGTGATAACTTCCTCGGAGAAAGGCCAGAGCTTGTCTTTTTTTTGGCACTTTAAAATACATATGATGCGCATTAAAGGCACAAGATGTTGCGTGTTATAATCGATATGGAGAAGCTTTTATAAACAAACAAAAAGTCTTAATTCGTTCTCTCCTTTGTGTGAGTCTTATTTGCTAATTGTAGGTATCTTTATAATCGTTGTTGAAGGAATAAACTGACAAAGAAAGGGATACATGAAGTGACATAACAAAGTTATGGAGAAAATCGTGCATGATTATGGAGATAAATTTTGTGCATTAAACGTGTCAATTTACTCAATGAAGTCTTATTTGTATACGTTATCAACTTACATTAGATTAGGGAACTCATATGTTTGCGATGTGTTCAAAAGGGTGATTGCTATGATTTGTGCATGTGTGTTTGTTTCCCTGTACGCACTCCACGGTCCTTGCTTTGAAGCACATAATTGACGTCTATGCATAAACAATTTAAACAAACAAATTCGCTATCAGTATCATTTGTCGAAGCCTAGACCTACATGACTCTCTTTGAATCTAACATGAATTAGCTGTTGTAGTTGTACGGGAATTTTTCGCACCTTTGGAATTCAACTTCAAACTCTCTCCTTAGTGGAAAGCTCTATCGTGCTCTCTCCTTTCACGAAACAACGCGACAACGTATGCTCTCCATCAGGGATAAGTTGGATGGTACTAATTTTACCACATTCTGGCCATACATTATGCGTCATGTATTGGTTGCAACACACTTGTGGAAAATCATGGTGGGTGTTGCAAACACGTCCCATTACAACTAGAAATACAGTGATTGAAGGTGATGTAGATGGTGTTGAAGATGATGCTCTTCAATTTCTTGGTCATCTTATGGTTCCTATTGCACTAACTATAGAACAAATCTATTGGGTAGGTTGGTAGAGATGGACAAGCACATGCATTGATAGCTTTGTCCATAAAACTTGCCATTATCCCTC
This sequence comes from Ceratopteris richardii, assembly GCA_020310875.1. Taxonomy (NCBI): domain Eukaryota; kingdom Viridiplantae; phylum Streptophyta; class Polypodiopsida; order Polypodiales; family Pteridaceae; genus Ceratopteris; species Ceratopteris richardii. The sequence goes on along the minus strand of CM035443.1, from coordinate 19,910,082 downwards.
ACATTCACTCTTGGAAGACAACAAAAACTATTTTGGAAAGGGAAAGGATTTCTTACAATTGCATATTCTTCCCCCAATCAAGGAATGGGACTTAACAATCAAGCATTCTTTCATAGCTTCATCAAAATTGTCTTCACATCATTCTTTCCATATTTTCCACAGAGCTTCCCCTCTAATAGTATTCCACAAGGAAGAAGAGCAATTAATCATTTTGCCTGGCAGGACTTGTTTCCAATTCACAGGATTTTTGAGCTTCAAAGTGCTTGCAAGTTTTTGTCAAACTAAGAGGATCTTGGCGTAGGAGAAGAAGAGGTTGCCCAATGTCTTCTTTAGCCCTATAGCACTACTTACACCAAGGGAGGAACCCACAAATTATCTAGCTTTGGCATAGTCCTAATTCCCTTGTAGAGAATTGGCACATAAGAACCCACTTTTTGTTCTCAATGAAGGGGTGTAAGAGGTTTGTGAACTTCAATAGCCATCTAATACTAGAACAATTAAAGTTCGCCGCTTCATCCAATTTGTGACCATTGATCCATCGTATCCCCTCAATGCAAGGGAGATCATGCTTAAGCTTCTCATGGTCAATTCTAGTTGCTAGATCAAGATCATCAAACCTAATCCAATGTTTTCTTTCTTCGTTCTAGAGATGTTTCCAAACATGAAATCCTTTATTCCATAGATTGGTTTTCCCTTTGGTGGTCTATGGAGTCAATTACTTTGATTCCCCTTATGGGAAATTAGATAGAGTCATTTTGCTTCACCCTCACATCCCATTTCTAGTCCTCATCCATCTTGATGTACGCTTTCATTCTCTTCCAATGCTTCCACAAAGAGAAAACCAATTCTAATCCTCTAGGAGTCATCAAAATAGGGGAAAAGATCAGAGTAAGAAGATCAAGATCCTTCCATCGAGGGAGGCCCATTAAGGTAAGAGAAGATATGTTTCTAAGAATGAGCTTAGCCCATGCTACTTCTGAGTTGCACCACACTTTGATCATCCATTTGGTGGCCATTTCTATCAACCATCCCCACAATGTCCAGAATGGCCAATCCACCAATGTGTTTCTAGTTCATACATATATTCTATTTGACCTTGCTCATACCTCTTCAATTGGGATCCCACTTCCAAAGGAAGTTTTGACAAGAGCTTTCTAATTTTGCTGGCTCTTTGCCTTTCGGCCTCCACAAAGTAAATCATAGATGAAAGCAAAAAGGTGTGCACTATCATGCCATGCCCCACCAAGTTGAGCTTTATTCCATCCAATAGGCAAATTTAGGTTCATGTTTAGCAAGCACCCAATTCCATCTCTCCCTAAGGGAAACTTCAATACCCATCAGTATTCTTAACCATCTAAAGATTTGACTAATAGGGAGCATCGAACAACCTTGGTTGGTCCATAGTTTGTGGGTGGGCCCTACAATGGCCTTGAAACTGGTCTTAGAGTGGTTAATTCCAAAACAAGGGAAAATGTAGAAGATGTTAAGGCATTTCCAAAAGGTTTCAATGCTAGTGTTATCATTTGGAACAAAGGCATTCATGTCATCAATGAAGAGTCTCAATAGCATCGAGTTCTATCCATTTGGAACAATAAGGGAAAGAAGATTCTTGTCTCTCCCATACTAACAATAGGTTTTGAACTTAATGACATTAATTATTATCATTTTATTTCATCTGCACCAAAGTGCAACAATATTATCTACACATTTGAAAGAACTTTTCCAAACATGTGGATGGTTAATAGTGAAAACTCTTGTGAGTAGTCATTGCAAAGAAGTGTCGTCATCCAACTATATGAACGATCATTACAAAGTCTATCATGTTTGATATTTCAATTTTCTTAGGTAGGGAATTTCTTGCTCAACATGTCCTTAAGCAATATGCTCAAGACCCACCTTATAACAGAATCATTCTTTCAATGCACTCCAAAGTACACATGCATAGGGCTAAATTACAAGGCGATGCACAAGGCACGTTATTGATAAAAATTAACGATGTCACAAATCAAGCATCAAAGCATAAGCATGGAAGAAGAAGAAAAATAAGAAAAAAAGAGAGCCAAAGAACATGAAGGAAGAGAACTCACAGGGAAACATAGAAATCATTCCTTAGTGAGAAGATGAATAACCTTAAAAGATTGATAATAATCTCACATCTGAGATAGGGGAGTCTAGAGGGTAACACAAATTAAGTGGAATTTTCTTCAAACTGATGTTAGAGATGGCTACCATGGTGTTGCATTTTTTAGAAGACATCGAAGTGGACATTCCTAGAAGCTGAGTGAAGTGGCTAGCAATAAATTCTATATTCTCCTCCACTGAATTGTATTTCACTCTCATGTTTTCAATCATGTATGGAATCTCTTCCTTAATTTGTTTCTTCTTCAAGAGTTTACACATTTCTTTTGTAGGTTTAATACTTTCCCTACCCACCAGTCTTTAAAGTAAATTTGCATAAACTTTCTCTAGATTTCCTCTTCATATCTGAGTTTTCTTTTGATAAAAGAATTCATTATCCACATATGGTTATTGTCCATCAGGATCTATAACCAAGGATTCATTCCAAGACTCTCTAATGGATATGGCAGCACCATTGCTCCCCCTCAACTGATGTGTGGAGAGCCAACAATGGGGCAAAGAAATATTTGAGTCTTTTATGATGCTCCTTCACTATCAATTTTGATCTCCTCTAGGCAGATGAAGTCCAGGTTAACATTTTTATCTCAAAGTCAATGTGCAATTATTGCAGCTCTTGAAGGGATCGTTAGACCAATAGTACTAAAAAAGACAATAATCATTTGTGCAAGTTAATATCTTTGTGAGTCTCAAACTTATCCCTCGTTTTTCATTTTCATCTTTTCATTTCAGTAGACTCAGATATTTGGTATTTTGACAGTGGGGCGACCAAACATATTACCTTGCAGCGTAGTTTCTTCTCTTCACTCGAGCCTACACCTATAGGGAATACTATTACATGCGCCAACAACTCCTCTTATCTTTTTATGGGAGTTGGTAAGATGCAAAATTGCCATCTTTGCTTTTGATTCCTCATTAAACATGCACAGATCAAAGAAATCTTTGAGTTCCTTAATCCATGCTTTAAGATCCTCTCAAAAGTTCTTCTCGCCATCAAATTGATTTAATTTTTCTCTTTTAAACACTTGCTTGAGTGCAGACTTGTCTGCATCATCATGATCTTCACGTTCACATTGTTGTCTATCTCTACATGCATTTGATGTACCTATACCATTACCACCTTCATCATTGAGGTCCATGAAAGCATTTGCAATACCCTCTTTTTGTTTGTTGGATTTTGCTTTATGTAATTCTGCATTCAGTCTATGGATAAGCTCCTCTCGCTCTTCTATATTCTTCTTCAAAGCCCGCATCTTGTCTCAGAATCCAACTCCACTCTGATACCACTTGTAACAATTCTCTTAATCTTCAATCTCGATCCCATAGAGAATAACAAGATTCGGCACAACAAGATATAAGGAAGAAAAACAAAGTATGCACGGAAGAAGAAGAGAGAGATAGAACTTTATTATCTGTGCAGATCTACAAGCAGTTCTGATCTATGTTACAAAATCTATCAAATAGCTTTAATGTGAAGCCTCATCCACCTGACCATCCCCCAAACTCATCTCAATGCCAATCCCAATCACAATCACAATCTCAATCTGGTCGTGATCAATGCACGACCATAATCTCCTTCACTCTCAGTCTTTGTCTTTAGATCTCCCCTTTTGTAACCGCATGACCAATCATGCATTCTAAACATGTGCTCCTAAAATATGCATGTTCCAAGATAATGTCTTTTTGCATGTCTCATGCAAGACTTCCAGACCACACATGCATCTACTTTTCATCTCCACCTCAAGAATTGAACCTGTAAAAATAGAGGCAATCCTTGCAACACACTCATACACATGTAAATCACCCAAAAAAACCCACATACCAATGTGAATTTTTAAAATCCATCAACATGAATAAGATGAATCAAGGGTTCTCCACTTTTTTACTTAAAAATGGCACTTTTCCAAGTTATGTAACTCAAAAACAATGAGGAATTAGCTCAAGCTTGTGAGATACAAAAACGTTCAGTTCTTCAACCTGTAGAAAAGTGTTAGAGACACCTCAAGTCAAAATCTACTTCCAAATATCATTTTGAGCCTTGCAAAATCAGAAATTCTAGAGAGAGATAAAAAACATGAAAAATCTCTTTGTTAACCTATCTTTATGCAAGCAAAAGAGACATAAAACATAGGAATTCCAAAACATTCAATCAGGTAAAGTTTTTCTACTAAGAGTACTCTACCTTTCTCTCATACAACAATTTTTTTTTTTTTATCTGAAGGAAGTTCGGCATTAGCCTACTCTCCCGGACTTGAATTAAATAAAGAAAAGTACAAGAGAAGGGGACTAGTGCCCACGGGACCCCCCAAATCCCACAAAGAAGGGGAAGCTTTTACAGAGCTTAGATGACATTACAAAGAAGGTTAATTACCCTCTCATCACCCTCATGTGGGGCCCACTTGGGTTTAAGCTTGTTATCGATCAAAAGGAGTACTTGATGATGCCTAAAGGGGGGGGGGGGGGATTTTTTACAGTTGACAATCCTTTTGCCAAGGAGGAACAGCGATTTCTCAATTGACCACTCCTTGGGGGAGTCACCGAAGTTGAAAGCACATCTTTCCCGCCAGATTTTCCATAAGACCTCCCCTCTGATGGCGTTCCAGAGAGTCGCGGAGCAACCGATCGCTTCTCCCAGCAGGGCTTGCTGCCAACTGAGACGTTTTTGAAGTCTAATTCTCTTTCCAACCACCTGCCAGAGTCTGTTGGAGTTGGGGCAGGTAAAGAAGATGTGTGAAACATCTTCGATAGACCGGTAGCAGCGTTTGCACTAGGGAGGGATCCCACAAATTTTGCTAGCCTTAAGGTTGGTCCAGATTCCATGATGAAGAATTTGCCATAAGAGGACAGACTTTTTGATTTCTATGAGGGGGTGCCAGATAGCCATGAACTTCATGTCCCACCGAAGCCGCGTCCATGACAGGCACCACTTTTTGTTGAGGTTAACCTGATAGTCGATCGTTTCTTTGATGTTCGGGATTTTTGATAGGCTATTCCCATTGTGCCATTTGAGACCTAGCGAGCTCGACATGTCGTGTCCCATGAGAAGGCGAACTTTGTGTCGGTCCCAGGTGAGACATCTGCTTTGCAAAGTGTTCCATTCTACATGCGAAATGTTGATGCTAGGGTCAATATCCTCGAAGTTGATCCAGCGGTTGGTGTCTTGTTTCCAGAGATGTTTCCGTTTTTTGAAGCCTTTGTACAACTTTTTTTATTCTTCATCTTCATGATCAAATTTAACACACAAATCTCATGCAACAACTTTCTAGAGAGAGAATGTAAAAACTTAATGCTACAAAATTTCGTAGAGATGATCAGAATATCCTAAACATAAAACTACATTATTATCTACACATCATTTTTTTTTGGGAAAATCAATGTTGTATCGTACAATACGGCACTATACACTGATGTTTTATGCCACGTTTAGCCAGAAATGCATTAAAGGCAGAAGGCATGTGTCCCCCCAATCCAAATGGAAGGTGCCCATTTTACATGCTAACATATTTTTAGCCTAAACCAAGAATGTTTGAAGCACATAAACACTTTGGACTTTGGCTTTTAATGGATACACCCATGCATGTCTGGAAGACTCATCAATAAAATTCACAAATTAAAGGTAGTTCCCAAAAGAAGGTGTCTTTATAGGACCATAAACATCACTGTGAACAAGCTACAATATCTGAGTAGCTCATATTGAACCCTCTATTGGGAAGGAGGAACACTGCATTGTTCCCAAAATACAGCCTCTTTTCTAGCCAATTTTGGACAATTCTTTATCACATGATCATTTCCTTTACAGTATGTGCAGAACTCTTTCTACTTTTCTATTTTCTTCTCGTCTTTGTCTTCACTTTTTTATTGTGTGAAATCAGCAGATTTCTACTTACTAGTAGATGAGCTCAATTTACATTTGCTCTTCTAACTAGCTAAGAAAGCTTGATCTAAAACATGCATGATGGACATGTTCTCCCTAGACTGATCTTATGTAACAAAACAAAGACTAACTCCTCGACTTTTAAGGCTTATGGATTACCATTCATTATCAATCAAAGAGTAGAAGCAAAACTCTGATATGAATGAAGAAGACCATTAAGAACACTGTGCACAAGTGAACTAACTAGCAAGAATTCATCTATAGAAATCAAGTGGTCTTTCAGATCTTTGATCTTTTTCAAAAAATTGTCCATAGAATCTCCTTCATTCATATGCGCACTCTCTAATTGTTTTCAGAGGTAAGCAACACGAGCCTCATTTCTTGCCTAGTATAAAGTGGTAAGTATGTACCAAGCATCCTTCGTTTTTTTGCAATAGTGAACATGAGGGATAATTGTTGGGAGAGATGGATGGATACCTCAAGGAAAAAAGGTGGTACTGCTAAAACCTGCTTTGTACCAGCCCTAATACCTTTTTAGAGGTATAAAGTAGGCCCTTTTAGCTTGCAAATGAAACCAAGAAAGTACCTATGCACTTTGGAAATGATTCTTGAAACAATTAACCCAAAACAGACTAGTTCAAGAATAGCTAGTGTTGAAAAACTTGCTATTTTAGTCCATACACATGATGGCCTTTTTACTCAAAGCTCACAACACAGTAATAATTGATAAAATTCGCTTTGGGGGAATTCAATTAGCTTAGATAGCTAATGCTGGCAAGTGAAATCATTTAAAATGATCAACTATGGTTTGAGAAATAACTTTAGCAAATTAGATCTTACCCCCGACTTTTTAGGGAACAACTAGTAGATGACCAGTGAGCACTTCGAGGATGCTTTCTCCCTGATGCCTGAACCAAATGCCATGAAATTTATTTAACACAAAGTAATTTGAAGTTGGTTCTAACAAGCCAATAATTATGTAAAATGGTCGAGTATTCATTGAGATATGACCAGATGAATTTGATTGTTCTGAGTAATCATAGCAAAGAAGTAGACAGAGATGTTCAATGAGCTATAGGTATTATGGAACATAATTATACATATGCATTGGCATTGCAATGATGCTCAATGATGATGAACTGAGTGAGCTATGGTGTGAGCTACTCAAGTCCTACAAATGATCAAGGAATGAGCTCTGAAATGAGGCACACTACCCTGCGAGATTTTACAAGGTCTTCTATAAGTATTTCTTCTAAGTTTGAATTTTGAATTCAAACTTGGCACCAATCAAAAGTAACTCCACTAATTTAGGAGATATTCCTTCAATTTGGACTCGTAGGTAATATTCTTCCTAACTCCACGGGGTATAAGCTTTTACAAGATTCTCCAAGGAATTGATCTTTTACAATGGTAGATGATCAAGTAGTTACAAGCTTTAGTTCACATGAATCATCAAGTGCTAGTTCCACACATTGTCTTCCATACTAAGCCAAATGTGTAGGCTTGATCATTCGCACCAACAGCTCCCCCTGAGGCCAAACATCTTGGCTTGCATTGCTTCATCAATCTTCTTGAATATCCTATAATCCATAGTTTTAAACCTACAAAGTTTAGTACAGTCAAAGCACTTCTATATGCTTAGTTCTTGCATGATAAATGGGGTTGGTTGCAAGATGCAACGAACTAGTGTTATCACCAAACATCATTGGTGAATGAGTGTGAAGTCCCAAATCTGAATAAAGCAATCTAATCCAAATAGTTTCTTGTGTAGCATTTTCTAATCCCTTGTATTGAGCCTCTATTGAAGATAGAGAAACAATTGGTTGCTTCTTAGAAGACCATGAGATGGGTTTATCACATGCAAAAGATAAATAGCTAGAAGTACTTCTTCTATCATCCTTACATCCTGCCCAATTTGCATTTGAGTACAACTTTATGTCCAAATCTATCTGTATGGGAAGTAAAGACCTTGATTTTGAGTACCTTTGAGGTACTTCAAAACTCGTTTAGCAGCTTCCAAATTGAGGTGCTCTAGGTTCATGCATGAATTGGCTCCAAACACTTATTCCATAACATATGTCAATCCTTGTTAATGTTGCATAGTTTAGATGCCCAACTATGCTTTGATAATGTGCAATGTCTTCATGCAAATCACCTTCATGAGCACTCAATTTATGATTTACCTCCATTGGTGTGCTAGCTACCTTTGCATCCTCCAAGTGTATACCAACTCAAGTCCAAGAAAGCATTTCAAAAATCCTAGGTCACTAATCTTCAACTCCTGCATCAGCTATTTTTTATTTATTTGATGCCATTGGCATCACTACCTATAAGAATGATGTCATCCACATATACACATAAATATATCATTTCTGAATTACTTCTCTTGATAAACAAAGAAGAATCGATCATCATGAATCATTGGTCTTGAAGATAGGTTGATAGCGTATGGTTCCATGCTTTAGGTGCCTACTTCAAACCATAAAGAGCATTCTTTAATTTGCATACATGATTTACCTTGCTTGGATCTTCATAGCCAGGAGGTTGAGCCATGTAAACCTCCTTTGAAATCCACCCATTGAGAAAAGAATTTTACACATGTAGTTGATACATATCCCAATTTCTAGATGCAACTACACTTACCAATACTCTGATGGTTGGCATCTTACCCACTGAAGAAAAGGTTTCTTCATAGTCTACTCCATGGGTTTGTGGAAAACCCTTAGCCACAGCCGAGCGTTGTACCTGTTTATGGATCTATCTGATTTCCTTTTGATTTTGTAAATACACCTAGAACCAATTACCTTCATTGATGCTTTCTTCGGTACTAGCTCCCAAGTGTCATTCTCTTCCAGTGCTTCTATTTCTTCATCCATAGCCTCCTTTCATTCTGCTTTGGTACTTGCTTCTTCATATGAAGAAGGTTCTTCAAGTGGTGAATCCTTAGCAAGATAAATAGAATGCTTAGTGACTAATGAAGTATCATACCCATATCTGATTGGCTTCTTACTCTCTCCTTGGTATCTCCTTAAGGCTTGGTTGGATGACTTAGGTATGTCCTCCAACCTCTTCATCTTGACCTTGCCTTTTGATTTCCATGCTCTAAACTCTTCGGAGTTGATGGTGTCCTCATCGTCTAATTTGATGTCTTCAATTGTGCTTCGCTACTCCTTGGTGAGGCTTGGAAATTCTTCTTCCAGGTCATATGGAAATTTGACCTTCTTGCATTCGCTTTCAAACCAAGAGTCATTCTAATCAAACACAACATCTTTACTGACCATAAATCCTTTGTTGGATGGATTATAAAGTCTGTACCCCTTTTTATTTATATCATACCCTATGAAGATGCATTTCTCTGCCTTAGGGTCTAACTTACCTCTTATTTGAGATGGAACATGCACATAAGCAACACAAACAAATATTCTGCAATGATCAAGTGATTGCCTCCTACCATTCCATGCCTCATAGGGAGTCATCCCATCAAGGGACTTAGAAGGTAACCTGTTAATAAGATAAGTGGTAGTAGACACAGCCTCTGCCCACAAGTAATTAGGCAACTTCTTTTCAATTAGCATAGATCTAGCTGCTTCCACAATCAATATGTTCCTCCTCTCTACTACTCCATTTTGCTCAAGAGTATATCTAGTTGTGATCTCTCTCTTGATACCTCTGTCTTACAAAAATGCATCAAACTCATTGGAGAAGTACTCACCTCCTCCATCTGACCTTATCCTTTTTAAACTCTTTCCTGTTTGATTTTCCACAAGTGCAAGATACTTTTTGAAACAATTGAACACTTAATCCTTACGTTTCATGAAATACATGATAGTCCACCTAGTGAAATCATCAATGAATGACACATAGTACCTTGAGTCTAAAGTTGAAGGGTCCTTGCTTGGTCCCCACACATTTGTGTGGACAACTTCCAAGTAATCCTCATGCATATAGACTCTCTTTGTAAAGGGTAACCTATGTGATTCACCAAACTCACATGTGTTGGGAAAGATGGATGGACACCTCAAGAAATTAGTTGGTAGTGCCAAATCCTGCTTATTAACTTCCTTATTTTACTTCAGAGTTGTGTTTTAGGCCCTCGTAGCTTGCAAATGATACAAATAAAGTACCTATGTACTTTGGAGATGATTCTTCAAACATCTAGATCAAAACAGATAACTTTGCAACTAGCTTGCGACCAAAAACTTGCGATTTTAGTCTTGACACCTGCTAGATATTATGCTTAGTGCTCACATTATAGTAGCTATTAGGAAAATTCCTTTTGGGTGAATCAAATCAGCTTATAGAGCTAATGTTTCAAACTGGAATCACTTAAAATGATTGACTATACATAGAGCAATCAATTTAGCAACTGAAATCTTACCCCTCACTTTTTAGGAGATGAGCAAAGAATGACCAGTGACCACTTTGAGGCGCTTTTCTCCCGATTGGTTGAATCAAATGCCAAATAATTGATTATAGATAGAGCAATCAATTTATCAACTAAAACCTTACCCCCGACTTTTTAGGAGATGTTAAGAGAATGACCAGTGACCACTTCGAGGTGCTTTTCTCCCAATTGGCTGAATCAAATGCCTTCAACATTTTTGAGCTTGAATTAGACTTTGAGCTGGTTCCAACAAGCTATAGATCATTGAAAATGATGGAGAGATGATTGAGATATGAGCATTCAAAGTATATTATTCTGAGTGAAAATAGCAGAGATGAAGAAGAATGTAATCAACAATGTAATGTATTATGTAACAATGTTATACATGATCATTGGCATGAATATGATGCGCAATGATGGAGATAAGAGTAGGCTATAGTGTAAGCCTCTCGACTTGAACTAATGATCAACAATAGGCTCAGTAATGGGGGCACACAAGCCGCGAGATTACAAGTCTCTTTTTATAGAGAAACTCTTCAAATTTGAGTTTGAAATCAAATGATTTTCCACCTAAAAGTTCTTTCTCTCAATGAGGAGATATTCTCTCAGAACCTCGTAACATATTGTTCTCCTAACTCCACGAGCTTAGTGGCATTACAAGATTCCTCCAAGTCAAATGACTGTTACAAAAGTTAATGGTAGAAAATCATAAGCAATGGTTCATGTGGTCCTTCAAAAGTTTGCACATAGCTTCTCCAATGCCTAGCCAAGTGTGAAGGCTTTGCATTTGCACCAACAGCTCCCCCTCAAGCCAAACATCTTGGCTTGAACTTCTTCATGGTTCTTCTTGAATGTCATGCAATCCAATCATAGCTTTAAACCTGCAAAGTTTAGAACCATCAAGTGCTTTGGTCAATAAATATGCACATTGCATATTTGTGGATACATATGCAAGTTCTTGCATGATATATAGGTTTTTCTGCTAGATGTAAAGAACTAGTATTATCACCAAAAATCATTGGTGAGTTAGAATGTAGTCCCAAATCTGAATATAGCAATCTGATCCATATGGCTTCTTGTGTAGCATTGGCTAGTTCTCTGTATTCTGCCTCTGTTGAAGATAAAGCAACAGTAGGTTGCTTCTTGGAAGAGCATGAAATGGGCTTATCACCTGCAAAAGAAAGATAACCACAAGTACTTCTCCTCTCATCCTTACAACCTACCCAATCTGCATCTGAGTATAGTTTGATGTCCAAATCTGAAGTGTATGGAAAGTAAAAACCTTTATTCTGAGTACCCTTGATATACTTCAAAATCTTTTTGGTAGCTTCCAAGTGATCTGCACTAGCTTTGTGCAAGAATTGACTTAAGACACTTATTCCATAAGCAATATCAATCCTTTTGAGGGTTGCATAGTTTACACTTCCAATTATGCTTTGATATCCTGCAATGTCTTCAAGCAAATCAGCTTCATGAGCACTCAATTTTTGGTTTACCTCCATAGGAGTGCTAGCTATCTTTGAGTAATATAAATTCTAGAGTTTGTATTGACTAAATCAAATTCAAGAAAATACTTTAGTAGCCCTAGGTCACTGATTTTGAACTCCTGCACCATTTGGTTCTTGATTTGTTTGATGCCATTGGCATCAGTACGTGTAAGTATGATATCATCAACATACACACATAGGTATATCACATTTGAATTACTTCTCTTGATAAATAGAGAAGTATCTACTTTGCTCATGATGAATCCTTGATCTTGAAGATAGGTAGTCAACCTACGATTTCATGCCCTAGGTGCCTACTTCAATCCATAAAGAGATTTGTTTAATTTACACACATAATTTACCTTGCTTGGATCTTCATAACTAGTAGGTTGAGCCATGTAAACCTCTTCTGAAATCCAGCCATTAAGAAAAGCATTTTTCTCATCCAATTGGTACATATTCCAATTCCATGATGCAGCCACACTTACCAATACCCTGATGGTTGGCATTTTGGCCACAGGTGAGAAAGTCTCTTGATAATCAACTCCTTCGGTTTGTGGAAAACCCTTAGCCACAAGTCTACCTTTATACCTGTTTATGGATCCATCTGAGTTTCTCTTGATTTTGTAAATCCATCTAGAACCAATTACCTTCATTGATGCCTTCTTTGGTACTAGCTCCCAAGTATCATTCTCCTTGAGTGCTTCTATTTCTTCATCCATAGCTTCCTTCCATTTTGCCTTGGTCTTTGCCTCTTCATATGATGGAGGCTCTTCAAGTGATAAATCCTTAGCAAGATAAATGGAATGCTTAGTAACTTGTGAAGTATCATACCTATATCTTATTGGTTTCTTGCTCTCCCTTTGTGATCTCCTTAGAGCTTGGTTGGATGATTCAGGTAAGTATTCCAACCTCTTCATTTTGGCCTTGCCCTTTGATTTCCATGCCTTGAATTCTTCTAGGTTTATGATATCCTCATCATCTGATTTGATGTCTTCAATTTGACTTGGTTCCTCATTGGTGAGGCTTGGAAATTCCTCTTCCAAATCATATGGCAACTTAAATTTCCTACATTCACTTTCAAACCAAGAGTCATTCTCATCAAACACAACATCTCTAATGACCATAAATCCTTTGTTGGATGGATTATAAAACCTATATCCTTTCTGATTTAAATCATACACTATGAAGATGCACTTCTCCGCCTTAGGGTCTAGCTTACCTCTAATTTGAGATGGAACATGCACATAAGCAACACATCCAAAGATTCTGCAATGATCAAGTGATGGCCTTCTACCATGCCATGCTTCATATGGGGTCATCCCATCAAGTGATTTGGATGGCAACTTGTTAATAAGATAGGTGGCAGTAGATACCCTCTCTACCCACAAATAATTAGGTAACCGCTTTCATTAAGCATTGATCTAGTTGTTTCCACAATTAACCTATTTCTTCTCTCTACTACCCCATTCTGCTCAGGAGTATACCTTGTTGTAAGTTCCCTTTTGATTCATCTATCATGCAAGAATGCATCAAATTCATTTAAGGAGTACTCACTTCCTCCATCTGAGCTTAGTCTCTTTAGGCTTCTTCCTATTTCATTTTCTATAAGTGCAAGATACTTCTTAAAGCAACTGAACACTTCATCTTTATGTTTCATAAAGTACAAGATAGTCCACCTATTGAGATCATCAATGAAAGACACATAGTACCTTGAGCTAGAAATTGAAGGGTCCTTGCTTGGTCCCCACACATCTGTGCGGACAAGTTCCAAGTAATCCTCATGCATGTAGCCTTTCTTTAAGAAGGGTAACCTATATGATTTACCAAACTGACATGCACCACATTTATAGATCATGTGTTGCTTGGATACATTAGGTATCCCAAGCACACATTGATCTCTACATATTTGCTTCAAGTTTCTCTCACCAATATGCCCTAATCTTTTATGCCAAATCTCAAGCTCTGATAATGTTTGATCCTTGTAATTGTAAAGTGCAATATTTCTAGTGTCCTCAAGTTCAAATGTAAATAGTCTACTTGTTTTTTCTCCCTTGGGGATTCTCTTGAATCCATGTTGGGGATCGTCCACAAATGCTCCAAATTTGTTGAACCTAACCTGCAAACCCTTTTCCACGATCTATCCAACACTCATCACGTTCTTGGTGGTTGTAGGTACAAGAATCCTGCTCAACATATTTCTATTCCCATCAAAGGTTTTGACATTTCCTACCTTGACTAGTGAATGTTGTTGGGTGTGTGTAGAAGTGCGAGAGACACACAAGAAGCACACACAAAGATCACAAACGCAGCAAGACACATGGAGAAGACGATGGCTAGAATAGCTCTCTCTATTGATGATGAACTTAACTACAGTAAGAGCTGAATAATATCCCTAAGTACAAAGTACCACCACATATGAGTGAATCATGTATGTGGTAACATGGGGAAAAAACCTCTAACGAGCACTAGAGTAAAAAGTGCCCATGTATAGGGAAAAGGTTCACATCAAAGCTACTCGAGGAACACATAAGTGTAACAAATCCCCCAGAGTGAATGATGTGAACACATATAGCCGAGTGATGGATCAGTCCCCACAAGGTAATAAGCCTAAAGCTTTGCAAAAAGCTTCAAACTTTTCCCCTGGAAGAGCTTTGGTGAATATGTCTGCCACATTATCTTGTGTAGGCACATATACCAAATCAATATCTCCTGCACGAAGGTACTCTCTCACATAGGGATAAAGCACCTCAATATGTCTGGCCCATGCATGGAACATTGGGTTTCATGCAACAACCAAAGCACTCTAACTATTAGTGAGAATATGTGTAGCAGCATCAATCTCCATGCAAAGATCCATTAATAGGCGTCTCGGCCATATACACTCCATTGTAGTTATGAAAACTGCCCTATACTCAGCTTTACAACTCGATGTGGCCATTGTAGGTTGCTTATTACTCAGCCAAGATATGCATGAGTTTCCAAGGAAAAAGAAATTACCACTAGTGGACACGCAAGTATCATAACAACTAGCCGAATCATTATCTATAAAAGCATGCAAGCATGGCTGAATATCTCTGCCATAAAAGAGAACTAAGCTCAAAGTGCCTCTGAGATATCTAAACACACATTATACCACTTGCCAATGCTTAGTGCCAGGGCTATCCATGAATCGACTCAATTGGGAAACTGCATATTGTATATCCGGCCTTGTGTTGCATGCATATATAAGACATCCCACAACTTGTTGATAAAGAGAAGTGTCAAATGCATCACTGGAATCCTCAACTAAGAACCAGAATCCTATCTTAACTGGTGTGGAAACTCACTTACAATCCTCAAAGTCAAAATGCTGAAGTAGTTTTTCAACATACTTTGCTTGATGCATAACAATTCCCCCCTCAACGGATACAAACTAGATCCCAAGCTAGTAGCTCAAAAGACCAAGATAAGTGACATCAAAAGTATGTTGCAAATTAGCCATAAGAATGTCAAGTTTTGCATCACATGACCTAGTCAAGAGAATGTCATTGACATAAAGAACAATCACTGTAAGATCAGCCCCATTTTTGCGTACATAGAGTGTGCTTTCAATCGGACTACATGTGAAGCCAAGAGCAATCAAGTGCTTATGTATTTTGTCATACCATGCATGTGGAGCTTGCTTGAGACCATACAAGGATCTATGCAAGCGACAAACCATATGCTCTTTCCCTTTCATAGAAAATCCAGGAGGCTGCTTCACATAAACCTCTTCTTGCAAATCACCATTCAAGAAGGCTGTTTTTATGTCCAACTGATGCACTTTCAAACCTTGATGGGCAGCCAATGCAACCACTATGAATGCTAGTCATGCGTGAAGTAGGTGCAAAAGTTTCCTCATAGCTAATGCCATATTGTTGCGCATATCCTTTGGCAACCAATCTAGCTTTGTAGCGATCAATGCTACCATCAGATTTTATCGTAATCTTGTAAACCCACTTTGTACCAATGTCATTCTTTCCTTTTGGCAATTCACGTAACTCCCAAGTACCATTCCTATGTATGGAATCCATTTCTGATTGCATAGCACTCATCCATTGTGGATCATCACATGCATCTTCAAAAGAAAGTGGCTCTTCATTACATGTTGTAGCAATAAGAGAATAGTCCACAAAATTAATTGATGCATGGTGAGAGCTTGATCTTGTTCTACCATGTAAAGGTGCACTCAATTTGTTGTCCTCCAAAGTTTGTTTCAGCCACTTTTGGCATAGTTTGTGCACTCTTGATACACATGCGTTCATTATGTAAAACATCTTCAATATGTACATCATGTGTGGGATTAATTTCATGCTCATTTTCAGCCATATTTTGATGCAAATGTTCAGCCATATGTGGCTAGAAATTTCCTACAGTTTTGATAATTTGTGGCCGAACATTTTTTAGCCATGTTTGGCTAGAAATTCTCTGCATTTTCAGCCCTATTTGGCTAGAATTTTTCAGCCCTTTGAGCCTCAGTTGGGTGGTCTACATGGCCATAGTCAAACCCACCATTTTGGAACAAAGGCACGAGTGTATCGAACACATCTTGTGAGCTAACTGTTGGCTGTTTTTTGCATTCAAGTAGAGGTGAATTTGACTTTTCAGCAAATTCCACATCTTGACTCACAATAATTGTGTTTGTCAATGGATGATAGAAACAATATCCCTTACTCTCAGCACTATAACCAACAAATATACATTTCTTTGCCTTGCCATCAAGTTTGTGACATTGTTGTGATGGCACAAGAGCATATTCCAAACAACCAAACACACATATGACTAACCATAGGCTTATGAACATTCCAAGCCTCATAAGGAGTGATGACTCTCAATGCTTTTGTAGGGCAGCAATTCAACACATAGTTTGCACACATGAATATTTCCATCCAAAACTTATGAGGAAGATGCTTTCCTTTAACCATACATCGTGCCATTTCAAGTAGAGTTCTATTTTTATGCTTTGCAACACCATTTTGCTAGGTGTATATGACATTGTACATTGGTGTGAAATACCTCTTTCACAAAGAAAAGCATTAAACTCATGTGACATGTATTCACCACCACAATCCGTGCAAAGAGTCAAAAGCTTTTGTGAAAAAAAAAATTCAGCCATAGTTAAAAATGCCTTGAAGCAAGCAAATACCTCATTCTTTGCTTTCATAGGATACACCCTTGTATGGTGAGTAGCATCATCAATGAAGGTAACAAAATATACATGCTTCCCAAAAGATGGAGTCTTGACTGGACCACATACATCACTATGAACAAGCTGCAATTTTCTTGTAGTGTGTGTATGACTATCTTTTGGAAAAGAAGCACGATGCATTTTTCCAAGAATGCAACCTTCACATGCATGCTTTTCAATGGACTCAGGTGTAGGCAAGCCAATAACCATGTCCTTCTTTTGCAACTAAAGTGAACTATTGAAGTTTAAGTGAACAAAATGAACATGCCAAAGCTACAGTTCAGCCATGGAAGAGGTATGAGCAACTAAGGCATTGGAGGAAGCCCTCTTGTATGTATCCATGTGATACAAGCCATTAAATAATGTACCGGACATCACAACAACATCGCCATTGCTGAAATCATGAACCATACATTTGCACACAACACATGTCCTCCTTTGGGTGCATCTTTCAAAGAGGCAAAAAATCTTTTGCATGATGTTATGTGCTTTGAAGCACCACTATCAAAGAACCAATCCAAATTAGCCTCACTCACAACCATAAATTTAGAATGCAAAGAAGCATCATAATGACATGTAAGAAAACATCCCAAAAATCTTGAGCCCTGTTAGCTTCATCATTCTTTACATTTTCTGAATTTTCAGCAATAGACATGCCGGATTCCTTCTTCTTTTCATTGCATTTAGCAGGCTTTCTACACTCATCAATAGTATGACCAGCCACTTCTATTCACTCTAGATTGCTCTTCTTGTAAAAGAAGAGACACAACCTCATCAAATGCATACATATTAGGATTTCCTTTTGCAACCAAACGGAGTGTAGTAGCAAAGCTTTGAAAAGATTTCGATAATCCTTTCAACAATGTAGAAATGAGTGATGCATCTGGAATGATCTCATCTATGTTTTCCAATTGCTCTTTCAAGTCCTTGATGTGTGTCACATACACATCCACTGACTCATTTTCAGCCATACATACATCCTCAAGTTGCTTCCTCAAGTATGCAACACGTGCTTCATTACGCACGGCATACAAAGAAGCAAGAGTGTCCCATGCCTGTCGTGATGTAGAACATGACCGAATGTGTGGAACTATATGATGCTTCACAGAAAGCCCAATCAAAGCATGAGCTTGAGCATCTTTTCCATCCCATCTAAGCTGCTCCTGTGTAGGTGGAGAAGGAGAAACCACTATACTTGAAGAAGAAGCTCCATCTGTGACAGTTGACTGTGAAGTAGAAGAACTTGCGGGTCTTTGATCTACATCTGCCACTATGTTCCAAAGTTGTTTAGCAACAAGAACATGCTTCATCATGTAAGTCCACATTGGATAGTTGGTCCCATCAAGCTTATCTTCATATTGAACCATGCCAAACAAGTCATTGCTACCTGCCATTTCACAAAAGAACAAGAATGTGAGAAAATCTTCACTTCGATGAAAGCTGAAATGAATGCTGAAATTTCAGCTCAAAAACCATCACTGTGATGGCGATTTTGACTGCATGAATGGCTTCAAAATGGGGGTAAAACCCTAGTGCATGACTAGTGGAAATGTTTCTTGGCTACTGAAATTGATTGTTCTATGCTCCAAAGTCGATTTGCACTATTAAAAGTGCACATGCGCCGCAACGCAAAAAACTAAAACTTGAGAAGGAGCTAAACTAGCTCTAATACCACTGTTGGGTGTGTGTAGAAGTGCGAGAGGCACACAAGAAGCACCCACAAAGATAAAAAATGCAACAAGACACATAGAGAAGATGATGGCTGGAATAACTCTCTCTATTGATGATGAACTTAACTCAAGTAAGAGCTGAATAATATCCCTAAGTACAAAGTACCACCACATATGAGTGAATCATATGTATGTGGTAACATGGAGAAAAAGCCTCTAGCCAGCACTAGAGTAAAAAGTGCCCATGTATAGGGAAAAGGTTCACATCAAAGCTACTCGAGGAACACATAAGTGTAACAAATGCTTGGTGTCATCACCTGTTTGCACTTGGTGCTTTCCCTTGGGCTCCTCAAGGTCAAAGAGAAGAGCTACATTGCGTGCCACATGGTTTGAACAACTTCAGTCAATATAGGAGAGGTGTTCATCATTCATACCTTGCTTTGAAGTCATGGTCATAATCAGAAGGGAATCCTCTTGATCCTCTATGTAATTGTTGTAATCCTTTCTTGAATTGTATCCTCCTTGGTAGTTGTTATTGTAATTTTGTTGTAGTTGTTTTTGTAGCCTTGATTGTGGTTGAATCTTCCTCTTGATTGTGTGTAGCCACCTCTTTGATATCCTCTTCCTCTCTGATTCTTGAAGTTACTATAGCACTCATCTATAGTGTGATTAGACATTCCACATATGTTGCATGGGGAAGAGTTGAAAGGTCTCCCCCTACCTTGCTAACCTCCTTTGCCCCTACCTCTTGGGTTCGTACCTCTCCCTGCAGAGTTAGCTTGAGAAGTAGTACCTTCATCTTCAACCTTTTTGCTTTTCCCTTTCTCTTTAGACTTTCGTTTACCTTTGAATAGAGCAGAAGAGTTGTTACCTCTTGATGACTCTCCATTTTTGTTGTGCTTGGCTTCATGGGAAAAGAGTTTCCCCATGAGTGTGGTAAGATCTAGAATCTGCATGTCCATGTATAAGTCCATAGCAGTTATGAAGGCTTCCCATTTGTCATCTGCCTTGATGCCATTGATTACTTGTCTCACAATTTGCTCCTCTTCAATCTCCTCTCCTATGCTTGCCAATTGGTCAGCCACATCTTTGTTTAGTCACATATTTTGAAACACTTTGTTTTGGTTTCTTCCTTTGAGTGGTAAACTCAATCCATAATTGGTTCTTCCTAGCTCTTGTATTGGAAGAAAAGTATGAAGACAATGTATCCCAAGTCTCTTGGGATTTTTTACAATTCCTAATGTGTGGAAGAAGGAAGTCAGAGATAGAGTTAAGTAGATATGACCTTGCTAATGAATCTTTGGCACAAAATGAGTTGATTCTTTCAAGATCCTCTCTTGTAGATTGTCCTTTGCTTCTGAAAATGGGCATCTCCTCATCTCGTGATATGTATCCATAGAGACTCCTTTTTTGTAAGTATGTCTTCATCCTCAAGGACCATGCTTGGTAGTTTTTCTTGTCCAATTTATCAATAAAAGATGGGAAACCCTCTCCCATTTTATCTCAAGTTGCTCTCATACCATTGTAGGGAAAGATGGATGGACACCTCAAGAAATCAGTTGGTACTGCCAAACCCTGATTAGTACCTGCCCTAATTTACTTCAGATTTGTGTTGTAGGCCCTCTTAGCTTGCAAATCACACAAATAAAGTACCTATGTACTTTGGAGATGATGCTTCAAACAATTAGATCAAAACAGATAACTTTGCAACTAGCTTGTGACCAAAAACTTACTATTTTAGTATTAACACGTATTGGATATTATGCTCAATGCTCATAGTATAGTAGCAACTAGGAAACTTCCTTTTGGGCGAATCAAATTAGCTTATAGAGCTAATGTTTCCAAGTGGAAGCACTTAAAATGATTGAATATACACAAAGCAATCAATTTAGCAACTGAAACCTTACCCCCACTTTTTAGGAGATGTGCAGAGAATGACTAGTGACTAGTTCGAGGCACTTTTCTCCCAATTGGCTGAAGCAAATGCCTTCAAACAATGTGAGCTTGAAGTAGACTTTGCGCTGGTTTCACCAAGCTATAGATCATTGAAAATAAGGGAGAGATGACAGAGATGCAGAGATGAAAAAGAATGTAATCAACAATGTAATGTATTATGTAACAATGTTATACATGATCATTGGAATGAATATGATTCCCAATGATGAATATAAGAGTATTCTATAGTTTAAGTCTCTCAACGTGAACTAATGATCAACAATAGGCTCAGTAATGGGGGCACACATGTCAATCGTGGGTCTATGCATCCAGATGGATGGAGTTTTTGCCACTATCTATCACGATCAACAAGCGATCAGTTATGGGTTGCCAATTGGGATGGACTGAAATTTTCAATTTTCCACATTTTCTTGTGTCAATTGGATTCTCTACGTCGCGATGGACTAGATTCTCACTGAATTTTGTTGTCAATCATGCTAATTGTATCAATCGCGATGGTTAAGGGTGTCCGTCGTGATGGATACCATGTGTCACGATGGAAAGAGGTGTTCGTTGTGGACTATCAATCGTGATGCGATGGATAGGCTATCCATCACCATGGATATTGTCAATTGCAATTGATAGTATCAATCGCGATGGAGAGAAATACTGCAAAATTTTTTTATCTTTTTGTGAGGATGTGATGTGCAAGGTCTCTAGGCTATGCTTGTCCACTCATTTTTACCAAAACGTTTATTATTCTATCAGTCGTGATGGACAGAGGCCAATGCCCTAGGACCTGTGTACAGACTTTACATACCTCTTGGAGCTGCTAGAGATGATGGTACAGCTAGAACCTACAACAAATGCTAAAAAACACACAAAACAAAATGCACACAAGCTCTCTCTCTCACACACAAGTGAAATTAGGGGAATGAGGTGGAGAAGGTGATATGAGCAAAAAAGTAAAAATTCAGTGAAGATGGAGATGGAGGTGGGAGATGGTGAGGATGATGATGGTGAAGATGATGGTGAAGAAAGTAAGAGAAAATAGTGAAAAGTAAAGAAACTACTTGCGACTCCAATGTTACAACTCTATGTCCTACCATCACACGCTCGTCCTTAAAGCTCGATCCCTAACAACGGTTCCAAATTTGGTGTCACTCTAGCACAATGGCAAGTACCAACGTGAGGAGATTCACCTCGTAATTGTCAATCCGAGAAGACATGAGGAGGGTATGATGATCATGAGCAAATGAAGTGCACAATTGAGTGGGTGAGAAGTGCACAAGTGAGTGAGTGAGAAGCACACAAGCATGCACACACATACACATGCACACAAGACAAACAAACGGTGATCTTCTATTAGCAAGCTCCAAGAAAGTAAATTATGCTCAAGTTTAAGTTCTTTCTCCAACTAGCTAACCCCAAAAATGAGCTCTCTAGCTCTTTTTATAGTTTTTGACTAGTTTTGGCGCTGTCGAGACCTAGTGTTCGGCCTAGTTAAAAATTAGGTTTGAGGGCTTATTTGAGGACTCAAACGGAGTCTAAAAATTATGAAAATTGATATGTAGGTACTCATAATAGTCCTCAAGCTCAAGGACTCCTCGGCTTGGACAAATAGGAGTCTAATCTACCAAATCTGATATGTACAATGTTGGTGTAGTGATAAAAATCACTTTTGAAAAAAATTATCTTTTTAAAAAATTCAATAGATCTAGTGGTTGGAACTTCGTTGACTTCTCTGCCTACGTGGTCTTGCTTGATTGTCCCTCTGCTCTAGCTCTTTGTGGTGACTCCCCTGTCTTGTAATGCCCTAACTTCCTTGGCTGCTACCAACATTCTCCCACTTTGTCAATTGGAATTTTTATCGTGGGTCTCGTCTCCACTTTATCTTTTCCTGTAGATGGGTTTGTCGCTTCAAAATTCAGTTGTTTAGCTAGTTTCCTCCACAACTAAGGTTTAACGTGTAACAACTCCTCCAACCTTAAGGAGCATTGAACTTTAATTCTTTTTAACTTTGATAATGTTGTTGAGGTTTCTTCTTTCAATTTCGTTGCTTTTCCCTTGATTGTGGGTGCATGGAGCAATTCAGACCTCTCTTTGTATTCTCCGGTGTAGTTTGGAAGCATCATCCAGCTTATTCCCTCCTCCTTACTCTTCAAAAGGAGGTATTTCATTTTCATTCTTCTTCCATCGATCTTCCTAAACTCTAACTAGTCATGTGGCCAGTTAGCTTCTACTTCAGGAATTAGAGAATGTTGCTCTTCATTTTCAATTCTCATGTCTTCTTTCATTTCCTCATCTAGCTTATCCTTCCTCCGTCATAGATTGACAGATTCTACATATCCCTAAAATTTTACTTTAGATATTTTGGTCTCGAGGAGGGTTGGTACTGATGTTTCTAGCATGGTCTGAGCATTCTAGATTAATTTTTTACATATTTCCCGCCTTTCTTTCTCTAAGTCTCATCTAGGGTAGATTTTTTTGTGTTGCTCTAGAATAGGTCCCATCCCTATCTTAGACTGATAGGCTTTTAACCACATGTTCAAATATGCAAGACTTGGATCTCGTAGAATTGATCCTGCATGTTCCTTAGTTGGTTTGTTCATCACCATATTGGGTTTCTTATTTGTAGCATGGCTTTCTCTGAGCTCCATCTCTTTTACTATTTGTTCTTTCTCCTCAGTTTTTTTTAGTCCATTTTCTCTTATTTTTTTCTTGTGTCACCTTCCATCTTTGATTTTTCTTAAGTTTGGAGGTATCCTCAAGTTTTTCTGAGTCTTTGGCAACTTGGTTTTGAGATTCTAGCTCCTCCTCAATCTTGAGGTTATCAGAAGCATATCAATAGCATGCTTAATATATAAGGTGCTCTCAATGGGATTGTTCTCAAAAACATGTGCAATCACATAGGCATGTATCTTTTCATACCAAGCATGTGGTGCTTGCTTTAAACCATATAATGTGTTTTTTAACATGCACACTTGGTTTTCATGCGCTTTCTGGACAAAGCCATGGGGCTGAAAAACATACACTTCTTCATGCAAGTCACCATTCAAAAATGCAGTTTTAATGTCCAAGTGATGTACATTCCAACCATGATGGGCTTCAAGTTCACAATGCTACAAACAATAGTCATATGGCATGTAGGTGCAAAGGTTGCATCAAAATCAATGCCTCTTTCCTGCGCATAACCCTTTGCAACAAGTCTAACCTTACACCTGTCAATTGTTCCATCACGCTTACGCTTCAACTTGTAAACCCATTTAGTGCCAATGGCCTTCTTTCCAAGAGGCAAGTCAGATAAAGACTAGGTACCATTCTTCATTATAGCATCATATTCAGATTTAATAGCAGCCATGCAATTTTTTGATTTTTGTGCTTCATCAAATGAAACAAGCTCATTATCATTAGAGAGACTAGATGCAACCATAGCAGAGCAATTTGATGCAAAAGAGGCATTATGAGAGCTTGAACGAGTACGATATGACAGAGGTGCATCTAATTGCTATCATGTAAAGTTTGCACAAGCCATTTTGGCATAGTTTTTACCTGCTCAATATCAGCTCTCTCATCAACAAGTGCATCATGTAAATCTACATCATAAATGGAATGATCTGCATCATCAAATGAAACTAGCAAAGGTTGAGACATTGCCTCATTAGGACTAGCACTAGACTCTCCACTTGTAAAAAGAGGCAGCAAAGTATCATACATGTCTTTGGAGCTAACAAATGTCTCCTTAGTACATGAAAGTAATGGTTCAATTGCATCTGCCACAAAAACAACATCACAGCTAACCAGAATGCATTTTGTCGATGGATGGTACAAATGATAGTCTCTGCTTTTAGAACTGTACCAAAAGCATGCAGATAAGCAAGATATGGCCTGCAACCATGTCAAGCCTCATATGGAGTGATAGACTGCAATGCTTTAGTGGGAAACCTGTTAAGTACATATGTTGCACACATAACAGCCTCAAGCCAGAAACTATGTGGTGAGGCATGGCTCTTGACCATACACATCACCATCTATTCCACATTCAATCCGAAATGCATTGAATCTAGTAGACATATATTCCCACCTTGATCAGAACGGAGGGTGCCCATTTTACATGCTGACAAATTTTTAGTCAAAACCAAAAACTGTTAGACTCAAGATATAACTGGTAGGAGATGGTTGAACCACATCCTAAGAGGGAGGATTAGGAAGTAATCCTCAACCATGGCTTTTGGGGCAAGTGGTTAGCCCATCATACTCCTAGCTGGTAGGTCATGAGTTCAAATCCCACAAAAACTGTTTGAAGCACATAAACACTTCCGACTTTGCTTTCAATGGATATACCCATGCATGCTTGAAAAAATCAATGAAAGTCACAAAGTAAAGATAATTTCCAAAAGAGGGTGTTTGCATAGGACCACATAATGTCACCATGTCCCAAAATAGATCCTTCACATACATGTTTACCAAGTGCCTCAAGTTTGGGCAAAGAGGATACCATTTTAGATTTCTACAGGTGTAGCAAACTAGAAAAATTCAGATGACCAAACCTTGCATGCCAAATCTTCGCATTTGACATAGCCTGAGAATCATGTATCCCACATGCTAAATCATTCATAGGTCTTTCATAGTCTATGAGCTTATACAGCCCACAACATAAAATGCCAAAAGCAATAATGACATCAACATTTGACAGATCATGAGTTGTACATCTGTCATCGACAAATTTCACCACTAAGCCAATCTTGGATAATAAAGAAACTAATAACATATTATTCTTGATCCCTAGCACAAATAAAGCATCTAACAATGTAGAAGAACTACCATTAGAAATAGGCAGAATGATCTTATCAACTCCCATGATAGGATAGGAGGAGTTGTTGGCACATGTGACATTATTCCCTGTAGGGATAGGCTCGAGTGAAGTGAAGAAACTCCACTACGAGGTAATATCTTTGGTTGCCCCACTATCAAAATATCAAACATCTGAGTCTAGTACAGACATATACTGCTCATGAGAAGATGGTTCAAGATTGCAAATAGTAGTAAATGCCCATTCTTCATTTTGGACAAGTTTGGCCGACTTTGTTTTCAATGTAGAGGCCTCTACGACAACCATTCAGGCCTCTTTCTTCTTTGCCTCTTTTGCACCGAGTTTTGGACAGGTCTTAATGACATGATCATTTGCTTTATAGTATTTGCAAAACAATTTTATTTCTTCTCATCTTTGCCTTCCTTCTTCAAATGTGCAGCATTTGCAGATTTTTACTTACTAGTAGATGAGGTTCATTTACCTTTGCCCTTCTGATTAGCCAAGAAAGTTGGATCTACAACATGCATAATAGACTTGTTCTACCTAGACTAATCTTCCTACAACAGATAAGAAACTAACTCTTGAAATGTTAAGGCATTTGGATTGCCTTTCATCATCAAATAAATAGTAGAAGCAAAACTATGATATGAGTCAAGAAGACCATTCAGAACTATCTACACAAGTGAACTGGCAGGAAGGATTTCATCAGTAGAAATCAACTATTCCTTCAAATCCTTGATCTTTGTCAAAAAGTTATCCATTGAATCACCTTCATTCATGTGATCATTCTCCAACTATTTTTGGAGGTAAGCAACACGAGCCTCATTCCTAGCCTGGTACAATGTGATAAGTGTATCCCAAGCATGCTTAACTATTCTGCAAGAGCGGATGTGAGGAATAATGGCAGGTTTGACAGACAAAGCTACCAATGCATGTGCTTGAGCATCTCTACCATCCCAAAAAAATTGCTCTATAGTAGGTGCAATAGAAACCGTAGCACAAACAGGAATCTACAAAATATCACCATTGTCAACGCCATCTACATCAACTTTAGTACCTATCTTTGCAGAACCTGTATTCACAAGTGTAATAGGACGTTTTCCAACACCCTACACAATATTCCATAGTCCTTAAGTAACCAATACATGACACATCATATAAGCCCATAATGGGTAATTTGTACCATCCAACTTATCCTCAATAGCCAACATACAAAATAGATCACTTCTTTTAGCCATGGCCACTGACTAAAACACCCTGATGCAAAAAAATGATTGTATCTAAAAAACTACCCTAACCAGTTGTGCTCAACCTATAGAAGACTTTGAGACGCCTATACTAGCGAACAGAAACTTGTATATATCTTTGGCACAAAAAGACAAAATAACCTGCACAAGCACTATAATAGTGCATTCGGAGGCCAAAACGAGCTCATATTGCGATTTCAGCACCACATAGCAAAGCTATTTTGATCTCCTAATCACCCTGAGTATGCACAAAAAATTTTGTGCAATTCTGAGACTGTGACAAGAGAGGTGTTGATGACACCTTAGATGAAGTAGTGAGCTTCTCTCATACCAATTGGACTTAGTCTTATCCTTCTTCTTCATTTTTTGTAAGAATATTGTATCATCCTCCTCCTGAGATGAACTTGGAAATTGCACCTATTTTTGTTGATCTTGTTGGATCCATTTTTGAACTTGGTCTCTTATATGTCTTTGTTCCTGCCAATCGATGGGACCTTTATTTTTAGACCTTGTAACTACCAAGACATCCATTTCTTTGACCTTACCACATTGCTTGCAATCCCAATTCCACTTTATTTCATGATTCACATGTAGACTTCCTGATGTACTGGCACCTACCTCATTACGACACTCTTGATCTGATAATGTTATAACTATAGCATTGGCCTGAGCGGCCTGTTGAGCTTGTTATTGTTGCTACCCCTGTTGATTATTTTGATTATAGCGAACCACTGGTATACCCCTTTCCTCTCTATGCTTCACCTATAAAGGACAATTAGGCCCTATCCAATGATCAGGTGTTGAACAATACCCATAGGGCGTCATTTTAGCTGGTCTACCCTGCTGATTTCCTTGTTGGTTATTTCCTTGTTGGTTCGCCTGTTCTCTCCATGGCGGCTGTCCTTGCTACTGCCTCTGAAAATTACCTCATGCTTGGACTCGAACAGCCTGATTTGCAGTCGCTTCATTATTATTTCTATTGTCCTGACTTGAACTTTTCCCTCTATGCTTGGGGTTATACCAACACTGACATGTTGTGTGTCCATCTTTATCACAAATGTCACAAAATCTTCTCTCTTTCGGAGCTATTATTGAATATCCATGTTTCTTTAATTTACTAATCAAAGCCTCCTCTTTACCTTGTTTACCTTTATGTTTGTGGTGCCTTCCCATTACCACCTCTTCATCTTGAGTGTCCGATTCGAAATTAGGCATACCTTTCTCTGACTCCATTTTTGAATCAGATTCAGCATCTGAACTAGAGTCATTGTGCCTCTTCTTCGATCTACCAAATCTTCTTTCCACTCTTGCAGCTGCTAACACTAATACATCAAAACCATTAGCTATATCCACACTTGCAACTGCATGCCTGATGTTGTTCCTTAATCCTTTTAAGAAGTAACCCGCCAACATCTCGTCGGTAGGTATCTCGTTGCCTTGTCATCTTTCCATTGAAGTTCTAAATTTCTGTGCATAGTATTCTACTAACATGTTCCTTTGTCTAATTGCTCCTAACTTCCTCACACATCAGAGGGAGTTTTTTCTTTCCTAAATCTTTGTAAAAATGTTGTTGTTAATGCATCATATGTAGCGAAATGAGCAATACTGTATTGACTAAACCGGCTCATTGCTCTTCCTTCCAATGTAGTTGCAAATCGTTGGAGTTTGATGTCATCACCATATATGGCTGGATATCCATTTGATGTCCACTTTATCTCGAATTGAGCAACATGAGAGTTAGCATCTTCCTTAGAACCTCCTCTAAAATGGGTTGCTTTGACCTTGGGATTTGGAGTCGGTTGCACCATTGATTGTGGTTGAGGTGTACACCTAGTTCTTTGACCGAACGTCCCTACAAGTGGGTCGAACTGGAATCATATTCTGACTCTTACATTTGCTTCTGTTAGGAATAGCGCTCCTAGTTTACTGCCCACTAGCCTTGCCTCTATTGCACTTGTTCCTCCTTCCTCCTCTTCAGTTTCTAAATTTGATTCCTCTTGAGCTTCGTACCAATCGTATTGATTAGAAGATGACTCCACGTTATCTAATTGCACTTGTGCTCTTGTATAATAGACCTTATTGAAGCTTCCTCATCTTCCCGTCATTCATCTCTTGCTTCTTTAGCAAACACAGTAGGATCGCCAAATGTTTTGGGGTTTGTGATCAACACATCACTACTGACTTTGATCAAACTCACACAAAAGAATAAACTTGGCACTGTTCTTTCTCACATAGAGTGAATAAGCATGCACAGAAGTTCAGATTCACCACTTTCTGTTTTAGACAATGCTAACAAGATAGCTACAGAAGAATAGAGAACATTCGCACACTTGTGCTGAATAATGATAAGAAAAATGCTTCATTAAGTCTTCAAAACTACAGAGAATACATTATGGACTGAGCAATTTTTGCTTCTACAAGGGATTTCTTCAGTACAGATCTACGATCAGGCCACGATGCCTGAAAACTCTTCTTCTGGAGAAGACACTTTTTCTTCTCTTTCGTCTACTTCCTGGAGATGCTTCTCCTTCCTTCTCCCCTTTTTACGAACAAAATATAAAAAATATATTCACACAACATCGATACCTAACTAAATTGTAATTGTCTGTTAAAAATTTGATTCAGCAAAACAGGGATTCATCAAAACTCTGATGCAGCACACTTTCGATACAGCATATTCTGACATCAGCTTACCCCTCAACAGTAACCTTTTTGGCAAAAAACTCTAAGAAGAATGAAATTCAATAATCTGAGTGGTTCCTAGAATCTCCGCAGTTGAGAACAGGTCCGCTATGAATCATAAGTGGGTAGAGGCGAACAAATTCTCCATCCTCTGCATGCATACATATTAGTCCTCTTGTTGTCAATTTCTTCTCCCGCTTATCTTATGAGTGTCCGATGAACAAAGAGGAAACGGCATCAAATTTTCAGCAAAGACTGATGATGGATTCGAGGCATGCTAGAGCAGAGTGAGTCTTGAATCAAAAAATTTGTGCCCCTTTGTCAAATGTATTCCTCCTGATATCGTCATCAATCAGATATAAGCCCTCTAGATCAGATGCATCCAATTCCCTTCGTCAGATCAAGCCCACACAATATGCTCGACCAAACAATTATGACTTGCCAAAAGTATTATGTGAAAGTTGGCCTCCCCGATTATGGTGTCATATCATCTTCTTATAAGCCATGTTTTCCCAAATTTAGCGCTATCCAAAAGCTCTCTCAAAAACTAATCATAGTTGCTATAATTATTGATAGTTCAATTGGAGTCGGTATAATTATTGGTAGTCCAATCAGCACTAAATTTATCAATTGGATTTTCTCTGGACAGGTCAAAGGGTACAAATTTGCTCACCTTCGTTTGCTCTACTCTCTTCATACTTCTAATATAACTGGTGTTCCGAATATGAAGCAGCCATTAAAAATTCTCGAAATAACTTCAGCGCATGAAATCTTCAGTCTAGTTGCAAGAGCAAAAGTTTTTGTATATCCATAATCTGCAACAAACTTTATGCTCCTAACAAAATTGAAATCTCATTCTCTTTGCATCAGAAATTTTGACGAGAATTGAGATAGGCATTCCACTCTCCCTCTCTACTCACGGGAGTCGACTCTTGAGATGACTCCTTTGTTTCATTGTAAAACCTTACTTCAGCAACATACTCGTATTGATTTGCTCTGTTGATTAACTTCCACAACAAATTGTGATTCATTACATTTTTAGAGAATTCATTTGTAAATCAAAGTCACATGCGGCTTTTCGTATATAATCTCTTGCAACTTTATCGTTCTTCATACTCAACACAATAAGAATTCCCTACTCTTTGAACTGTAGCCTTAAATTAATCGTTCAGATTCTACAGATATTGTGGGAGCTTGTCTCCTCTTCATGTGATTGAGTCTTTTATCACTTGTTATCTTCCAAGTGGGGAGAGTAAATCTCTCCGACAACGAGTGTTGTTACTTCTTTCTCCCATTTGTTGAAAGTGTGAATTATGCAAGCTCTATGTGGACATTGAAGGGGGGGGGGGATGTTAGATACGCTCAATGCCTCACCCTTATGTAATACCACCATTGTTCCATAACAAAATATTTCTTAAGGCCCCCATTATGAGGAGAAGGCATGTGAGAGTGTTGGACATTGGTAGGTTCCTAATCTTGAGGTTAGATGAGGTCTAGAGTAGTAGATGGATAGTTAGGAAGATTACTTCTAAGCCATTGGATTTGGGATTGATCCTATGTGAGGATCAGCTTAAATCAAGGGCGAGAAACAAAAGTAGCTTTGTTATCTTGGGAAAGGGCATATTTGATGTGAGCCATTAGATATAGACTTGATCCTAAGTGTGGATTAAGCAAGATCAAGGGCTACAAACAAATGGTTATTGATACTACCTTACTACTTCTGGATTTACCCCGTAGATCAATGGTGGAGATTATTTTGGGCATGGATCAAGCTGCCATGACCTTAGAACACTGGTAGGGTGACTTAGGCTTGGAGGACCTTATAAGGATGGTCCCCTCTCCATGGAAGTCAAGGAAGTCTTGTAGGTCATTGAAGACCAAGAGACATATAGAGAAGGAGGCTCAAGGAGAGAGTCATCCAAGGCTCAAGGAGCTAAAGCATAGTTGTCCAAGCTAGGACAATGCACACGAGGGCATTATATGCATAGAGGGGGAGTAACGAGGATCTATCAATCCCACACCCCTTCTAGTCTCTTGTAGATAAAGACATAGTCTACTTGTAAGAGTTGTAACCCTTTGTGTACATATTCAATTTGACATATTTGAAGTGCATTCATTAGCTTATGTATATGTATTTTGCTAAGAGGGCTTCTTGAAATCAATTTTATGTGTAGAGAAAGTGTTGTATCTTTATCTTTGTAATCCTAAATTTTGCATATCCTACATCTCTACATAGTCTTTTTTTGTATAGATTTTTTTACTAACATTAATAGATCCATTTGATGTGTTCTATAGCTTGTTGGAAAGGTTATAAACCGTACTAATAATAGCTAAAATCTCAGGTGATCGTGATTAGTGTAAGAAGGGTGAATAAGAGTTTTGGTAGCAAAAAAGGTGTATGAAGGGACCTAGGTATTGGGTTCATTTCACTTCGAGTGTGCAAATCTGAGGGATTAAATTCCATCAATTGGTATCAGAGAAAGAAACATTCTTTGAAAAATCTAGGAGAAGGACACAAAATCTTGTGCATCAAGGCGAAGAGGTACATTTCAGTGTAAAGCAAATTTCCCATTCATTATGGCAGATCTAGGTCAAAAAGTAGAGTTGCTTGACAAGGACAACTATCAGCCATGGAGGTTTAGAGTCCTGAACTACCTCAAGAGCAAAGGGTTATGGCCTATTGTGTGTGGAGATGAAGATAAGCCCCATGTGGATCCGAAAGGTCTAGAGGTCACGAATCAAGAATTGAAGATGTTGAAGGATTGGGAGGAAGGAATAGGAGAGCTATCTTCTACATAACACATGTAATCTCTAACACTATGATTGGTCATATATTAGTTTTTGATCATGCTAGAGAATTTTGGGAGGCCTTAGATAATATATATTCCACTTCCACAAGAAGCAAAAAGATGCAGCTCAAGAATGAACTCCATTCCTTGAAGAAGGGTAGTGGTCACTCTATTGTTGACTACACCTTGAGAGTGAAGGAGTTGAGGGAGCAATTGTCATCTACTGGCTGTAAAGTAGATGATGAAGACCTTGTGCAAATTACTCTCAATGGATTGAGAGGGGAAGACAAGTGGAAACCCCTTATTACTACCATCTTTTATAGAGATCCTCTACCAACTCTTGAGGAGTTGATCCCACACCTAATGGCAGAAGAGGTTGCCATAGGAGACACATCCAAGAAGGATGGTAACTCACATGTCCTATATGCTAGCAAAGGCAAAGGCAAGAGTGGCAAGAAGGGAAAAGGAGGAAAAAGAAAGTGGAAGCAGTCCAAGGAAGAAGATTCAGATTCAAAAGGAGATAGCAAGGCATCATCTTCAAGGAAGGGAGACAAAGGAAAAGGGAAGAAAACCCCTCATCAAGGTAAAACTTGTTTTATATGAGGTAAGCAAAATAATATTTCTTCAAATTGCTCGTTCAAGGATGAAAAAGGCAAGAAGAAGAAGGAGCAAGGGAACTATGCTAACAACTCCAAAAAGGATGATAGAAGGAGACCCTCCTAGCCATGAGGCATGGCTACACTAGTGATCCCAAGGACACAAAGTCTTCTAAAAATGGA
This sequence comes from Ceratopteris richardii, assembly GCA_020310875.1. Taxonomy (NCBI): domain Eukaryota; kingdom Viridiplantae; phylum Streptophyta; class Polypodiopsida; order Polypodiales; family Pteridaceae; genus Ceratopteris; species Ceratopteris richardii. The sequence continues at coordinate 19,877,077 of CM035443.1, read as the reverse complement.
TGGAAGTTATGACTTCAAACACTGAGAGCATCCAACATAGTTACAATGGGAAAAATTCCTCTTATGAGAGTTTCATGCATAGGGTTGGATTGCTAAAATCCATAAAATCCCTAATTTATATTAACCAATGAAGGAGAAATCCATAAAATCCCTAATTTATATCAACGGATTTTCTAGGGATGTGTAAACAATAACCCCAAGTCTATAAAACTCGGATTTATTTGAATTTAATGAATCATATGACTTGAAAATTTTTCCACATAAACTAAATCGTTATAAGTTTTCAGTGAATGCTTAAACACTTGATTTGGAGATCTGTAGTAGTAATCCTTGCAAGTTGAATGAGTTTGAGGAAGAAGGAGCAGAGAATAGAAGTGGCACCAAGCAATGATCAAAGGGTATATGTATTGCTTCAAATCAACACTCTAATTATGTAAAATTGATTTGGAGTCTTTATATAAACTCTTGAGGATATATCCATACATTTTCTTTATGAATTCAAGTTCAAATTTAGGTGGGTTTGGTAGTTTAGATTGATTGGAATCTTTTCCTACAATCTAGGAAAAGAGAAAAATGAAGTCATATCTACTTCTTGATTGATTAACTGAGAATCAATCTCAACTACTTCTAACTCATGGCTTTTAGACCTTTTACTCTTTCCTTTCACAAAGGCAAATACCTTGAACCTTACCTTGAACCTTACAAAGGTAAATTCCATTTAGTTGAGGAGAGTACCTAGTAGTCACTTCCCTTTTGATACCTTTATCCTGCAAGAGCTCATCAAACTCTTTGGATAAGTATTCTCCCCCTTTATTAGATTTGAGCTTCTTGAGTGATCTACCTATATGCTTCTCCACATGTGCTAGATACTTTTTTAAGCAACCAAACACATCATTCTTACTCTTCATAAAGTATATAATAGTCCTTCTACTATGGTCATCAATAAATGAGACATAATACCTTGATCCCCATACATCTGTATGTACTAAGTCCAATAAGTTGTTGTGGATGTAGCCTTTGTGGTTGAATGGTTGTCTTTGTGCCTTACCAATCTCACATGCATCACATCTGTTGATTATGTGTTGCTTGATATGTTTGGAAATCCAAGAAGACTTTGATCCTTGCATATATCCTTTAAGGTTCTTTCATTCACATGAGATAGTCTCTTATGCCACACATCAAGCTCACTTATGTTTGAGACCCAAAGTTGAATAGGGCTATGTTCTTGGTTTATTGTACTTCAAAAGTAAAGAGCCTACCATGCTTCTCACCTCTAGCTATCTCCTTGAAGCCTTGACATGGATCTTCCACAAAAGCTCCATGTTGGGAATCTAACTTGCAAGCCTTTCTTAACTATTTGGCGTGCACTTATTAGTTATTTTTGTAATTGCTAAGAATGTTTGTCCTACCATTGGAAGCTTTGACATAACCAATTTCCTCCACACTATGTTTTGTATCATCCCCTATTTGAACTTCATGTATATGCTTTAGACTTTCCAATTCAGATAAGAGAGCTATGTTGCATGCATTATGATATGAACATCCTGAACCTATGTAGAATAAATGATCATCTTCTTTACCTTCCTAATGGCTTAGATTCATAAAAATCAATGATTCTTCATGTTATTGATCTTTTGATTAATTGTTGAAGTCCCTTCTATTGTGACTTCTATTGTTGTTCTTGAAGTTGTGTCGACCTCTACCTCTATTACTTCCTGTTGGGAAAGATGGATGGATGATCCAAGAGACTAAGTAGGTACTGTTGAACCTGCTTTGTACCAGCCCTCTTTTGCTTCATACTTGATTAGTAGATTTCCTTAGCTTTCCAATGACACCAAAAAATGGCCTATTTCCTTTGGAAATTATGTGTGCAATGATTGAATCAAAATAGATAACTTTGAAAGTCACAAACTCAAGAAAACCTTCTAATTTGGTCTTGACACCTGCTGGATGTTTTGCTCAGTATGACCAGCACAGTAGCAATTGATAAAATTCCTTCTAGGGGTATTTAATTAGCTTAGTAAGCTACCATTTGCAAGTGGAATCATGTAAAAAGATAAACTATGCTAAGAGAAATCAATTTAGCAAGATTAGCTATACCCCCGATTTTTTAGGACTATAGCAGAAATAGACCAGTGAGCACCTCGACGCCGATTTCTCTGAATTGGCTGAATAGAATGTCTTTAAATTTTGATACATGTAGTAGGCTTCACTAGGAATCCAACAAGCTTTGAATCCCTGAATTTGGTCGAGTATTGACTGAGATATGCCCTTGACAAGTTGATAGACTCTTGAGTAGACTAGCAGAGATCACAGAGATGAATGATGTAAATGTATCTATAAATTAACACTTGTGTACAATCCATTGGCATGAATAACATTGCCCAATGGTGTAGAGAGGTGTAGGCTATGTTATAGACCTCACACAGACTCAATTACAGTAGGATGAATCTCGCGAGTGAAGTGATCTACCCGCGACTTTTTCATATCCATTTTTAGAGGAAATGACTAAAAATTTGAATTCAAATTCAAACTTTTGGCTCCCTATGATCAAGCTTCTAAATGCTTGGAGATATTCTCTCAATCAAGTGAGTTACTTTTTCCACAAATCACTTAGGTAGGTGATTACAAAAGATTCTAAGTCAATTTGACTTTTACAATGAGATAAAGTGGTAATTAACCACTAGCCTATGTTCCTATGATTCTTCATGTATGTAGAGTCTTCATGATATCTTCCAAGCCAAATGTGTAGGCTTGTGATTTACACCAACAGCTCCCCCTCAAGCCAAACATTTTGGCTTAAGTCTTCATCTTCAATCTTCAAGTATATCCTGCAATCCAATCATAGATTTGAACCTGCAAAGTTTGGTTCCATCCAAAGATTTAGTCAGCAAATCTGCACATTGCATGTTGGTTGACACATAGGTCAGCTGAATATCCTTGCTTAGCAACTTCTCTCTCACATAATGATAATGAACTTCTATGTGTTTTGTCCTGGCATGATAGATAGGGTTAGCTACAAGGTGAAGAGAACTTGTATTATCTCCAAAGATAATTGGAGGGCTAGTATATAAGCCCAATTCTGTATGCAAAAGCTTAATCCAAATTGCATCTTGAGTGGCATTAGCTAGCCCTCTATACTCTACTTCTGTAGAAGACAATGCAACAGTTGGTTGCTTCTTTGCAGACCATGAAATTGGTTTGTCACCTGCAAAAGAAATGTATCCAGAAGTGCTTCTCCTATCATCCTTGCATCCTGCCCAATCTGCATCTGAATAGACTTTTATATCAATATCTGAAGTGAAAGGAAAATACAAACCATGGTTCTGTGTACCCTTAAGATACTTCAAGATTCTCTTGGCAACCTCTAAGTGAGGTATCCTTGGCTTGTGCATAAATTGACTTAGCACACTAACTCCATATGCAATATCAATTATTGTAAGAGTAGCATAGTTCAAGCTACCCACCATACTTTGATAACCTGTAATGTCTTGGACTTCATCACCGTCATGGGCACTTAGCTTTAGATTCACCTCCATTGGAGTGCTTGTTGCTTTAGCATCCTACAAGTGAAACTTCTTCAACATATCCTGTATATACTTTTTCTGAGTAATGTATATCCCTAATTAGTGTAAAATAATTCAAGCCCTAAAAAATACTTCAATAGCCCAAGATCATTGATCTTGAACTCCTTCATCATCTGGCTTTTGATATATCTGATTCCATTGACATCATTACCTATAATGATGATGTCATCAACATAAACACAGAGATATATTACCTCTGAATTACTTCTTTTAATGAATAGGGAAGTATCTGCCTTGCTCATAACAAATCCTTGGTCTTGGAGGTATGTAGTTAGCCTGTAATTCCATGCCCTAGGTGCCTGCTTTAATCCATATAAAGCCTTTTTAATTTGCAAACATATGTTACCTTCTTGGAGTCTTCATAGCCAAGAGGTTGTGACATATAAACCTCTTCTGAGATCCATCCATTCAAGAAATCATTCTTGACATCCAATTGGTACATGTTCCAATTCTTTGATGCAGCCACACTTACCAACACTCTGATTGTTGGCATCTTGGCCACAAGAGAAAATGTCTCTTCATAGTCAATGCCTTGGGTTTGTGCAAAACCCTTGGCTACCAATCTGGCTTTGCACCTATTAATTGTTCCATCAGAATTTCTTTTCAACTTATAGATCCATCTGGATCCTATTACCTTCATGGAGTCCTTCTTAGGTACTAACTCCCATGTGTCACTCTCCTTGAGTGCTTCAATCTCCTCATCCATAGCTTCTTTCCATTCTGATTTGGTTATTGCTTCTTCATATGAACCTGGTTCTTCATTTGACAAATCTTTGGCAAGATAAACTGAATGTTTAGTAACAAGAGATGTATGATACCCATATCTGATATGTTTCTTGCTTTCTCTTTGAGATCTTCTGATTGATTGAGTTGAAGATTCAGGTATGTCTTCAAGCTTCTTCATCTTCATTTTGCCCTTGGACTTCCATGCCTTAAACTCTTCAAGGTTGATTGTATCTTCATCATCTGAACTTGAATCTCCATCCTAAGTAGGTTCCTCCTTTGCAAGTTTTGGGAATTCCTCTTCCAAATCATAGGGTAATTTGACCTTCCTGCATTCATTCTCATACCAAGAATCATTTTCATCAAAGATCACATCTCTGCTTACCATAAATCCCTTATTGGTAGGGTTATAAAATCTGTAACCTTTTTTATTTAAATCATATCCAATGAAAATGCATTTTTCAGCCTTTGGGTCTAGCTTACCTCTTATCTGTGAAGGAATGTGTACATATGCTACACATCCAAATATTTTGCAGTGATCTAAGGATGGTCTCTTATCATGCCATGCTTCATAGGGTGTCATACCATCAAGTGATTTAGATGGTAACCTGTTTATGAGGTAAGTGGCAGTAGAAACACTCTCTGCCCATAGATAGTTAGGTAACTTCTTCTCATTAAGCATAGATCTAGATGTCTCAACAATTAACCTTTCTTTTTTCAGCTATCCCATTCTGTTCAGGAGAATACATTGTGGTTATTTCCCTTTTGATGCCTCTGTCCTGCAAGAATCTTTCAAACTCATTTGAGAAGTACTCTCCTCCTCCATCTAACCTTAGCCTTTTCAAATTTCTTCCTGTCTGATTTTCAACTAATGCAAGATATTTTTTAAAGTAATTAAATACATCATCCTTGTGCTTCATGAAGTATAATACAGTCCATCTGCTATAATCATCAATAAAAGACACATAGTACCTTGAACCTAATACTGAGGGGTCTTTGCTAGGTCCCCATACATCTGGGTGTACGAGCTCTAGGTAGTCTTCATGCATATATCCTTTCCTTGAGAAGGGTAACCTGTGAGACTTACCAAATTGACAAGCACCACACTTGTAAATCATATGTTGCTTGGATACATTGGGTATCCCAAGCACACATTGGTCCCTGCACATTTGCTTCAAGGTCCTTTCTTCTATATGTCCTAACCTTTTGTGCCAAATCTCAAGCTCTGAAAGTGTTTGATCCTTATAATTGTATAGTGCAATATTCTTTGTGTCTTCTAACTCAAAAGTGAAAAGTCTACCTGATTTTTCTCCTTTATCTATCCTTTTGAATCCTTGTCTTGGGTCCTCCACAAATGCTCCATATTGATTGAATCTGACCTGCAAACCTTTCTCTACAATCTGACCAACACTCATTAAGTTCTTTGTAATTGTTGGTACATAAAGTACCATGCTCAACAAATTCTGATTACCATCACAAGTCTTCACATTTCCAACTTTAACCACAGAATGCTTTGTATCATCACTTGTTTGGACTTGGTGTTTACCTTTTGGTTCCTCAAGATCAGAGAGTAGTGCCACATTACCAGCCACATGAATTGAACACCCTAAATCAATGTATAATAAGTGATCATCATTTGTACCTGTCTTTGAATTCATGTTCATGATCAGAAGAGAGTCATCCTGGTCTTCTGTGTAGTTGTTGTAGTCCCTTCTAGTTTTGAATCCTCCTTGGTAGTTGCCATTGTAATTGTTGTTGTAGTTGTTGTTGTTGTAATTGTTGTTGTGGCCTTGGTGATTGTTGAACCTTCCTCTTAACTGTGAGTATCCACCTCTTTGGTAGCCTCTTCCTCTCTGATTTTTGTAATTCCTGAAACACTCATCTGTGATATGATTTGATAAACCACAAATGTTACATGGTGATGAATTATAGGGTCTCCGCCTACCTTGCTTACCTCCTCTACCCCTACCTCTTAAAGATCTACCTCTCCCTGCATAGTTGGCTTGGGAGGTAGAGCCTTCATCTTCCACCTTCTTACTCTTGCCTTTATCCTTAGATTTCTTATCAGTGTATAGGGCAGAAGAGTTGTTACCTTTGGATGTATCTCCACTCTTGGTGATCTTTGCTTCATGTGTAAATAGTTGACCCATGAGAGTTGTAAGATCTGGAGTATGCATGTCCATGTAGAGATCCATTGCAGTGGTGAAGCTTTCCCACTTGTCATCAGCCTTGATTCCATTGATTACGTGCCTCACAATTTGTTCTTCTTCAATCTCTTCTCCTATGCTTGCTAACTGATCCGCAACATCTTTGAGCTTGGTCACAAATTCTGAAACAGCTTGCTTAGGTTGCTTCCTTAGTGTTGTGAATTCAATCCACAACTGATTTTTCCTAGCCCTTGTATTGGAGGAAAAATATGATGTCAGAGTTTCCCAAGTCTCTTGGGAAGTCTTGCAATTTCTGATATGTGGCAAAAGAAAATCAGATATAGAGTTGAGTAAATAAGACCTTGCCAATGCATCCTTTGCACACCATGTGGTGAGCTTTTCTTGTTCTTCCTGTTGGTGTAACTCACAAGCCTACACATTTGGCTTGGAAGTTATCATGAAGACTCTACATACATGAAGAACCATAGGAACATATGATAGTGGTTAATTACCACTTTATCTCATTTGTAAAAGTCAAAATGACTTGGAATCTTTTGTAATCACCTACCCAAAGGATTCGTGGAAAAGTTAGCTGTTTGATTGAAGGAATATCTCCTAGTATGTAGGAGCTTGATTATAGGGAGCCTAACTTTTGAATTTGAACTCAAACTTCTACTCATCTCTTATAAAAATGTACTTGAAAAAGTCGCGGGTAGATCCCTTCATTCCCGAGGCTTACTCTACTGAGTTTGAGTGTGTGTAAGGACCACACCATAGCCTACACCTCTCTACACCATTTGGCAATGCTAGACATGCCAATGGGATTGTACACAAATGTTAATTACTAGATACATTTACATCATTGATCTCTGTGTTCTCTGCTAGTCTATTCAAAAGTCTATCAACTTGTCAAGGGAATATCTCGGTCAATACTACTCCAAATTTAGTGATTCAAAGCTTGTTGGATTCAGTTTGAAGTCTTCTACATGTGCCAAAAATTTAAGACCTTCCATTCAGCAGATTCAGAGAAATCGTTGTCGAGGTGCTTACTGGTCTGTTTCTGCTACAGTCCTAAAAAGTCGGGGGTATAGCTAATCTTGCTAAATTAATTTTTGTGAGCATAGTTTGTCTTTTTACATCATTCCACTTGCAAATGGTAGCTTATTAAGCTAATTGAATACCCCTAGAAGGAATTTTATCAATTGCTACTGTGCTGGTCACACTGAGCAAAACATCCAGTAGGTGTCTAGACTAAAATAGAAGGTTTTCTTGAGTTTGTGACTTCCAAAGTTATCTTTTTTGATTCAATCATTGCACACATCATTTCCAAAGGACATAGGCCATTTCTTGGTGTGATTGGAAAGCTAAGGAAGTCCACTAATCAAGTCTGAAGCAAAAGAGGGCTGGTACAAAGCAGGTTTAGCAGTACCTACTCAGTTTCCTGGATCATCCATCCATCTTTCCCAACAGTGGTATCAGAGCAAATAAGGTAAAATGGGAGATGGTTTTCCTTCATTTATTGACAAATTGGACAGGAACAATTATCAAGCTTGGTCTCTAAGGATGAAGACCTACTTAAAAGGAAGGAGTCTCTATGGATACATCTCAGGAGATGAGGAATTGCCCTCATTCAAAACAAGAGGTTTACCAACCAAGGAGGAACAAGAAAAACTCAACACATGGTGTGCAAGGGATGCATTGGCAAGGTCTTATTTATTCAACTCTATATCTGACTTTCTTTTACCTCATATCAAAAATTGTAAGACTTCCCAAGAGACTTGGGAAACCTTGTCATCATATTTTTCCTCTAATACAAGGGCTAGGAAAAATCAGTTCTGGATTGAATTCACAACACTAAGGAAGCAACCTAAGCAAGCTGTTTCAGAATTTGTGACCAAGATCAAAGATGTTGCAGACCAGTTAGCAAGCATAGGAGAAGAAATTGAAGAAGAACAGATTGTGAGGCAAGTAATCAATGGGATCAAGGCTGATGACAAGTGGGAAAGCATCACCACTGCAATGGATCTCTACATGGACATGCATACTCCAGATCTCACAACTCTCATGGGTCAACTATTCACACATGAAGCAAAGCTCACCAAGAGTGGAGATATATTCAAAGGTAACAACTCTTCTGCCCTATACACTGATAAGAAATCTAAAGATAAAGGCAAGAGTAAGAAGGTGGAAGATGAAGGCTCTACCTCCCAAGCCAACTATGCAGGGAGAGGTAGATCTTCAAGAGGAAGGGGCAGAGGACGTAAGCAAGGTAGGGGGAGACCCTATAACTCATCACCATGTAACATTTGTGGTTTACCAAATCACACCACAGATGAGTGTTACAGGAATTACAAAAATCGGAGAGGAAGAGGCTACCAAAGAGGTGGATACTCACAGTCTAGAGGAAGGTTCAACCAACACCAAGGCCACAACAACAATTACAACAACAACTACAACAACAGTTACAATGGCAACTACCAAGGAGGATTCAGAAACAGAAAGGACTACGACAACTACACAGAGGAGCAGGATGACTCTCTCTTGATCATGAACATGACTTCAAAGTCAGGTACAAATGATGATCATCTATTTTACATTGATTCAGGGTGTTCAAATCATGTGGCTAGTAATGTGGCACTACTCTCTGATCTTGAGGAACCAAAAGGTAAACATCAAGTTCAAACAGGTGATGATACAAAGCATTTAGTGGTTAAAGTTGGTAATGTTAAGACTTGTGATGGTAATCAGAATTTGTTGAGCAGGGTACTCTATGTACCAACCATTACAAAGAACTTAATGAGTGTTGGTCAAATTGTAGAGAAAGGTTTGCATGTCAGATTCAATCAATATGGAGCATTTGTGGAGGACCCAAGACATGGATTCAAAAGGATAGCTAAGGGAGAAAAATCAGGTAGACTTTTAACTTTTGAGTTGGAAGATACAAAGAACATTGCACTATACAGTTATAAAGATCAAACACTTTGAGAGCTTGAGATTTGGCACAAGAGATTAGGGCACATAAGAGAAAGGACCTTGAAGCAAATGTGTAGGAACCAATGTGTGCTTGGGATACCTAATGTATCCAAGCAACATATGATTTACAAGTGTGGTGCTTGTCAATTTGGTAAGTCTCACAGGTTACCCTTCTCCAAGAAAGGATATATGCATGAAGACTATCTAGAGCTTGTACACACAGATGTATGGGGACCTAGCAAAGACCCCTCAGTCTCAGGTTCAAGGTACTATGTGTCTTTTATTGATGATTATAGCAGATGAACTTTATTATACTTTATGAAGCACAAGGATGAGGTATTTAATTGTTTTAAGAAATATCTTGCATTAGTTGAAAATCAGACAGGAAGGAATTTGAAGAGGCTAAGGTTAGATGGAGGAGGTGAGTACTTCTCCAATGAATTTGAGGACTTCTTGCAGGGCAGAGGCGTCAAAAGGGAAATAACCACAAGGTACTCTCTTGAACAGAATGGGGTAGCTCAAAGAAGAAATAGGTTAATTGTTGAGACAGCTAGATCTATGCTTAATGAGAAGAAATTACCTAACTACCTATGGGCAGAGAGTGTTTCTACTGCCACCTATCTCATAAACAGGTTACCATCAAAGTCACTTGATGGTATGACACCCTATGAAGCTTGGCATGGTAAGAGACCATCATTAGACCATTGCAAAATTTTTGGATGTGTAGCATATGTACACATTCCTTCTCAGGTAAGAGGTAAGCTAGATCCAAAGGCTGAAAAATGCATTTTCATTGGATATGATTTAAATCAAAAAGGTTACAAGTTTTATAACCCTACCAATAAGGGATTTATGGTAAGCAGAGATGTGATCTTTGATGAGAATGATTCTTGGTATGAGAATGAATGCAGGAAAGTTAAACTACCCTATGATTTGGAAGAAGAATTTCCAAAACTTACAAAGGAGGAACCTACTCAGAATGAAGACTCAAGTTCAGATGATGAAGATACTATCAACCTTGAAGAGTTCAAAGGCAAAATGAAGATGAAGAAGCTTGAAGACATACCTAAATCTTCAACTCAATCAATCAGGAGATCTCAGAGAGAAAGCAAAAAACCTATCAAATAGGGGTATGATACATCTCTTGTTACTAAACATTCAGTTTATCTTGCAAAGGATTTGTCAAATGAAGAACCAGGTTCATATGAAGAAGCAATTACCAAATCAGAATGGAAAGAAGCTATGGATAAGGAGATTGAAGCACTCAAGGAGAGTGACACATGGGAGTTAGTACCTAAGAAGGACTCAATGAAGGTAATAGGATCCAAATGGATCTATAAGATTAAAAGAAATTTTGATGGTACAATAAAAAGGTACAAAGCCAGATTGGTAGCCAAGGGTTTTGCACAAACCCATGGCATTGACTATGAAGAGACATTTTCTCTAGTGGCCAAGATGCCAACAATCAGAGTGTTGGTTAGTGTGGCTGCATCAAAGAATTGGAACATGTACCAATTGGATGTCAAGAATGCTTTCTTGAATGGATAGATTTCAGAAGAGGTTTATATGTCACAACCTCCTGGCTATGAAGACCCTAAGAAGGTAACTTATGTTTGCAAATTAAAGAAGGCTTTATATGGATTGAAGCAGGCACCTAGGGCATGGAATTACAGGCTAACTACATCCCTTCAAGACCAAGGATTTATCATGAGCAAGGCAGATACTTCTCTATTCATCAAGAGAAGTAATTTAGAGGTAATTTATCTTTGTGTTTATGTTGATGACATCATCATTATAGGCAATGATGTCAATGGAATCAGAAGCATCAAAAGCTAGATGATGAATGAGTTCAAGATGAATGATCTTGGATTATTGAAGTATTTTTTGGGACTTGAATTAGTTTAAACTAATTCAGGAATATACATTACTCAGAAAAAGTATGTACAAGATATGTTGAAGAAATTTCAATTGCAGGATGCTAAAGCATCAAGCACTCCAATGGAGGTGAACCTAAAGCTAAGCGCCCATGAAGGTGATGAAGTCCAAGACATTATAGGTTATCGAAGTATGGTAGGTAGCTTGAACTATGCTACTCTTACAAGAATTGATATTGCATATGGAGTTAGTGTGCTAAGTCAATTTATGCACAAGCCAAGGATACCTCACTTAGAGGCTGCCAAAAGAATCTTGAAGTATCTCAAGGGTACACAGAACCATGGTTTGTATTTTCCTTACACTTTAGATATTGACATAAAAGTCTATTCAGATGCAGATTGGGCAGGATGCAAGGATGATAGGAGAAGCACTTCAGGATACATTTCTTTTGCAGGTGACAAACCAATTTCATGGTCTGCAAAGAAGCAACCAACTGTAGCATTGTCTTCTACAGAAGCAGAGTATAGAGGTCTAGCTAATGCCACTCAAGAAGCAATTTGGATTAAGCTTTTGTACACAGAATTGGGCTTATATACTAGGCCTCCAATTATCTTTGGAGATAATACAAGTTCTCTTCACCTTGCAACTAATCCTATTTATCATGCTAGGACCAAACACATAGAAGTTCATTATCATTATGTGAGGGAGAAATTGCTAAGAAAAGATATTCAGTTGACCTATGTCTCAACCAACATGCAATGTGCAGATCTAATGACTAAAGCTTTGGATGGAACAAAACTTTGCAGGTTCAAATCTATGATTGGATTGTAGGACATACTTGAAGAATGAAGATGAAGACTTAAGCCAAAATTTTTGGCTTGAGGGGGAGCTGTTGGTGTAACTCACAAGCCTACACATTTGGCTTGGAAGTTATCATGAAGAGTCTACATACATGAAGAACCATAGGAACATATGCTAGTGGTTAATTACCACTTTATCTCATTTGTAAAAGTCAAAATGACTTGGAATCTTTTGTAATCACCTACCCAAAGGATTCATCGAAAAGTTAGCTATTTTATTGAAAGAATATCTCCTAGTATGTAGGAGCTTGATTATAGGGAGCCTAACTTTTGAATTTGAATTCAAACTTCTACTCATCTCTTATAAAAATGTACTTGAAAAAGTCGCGGGTAGATCCCTTCATTCCCGAGGCTTACTCTACTGCGTTTGAGTGTGTGTAAGGACTAAACCATAGCCTACACCTCTCTACACCATTTGGCAATGCTAGAGATGCCAATGGGATTGCACACAAATGTTAATTACTAGATACATTTACATCATTCATCTCTGTGTTCTCTGCTAGTCTACTCAAAAGGCTGGCAACTTGTCAAGGGCATATCTCGGTCAATACTACTCCAAATTCATTGATTCAAAGCTTGTTGGATCCAGCTTAAAGTAGCTTACTACGCTAATTGAATACCCCTAGAAGGAATTTTATCAATTGCTACTATGTTGGTCACACTGAGCAAAACATCCAGCAAATGGTAGCTTACTACGCTAATTGAATACCCCTAGAAGGAATTTTATCAATTGCTACTATGTTGGTCACACTGAGCAAAACATCCAGCAGGTGTCTAGACCAAAATAGAAGGTTTTCTTGAGTTTGTGATTCAAAACTTGCAAATGGTAGCTTACTACGCTAATTGAATACCCCTAGAAGGAATTTTATCAATTGCTACTATGTTGGTCACACTGAGCAAAACATCCAGCAGGTGTCTAGACCAAAATAGAAGGTTTTCTTGAGTTTGTGACTTCCAAAGTTATCTGTTTTGATTCAATCATTGCACACATCATTTCCAAAGGACATAGGCCATTTCTTGGTGTCATTGGAAAGCTAAGGAAGTCCACTAATTAAGTCTGAAGCAAAAGAGGGCTGGTACAAAGCAGGTTTAGCAGTACCTACTCAGTTTCCTAGATCATCCAACCATCTTTCCCAACACTTCCTTGGTTGGCAATCCTCTTGCTTTGAATGAGGGCAATTCCTCATCTCCTGAGATGTATCCATAGAGACTCCTTCCTTGTAAGTAGGTCTTCATCCTTAGAGACCAAGCTTGATATTTGTTCTTGTCCAATTTATCAATGAATGAAGGAAAACCATCTCCCATTTTACCTTATTTGCTCTGATACCATTGTTGGGAAAGATGGATGGATGATCCAAGAGACTGAGTAGGTATTGTTAAACCAGCTTTGTACCAGTCCTCTTTTGCTTCAGACTTGATTAGTAGACTTCCTTATCTTTCCAACACACCAAAAAATGGCCTATGTCCTTTGGAAATGATGTGTGCAATGATTGAATCAATACAGATAACTTTGAAAGTCACAAACTCAAGAAAACCTTCTATTTTGGTCTTGACACCTGCTGGATGTTTTGCTCAGTGTGACCAGCACAGTAGAAATTGATAAAATTCCTTCTAGGGGTATTTAATTAGCTTAGTAAGCTACCATTTGCAAGTGGAATCATGTAAAAAGATAAACTATGCTAAGAGAAATCAATTTAGCAAGATTAGCTATACCCCCGATTTTTTAGGACTATAGCAGAAATAGACCAGTGAGCACCTCGATGCAGATTTCTCTGAATTGGCTGAATAGAATGTCTTCAAATTTCGGTAGCACGTACTAGATTGCAAGATGAATCTAACAAGCTTTGAAGCACTGAATTTGGTGGGGTATTGACTGAGATATGCCCTTGACAAGTTGACAGACTCTTGAGTACACTAGCAGAGAACACAGAGATGAATGATGTAAATGTATCTATAAATTAACACGTGTACAATCCCATTGGCATGAATAAAATTTCCCAATGGTGTAGAGAGGTGTAGGCTATGGTATAGACCTCACACACACTCAATTACAGTAGAATGAAGCTCGCGAGTGAAGTTATCTACTCACGACTTTTTCATATCCATTTTTATAGGAAATGACTAAAAATTTGAATTCAAATCTATCGGATGTGAATTTCAGCTTGAATACCCATTTACATGGTAAAGCTTTCTTGTCCTTTGGCAAAGGTACTAAATCCCAAGTACCATTCTTGTGAATAGAATCCAATTCACTCTTCATGGCATGCTCCCACATGACATGATCCTCTGTCTGCATATCCTCTTTGTAGCAAGAAGGCTCACCGGCATCTGTTAGCATAACAAAATCTGAACCTAGAACATATCTATCTGGTGGATGTGAGACACGTGCATAACATATCAATGGTTGTTGAACCGGAATATTTGCAGACTGATATGAATGGACATTCTCTTGAACATCCCTATGTGCACCATTTTTATGCATGCTAACCAGAGGACTAGTATCCTCAAACACCACTCTTCTCACTTCAAGCTCCTTAATGGGCTATTTATGCTTCTGCCCAAAAACCTTTTGAGAGGTTTGCATGATGCAACACAGAGACTATTCTATCTTGAATAGTTCTATCCATCCTCTCAGGTACACCATTTTGTACTGGGGTATAAGGAGCTATAAACTCTCTATGAATCTCTCTAGACTGACAAAACAAGCTGAATTCATGTGAGGTATACTCACCCCCATTATCTGAACATAAACCTTTAAGCTTAGTTCCTTTTTTTAGTCTCAACTAAAGTAAGCCATTTTTTGAAAGTAGGGAATACCTCAACCTTCGATTTGATAGGATATACCCAAGCTTTTCTAGTGGCATCATTTATGAAAGTATCAAAATAAAGAGAACCACCTAAGGACCTAGTCGGCATAGGACCACACACATCTCTATGAAAGAGATCTAAAGGCTGAATTGAAGAGTCAATGTGTGTTCTATGCACATTTCTAGTTTGCTTTCCATATTGACAATGCTCACAAAATAAAAATTGGAGAAAGATAACACAGGTAAGTATCCAGAATGAGAAAGATTTTCCATTCCACTACCAGATATATGGCCCAAACGACCATGCCAAATACACACCATAGGTTGTTCAGTAACAGCTAACACGTGTTCTTTCTATGATACAAATAAAGGATAAAGTGAGATAACTTTTCTTCCTTTTGCAATAACCATATTGCACTTTGATATGCAAAAGGACAATCTTTCTTCATGTGTCCTTTCTTATGACAATAATGGCATTCAATATCCCTCTTCCTTGATTTACTTTTACTCTTATTCTGTTGGCCATTCTTTTCCTTGTTCTTGCTCCTGCCACGTTGTTGATTCTTTCCTTGATAAGAATCATGAACATTATATGCATCTCCACTCTGAGTGCCAACCATAGATGTTCTATGAATCTCCTCACTCAAGAGTGCTCCACATATGTCATCATAGAAGAGTTTACCACTAGGTGCACTGTTGCTAATAGCTATGCAAAATGTATCCCATAATGATGGCAAGGTGCATAACAGCCATAGTGCTTTCATTGCTCATATCTCAGTCATCCCTCAACCATTTTCCGTGTTCTATAGCTTATTGGAACTAGATCAAGGTGTACTTTAAGCTCTTAAATTTTTAAGGCATTTGGTTTAGGCAATTGGGAGAAATCTGCATCAACGTGCTCTCTGGTCATTCTCTGTGTAGCTTCTAAAAGATCAGGGGTAAGCATCCAATTGTTAAATTGATTGCTCAATGTATGGTTTATCATTTTAATTGATTCTACTTGGAATCATTATCTATCTAAGCTAATTAGATACCATCAAAAGAAATTTTCCTAATTGCTATTGTACTCTGAGCACTAAGCAAAAGATCCAGCAGGCGTCAATACCAAATAGTAAGTTTTTTATCACTAGCTATTTGCCAAGTTATTTGTTTTG
The DNA here is from genome assembly GCA_020310875.1 of Ceratopteris richardii. NCBI lineage: Eukaryota > Viridiplantae > Streptophyta > Polypodiopsida > Polypodiales > Pteridaceae > Ceratopteris > Ceratopteris richardii. The sequence continues at coordinate 19,860,951 of CM035443.1, read as the reverse complement.
ATCTAATTGTTTGAAGCATCATCTCCAAAGTACATAGGCACTTATTTTGTGTCATTAGCAAGTTAAAGGGACCTACTATCAAACTTTGAGGTGAAATAGAGAAGGTACAAAGCAGGGATTAGCAATACAAACTCATCCTCTTGTGGTATACATCCATCTCTTACAACAGTGGTATCAGAGCAAGTTGAGGTAAAATGGGAGATGCTTTCCCTTCTTTTATTGATAAATTGGATAGGAAAAACTATCAAGCATGGTCTTTGAGGATGAAGACATATCTACGAGGAAGGAGTCTCTACGGATACATATCAAGAGATGAGGAGATGCCCATCTTCAGAAACAAACGACAACCTAGAAGAGAGGAGCTTGAAAGACTCAACTCATGGTGTGCCAAAGATGCTTTAGCAAGGTCATATCTACTTAACCATATTTTTTACTTCCTTCTTCCATGCATTAGGAATTGTAAAACTTTCCAAGAGACTTGGGATACATTGTCTTCTTACTTTTCTTCCAATACAAGAGCAAGAAAAAATCAACTATGGATTGAGTTTACCACTCAAAGGAAGAAACCCAAGAAAATTGTTTCAGAGTATGTGATCAAAGTCAAAGGTGTGGCTGACCAATTGGCAAGCATAGGAGAGGAGATTGAAGAGGAGCAAATAGAGAGACAAATAATCAATGGCATCAAGGCAGATGATAAGTGGGAAGCTTTCACAATTGCTATGGACCTTTACATGGACATGTAGGTTCCAGATCTTACCACTCTCATGGGGAAACTCTTTACCCATGAAACCAGGCTCAACAAAAATGAAGAACCATCAAGAGGTAACAACTCTTTCACCCTATACACAGATAAAGGAAAGTCTAGAAAGAACCAAAAAAGCAAAAAGGTTGAAGATGAAGGTACTACTTCTCAAGCTAACTATGCAAGGAGAGGTAGGAACTCAAGAGGAAGGGGAAAAGTTGGTAAGCAAGGTAGGGGGAGACCTTTCAACTCTTCCTCATGCAACATATGTGGACTGTCTAATCACACTACAGATGAGTGCTATAGGAACTTCAAGAATCAGAGAGGAAGAGGATATCAAATAGGTGGGTACTCACAATCAAGAGGAAGGTTCAACCATAATCAAGGCTACAACCATGGCTACAACAACAATTATCAAGGAGGATACAAATCAAGAAAGGACTTCAAAAAATACACAAAGGATCAAGAGAATTCTCTTCTCATCATGAATATGACCTTAAAACAAGGTATGAATGATGAGCACTTCTTCTATATTGACTCAGGTTGTTCAAACCATGTAGTAGGCAATGTAGCTCTTCTTTCTGATCTTGAGGAACCCAAGGGAAAGCACCAAGTACAAACAAGTGATGACACCAAGCATTCAGTAACAGCGAGTCGTAACAAACGAGAACTATGTCGTAAAAAGAGAACACTCTCGTCAAAAATTACATGTTTTCACCTCATTTTTGGAATTCCTTTACACCAGTATACATATATTACAAAAATGAGGTGAAAACAAGTAATTTTTGACATTTTTTGTCGTTTTCTCAAAAAAAATGAGCTCAAAATGTAGTCAAAATTTCACTATATTAGGCATTGACGTGTCCCAAAATGTATATAATAAGACATTGACATGTCCAAAATCTATATGATAAGACATTGACATGTCTAAAATATATATAAGAATGTAGAAATCAATAGTTTTTACACAAAAATAACATTTTAGACATATCTTTAATGGGTGGATATCTGATTGTTATTCAAAATTGCTACAAAACATGGTTTCATTAACCAAACTACTTTGAAGCATTTACATAAGCACTAAAAATGTCTGAGAGCTTCAATGCAACTCACAACTTTGTCGATCTATGTCTACACCGTCATCATCTGATGCACTTGATTCAGTCTCATACTGTTGAGAGCTCTCTTCTTCTTCTTCTATATCCACAAGAGCTCTATCTTCATCCACGTACATACCAAATTCTGTAGGATCATGCACAACTCTTCTTGTTTTCCTATGATTTCCTGTACCACATACATCTGGAAGCTTTTGTTTTATCATGTTGATGGTTGCTTTCCTCAAGTGACCAGTTTTTGTCAAGGAAAAATCATAAACAAGAATATCTACATCATCCATTTTAAGAGTGGATGTGCTTCGAATATTCTTTTTCCTTTTTGAACCTGTTCGTTTAGTATCACACACCATTTCTAAGTTATATTTACTTGTGAATGCATTACTACTTTTAGTGTAATACCAACGCACCACCAAAGCCTCTATTCTTCTCTGATCAATATCTTTAGTTATCTCTAAAACCTTTGCAATCCAAAATGGTCTGGTAGCCTCATCACCATCAGCAAGTACTGCAATAAGCGTTCCAACATTTATCTCTATTAAATTTCCTTGCCATCTTGCTTCTCCCTGTTTTGTCATCCTTGGGCCTACATAAATATTTCTTTCTGGTGGATGTATAAAACTTTGAAGTGCATCTGCATTACATGCTTGGGCCACATTCACGGATCTTTGTGTACAAAAATCCCATGTGAATGGAACATCAACTGGCCACTGACCTGTGTATACTGTATAATCTCTTCTTGATGATTGAAAAAGTCCTCCCACCAAGATACATCTTGATCTCCAGCATATTTTTTTGCACGCTCAATATGTCTCTTCTTTTCAATGAGTGCATGCATCCAGCTTTTACTTTGATCAACCACACTTCCACATCTTTCTGTATTGTTTTTATCTTCATATGGTGATTGTTCTGCACCATACACTGTTACAGTAGACAAATTAGGCACCTGCAATAAGAATCTGCATCCATCTTTAGGCTCCCACCCAAGAGAAGATGAATACTGCTTTGCAAATAAAAGGGTTATTTCATCAACCCTCCTCATCAAGAATACATGGTTGAAACTAATATTGTGCAATGGAGCCAAAACCTTAGCACTGTTATCAAGGCCCATTGAGCAAAAGTGCTTAAAGTCATAAATCTGTGTGAGGTGTTGAACTTCTGGTTTTGGAGTATATGCTTCTGAAATCAGCTCAGATAAAATCGGAAGAGTAAAAGCATTGTTACGTGCCAACTTCTTAGAGAAAGTACTGAACATTTGATCAATGTGATCATGAGTGTGGCCAACCAGAAGAAAATTTACCTTAACCTTCTGAAATACCTGTTTTTCAACAAGCATGCTTAAATATCCAAAGACTGTAGAATTTTTATTCTCTCTTGGAGTATTATCTAGTTGCAAATATAGAGTTGGTGGCAAAAGACCCTTCCATGATTGCAAAACACGATGAATGACAGTAACTGTAAGGTTTGGATCATTATGCACATTCGGATATGTGAAGAAAACCTTGGACATTACAGTTCCATTGTATACCAAAGCGTCAACCAAATGCATTTGCACAAGGACTTCATCTCCAATGTCCTTAGGGATGCGATAAAAATGTGGCAAACAAGTTTTTTTTTGATCCATACCATCGATCAACAAACACATATAACGCTCTGGATTTCTGAGTGCCTTACTTCGATGATGAATTGCTTTCTTTGTCTCTAATGCTTGACTGTCACGATGGTTGTTAAGAAGGTTTTTAAAATTATGCTTTTCCTGTGGTGTTGTAGCCCCTTTTGCCATGTTTTTCAAAGTGGCGCAAACTGAACATTCACCCATTCTAACTTTACGAGGAATAGAAACATTGTTAAACTCTTCCTTCCATAATCGAGTAAAGTGACGATACAACACATACTTCTCATTTCTATTTTCCATGTCTTCTCTATATATTTGAAATACCTCTCGACGAGTAAAGTTATCTGACAAGTGCAACCTTCCAGTTGTAGGCATAACTTCACAATGCAAGCTAAAATAGTTCATCATCCAATTCATTGCATGACGTCCAACAGATCCTTTGGTCCCAACATGGAACGTATCCAAAATGAGATCCCCATTCAAAAACCCTTGTTGAACCCTATGGATTCTAAAATTTCCTACACCCATTGCAATTTTAAATGCAGCCCTACAGCATGGCATCCCTTGAGTAAAGAAATATTCAAAACCAACACGCGTTACTGACATGTTATCCTCAATCATTTGCATGCAAGAAACAAGGTATATATCTTGCCTTTCACTATCTAAATGGAGGAATTTTTCTCTTATGTGCTTTAGTTTCTTCATCCCTAAATTATACAAGCATTTCAAACCACAACAATGCTTCACAATATCCAATGCAATCTGTCTATCTGAAGTAAGAAATTTAAATCTTTTTCGACTTACTTCACGAGACCTTCTTTTAAATCGTAGATTGAGCTTGCTTTGCTTTTTCGTTGCTCCACATGCACTTGAGTCAGAAGGGAGATCAATGGTTGGATCAGATGGGAGATCAAGAGGTGCATTTGGTTGAGCAGCATTGCACTGTGAATTGGATAACTTAAATGACTCAACAGAAAACATGGAATCATCAGCACGTTCTAAATCATAGGGATCATCACTTCTCTGGAAAGGTTCAACTGAGAACAATGAATCAATATGAGCAGAGGAAGCTGATGCCCAAGCATCCACTGAAAAGATTGAGCTCATCTTCACTGAGTTCACAGAAGACTGAAGATGAATAACCTTTTTAAATAAGTAGAAATCCGAGATCAAGTGAAGATGTCACATCAAATGTCACATCAAGAAGATATGAAATCAAAAGCTTATTAAAGTACATTAAATAACATAAAACATCAAATTACATCAAATCACTTAATTACTCAAATATACACTGATAAGGGAACCAAAGATTTGATTCACTTTTGATTCAAATGAGAAACACAGTTGATTTCTAACTACGTATGAGTCATTCAGTCTAAGCATTGTGAATGAATCAAAATATAACCAAGTTGAGTTCCAACAAGAATATATAATAAAATTGTTTGGAGAATTTTTACAAGAAGAAATTTTACAACTGGAATATATCCAAGTTGAGTTCCAACTGGAATATGCTATGCCATTGAACACTATACAAGAAGAAATTTTACATTTGGTTAAGATTTCAAGGATTAGGTTTTATTGTGGTCTTGGCTAGATATCAAAGAGGTAGATGAAAGTATATTGAAAAAGAATTATGTGTAAAAGAGGCACACAGAAAGTATATTCATACATTGATTTTCCATTTCAACAATGTGTTACAAGATAAATGTGAATATGAACTAAAGTGTGGAGGATAACACTATAAAGATGTCATTAATCTCACAACTTAGACCTAATTTTCTCCCAAGCAACAGACTCTAAGAAAAACTTCTACATGAGATTAGAAATCCTCATGTACATACCATACTGTTGCCATTGAAGTTTAATTTCCATGCAAATGTATATAAATAGTTGCAAGGTTCTGTACTAGAATGTTTATTCATAGTGATTTTCCATTTCAACAGTGAGTTACAAGATAAATGTGAATATGAACTAAAGTGAGGAGGGTAATACTATAAAGATGTCAGTAGTCTCCCACATTTAACACAACTTTGACTTGATTTTCTCCCAAGAAAGAGATTCTTAGAAACAAATCTCTACATGAGTTTAGACATCCTCATGGACATACCATACTCTTGCCATTGAAATGTAATTTCTATGCAAATGTATATAAATAGTTGCAAGGGTCTATGAATATTTCATTAAAGTGGCTCTGAAACAGCCTATTTGTGTGGGTGTTATTCCCTGGTTAGATAAGTTGACAGATTTAGTCAGCAAGTGGACTCATTCAGTTAGATCCAGTTAGTTTCTGGTTCAAGTTACCCAATTGCCTATAAATACCAGAGGAGGAGATCATTCGCATTTTCAAAATCCACGAGCAAGAGAGAGCAGCAGAGCACAGACAGCCATGGAGCACAGAGGTCAGCATACCAGCAAGCCAAGTCTGATGGAGAAGAAGAATGTTGGCAAAAGTACCAAGAGGTAGACAAAATCATAACATAAATAAAGATTCCAAAAAGATTCCCTCTGTATGTCTGTGTAAATATCTGATTTCTAGGTATTTATTTTTCTTACCTCTAGAAATATGGATCCAAAGCATGTAGAGCTCGATGCCTGGCATCGACTTTAAGGTGTAAGTCGATGCCAGGCATCAACTTAGGATTGCAAGTCGATGCCAGGCATCGACTTGTCGGTGCAAGTCGATGCCTGGCATCGACTTGTCGGTGCAAGTCGATGCCTGGCATCGACTTGTCGGTGCAAGTCGATGCCTGGCATCGACTTGCAGCCCCAAGTCGATGCCTGGCATCGACTTGGGGCAAGTCGATGCCACGCATCGACTTGGGGCTGCAAGTCGATGCCAGGCATCGACTTGCACCGACAAGTCGATGCCTGGCATCGACATGCACCTACAAGTCGATGCCAGGCATCGACTTGGGCCCAAAAGTCGATGCCAAGCATCGACTTGCCAGCATCAACATGCACTGAAAAGTCGATGCCAGGCATCGACTTTTGGGTGCAAAGTCGATGCTTGGCATCGGCTTTTGGGCCCAAGTCGATGCTTGGCATCGACTTTTGTGCCCAAGTCGATGCCAGGCATCGCCTTTGTGTGCAAGTCGATGCCAGGCATCGACTTGAGGGTAAAAGTCGATGCCAGGCATCGACTTGGCCCAAAAGTCGATGCCAAGCATCGACTTGGGCCCAAAAGTCGATGCCAAGCATCGACTCTTGCACCCCAAACTCGATGCCTGGCATCGACTTTCACCCTCAAGTCGATGCCTGGCATCGACTTGCACACAAAGTCGATGCCTGGCATCGACATGCACTTAAACATCGATGCCTGGCATCGACCTGAAGCTCAAAATCGATGCCTTGCATGGACTTGGGCCTTTGAAACCACATTTACGTTTGATCTGATATTTCCAAGTGCCTTCAGGGATGCGGAGTACAAGGATGAAAGGCCCATCAAGAAGGTCAGAGTCACCATGGGCTCTGCTGACCAGCAACTTGACAAAGGCAATGGTCACCAAGCAAAGCCAAAGAAAATTATTGCACCATTATCCTCTGAGAAGGCCAGCAACCCACTAGGAATATCCTCAGGTGGACAGAGTAGCATAAAAATTCCTGTGGAGGATCCAAATATGAAGGAAAGGTCTAGGGAGACCGAGGTCATGAGGACAGATCGTCCACTTCGGGACATGACAAATCTCGAATGGTGCCTTCAGTACGTTGAAGAGAAGAATGCAGTCCTCCTTGTGTTCGCAGGGGCCTATGGCAGAGGAAAGATCACGACAACACAAGGTTTTCAGTATGGACTTGTTTACAAACTGGATTTTGAAGATGAAGATTCTGACAACCTGCTTTTCTTGGTGGAGACATCGAAAGGATTAAGAAATTTCATATGCAAGATGGATTTCTTGTGCCCGGAGTGCTGTGTTCCAGAAGGGCTAGCTCAGATATGCAGAGACTCAGTGAATTTCATCAAGGACCTGATGCCATGGATCCAGGGCAATATCATGCCAACACAGCACAAGAAGACGACCCCTGTAAAGGCAAGGGGTAAGCAGAGTGTGCAGAAAAAGCCCCAAAAGAAAAAGAAGATAATTTCAGAAGAGGACTTTTCTGACTCAAGCTCTAGCTCTGGGGACATAATTTTTGCACCTGGTGGAGAGCTTGCATCTGGTGTGCTTGGCACTGAGCAGAATAAGATGAGGGAGGACATAGCTAGAAGAAAAGTTGTGAAGAAGGGGCAGTTGTTCCACCTGCCGATTAATATTATCCACAGGCCACCAATGGATCCAGTCACAGGGAGGAGGCCCCTTGAGATCAGGGAGCCACATAATTTGCACGTCCAGAATCTTAAGAAGAAAATGAAAATAAATCCTCATGCTACTGTTGTGCCATTCCTTGTCATGGTGGATCCGAATGAGTGCAGCTGTGTGGAGGATTTCAATGAGGGTTTGTTTGAGGATTACACTTATTATGTGATTGGAGGTTCACACTCTGCAGAGGCTCGTAGACAGTTAGTGAAGGAGCACCCTACTACATTTTTCTTTAGGTATGCAGAGTGTAAGATATATGCTGGTCTTACAACTGAGGAAGCCAAGCTTCTTGCTTGGGATCACAACAACGACAATGACTACAGGCAGAAAATGTCCTCCATAGAGAGAATTCGGTTCTTCCACCATGAATACGAAGATTGTCTTCTGAAGGAAGCTGGGAGAATACATCCCAATCTACGAAAGCAATGCCTTATTGAGGTTGGAATTGCATTGGATGAGAATAGAAAGTCAGATGCTTTGAGGAAATATGATCCATGGTTTCAACTGGCATTCAGATCAGGTGAGATCTGGGATCTTCAGGATAGAATTTTCACAATGTGGGAGCACAAGGAGGTCAAGGGCCAGAAGCAACGAAAGTCGAGGCCAGACCCACAAGTTGATCTGAAGGGAAAGGGAAGGAAAGTTGACCTTTCAATTGAAGAGGCTCCTGAGGACATGAAGCTGACCCCATGGAGGGCCCTTCAAGGAATCAAGGATGATACATTGATCATATCAACTTTGTCAAGGGTAATCTCGAAGGAGTTAAGCCTCGAGGAGATGGTGACTGAGCTCAATAAGTATGTATGTTATTCTCATATCCTTTTTCCCTCCTCCCATGCGTCTTGTCTAACCTAGTCTCTTTTATATTTATGTGTCTGTAGTCATAAAGTGTACATGAAGATTCAGGAGGTGATGATGAAGAAGAGGCTGGGTTGCTTTTCTTGGACAGAGGTCCAAGCAGACTATCCAACCACATCATCCTACAAAGCCTTATCAGAATATTTCATCCTGTTTCGTGATTGGGTAGGTTCTCTTATCAGAATATTTCATCCCAACCAATTTGATGCATTGCATGGCATCGACTTGGGTGCATAAGTCGATGCCTGGCATCGACTTGGGGGCATAAGTCGATGCCTGGCATCGACTTGCAGCATAAGTCGATGCCTGGCATCGACTTGAAGCATAAGTCGATGCCTGGCATCGACCTGCAACAAAAGTCGATGCCTGGCATCGACCTCGTGGCAAAAGTCGATGTCAGGCATCGAGTTAGGTCCCAAGGTCGATGCCAAGCATCGATTTTCAGTAGAAGGTCGATGCCTAGCATCTACCCCAACAAGAAATCGATGCCATACATCCGTTCTTTATGTTCTGTTTGCTGTACTGAAGAGCTCTTTTAATTGTCTTTCCAATTTGTTCTGCAGAAACCAAGGAAAAGTAAGTCTACAGAGGTACTAGATGATTGCCCTCCTGCATTCCTTGCTCACATTCAAAGAGCAAGGCATGAGAAATCTAGACTGAAAGCGAAGGAGATGGATTTTGATGATGAACCCGATCTTAAATGTTTCTCCAATCCCCTAGACCCCCTTAGGCTTGTATATTACAATGTGTTCTGTAGTGATGTAAATAATATTTGTTCTGTTGTGCCTAGAAAACATTTCTCCCTTCTCATAGCGGACATACCCTATGGATTTAGGATGTTAGGATCAGTTAATGATGATGAACCCTTCAAACACCCTCAGATTCGGAAGATGGTCACTGATTTTGCAGAGTTGACTATGTCTCCTCTTTGGAGGATAGTAATTTTCCATAGCAGAGACCAGTCTTTCTCTGTTTCAACTGCTCTGAAGGCAAGATGTCATGCTGTGGAGTGCCTCACTTGGTAAGTAATCTTCTTTCTATCTCCATGGCTTTAATGATGCCCTCTGTGACTCATAGTTCTTTTTTGCAGGGTGAAGACAAACGTAAATCACACTCCTTTGCATCGGTTTGTGAGCGCCACTGAATGCATTACAGTTGGCTATTATGATGAAGTTAGCAAAAGGAGAGTCAGGGAGCATTGCAATGAGAATGGGATCTCAAATGTGCTCATGTTCCCAGCCGTTACCAAGAAACTTCGTCATGTAGCTGGGGACATGACATTGGTTAACCCTTATCAGAAGCCACAAAAACTCATAATGAGATTGCTTCAGCTATTTTCCAATGATGATGACTGGGTCCTAGACCTTTTTTCGGGCACAGGTAATTTCAATTTTCACAATTTTCATTAGTCATTGTTGATTGAAGCCTCTAAGAGGTTTTCTGCTGTTTCAGGAACGACTCTGGCTTGCTCCTTAAAGATGTTCAGGCACTGCATAGCTGTGGAGAAGGATGATGCTCAAGTGAGCTTCATTAGAATGAGAATCAATGGGCTGAATGAATGCCCAGATGAAGACCAAGAGGTTGGAAGGAAGCACATTGCAGATACGGAGAGATTCCAACCAGCTTCAAGGGAGCCTCTTCCCCCACTTGCAGAATAACCTGGGGACATGGCTGACCTTGAAGAGCCAATCTTGGAGCAAGAGAGGCAAGATAGGTGTTCTAATGTGCCAGAGGATACCAATACCCTTGAGCCTGAGGAAAGCTATGATAAGCTTCTATTGTAGATTCACATAACTCTTGTAAAACACATGAAATGTAAAAGATCATTTTAATGGAAATATAATTTGGAGTTCTGCTTCCACTTGGTGTTCAGCTTGATTTATCTTGAGCATTTCTCTGATCATGTGTGAATGTTTCTTAGTATAATTTTGTTGAATATTATCTTCTCTTGGGAATGCTTTTGTGAAGTGTATTTCATATTCTGTTAATATGGCCAGGCATTCAATGGGGATCTTAACCATACAAAGGGGATGATCTTAATTGCCTTGTTAAAATGCTCTGATTTTTACAACACATGTACTCTAATTTTTGAGTAACTTTTAATTAGCTATCATCTGTGCTTGTTGAGGTTATAGATGTAATGAAGGAGCTTAGTGAATTCTTACTTGTACCTTTTCAACTCTAATCTATTGTCCAAGATCATGATGTGGGATTCTTGGTCATGCTCAACAACTAGTTTTCATGGCAGCAAGAATTTTAGTATATCTATCTTGACTACTTGGGATATGAGATCAAGCTTCTAAAGACAATATTTACAAGCAAGACTCGTGATGCTTTCTAGATATTGTAAAATGCCCACTTTTTTGCTTCATATAATGGTATTTAGGTAAAAAGAAAAAGAGAAAATGTCTTTGTTCTCCTTTGTTGTGACTCAGTGTTCAGTGGTCAAGGTAGGAAATGTCAAAACTTCTGATGGGATTAGAAATCTATTGAGCAGGGTTCTTTATGTACCTACAATCACCAAGAATTTGATGAGTGTTGGACAGATAGTGGAAAAAGGTTTGCAGGTTAGGTTCAACAAATATGGAGCGTTTGTGGAGGATCCCAAACATGGATTCAAGAGAATTGCCAAGGGAGAGAAAACAGGTAGATTATTTACATTTGAACTTGAGGACTCTAGAAATATTGCACTTTATAATTACAAGGATCAAACATTGTCAGAGCTTGAGATTTGGCATAAGAGATTAGGGCACATTGGTGAGAGAACCTTGAAGTAAATATGTAGAGATCAATGTGTGCTTGGGATACCTAATGTATCCAAGCAACACATGATCCATAAATGTGGTGCATGTCAGTTTGGTAAATCACATAGTTTACCTTTTACAAAGAAAGGCTACATGCATGAGGATTACTTGGAACTTTTCCACACATATGTGTGGGGACCAAGCAAGGACCCTTCAATTTTAGGCTCAAGGTACTATGTGTAATTCATTGATGATTTCAATAGGTGGACTATCTTGTATTTCATGAAGCACAAAGATGAAGTGTTCAGTTGTTTCAAAAAATATCTTGCACTTGTGGAAAATCAAATAGGAAGAAGCCTAAAGAGAATAAGTTCAGATGGAGGACATGAGTACTTCTCCAATGAATTTGATGTATTCTTGAAGGACAGAGGTATCAAAAGGGAGATTACGACAAGGTATACCCCTGAGCAAAATGGGGTAGCAGAGAGGATAAATAGGTTGATTGTGGAAGCAGTTAGATCAATTCTTAATGAAAAGAAATTGCCTAATTATTTGTGAGTAGAAAGTGTATCTACTACCACTTATCTTATTAACAGGTTGCCATCCAAATCACTTGATGGGATGACCCCATATGAAGCATGGCATGGTAGGAGGCCATCACTTGATCATTGTAGATTATTTGGATGTGTTGCGTATGTGCATGTTCCATCGCAAATGAGAGGTAAGCTAGACCCTAAGGCAGAGAAGTGCATCATCATAGGGTATGATTTAAATCAAAAAGGATATAGATATTATAACCCATCCAACAAAGGATTTATGGTTAATAGAGATGTTGTGTTTGATGAGAATGATTCTTGGTTTGAAAGTGAATGCAGGAAAGTCAAATTTCCATATGATTTGGAAGAGGAATTTCCAAGCCTCACCAAGGAGGAGTCAATACAAATTGAAGACATCAAATCAGATGATGAAGACACCATCAATCTAGAAGAGTTCAAGCATGGAAGTCAAAAGGAAAGGCCAAGATGAAGAGGTTGGAAGACTTACATGAATCATCCAACCAAGCTCTAAGGAGATCACAAAGGGAGAGCAAGAAACCAATCAAATATGGGTATGACACTTCATTAGTCACTAAGCATTCCATTTATCTTGCTAAGGATTTATCACTTGAGGAACCTACTTCATATGAGGAAGCATGTACCAAGGCAGAATGGAAGGAAGTTATGGATGAAGAAATAGAAGCACTCCAAGAAAATGATACTTGGGAGCTAGTATCCAAGAAGGCATCAATGAAGGTAATTGGTTCTAGATGGATTTACAAAATCAAGAGAAACTCAAATTGATCCATAAACAGGTTTAAAGCTAGAGTTGTGGCTAAGGGTTATGCACAAACCCAAGGAGTTGATTATGAAGAGACTTTCTCACATGTGGCTAAAATGCCAAACATCAGAGTATTGGTAAGTGTGGCTGCATCTAGGAATTGGAATATGTACCAATTGGATGTAAAGAATTATTTTCTCAATGGCTAGATTTCAGAGGAGGTTTACATGGCTCAACCTCCTAGCTATGAAGAACGAAGCAAGTTAAATTACGTGTGCAAATTGAACAAAGCTCTATATGGTTTGAAGCAAGAACCTAGGGCATGGAATCATAGGTTAGCTACCTATCCTCAAGATCAAGGATTCATAATGAGCAAGGCAGATTCTTCTCTGTTTTTCAAGAGGAGCAACTTAGAATTGATATATTTATGTGTGTATGTTGATGATATCATCCTGACAGGTAGTGATGCCAATGGCATCAAACAAATCAAGAACCAAATGATGCAGGAGTTCAAAATTAATGACCTAGGGTTTCTAAAGTATTTTCTTAGACTTGAATTGGTCTACACAAATTTTGGAATTTACATTACTAAAAGGAAGTATGTGCAGGACATGTTGAAGAAGTTCCACTTGGAGAATGCCAAGATAGCTAGCACCCTTATGGAGGTACATCATAAATTGAGTGCTCATTAAGGTGATTTGCTTGAAGACATTGCAGGATATCAAAACATAGTTGGGAGTCTAAACTATGCCACCTTGACAAGGATAGACATAGCTTATGGAGTAAGTGTCTTAAGTCAATTCATGCATAAACCTAGAGCACCTCACTTGGAAGCTGCCAAAAGGATTTTGAAGTATCTTAAGGGTACTCAAAATCAAGTTTTATACTTTCCATACACATCAAATTTAGACATCAAGCTATACTCAGACGTAGATTGGGCTGGTTGTAAGGATGACAGAAGGAGTACTTCTGGTTATCTTTCTTTTGTAGGTGATAAGCCCATTTCATGTTCTTCCAAGAAGCAACCTATTGTTGCTTTATCTTCAACAGAGGCTGAATACAGGGGATTAGCCAATGCTACACAAGAAACCATATGGATTAGATTGTTATATTCAGATTTGGGACTTCACACTCACTCACCTATGATTTTTGGTGACAATACAAGTTCTTTGCATCTTGCAGCCAATCCTATCTATCATGCAAGAACCAAGCATATAGAAGTTCACTATCATTATGTTAGAGAGAAGCTATTGAGCAAGGAGGTTCAATTGGCATATGTATCCACAAATATGCAATGTGCAGATTTATTGACCAAAGCACTTGATGGTACTAAACTTTGCAGGTTTAAAGCTATGATTGGATTGTAGGACATTCAAGAATATTGATGAAGAAGAGCAAGCCAAGATGTTTGGCTTGAGGGGGAGCTGTTGGTGCAATTGGACAAGCCTTCACATTTGGCTTGACTTGAAGAATTATATGAGAAAGCATGTGATGAGTTACATGAACCATGGCTTGTAATTGTGTGATCATTTACCATTTGTAAATGGTTAACTGATTAAAGAATCTTGTAAATACAATGATTTTGCAGAGTTAGGAGAATCAAAAGTTATGAATTCCATTTGGTAGCATCACTCCTAACTTGGAGGAAATTCGAAAATTGGAGGAAGACTCATTATAAAATGACTTGTAAAACTCATGGGCTATAGGCCTCTTCGAGGAACTCATTTTCTGATCTTTTGTAGAATTTGAGGATCATAAACTATAGCTCACTCATCACACTATCATTGTGCATCATTGCAATGCCAATGAAGTTGTAAAATCATGTGATATAATATATAAATTTCATTGATCACATCTATCTTCATCTTTGCTATGTCCACTCAATTAGTGAACTTTGATATCAGTCATCCCTCAATTATTTTCAGTGTCCTATAGCTTGTTGGAACCAATGAAAGGTGTACTATATGCCATCAAATTTGGAAGGCGTTTGGTTCAGTCAATTGGGAGAAATCCACATCAAAGTGCGCTTTGTTTATTCTCTACGTAGCTATAAAAATCCGAGGTAAGCATCCAATTGTTAAATTGATTGCTCAGTGTAGGGTTTATCATTTTAAGTGATTCCACTTGGAATCATCAGCTATCTATGTTAATTAGATACCATCAAAAGGAATTTTCCTAATTGCTATTGTATTGTAAGCTTTGAGCAAAAGATCCAACAGGTATCAAGACCAAAATAGCAAGTTTTTTATCAATAGCTATTTGCCAAGTTATCTATTTTGATCTAATTGTTTGAAGCATCATCTCAAAAGTACATAGGCACTTATTTAGTGTCATTAGCAATCTAAAGGGGCCTACTATCAAACTCTGCATTGAAAGAGGGCAGGTACAAAGCAAGGATTATCAGTACCAACTCATCCTCTTGTGGTATCCATCCATCTCTTCCAACACTAAGACCTCTAATGCCATGATGGTAGAGAACTGAATAGTATGATAATGGAGCTAGAAGAGTCCGAACACCAATGAATAAGTGTATCAAGGAGTAAATCAACCACTATATAGTTGGAAAAACCAAAAATGTGGAAAAATTTTATCGGAGTATCCTTTGCAAAATGATCATATGACTAGTGTCAAAGTATCATAAAACTACAAGTATTGACATGTTAGCCTGCATAGTGAATCACTGACTCCACTGCATATAATCATTTATCCAATAGAAGTCAACTAGGCTTATCTAGCACCTATGAACAACTATCATACATCTCCTATGGTGAGGTTGTGTAAGTCTTCCACCTGCATCATCAAAGAGACCCTGACATCTAGGTGTCTTCTAGCTAAGAAAGCCTCACCACGACCCTCTTTATCAAATGTAAAAGGCTTTATGCAAAGAATGTAACCACTATATCAATGACCACATGGACATACATAAGTGGTGTCCACAAAAGCATACATGGTGTGTATGTGCTCAATCTATGTAGTAAAATGACACTAAAAGGCTGAATGCACAACCCTAAAACTAGCCAATAACACCTGCAAGTGTCTATCAACTCTGATGTTTTAGGCTCAAAAAACGTGCATAAATTTGCAGTGGTTGCTCCCACCGAAACGGAAACCTTTTGAGAAACCTGTAGTTTTACAAGTGTGGCTGAAAACACAGCCCCAAAGGTTGATATTTATTGTTGGAGAAGTACAAAGAACACACTTCTTGATGTTCTTTGACCTGTGTGAAGAGAGCTATGTGCAAAAGTACTCCAAAACGACTCCAAAACACACCCCAAAAATGCTTTAAAAATAGGCTTTGAAAGCAAAGAATGAAGCTTTGAGGGACCAAAACAAGTTCAAGGTAATGTCAATCTTAGTCTTTCCCCTTCTTTAGACACCACAAGAGTGTATCTTAGTGACAAGAGATTGCCACAGCTAAGCGAGGTTCGAGGGGAACAGTATTGGGATGGGTGACCCCTCGAGAAGTACCAAGAAGTACTAGGAGCCTCTATATTCCTTGATTCTTGAGGTCCTCCCTCGTGTGTAGCCAATGGTGCCAATGGTGACTTTGGTGACTCGGATGACAAGGTATGCCAAGGTCTATGCCTTGGTTGCCGCCTTAGTTGTAAGCCTTGAGAAAGTCGAGGGGGGATGCTCGCTTTGCTTGCACAAAAGGAACAAAGCTTTTGTGTCGAACTGCTCTGATACCAGTGATGTACTTCAATGGTGATGCACCACAGTGTGTTCTCCTTCTTGCGAGCTCCACGGTGATATCCTCTAAGTATAAAACGGAGTTCCTAAGGCCGCACACGGTACTCTACACAGAGACTGTAGAATACACAGAAAACATAGTACACAAGGAGCATGAACACAAACTTCTTAGGTCTTATAGATGGGGTGGAACTTTTAGTCTGTGACTGACTAGGCCACTATATGTTTTATTAAAGAACATATACAAAGAAGTGTCCAGTGGCCATTTGGCCTTTCACATGGACACTAACGGTAACATAGAAAACGACCCCGTGACTATAAAACTCAGATTTTTTTGACTGTAATGAATCAAATGAATTGAATATTTGTACACATAAGCTAGATCATTGTACCTTTCCATTGAATGCTTAAAGAGCTAATTTAGAGCTTTGTAGAGAGAGCAGTAATCTCTGCAATCTCACTGAGCCTGAGGAAGAAGGACCAAAGAATAGAAGTGGCACCAAGTAATGATCAAAGAGTATATGTATTGCTTCAAATCAAAACTCTACTTAATGTAAAATTGATTTGGAGTCTTTGTATAGAATCTTGAGGATCTATCCGCGTCTTTTCTTTATGAATTCAAATTTGAAACTAGGCAAATTTGGTAGTTTAGACTGATTGGAATCTTTTCCAACAATCTAGGAAAAGATAAAAATGAAGTAGTATCTACTTTTTGATTAATTGATTGAAAATCAATCTCAACCACTTCCTACTCATGGTTTTTAGGCCTTTTACTCTTTCCTTTTACAAAGTTAAATACCTTGAACCTTACAAGAAATGATCATAAGTGATGAACCAATTAAAATAAAGAAATAATGTACACATTAGTGCTATTCTTCAAGGTACATATATGGCACCATACAAATGATGGATTTGATGAAGAGAATATCAACTTCAAACATAATGCAAGTTTGATGTTCCAACATGAATCAAAAACCACATGCTTGGTATGAAAATAATCATGCCTATTTGCTACAACATGGTTTTGAGAATAGTCCAATTGAGAGCACCTTAAGCATGTTGATGATGTACTTCTAATCATTGTTGTATATGTTGCTGACATGCTACTCATTGGCCCTAAGGAGAAGCATGTTGCTGAATTTTAGGCTCATTTGCATGCATCTCTTGGGATGATAGATTTGGGGCATATGCATAATCATTTGGGCATTCAATTTATGGAATTTGATGGGGGAATTGCTTTGTATCAAACAAATATATTGACACATTATTGTAGCATTTTGTTCTTGACGATTGCAAACCTATTGCCACTCCTATGGAAACATGTTTACGATTGAGTCTTCATGAAGCTAGAGATGCATTTGATGTTTTTCTCTATTAGTAGGTTGTTGGATACTTGACTATGTATGCATAACTCAGCCTCATACTCAATTAGATATGTCTCAAATGAGCAGGCTTATGCATTTCCTTAGTGTCAAACATTGGCTAAATGTGAACTTTTGGGCTCGGTTTTTTTTCCTCCAAGATTTCACAACTCAAGAACTATTGGTTCAGCCCTCAAACATGTTTAGCAAAGGAAGAAAACACAAAAAAAAAAGTGTAAATAGATTAGAAATTTGAAAGGAGAATAAGAAGAAGACAAAAATCTTAGTTTTAATGGAAACCTTACAAAACCCTAACCTGCATTTGATTTTTTACCCTATTTTGCAACTACCTTCCTATCCATCTAACTATTTAAAATCATAAAGATGAAGGAAATGTACCCAAGACATAAGCAAAGAGCACTAGAAGCACATACCTCATGTGAACACTTACGATCATGCATATCCTACAAAATATTCTTCATAATGATGTCAAAGGTGTAAGCCCACATCATCATAGCCCACTGTAGGGAAGAATTCCCTTTCTTAATTGATAATTGAAAAAACAAAAAAAAAATTGCAACAATAGATTCATTGATTCTCTGATTTTCTTTTTGAAGATTCAGTTTTCAAAATAATTTCCCTCTTTTGTATCTATAGGAAACCATGAAGAAGAAGATTGGCAAGATGTTCATGTGCCCATATATGTATGTGAGCATGTATGCATTTTTTTAAGTGTAAGAATCTATTTGTGTGTGGCCTTTATGTATATGTATGGATAGTGGATTTGTATGTATGCTTGTCATAACTATTTGTGTTCTTGTGTGTGAAATGTGTATGCGAATGAATATGCTTGTGATTATGTACTTAAAAGAGATATGTGTATATCTATATGTATATGTGTGCACTTAATTATGTATGAGTTCATGTATCTATGAGAATGTGTACGTGCCTATATGTTTTATGTGTATGTGTATAATAGTGTCTATGTATGATAAATATTGTGTGTGTATGAAAGTGTGAATGTGATTGTGTGTAAATGTATGCAATATATGCACGCGAAAGTCTGTACGATAAGTATGTGAATGTGTTTGCATATGTGCATGTGGTTGTATGTGCATATGAGTTTTTAATCACGTGTTATGTGTCCATGTGTGCAACTGTGTATGTGTGTATAAGTATCTCTGTACTGTGTAGCTTTGTGTGTTCAAGTGAGTATGTATGTTTTATTTATATGTGTGCCCAAATGGGTTTAGCTGTATATTTATATGAATAACGTTTGTGTGTGTGTATCTAAGTTTAGGCATCTGCTTATGATTGTGTGTGCTTTTCTCTCTCTCTCTCTCTCTATATATATATATATATGTGTGTGTGTGTGTGTATGCGTGCATTCGTGAATGTACCAGGATGGGTATGTATGTGTGACTGTAAGACTATGAATGTGACTACCAATTTGTGTGTGTATATATGTGATTATGATTATATCTCTTTTTGTATGTGTTTAATGTGTAAGTAATGTGAGTTGTATGGATAAGTGTGTATGTCTGGAAAATGTGTGTATGACGTGGTTAAATATGTGTTGTGTGTGTTGTATCATGTGTGCATGTGTATGACGCATATGTGTATGTGTTTATAAATATCAATGTGCATGTCAATGTTTATGGTTATTGGAATATGTGAAGGTGCATGTGTTTTTGCTATGTGTGTGGTGATGTACCTATTTAACTCTGAGTAAGTGTGATTGTGATGGTGCGTGTATGATATATATGCAATTTTGTGATTGTGCCTATGTGTGTATAAATGCATGTATATATGGTTTTTGTGTGTACAAGTATATATGTACTTATGTTTATGTATGTGTGCGAAAATGAATTTATATTTAAATTAATATTGCCTTATGAATTTATATAAGGAAAAAATAGCTCCATCTCCCCGCTCCTTCGGATTGCTTGCGACGCAAAGATAGATAGACTGATAGATAGATAGATAGATAGAGAGGAACAGATAGCTCCATCTCCTCCCTCCTTTCCGTTACTTCTGGCGGATAGACAGAGAGAAAGAGATAGATAAAGAGTAAATTAAAACGTAGAAAGAGATAGATAAAGAGTAAATAAAGACAGAGAAAGAGGTGACGGATAGACAGAGAGAAAGAGATAGATAAAGAGTAAATAAAAACGTAGAAAGTGATAGACAAAGAGTAAATAAAGACATAGAGAAAGAGATAGATAAAGAGTAAATAAAAAGGTAGATGTGTTTTTTTTTATCTTTTCACTTTATCTAATTAATGCATTTTTACTGTATCATTCATCTGTATTGATATATTGACTATTTGTAATTTCTCTTCACAAATGATTTTTGAAATGGAATTATATAAAGTAAACAAGAAAATAGAAATATAAATAGGAAAGGCATTTATAAAAAAATAGATATTAGAAATTGAAATTATAGAACAAAAGCAAAAGAAGTAGATAAGAAAAATAAATCATAGATAACTAGAAAAATTAGAAAAGAAAAATAAAATAAATAAATATGACAATAAATTAGATACTTAGGAAAGTAATTAAAATTAAATAAAGAAATATAGAAAATGATAAATAGAAAACAAATAAAAAGAAATTAAACGAAAAATGAATGAGTGTATTTTTTTTAAATCACATGTACTAAGAATTTGCTTTCGTTCTTCTTATAAACCATTAAGAAGTCCAAAGTGTGAAAGCTTTCTGATTAGAGTGAAAGTAGAAGATGAGTTTTGGCATCTTTTATTTTATTATGTAGAAAGATTATGAATCATGATGAAGCTTCTAGAAAACAAAAATTGGATTGTATTGATATTGCACTTGTAGTTTATCCACCCCCCACTTGGAAGAGATTGAATACACCATGTGTTCCCTCTCTAGATTTTGCTATTCTGTTGCCACCTATAGTTGTTTATGAAGATGTTCGCACTCCAAGCAAAAAGCAGAAGACTAGTTCATATATATTAATGTTTTTATAAACTCCATTTTACTTAAATAAAATCATGCATTGGAGTCATTCAAAAATTTGTAATGAATTGAATGCTTGAATTTGCTGATTTTTTTGCATGTGCATCTTTGATCTGTCTAGAGTTCTTTGAACTTCACCCTAATCACCCTAAAATCAAGACACCCTATATGATCATGTTTAGGCACATAGCAACAATGGCATGATCCACCTGATTGCCTGGACAACTCCCTGACACTTGAACTCGATGTGAAATATGATAGGCGTGTTTAGGTGTATGATTTTATGGTTGACTTAACAATTGATTCTAGGTCATAATTGCTTGCAAGAGGTCAAATCAAAGCTAATGAGTGAAGAGTTGAAGCCGAAGCTTGGATCCTAGTTTCCCTTGGGTGTTGAGGGTTGGACCTTAGGGATATGAGCACCTCCATGGGGACCCTAAGTAGTTGGTGAAAGCCTCATCTCTTCACAGTTACCATCAAGAGAAGAAAAGAAATCAAACTACACATATAGTATTCAGCTGTGTTTAGGATTTATACTTCATCATAAATGTAAAGGCCTTCTTCACTAGACACTTTCTTAAATCTCTTCTCCAAGTCAACTCATGGTAACAATTCTTCAAGTTTTTTCAAATTTTGCATTGCATCCATTGGGAATTGAAGGATTATTTTCTTGCTTGTGAATGAGCATATCACTTTGCATTAGCGATACATAGAACATTTTGTGCACCTTCCAATAATTATTTTACTTAGTTAAGACTAGCACTTTTCCTAACCTAATTACTTTATCAAAACATAAAAAGATAAAAAAAACCTAAAAATTAAAAAACATTAAAATGAACTTGATATTAAGTAAAATGAGAGCAGATTTAACTTGGGAAAAAAGATTTGAAAAGAAAGTTAAAAAGTAATAAAAAAGAAAGTCATTAGAAAGTGTAAGGAAGTTCAACAAATATTAGAATTCATAATCTAAATACAAAATAGAATCATAATTTAAACATTCCTTGGTGAAGGGGTTTGGAGTGCAGAAGAAGAGGAAGGAGGAGATGGAACGAGAGAGAAGAGAGGAGAGACGCGCGGATATGCGTGGGAGCCTCGAAACCCACATAATGATCTCTCTTGAGGCAATGCTCTATATATGATGTATATATATGAATATGGGGGTAAGGTCACATGACCCTTACATCCCCAACAATCTCCCACTTAAGGGTCAATGTGACCATAAGTGAAAAATATACAAAGAATGATGTAGGACTATACAATAATGTACAGGAAGAGTCTAGATCTCTACCCATACCAGATCAGCCTACACCAACTGCCTCGAACAAGGTGTATCCATGCACCTCAAACTGCTCTAGACTCATATCGACAAGAGTCGAGCTCATATCTGACTGATGCAAGAACTGATGAAGTTCCTGCAAAGCTCCCACTCGCTCCATGCCTATGTCAATCATCGAACGACTGACAACTCCAAGTGCAAATGCTCCAATAGCAACTGCAATGTCTGGTCTCGAGCATAACAACTCATACATCAAACTCCCGAATGCTGACGAAACATGTGCTATCCTGGCTAACCTAAGCATGTCAGCCATGCCTCTATCCAAGGCATCCAAAGCACCATCGTCAAGACCAACATGTCCTGACATATCTATGTCAACATCTGGCATGAGCGAATCCAAGAATGACTGCATAACTGCTGACTCCTCAGCATCTAAATCAGCCATGCTCACAACCAAGGATGTATCTAGCTGTGCATCATGAGAGCTAATATGCTCTACCATACACTGTGTATCATGGGAGCTATCGTGCTCTACCACACCAAGTGTATCATCATGCTCCACATGAGCTGACTGCACAACATCAACACCAAGATCCATCTGATGATCTAACTCTAAGTGAGTATCATCACAATGCTCTACATGAGCATCCACATCATGCTCTAAAGCATCCAACTGATCATCCAAAGTGTGCTCTGTAAGAGCATCCATATGATCAGAACAATCATGCTCTCCATAAGCGTCATGAGCATCCAAAGCATGCTCTACATGTGCATCCATCTGAGCATCTGAATCCTGCCATACATGTGCATCATGAATGTCAATAGACATATGTGTAGGTAGACAAAATGAGACATGACAAGTCTCACATCGCACATAAGGCTGAACTCCCACTGAGACGAGACTGTCTCTCACATGAAGTACCTGCAGTGGATACATGTGCCCAATCCTGGCACCTCTGATAAGCATAAGCTGTCCCAACTGCAACTGAAAATGATGCTCACCAAGGAATGCATAATATCTGCTCTCCTGTAACTGGCTAATTGAAATCAAGCTCATAGGGAATGAAGGCACATAGCGTACATGTCTGAGCATAAGTGATGCTCCACTAGGTAGCATAATGCATATATCTCCTGCACCCTCAATATCATATGTCGTACCATCAGGCATGTGCACACATCCACGACTCTCACCTGAGAATCGACAAAACCACTCACGATGTGGAGTAACATGAAAAGTGGCTAATGCATCAAGCAACCAAGCCATATGTGTGCTATCCAATGAACAAGAGGAATCATGAGATGAACTATAGGAGAAAGTGATATCACCATCACTAGCATAATCAACTACCATAGAATCTCCTGAAACTACTACCTGACATGCATCACGTGCATATCTCTGACGTCGTCGTCGCATCCTCCTGAAGCAACGTCGTCGAGTATGGCCCTCATGACCACAATGCCAACATCAAAGTCGTCGATGTGATCTATGTCTCACATGAGTCAATGGACTCACATACATGTCATGTAGTCTTTGCCATAATGCACTACTCGTCTCCTCATACATAACAGACTCATATATAGAATCCACAAGCTGTAATCGGATAGTGGAGCTGGCCAATGCATCCATATCCATCCATACATGATCGGGCATGTAACGAGGCCTCTGTGCATCTCTATGCACATACATGTGTAACCCTGCACGAACCAATGTATGCCACATCTGAGCTTTCCATCTCGGAAAATCAGTGCCATCAAATCGAGAAGACACCATGCTGGCAATCCAATAGACTAGCAATATAACAAGAGACTAGAAACAATACTCTATCCTAAATAGGATCACACCTGCATATCCATATGCATAACTCACATCACATATGTCTCACTGGAGAAGAAACCATGTGAACCACCTGTCACATAACCATGCATCTAGCATGCACATAAAACCATGAGCATAAGCCTGCTCACCAAGTCTCCAAAGTGACCAAATAGATGTGAAAGAATCCTGGGAAAAATTCGACAGAGTATCCCCTGAAAACTGAGCAATCAAACAAGATAACCAATCAGCAAAGAACAATGAATAATCTGTCACCACCTGTCACTGATATAAATCAAGAGGATAATGGCAACTACATGTGCTAAAAAACTAATGGCAATACACGCCAATACAATGGCACTACAACTCCCACTCAAGAATAAATCCTGCAAGATGGTCCAACCTGTCACAAATAAACTGTGACCAAGTCCAAGTGAATGGAGATAGACAATGATCCAAAGCTATCGCACAAGCTTCAAGATCCACTAGAGCTCCTTTCTAGCATAAAAACCGATGAAATTTCGGCAGCATCTCCTCTGTAAAATGGACTCTAGAACCAAAATAACCATGTGGGAATCACCATCCACATATGCCAAGAATCAAACTGACAAATATATATCAATCAATGACCAAATGCTAATAACGGTGACAAACAAACGTGTAACTGAGGCTCCAATCTGGATCATGTACCTGCAAAGAAAACAAAAGATACAAGTACCAAACAAGATCCAAAATCAACTCTCACAAAAGTATGTGCAACCGGCAAGTAAATCCATAACCAAGTGGCATAAGCAAGATGTAGACCACAATGCCACTATACATCCATGATCAAACTCATGATGACATAAACCTCAAAAAGAGTATACCACAATGTCATCTTACATGTCAAACACATGACAAGATCATGCTCTACTCTCATATGGAGGAGCTACCACAGTGATGATACATGTACAATGCTTTGAAGCTCTGAAAATAAGAGCTTGCACACCATAAATTCTCTCTCGAAGAAGTTCCAAAGCAAATTCAACCTCCAAGTGCAATTACGGTTGTTTGGGCAAAACTGTACTGCATTGTGTTTTGCTGTTTCAGAGGTGATAACCTCTGAATCTGAACTTTTGGTCTTCAGCAAACTTGAAGATCTTCTTCTTGGCTACGTAACGACATAAAGAACACCTCAATCAGAGGTACGTAGCTCAAGATATGCTCAAAATAAGCACCTGCTGTCAATTTCACTTTCACTTGCAACAGTACTGCTCTGTATTCTGCAATTTCGGCAACCTAAAACTCAGAATCTGGATCTGAGTTATTCTGCAAAGTTGTAGCTATCTTTCCAAGCTACGAGCAGCAAGTTGAATCATCGCATTCCGAGCTGTAGAACTCAAGTTATGACAGAAAAACCGACCTGCTGTCCTACTCAATGTAGATTCTTCTTCTACACTTCTCTTCGTTTTTTCGAATTTTCGGCACTTCAGAAGTCCGAACCAGGTTCTGCGCCTTTCTGTGAAGTTGTAGCTCTTTGTGTTAGCTACGCACAGAATTTTAAAACGCGTCAATCCGAGCTTTCTAGCTCAAGTTATGACCGAAATACTGAACAGCTGTCAAGAGATGCCGACCTGCACTTCTACCTCTTCTCACCTAAGCTTCCATTGAAGCTTCTGGCACACCAACCCTCAGCATGCTCTGATACCAATGAAGGGGTTTGGAGTGCAGAAGAAGAGGAAGGAGGAGATGGAACGAGAGAGAAGAGAGGAGAGACGCGCGGATATGCGTGGGAGCCTCGAAACCCACATAATGATCTCTCTTGAGGCAATGCTCTATATATGATGTATATATATGAATATGGGGGTAAGGTCACATGACCCTTACATCCCCAACACTTGGTTGAACATATTAGTGGACTATTCTCTGAGATTTGCTCCAACTTGAGAGAAATTATTGAGCCTATCACTCTAGATATTGTCTTACACACTAGAGCTAACTAGAGGAGAGAAATGGAGGAAGATTTTAAAAACCTATTGATGGAGAAACAAGATGCACGAGTGATGGAGGAAATTCTTAAAGAAAAGGAAAATTCACTAGCACAAATGTCACAAACTATTTAGATGCATTTGAAGAGCAAGTGCAAATCCAAGGGCTACTTGATGATATGCTCACACAATATTTTGAGTGGGTAGTGTCCAGATCAATTCTACATGTGATTCATGTTCATTCAACTAAAGGCAGGGATGAATTTAGGAAAGAGCTACACAAAACTCTCTACTTAAAGACTTAAATCAGCACAGTGAGGATGGATTTCTAAAATGGGCTCCTTACCTTAAACCTATAGTCTCCCTTACTCATTTTCTTAATGCATTTATATCCAATTACTCCAAGCTGATAGAGATACTTTAAATTGGGATCTTATAATACATTTCCTTAAGATCCTAAGTCTTGAAAATAGGGTTGAAGTTGAGAGAAGGATCAAATAGCTAGTAAATGATATAGACTAATTGATAGAAAAATAAGTTTAGAGGTAGACGTTGTTGCTCAGACAAAGCACTTATAGTCTCTCCTTTATGATAGGTGTTCAAGGCAAAGGATCAAGCACAGGATCTCGTCACAAATGTAGACGAAGCACATTGGTTACTTCATAATCCAAACACTCTTTTTTATCACTAAAACAATGTAATATATGTACATACATCTGATTATTGCATGCGTGACTCCATTTTGTGCAAGCTGAGGAGTCCTCAAGCTTGAGGAGTCTAAGTAGAAAGCTCATACCAATTTTCATAATTTTTGGAAGCCGCTAGGTACCTCAAATTAGATGTAGCACCTATTTTTTAACTATGCTAGCCACTAGATGTGAAACCGGTCAAAACTAGGCAAAAACTATAAATAGAGCTATAGAGCTCATTTTGTGGTGGTTGAACTTATGAGCTAGTAATTAGAAGATCTATTGTAATCACTAGATCATGAATATGAGTATGAGTTCTTTTCTTGCCTTCCATTGATATCCATCGCCACTTTCCTTGTGTGTGTGCATGTGTGTGTATGCAAGTGCATTTCTCACGATCACCTTCATGCACTTCACTTGCTCTTGATCTTCATATCGGCCTAACCTCTCCACAGATTGACAATTATGAGGTGGAGCTCCTCACGCTGGTACTCACCATTGTACTAGAGTGACACCAAATTTGGCACTGTTGCCAGACGAGTTCTAGGTTGAGTGTCTGATGGTAAGTGTGTTGGAGAAAATTGTTGGAAGATAAAATTTCCTTGTTGTTTTGTCATTTTTAGTTAGATTTTGCACACTTTTACTCCACTCTTCCTCTAGTTTCATTCCCCATCATCATCTCAAACTCCAAAAAACCACCAAAAATTTGTCTTATTCCCTCTTTCTCTTCTCTTTTCCTTATTTGTGTGTGTGCGAGAGTGAGAGAGAGATTTTGCAGGTGTTTGTTCATGTTTTTTGGTGCACTAACTTTGCAGGGTAACCTTTGGACATGACAGATTTGTAAGAAACACAGGTAAAAACTCCATTTTTCTCTGAAAAATTGGAGTAGAAGCTGACCATTGCGATTGTCACACCAAGGTATGTATTTGGGTGAAATTTTTGCATGAAGGAGGAGCCCAAGTAAGCGCTTGCACACATCTACAATTAGTTTTTTGAGATTTGTCTGACCATGGTGACAATCACTAACCGTCGTGGCGATTGGCTCACGCCATCGTGATCGCATCACATCATCCCGATGGTGACACACCATCACGATGGTGCTTGACAATCTTGATCGTTGTGACCATCATGGTCCTGATCATCATCATCTAACTATCGTGATTTGACAATCATGCCTATCATTGACCATCATCATTTGACCGTCATGACTTGACCATCACGATTGTGACTCATCGTTGCAGTTTGACCGTTGTCTCTTTATTATCACAATCTTGACTAACCGTCATTACTTGATCATCGTGATCTCTGACCATCGTGGGTGCTCACACCATCACGACGGTGACACACCATCATGATTGTGTCTAACCATCGCGAGTGTCAGGCAGAACACAAAAACTAGGGTTTTTTTAATATTTTCAAATTTTTTGGGGTATTTTTGCCATAAATTATGAACTCTTGTGTGTGTGGCATAAGGCAAGGGGAGAAGTAGACAGTACCTAGAACTCTTGGGCAAAAAAAGAACAACCACTTCAAAATTCCAAGAGAACGCTCTAAGTGGAATTTCCATTCTAAGTTGGCGATTTCTTTGAGTGAGTATAATTTGTGATAAACGGAGTGTTTTAGGACTCCTTGAATAGCAAGGATTTGCTCTAGCATACTAAGTGACAAGTGGTTGATGAGAGAGAGAGAGAGAAAGAGCAAGTGGGTATAGGGATCTAGTCCAAAGGAATTGTGTGATTTGATAATGCATCGCTCAAATGAATCAAAATTGAACATATTGAAACGACTCCTTGTGATAACCTTGAAAAAGACAAGAAACTCGAAAGAAAATTCACCAAGAACTAAGTGATTGACCTAATCAAAAGGGTGAGCACGATAAGATAAAAAAGGATTAATGAACCTTAGATCTAGGAAATACTTAGGGAAAAGTGATAAGCGGAGTGTTCGATCTTCTAAGGCTAGCATGAGAACTACAGCACCATCATGGGCTCAACAATTAGGCAGTTATCCATACGAGTTTAGTTCAGACACGAGCAACTTAGACATGTCTTTCAACACAGGAAGACTAAGGGTTTTGTTTAATGTAGCCCACCTGGAGAGGACAGAGGGACCCTACAAGACTCAGTTGGAGTACATCCACATCAATAGATTGGGTGCCTGAGTATATGAAGATGGCCTTCGTAGGTCGATAATTCAATTACATAACCTTGATGAACCTATGGGACTAGAACATCTAGCCATGAAGTTTGAAAATGAGGCTTAGATAGACAAAGAAGAAACCATGCACATAGTCACGAGTAAAGCTAACTCAACGAACGAACTAGGTGAGACGATAGAAATTGTAGACTTAGGAACGAAAGGACAAGGAAAACAGGTCGAAGATCCTAGCATGCCTAGAGGAAAATCTGTGCTATTGAGAGTGCTAACTCCTAGTGGATTTCCTAGGATAATAGGAGCATAGAGCTGTTTTGGAATAAAGAATCCATGAAATTTTTTGGATATATATGCCAAAGCACCATACTGTTGTAGAAGCAACAATGATCTATGAGCTGAAGGACCCAGAGGCCCTAGGGAAAATAGTATACTTAGATGACACTTCAGAAAGGGTGTATAAGGTCACAGAACAATGTCGTCATGCATATACCTAGGGAGGAGAATTAGTTTTTCCACTGATGAGAGCATAGTTATCTAAGGAGAGTTTGGGTATCGGCACATCTGAAGGACATAGAGAGAAGAACAAGGAAGGACCGAAGAGTAGTTTCACCCATCGCGGAGGAAGGGAAAGGGCCCCTACCAAAGGTGGGAGGGCTAAAAGAGAACCAATTAGGGATCATAGAGCTCACAGGGGTGGGACAATTTTCCCCTACCTAGACCTAGAGACCATCCTAGAACTTTGAGGCCTACTCAACTAGTGAAGGCTATGAAGAATTACTTTGATGGATCTAGAGATCCCTATGAGCATGTAGCAGAATTGAAACAAGTGTTACAGGCTGAACAAGTCAAAGACATGCTCACACAATCTAATGCCTTTGGACTCACTCTAAAGGGTGACACGATGGATTGGTTTCAACCATTGCACCAGCACCAATTTAGAGACATCCACCACATGATGGAGTCCTTCATTATAGATTTTTCCAAGAGTGGAATTAGACACAACACATCTTCATTAATACACACATTCAAACAAACCCCTCAAGAGATAGTGAGGATGGCAGGTTGAAGATTCAGACGTTACATAGAGAGATGCCCCCCATTGGAAGTACCCACTCAAGCCAAATTGATAGCTTTGTTCATGGAAGGTCTATTGAGTGCTAAGCTTAGGTCATATGTATTCCTGAAGAAACCAAGAACCTTGGATCAATGTTTGCGCATCTATGTACACATTGAGGATAATCTAGGGGAAGAGCTAGAACTTCCCAAGGTGCATGAAGATTCCAATAGTACTACAGAGACCTCATCCAAACATTCCAATTCAATAGAGGACCTAGCAGAACAAGTGGCCAAAAGATTCGGAGTCTCTAGCAAACCTAGAATCAAATTAGCCCCCCCTTCGAAGGTGTTACACTTGTGGAGGTGACCACATGGCAAATATGTGCCCAAATGCAATGCAACCCATAGGAAACTCTAATGGATTGTATTGTACCATAGAGCACAGATACACTAACCACACTGGTCAAGATTGGCCATATAATAAACAGGTGGTTAGGCAGGGTTATCCTCAGCCATATCATCCAGGTAGATACGAATGGCAGTACCAGCCACAGCAATACTATCGTGCCCCCCCTCATTATCAAGTTCCATATCAAGCACAGCCTAGACCCCAACCTGTCTTAGGACAACAACCTCCACCCCCTGCTAATGTGATTTCTGTGAAGTATGCCACTCTAGAGGAGAATCTAGGTTGCATTATTCATTATTTGACAATTCATTTATTCGTGAATAATTACAAAATTTTACAACAAGCTCTTATTATTCGACCGAATTATTCGGTGACATGTGAGCTTATTTGGACACGCCCGAATAGTTTTTGTAGGAAATTTGACCCTTTTTTATCAAAAACATTTTTGATCAATAACTTTTCGATCGAAACCGTTTTCCATCGAAAAGCTTTCGATCAAAAAAAATTTCGCTCGAAAAATATTCGATCGAATAATATTTTATAAAATAGTTGAACTCTACTCATTTTTTCATAAAAGCTACTTTGTTCTTTACGAACTTAAAGTTTCATAGAGAGAACAAGGTATAAATTTTTGCCATATTAAATAATTGAAACTATTGTGATTATTTGACTCATTGGTTCTTACTTCACAATAGTATATATATGTGAATTTAAAATCTATTATGATTGATTCTTACTCATTTTTCATAAAATCTACTTTGTTCTTTACGAAGTTAAATTGTCATAGAGAGAACAAGGTATAATTTTTTGCTATAAATATTAAATAATTTAAACTATTGTGATTGTTTGACTCAATACTGATTCTTACTTCACAATAGTATCTGTAAATGTATGTGCATATGATTAGGAATTTAAAATCTATTGTGATTTTCTAATACAACATTGATCCTTGCTTCATCAGGATATGTGTAAGTGTATGTGCATATGATTAAGAATTTAAAATCTATTGTGATACAGTAAATTTATTATTGAAAGATGTAGGTAGATTATGTTTAACTCAATAATATTTTTACTTCGTAATAGTATATGTATGTGTGTGTATGAGTATGTGTTGCATATGAGTGTATAATTGTGAATGAAAAATCTATTGTGATTGTTTGACTCTATTGATTCTTACTTCACAATAGTTTGTGTAAATATTTGTGCATATGATTAGGAATTTTAAATCTATTGTGATTGTTTGATACAACATTGATTCTTATTTCACAGTAGTATGTGTAAGTGTATGTGCATATGATTAGGAATTTAAAATCTATTGTGGTGCATTAAAATTATTATTGAAAGATATAGGTAGATTATGTTTGATTCAACATTGAGAATCACTCCATAATAGTATATGTATGTATGTGTATGAGTATGTGTATGCATATGAGTGTATAATTGTGAATGAAAAATCTATTGTGATTGTCTCACTCAATATTGATTCTTACTTCACAATAGTATGTGTAACTGTATGTGCATATGATCAAGAATTTAAAATATATTGTGATTGTTTGACTTAGTATTGATTGGTATTTCACAATAGTATGTGTAAGTATATGTATGTGTAAATGTATATGTGTGTATGAATGAAAATTAAAATCTATTGGGATTGTTTAACTCAACAATGATTTTTACTTCACAATAGTATGTGTAATTATAATTTGTATAAGGGTGTATGATTGAGAATTAAAGTCTATTGTAATTTTTTGACTCAATGTTGATCGAAATATCTTGTTTGATATTGATTTATATTGTCTTTTTGTAGGTATAGTCTTCATAAAGCAATTTGCAAGCACTATGGGAAAGGGAAAAGAATGGTCATATGTGATTGTTCATCAAGAGGGTAAAATAGTATCCACAATACAATGCAAATGTTGTGGGCATGGTTATGTAGGAAATGCAAATCAAATAAAAGAGCATCTCTTTAGTACAGGTAATAATGTGGTAGGATGCTCTAATCAAGATAGTGATATATGGGTACATTTTGCAAGTTATGCAAACAAATGTAAATCTCAAGGTATCACATCAAAAAGATTCAAAACATGAGTAGTTCATAGCACTTTCCAAGTAGCCCAAGTGTAGAGCAAGAACGAGTAGATGCATCGATGACAATAGAGGATCATCACGATATTTCTACTCAAATCTCCCAAACTATTTCTGAGAATAACCAAGATACATGTACTCCATTTTCTCCAACTGCATCAAAAAAGAGTGGAGTTGGTGAATGTAGTAAAAATGGTGGATCTAATACTTTGTCACCATGCTTTGTCCGTAATAAATCACAAAATACTATACATGTAGCTTTTGAAAAGCAAGATTGTCTTGAGCTTCATCTTAAATGGACTCAATAATTCTTAGCATGTGGGATTCCTTTCAATGTTATTCATAATCCCATTTTATGCTAGATTATAACAAAATGCGAACAGAGTATGTAGATAAAGTGAAAAAAGTACTAAAGCTATTTTAAAGCGAACAGTACTTGATTATGTACCCATGTATGGATGCACAATAGCATTGAATGGATGGAAAACTTGTCGAAAGAAACCATTGATTAATGTCATGGTTATATGTCCAAAGGGAAACATGCTTTTAGAAGCTGTTGATACTTCTCTTAAAGAGAAAAGTTCGGCTTTTCTTGTAAAGATATATGAACATGCTATATCGTGTGTGGGTGGCCCGAAGAATGTGACTGCAATAGTGACAGATAATGCCTCTAATTTTCAAAGTGTTGGAATTACAATTCAAAACAAGTATGAAGGCATTACTTGGGTTCCATGTGCAACTCATACATTAAATTTATTATCGAAAGATATAGGTAGATTATATTTCATTAATCAAAGCTTATTAGATGAAAATCATGTGGTCAAATTTATTAGAGAGCATCAATTTTCGTATTCGCTCTTCCGATCAAAATCTCCCAATAAAGCACTTCAGATTTTTTGTGCCACATGATTTGCAACTGCTTACATTGACTCAGTGGATTATTAGAAGTTAAGCGAGCTCTTGTAGAAATGATTGTTGATCGAAGATGGGAGGCATGGCTAGAGAAGTATTCTTCTTATCGAGTTGCAGCATCCAAATGTATGTGTCTAATACAATCACAAAATTTTTGGCGTAATCTTGAAAAAATTGTTGGTATCACTAAACATTTTGTGGAACTTTTATGAATGGTTGATACTGATAAATTTGTGATTGGAAAAGTTTATTGAATTATGTCGGAAGCTATTCAAAAAGTAAAAGACTTTAATCAATTTTCATTATGAGAGAAATTAACACAAATTGTATCATTAGCAGAGAAGAGATGGACAAAATGCATACTCATTTGCATGGAACACCATTCATTTTGGATCCAACATTTCAACTCAATGGTCAAGCATCAAACAAAGAAGTCATGGCAAACTTCAAAACCACATGTCAATTATTACTTCTAGGTACAGATGGTCGAGATGCATTCCACCAAAGAGTAGCATATGTAAATCGAGAAGGATATTTTAGAGATCTATGGCATATTGAAGCGATTCAAAAGCATCCACGTCCTATTTGGTGGAAAGAGTGTGGAGGTGAAGCAGTGGAGTTGCAACATATAGCTATGAGAGTGCTTTCAGTAGCAGCTTCAAGTGGTAGTTGTGAACGTAATTGGAGTGCCTATGATTTTCTTCATTCAAAATGAAGAAATCGCTTAAGTCTCTCACGTGCTAATGTTTTTGTATATGTGTTTTGTAATATGTATTTGTTACATGCTCCAACCAAGATAGCTTCTACAGTAGCACAACAAAGTTTTGGAGAATTTCAAACTCATGAAAGTTTAACAAATGATTCATGGAGTGATCATGATTTAGATGTAGATCATAATGATGGTTCAGACATGGAAGAAATAGATGACATGGTACCTGTCGTAGATGATGATATTCAAAATGAAGAAAATGATGTACTATGAATACTATGGTTCAGACATGGAAGAAATAGATGACATGGTACCTCTCGTAGATGATGATATTCAAAATGAAGAAAATGATGTACTATGATGGTTCAGACATGGAAGAAATAGATGACATTGTACCTGTCGTAGATGATGATATTCAAAATGAAGAAAATGATGTACTATGTATTCAATTGCAAAATCGAATACAATTCATGTCTTTGATTACAAAAAAACGTGCCTACTCAGTGTTTTCTTGATTCAATAACTTATCCATAATAAACCGATCAAAAGATGATGATGCCTCTGAGAGTCTTCCATATTTGCTCTGATAAGCATCCACAGAAATTTGTAATTTTTTCACTTGATTTTGTAGATCATCAATCCTCTTTTGTTGATCATCTATTGTTCTTCATAATGCAGGAATTGTTAATCCTTCATTGTATAATTATGCCCCTTGTGATGACTAATCATGTATAAGATTATGTTCTTCAGGTAGCAAAATGTAGGGCTGCTTTCGAGGAAGAGGGTCTTCATTTCCTTGATTACGAAATTCGGCTGGATTTTGAGGATGACCCAAACCGATACCTGTATTCTTCAGATGATCATCCCAATCTACACGTCGATGAGGAATATCTTGTACAAAAACCTTTTGAATGAAATATAATGCTATTTGATTATTATTTGGTAATGATCTCTCAACTTGCACAAAGCGTCGAAGTAGCGTTTCTGCTAATCCTTTATGTTGTAAGTATGAAAGCTTTAAGGGTGTTGTTTCTTTTGCCCTTCCTGTAACCCGAAAGAGAACATCACGAACAAAATAATTTGGACATAGCTTTTTAACTTCTTTCATTGATAATGCTTCTCCTTCTAATATCTCTCGCTCTAAATCTTGATGGAATAAAAATGCTAATCCTAATTGTGCAAATTGAGCATTTTTCTTAGATAAAATCCTTTGGGATTCAGTATGATCAAGAGCATCATTCACATATGGCATTCTTGCCATGTTTTACTTCTGCAAAATAAAAACACAAATTTTATCTTAAGAGAATTCAAATGAATCCACAATATTTAATTCACATATGTTAAATGAACCCACAACATTTAATCCACATAACTTAGATGATACCACAACATTTACTCCACTTAATACAAATGATTACACTTCATTTCATCCACTTAACTCAAATGTAAACACTTCATTTATTCCACATAATTCAAATGAATCCACAAGATTTAATTCACATATGCTAAATGAATCCACAACATTTAATCCACATCCCTCAAATGGTAGCACTTCATTTACTCCACATAATTCAAATAAATCCACATTATTTAATCCATATATTATAAATGATTACACTTTATTTCATCCACTTAACGCAAATGATACCATAAAATTTACTCCACTTAATACAAATGATTACATTTCATTTCATCTACTTAACTCAAATGGTACCACAACATTTACTCCACTTAAAACAAATGATTACACTTCATTTCATCCACTTAACTCAAATGTAAACACTTTGTTTATTCCACATAATTCAAATGAATCCACAAGATTTAATTCACATTTGTTAAATCAATCCACTACATTTAATCCACTCCCTCAAATGATAGCACTTCATTTACTCCACATAATTCACTTAACTCAAATGTAAACACTTCATTTAATCCATTTCAATATGGTCGTAATCCATATGTCATGGATATCTTTAAACCAATTCGAGTAAGATGCGAGAATACTCTAAGCAGTTCATGTGCATCTACTCTTTTTGATACATATTTGTTAGAAGCTAATTCTAAAACATACTTGAACTTGTTCATGGGATAACTATTGAAATCCATATATTTCAGGAGTTGTAAGAGGAGTGTCGAAACTGTAAATATCTCTTGACTCTGATTAAAAGGTGGAGGACTAGTGGATATGCATTCGGGTGCAATCCACCAGTACTTTCAAATCCACTCATTTCTAGTAGATATTTCTAGATTAGGTAGCTTCGGAAAACTTTTTTGGTTGGTAAATAGGTCGCTCTACCAAAATCACATAATTGGATGTAAGCATGTTGATCTTCAAAATGCAACAAGATGTTGCCTGGATGGAGATCGTGTAAAAATGATATTGTTTGTAATAGGCCATTGATCAGCTTCCAAATATTTGTTTTCATGGTTGTTATATCTCCTTCTGTGTCCTTCACACCTCTACTTTGTGGTACGTTTAGGTATTCCTTCTTGATTCTTTCTAGCCACATGTCCAATGTACCACCATTCCAAAATTTGAAAATGAGGCACGGACTTTTGTTATGGTGTCTAGCCAAACCAAGTGGATTAATAATTCCACTATGCATAATAGATAACACTATGGATTCATTGATGGCTTCATTTTCCCGTGTTTGTATGCCATCACCATGTAATTTGAATAGCTTGGCCACAAACACTTCATTGTTGAATCTCGGGTGGGATATCTTGACTTTATGGATCATGCCATATTGTGCTTCCCCCATGAGAGTTGCATCTTCAAAAAGAATAGAGGAATATGGGAGCAAACAAAGATTGTTTGATGTTTGATCTCCCATATTCACATATGCATCTCTTGTATTTGGATCTACCTATGCTCTCACAAGGTGTTCAGTCGTGTCCGGTTTTAATCGCTTTCCTCTTTTCATAATCTGATAATGTGAATCGATAAATTTAATTTTATCGATGAATCCGGGCATACTGGTGATATCCACCGCCAATGACTCTGCTACTTTGATGATTTGTCCAAAGATACATGTAAGCTCTTTTGATATTTGCTCATCTAAGACCTGTGCTCCACTAGACACACTGCCAAATTTGTTTTCGATATTAATAAATGTTGTTCTGGATAATTGGGCAATGAAATCTTTGTAACTAAAAGTGTCCATGGCTATAGTGATTTCATCTTCTCTCATTTGATACATGTATGAGCACACAAATTCTTCTAAAAATTTTCGCTCCTTCTTGTTTATTTTATCTGTCATCTGGAAAAACAAAAAATAGACTATCAGTAAGTGTATGGA
The DNA here is from genome assembly GCA_020310875.1 of Ceratopteris richardii. NCBI lineage: Eukaryota > Viridiplantae > Streptophyta > Polypodiopsida > Polypodiales > Pteridaceae > Ceratopteris > Ceratopteris richardii. Next base: position 19,823,864 of record CM035443.1, on the reverse strand, counting down.
TAAATAAATCAATAGTATGTGTGCACAAATGATAGACATATGCATAGTTAAATAAGTAGATGTATAATTAAATAGAAAGTGTAATTATAATCTTGAAGTGAATCTATGTAACTATTAAGAATGTAGTAGTCAAAAAAATAGACATTTATAATATTTCATATACATTTGATACTATGTCCTATACTACTGTGAGAGTAAGAATCAATGTAGCGAGTCAGACAATCACAGTAGTGGTTTATTTTTAAATGTTTCTCATCGATGTATACAAGTAAGAAACTCTTGTGCGAGTCAAACATGTATACAATTGATGATTAAAAGACACAAAACAAATTATATAAATAAAAATCAAGCATATGTAAAAGATGCATATGCAAATCATACCATATGCATGATATAATTAACAAAACAATAAAATAAACAATAAATAAAAATTAAAACAATACCTCAATGATCAAAAAGAAAGCTCTCTGATAAAAATTGTAGGCTTGAAGCTCTCTAGTACATCAATGAAGCACGTGTAGAATAAGTTTTTCGATCGAATGTAAGAATATATATTTTTTTTCTGGAAAATGCTTTTCGATTGAAAGCGCTTTTGATCGATAAATATTTTGATCGAAAGCGCTTTTGATAAAAAATAGTTTCGATAAAAAATGTATCCGTCCATTTTTTTGTGTTTATTCGGAAAATCACGAATAAAACGAACATATTTGGTATTTTTTTATTATTCGATCAAAAAAATGCAACCCAGAGGAGAATTCAAATATGGCATTAGTACCCACAACCCCTTTGATCACAGACAATGATCCTAATGCAAACAGTTTCGACTCCACCCATGTAGATATCCCACCTACCTACTATACAAAGTCATCGGAAAACTTAGATCCATACTATGAGAATCCTGTGTACGAGCAAAGTTGGGAACCAGATTATGCTCAGGTCATGTATACAAACCCCAACCAGAGACCACAGGCTAGACAACTAAGACCCCAGGGATCCAAAGGACCATGTTTTAAATGCCACGGATACCACTTCATATATGATTTTCTACACGCCGCAATCGTTGTGCAGTCACAATATTTCAATATTCAAGGATTTTGCCCCGAATGTGGGAAGGATCACTTTATAAGAGATTTCCCTAAGAACACTGCTAATGCCTCCATGAAAGTGACCTCCATCAATGTGATAGGAATTGTGCAACACACCGAAGGTTCCATACCCCAGTACATACCCATCTAAGTAGTAAGTAGAGCCCAAGCACAAAGTCAAATGCAATCAAAAACCCCCAAAAGAGTAGCTTAAGCCAAAAATGTAGGAGAATCAACAAGAAAGAAAACGAGAACCTAGAAAGAGTCACAAGAGCAATATAACAGAAAATGGAGCAAAAAGATTGACGAGTTAGAGGAACTAAGGGAAACCAGACCTAAAATTTAAGAAATGGCATCAGAGGAGGCTGAACCATAGGTGGTAACCTTGAAACCAAGATCAGTACTAGTAGACCCCACCCCAAAACACCTTTACATGATGCTCAAAGCTTATTAGGCTAGAATACAAGAAGGACCACAGGTAGGAGAATCTAGTAAGAACTACCCTAGAGCCGACTTGGAAATAGAGATAACCAAGTTGTGCATGAAAATGGTAGATTTAGCCCAAGCAATGTTCGAGGCATCCCAGTACCTCAATTGGGAAGTTATGGCTAGGCCTGAGCTACATTTCCAAAGATTACTACAAAGATTAGGGCAAATAGCATCTAACACAACAAAAGTTAGCTCTAGCACACAAACTAGCCCAGAAGAACCTTTGAAGAAAACTCTATTCAAAAGGGCGAGATCAGACTTAGAAAATCATCAAACAAGCTACATGGATTCACATGCCATCTTAAGAGAGATTCAAGAAGAAAGATGGAGGCAGGAACAAGAATCATGGCCACCTATATCGGAGATTGATGACTCAAGAGAACAGTTCCTTGCAGATATCCCATCTATCTATGAAGATCAAGTGGAGGATTGGCCCAATGAGCATACTAGTTTTGAATCTAACTCTTTGCAAGAGTTACCTCACTTCATGGGACCATGGGAAGACCGATCAATTCAAGTGAAAGCCCCCACTATTCTAGTAAGGGGAGAGGAATAAGTCTTTCCGAGAAACATAGAGGCCATTAGGAACACCAGAGTTCAATGCCATTTGACTTTGGAAGAGCTATTGAAAATCAAATCAGAACTATGGAAACATGTAGCAAATCAGTTCCCAGAGATAGCTACAACCTCCTTTAGACCAAGAGTACAAGGAAAGGTACCTCAAATACCCATAGACAAAGTGGGAGATGCGAGTGAAGGAGAGGAAGGTAATGCTTATTTGCCTATTACTTACAAAGGCTACACTACCAAAGCGATCCTAGACACATGTGCAAGTGTAGCTATCGCTATCACTTCTTTGTGGAAGCATTGGGGTAAATCAACCCTTAGACCTACTAGGATGAAGTGCAGATGGCAGACGGGCATATACAAAGACCCTTAGGACTACTGGAGGGCGTTACCCTATCCACCTATGGAGTAGAATTTGATCACACCTTTGCAAATATGTGATTTTGGAAAAAATCAAGCATATGAGATGTTTCTAGGTAGACCTTTCATGTGATAATTACAAGTAGTACAAGATTGGGGGACCAACTCTTTGTACTTACAACACCTAGGAGTGACCACGAAAGTGAACCTCACAGACTATTCACATAGGGATGTACCACCCTTGCAATGGAATATTGTACATAGGAATGAAGCTGAGAAGGAATTGGTACATTCCTTAACATCAAATCCATCATGGCTGCATGAGGATACACACCTTTGGATGTGTAAAATCACAGCAAAGGAGGAGGAGCGAGCAATAGCAAGAACATCAAGAATAGGATACCCCTCTAGACCTATTGAAGACCCAGCGTATGTGCTAGTATTGTTCCCAGACGAGGAATTTGAACCCTATGGCTGGGCAGAGATCCTTGCGACGATGGATATAGCAATTAATGAAGAACAATGGACCCTCCATTGTGATGAAGACGGCTATGATATATCCATCTTCATTGTAAACCATCTAGGGGATGAAACTGAAGGGGATAAATGCAAAGATGAAATCTCAAAAAGGAGTAAGAAAATGAAAGAGGAAGAATGGGAAGTAGACTCGGATAGACCTGAATGTTCATGGAAAGAGGAATTTTTAGGTTGGGTAGAAGCCATATCCCCAGACCTCACCACCCCTAGGGAGGAAAAGGATAATTCAATCCCTAGTCAATGAAATCAAAAGACAAGAAAGGAAAAGAACGTGAAACAAGAGGAAGAAGAACCATTGATGGAAGTGCCAAAAAATTTTAGAAAATATGTAGTGGAAGAATGAAAAATCATGATAAGAATGCCTAAGAGAGAAAAAAAATTTGAGAGAAGCTTATGATAATAAGGAGACCACAAAGAAAGCTGTAGTAGCAATCGAGGGTGGAGAAGAACAATGTACGTACATGGGACATGATTTGACTGACAAAGAGGAAGAAAGTTTGATTGCTCTACTGAAAAGTTATAGGGATGTGTTTGCATGGAGTTACAAGGACCTGAAGGGGGTAGATCTAGATATATGTTCCCATAGGATACCCATGATCACGAAGGCTAAACCCACCAAGCAAAAGGCCTTATACATATAATGATAACTATGCATTGAAGATCGAGGAAATAGATAGACTCATTGAAGCCAGATTCATCTACAAGATAGAGCACACTCAATGGGTGTCATCCATTGGAGTCGTGCAAAAGAAGAAGGGTAAGTTGAGAGTATGTATTAACTTAAAGAAAGTCAATGTTGCCACCATTAGGGACAGTTACCCCCTACCTATTACAAAAGACCTGTTGGAAAGAGTCGTAGGCAAGGAAGTGTATAGCTTCCTTGATAGATTCTCAGGTTTTAACCAAGTTGCCATTGCCCCCGAGGATCAACATAAGATGGCCTTTGCCACCGAATGGGGTATCTTTGCATTTTGTGTGATGCCTTTCGGGTTGACGAATGCACCTGCAACTTTCCAAAGGTTGATGTGCCACATGTTCAAAGATTTTCTGAGAAAGAATCTAGAAGTGTATGTAGATGATCTATGTGCTCACTCAGTGCTGAGACCACATCATATCCTGAGCTTGAACGCATCTTCAACAAGTGTAGAGAATATCAAGTCTGCTTAAATCCTGAGAAGTGTGTTTTTATGGTAACACAAGGTAAGATACTTGGTCACATAGTTTCGAAAAATGGAATTCCCACAGATGAAGATAAGGTGTGAGTGATCAATGAATTACCCAGGCCAAAGAACATAAAGGAGGTCCAAGCATTTATGGGCCGTTGCAGTTATTACCGATGATTCATACACATGTATGCAATCATTGCTAAACCTCTCTACAACTTGCTAACAAACTTTGAGTGGACAAAGGAATGCGAGAGTTCCTTTAGTGAAGTGAAGCAACAATTGTGTTCTGCACCTATTCTAGCCATGCCTGATTGGAACAAACCTTTTCACGTACACGTAGATGCTTCTAATCATGCCATAGGTTGTGTGCTAGCACAACCCATGGATGAAGGAAATATAGATTTACCGATCGCATACACCAGTAGGTAGTCAAACACCGTAGAGAGGAATTACACCACGATGGAGAGAGAGGTGCTAGGAATGTGTCTATGCCATTAAGAAATTTTTCCACTATCTATTTGCAAATAAGTTTAAGTTTTTTATAGATCATCAGGCTCTCTTGTATTTAGTAAACAAACCCTGCAACACGGGTAGGTAAATATGTTGGTTTCTATTATTTATGGAATATGGCTTTGAAGTCATAGTCAAGAAGGGTAAGATGCACTTGAGATCAGACCACCTCTCAAGGATAACTTCTGGAGAAGCAGCTATTGGGGTAGCAGATGAGCTACTAGATGCTTACCTATTCAATGTTGAGATTGTTCCTGAATGGCGAAGCCATTAGTTCCAATATTAACATATGGACCCAAGAATTATCAAGTGAAGACCCAAGAAAAGGAGGTAGTGAAAGCGCAGAGATACCAAATCCTCACTGGTAGTATTTATAGGCAAGACCATTAGAATATCCTTGCTTGTTGTGTAGAAGAACAGGAGTATAACAATTCGTTGCAACTAGCACATGTAGGTGCATTAGAGCAACATAATTCAAGATAAGGGATGTTACTGAATGTGAAAAGGTTAGGTGTGTATTGGCCTTCAATGGAAAAAGATGTCTAATGACTTTGCGATGAATGTCCAAAGTGTTATAACAGACCATCGATAGAACATGCCACTCTATACCAGATGACCATAATGCCAGATTGGAGTGAACCTTTAGTCACTTATCTGAGGACTAAAACTTTTCCAGAAGACATGACTCTGGCACATAAACGAAGCCTTGAGCAAGAGGCTCAAGATTATAAACTCATCAACAATAATCTATATAAATTTGGGAGAGATGGTTATCTGAGGATATGCATGCACGAGAGTGAATATCTCAATCTCTTGGAAGTTGCACTTAGGGTGCAGTAGGAGGCCATTTTGGACCTGACCGTGTTATCAAGGCCATACTATTTTAAGGATTATGGTGGCCCACTCTCCATATGGATGCCTACACCTAATTAAAATGATGTGATGTATGTCAAAGGACTCGGTATCCTATATGCAGGGACGAGATGCCCCTATGACCCATGATGGGAGGGCATGCATTCTCAAAATGGGGAATAGATTCGGTTGGACCTATTAACCCCCGTGCAAAGAACTCCCATGCCGTGTATATCATAGTTGCCACTGACTATCGTACTAAATGGGTAGAAGCCAAGGCCACAAAGAAGAATGATGCATGCACCACCTAAAAAATTCTTGTTTGAGAATGTCTTCACAAGATATGGACTTCCTATCGAGCTTGTAAGCGATAGGGATACTCACTTCCTTAATGAGGTTATTTAATATTTATTAGGAGACTTCATGGTAATACACAAAAAATCTGAACTATATCATCCACAAGCTAATGGACAGGCTGAGAGTACTAATAAGATTTTGTGCTACATGCTAACCAAGATTGTGAATAATAAACATTTGGATTTTGATCACCCTCGCTAACATGGTGTCCACCTAGATCCGTGGTACAGAATGCCTCATTCCCTAATGGGTTGGACACGTTATCATTGGATCTCCCTTCTTTTCCAAAGTAGAGTGATGATATGACATCTCACCCTCAACGAGTAGCATGGCCACACCACCCATGTACTCAAAGGAGAAGCACATCAGAGTGGCCCTTTAGACAGTCCACTAAGGCATTCCCATGCCCAAGGTGGATATGCAAAGCTATAGTATCCAGTGAGTCAACCACTCTAGATCTTCGACATCCCGCCCAATTTTAGCCGTAGTAATGTATTGGAAGATTTGGGTGCCCAAGACCTTGGTGATAGGTCAATCCAAGTCTAGCCAGCTTTGGATACCTAAGAAATGTCTAATTTATGTGTCAACTTTAGTAAGTCTGAAGAAAACCTTTTTTGCAAGTAATCGACCACCCTACAAACCCTCTTTTGTACATTCCACTTCATTGCTTGTACCCCACCATGTTGTATAGAAATGGATTCCCAAGACATCACTAATCTTGAAAAATCTTAACCAAGCCCATCCCTATGGACAAAATTGTGAAACCAAGCACGTACTGACCACTCCACCCATCTTCAGCTCAACATACCCATCTCACTACCATCCGTGTAACCTACACTAACTGTATAGGTAGTGCTCACTAGTTTTCAATTGCAAATCCATGAACCTCACACACTATCACTCACAGTCAAATCACGCATGTCTCACATTCACTTTGCCTATCATTAAAACCACACACAATGCACGGGAAGCATGTTGGTGGTGGAAAGGAATGGATGTCTCATCTTCTTGGGATCTTAATTATTTTCCATGACTAATGTGTTTTCCTCTTCACTCCAGCTTAGGTTCATTCACAAGCTTTAATCATGCACCGGAAAGTTCCACTAGTGCAGAGCTTGGACGACCCGTAGTTGACTTCACAGCTCTTCCGTTTGAAAGTCTCTTAATAGTGATACCACCCGAATTCCAAGGTTTCATAAGGCCCATGCCTATTAAAGATCCATCCAGGGGAAAATGGAAAAAGTGAGCAGTAAAGCGCATTGGTTCCAAGGGCTCATCGGACCACTAGGAGAAGCAAAATTTATCTGCGAAGCCAATCTGACATACGGAGAAAATGTGTGGTGGCGATATGGGTTCTTCTCTCAAGATTTTGAAGACCTCTAGAATAGTGAACTCAGGCCTAAGGTACAGGGCAGCATTTGCAAACTACTTCAGTGCACCACTCCCTTAACCTGACTTTTATTGGTGCTATTATCTAGTTGCTTCTATAAAGGAACAAGAGCAAAAGGAGTTGGATCCAGTCTTCGTACTACCTTCTTTAGTCAATGACTCCCCATTCAAGAAGTTCACTTTGTCTTTGGACTTAATCAGAAGTGCTCTTAAGATTCATGGTAATCATATGCCCATGGGAGAAAGAGCACCTTATTCCATAGGTTATCATGCAAAGTGATGTGGACAAATGGCTTGCAATCTCAGCCATCACTTCTCAACTCACCACTCCCTTGAGAATATGCCTCCAGCATTTTGCTTTTTCGCACAAGACGGCTTTACAATTCCCCACAAACGCTTATGGTTTGGATTGCACCTTGCCACTACAGGGCCTCAAATGATTGATATTGCAACTTATATCTAAGACCAACTTTTACTGGCAGGACATCATTGGGAGAAGAAAAAGGTTGTCCATGGTTGATGTGCCCTAACACGCATTATCTATATGTGTTTGGCTTATGATGTCACCATTGAAAGAGCCCTTCTAGAAGCCTAGGTACAACAATACAAAGGTTCAAAGAAAACCACGCAACCTCCCAATGCTAGAAGGGTAAAGCACATGCATGGCACAATCCCTTGTTTACAAGTTCGGGAATCGCCTTCACCACAGCCCACACCTGAGACCTCCCCACAACAACCTCCAGTTTAATCGCAGCCAAGTGTTCCAACTCTGCAAGTCAACTTGAATTGCACCACTACAATGCATGAGGTCTCACAGGTTCCTACCATCATCCCGACCATGGCTACCACTACTATTGAAGCTCTTATGGTGACCTTTACCTTTGTCTCTGAATCTTTTACCTTCCCAATCACTAGTTTGGGTACAGAGGATATCAACACTACATTGATTTCGAGATCCCAGAGGTGTTGTCCAATGACTTCTAGTTTTCGGACACACAATTCATTTCTCAGGAATTTGAACGACCTGGTTACCCAACAACACCATCCATGTGAGAGAACATTGACTCTAAAGAGGAAGATGACAAATGCACGGTGACCGATGAGGGTGTCGATGACACTAAAGAGAGTGAAGGAGAAGCACATCAGTCGGAGACACAAGCTGACGCCCAAGGGGAAACTAGCACATATGAAGAGGAGACAGTAGAAGCAACGGCATACATGATAGCCATTAGATGACTACATAACACTATGAATAAGGTTTGGGCAAGGACCAAGGTGACTAAGTAACAGACCCAAGCCATTTTGTCGCAAGAATCGGTCAATGATAAATTTGAGGAGACTTTCATCTTAGCTATGCATGAATTGGCCTAGTCAGTAGGTGTACCAGAAGCCTTGCATTACTTGCTATGGAAACCCCTTCCCTTGACCCTCGGTGAGTTAGAATCCTCAAATTGCTAGGCACATACATTCATGTATGATAGATCCTATGACATCCGCACCCCCTATGGGTTCTTCTACTATTGATCTAACAGCAAGTGAAGACCCTTGTGAAGACATGGATTGATATGTTCCTGAAGATGAAGTGGTGCTGCAAAATCCTTGCACTACACCAGCCAAATAAACTCGAGAGAAGTGTTGTGGGGTGATTTTTTCCGTCTGAGATTCTTCACCATCTTCTAAGGTGTCTTGCTCTTCAATCTTAGGTTGATTTTCTTTAACACGCTTTGGAAAAACATCTTCAAGGTCATATGGCAAATTGACCTTCCTACATGAATCCTCATACCATGAATTGTTCTCATCAAATACTATGTCTCTACTCACCAAGAATCCTTTGTTTGTAGGGTTGTATAGTTTGTAGCCCTTTTGAGTATTATCATATCCAATGAATACACATCTTTCTTCTTTTGGATACATCTTTCCTCTAACCTGTGAAGGAATATGAACATAAGCAGTACAACCAAAAATTTTGCAATGATCTAGGCTTGGTCTTCTTCCATTCCAAGCTTCATATGGTGTCAACCCATCAAGGGACTTTGAAGGCAACCTCTTAATCAAATAAGTGGTTGTGGATACAGCCTTAGCCCATAGATAGTTAGGTGGATGCTTTTCATTTAACATAGACATTGCAGGTTCAACAATTGTCCTATTCCTCCTTTCTGCCACTCCATTTTGCTTAGGAGTGTACCTTGTAGTTACCTCTCTTTTGATTCCTCTTTCTTGAAAGAAAGAATCAAATTCATGGGAGAAGTATTCTCCCCCTCCATCTGACCTTATCCTCTTTAGTGATTTACCTATTTGATTCTCCACAAGAGCTAAATATCTCTTGACGCATGAAAAAACTTCATCTTTGTGTTTCATAAAGAATAGGATAGTTCACCTACTGCAATCATCAATAAATGATACATAATACCCTGATCCAGAGAGTGAAGCATCTATAATTGGACTAATTCCAAGAGGTCTCCATGCATATAGCCTTTCTTCATGAAGGGTAACCTGTGAGACTTTCCAAATTGACATGCACTGCATTTATAAATCATATGTTGCTTTGACAAGTTAGGAAGTCCAAGTACATTTTTGTCCCTACATATTTTCTTTAGTGATCTTTCACCAATATGTGCTAACCTCTTATGACATACCTCCAATTCTATGAGTGTTTGATTACCATAATTGAAAAGATCTATGTTCCTTATGTCTTGCAACTCAAATGTGAATAATCTACCTGTTATTTTTCTCCCATTGCAATTCTTCTGAATCCTTGTCTAGGATCCTCAACATATGCTCATCCTCTTGTGAACCTCGCTTGCAACCCTTTCTCTACTATCTGCCCAACACTTATCAAATTCTTTGTAATGGTAGAAACATAGAGTACCTTACTAAGTAGGTTGATGTTTCCATCAGGTGCTTTGACATTTCCTATTTTCTCCACAAGGTGTCTTGTATCATCTCCTGTTTGTACCTCATGCTTGTTCCTTGGATCTTTTAAATCTGATAGGAGGGCCACATTTCCTACCACATGATTGGAACAACCTAAATCTATGTAGAAAACATGCTCATCAAATTTACCTTGGGGCATTTCCATGTTCATGATTAATAATGAGTCTTCTTGATTTGATTCCTCTGTGTAATTACTGAAATCTCTTCTTCCTTTGTAGCTTCCCTGATAGGTTGAGTGATTGTAGTTGTTATGATAGACATTGTTGAATCATCCTCTTGAGTAGCCATATCCTCCTCTATTGTATCCTCTGCCTCTTTGATTCCTGGAATTTCTAAAAAAAAAAATCAGTTGTATGATTGGTTAGTCCACAAATAGAACAAGGATAAGGGACTTGAGATCTCCCCTTGCCTTGTCTACCTCCTCTTCCTCTACCTCTTCCATGACTTCCTCTACCTGCATAGTTAACTTGATGCATACTTGTTCATCTTCTACTTTCTTTTCATTCCCTTTATTATCTTTAGTCTTGCTTTTATCACTGTATAGATGAAGATTGATTACCTTTGGAGCCTTCTCCATTCTTCATGAGTTTGGCCTCTGTTGGTGCATTTTACCCAAGCCTACATGCTTGATATGTTTGATATCATCCTCATTTGTAAGTCACATGAGTAGTCATGTGAACACCTCTTGTAAAAGAGTTCATTTTTATCTCTTGTAATTTGAAAAAGAAAAAAGGAAAAGGATGGCTTACCTCATGCATGATGTAAAAGCAATTTCATGGCTCTAACTACAAAAATCCACAAATTTTTGAGCTGAGGGAATATCTCCTAACTTTGGGGATCACTTTTAGGTGGAGCCATTCGAATTCGAATTCAAAACTCCCTCCAAGAATAGCTATAAAAGGAGCAAGAAGGAAGAGGCGATTAGCAAGCTTTGTACGTGACCACTTCATGTCATTTTGTAGAGATTGAAGAGCTTACTCCATAGCTCTATCATTCTACTCCCATTGTGCAAAGATTCATTGCCAATGTGGTTGTAATCATATGTGAATCTATACATTTATCATCACTTACTTCTCTGTTTTGTTCTCTGCTATACTCACTCAGAGCAGTAACTTCAGAAGGTCATAGCTCGAGTTCTAATGAATCTTTTTCAGTGATTTAATGTGCGTTGGATAGCTCTTACTCTCTTGTTTCTGCATATCAATTTTCAAGGTCATTGGATTTATAGTTTTGGAGATATCTACATTTTGTTGCTTACTGGTCTATCTCTGGAGAGCCCCGAGAATGGTGGGCATGTTCCAAAAATTGATAAATCTTGTTCTCAGTGCTCAGTCCATCATTTGAAGTGTTTTAACTTGGATTGGGAAGCTTGCTAAGTCTATTTGCTATGCCCAAAAAGAAATTTTTCTAATTCCTACTAGGTTGAGAGCACTGTTCATTTTTTCCAGCAGGTGTATGTCCAAAAATAGCAAGTTTTGGGAGCTAGTCATTTCGCAACTAGTCTGTCTTGACTTAAACTTTTGGGATACATGTTCCAAAGTACTTGGCTGATATTTTGGTGGATTTAGGAAGCTTAAAGGGTATACTAATCAACTCTGAAGTCTTAGTTGGCTGGTGTGAAGCTGGTTGTAGCAGCACCTACTCATCTTTGGATTGCATCCACCATCTCTCTTCACAGTGGTATCAGAGCATAGTCAAGCAACATGGGAGATGGATTTCCATCAACAATTGACAAACTCGATCGAAACAACTACCCGGCATGGTCTCTAAGGATGGAGGCTTACCTTCAAGGGAGGAATCTATATGGATTCATATCCGGAGATGAAGCAATGCCAACCATGAGGAACAAAGGGCAACCATCACATGAAGAAGTGGAAGGACTTTCGAATTGGTGTTCGAAGGATGCAGTTGCAAGGTCCTATATTCTAAACTCAATATGTGATTTTCTTTTACCTCATGTCAAGGGATGCAAAACATCAAGAGAGACCTGGAATGCACTTGCTTCTTTCTTTTCTTCCAACACTCGAGCAAGGAAGAACCAATTGTGGATGGAGTTCACAACAATGAAGAAAAGCCCGAAGCGAAATGTGAATGATTATGTCACAAAGATGAAGGAGATTTCCGACCAACTTGGAAGCATTGGAGAGGTAATTGAAGAGGAGCAAATCATTAGACAAATCATGAATGGAATCAAAGCAGACGACAAGTGGGAGTCATTCACAACAGCCATGGATTTATACATGGATATGCATGTACCCGACCTTAACACACTCATGGGCCAACTCTTCACTCATGAAGCAAAGATTAGCAAAGGTGGTGAGTCCTCAAGAGGTAATCAAACTTCTGCCTTATATTCTGATAAAGCTAAGGTCAAGGACAAGTCAAAGAATAGGAAGAATGAAGATGAAGGTATCTCTTTCCAAGCAAACTTTGCAGGTAGAGGAAGAGCTAGAGGAAGAGGCAGAGGTGGAAAGCAAGGCAGGGGGAGATTCCAATCATCTCAACCTTGCAACATATGTGGCTTATCTAACCATACTACTGAAGAATGTTTCAGGAACCCGAGGAACTCAAGAAGAAGAGGATTCAATAGAGGTGGCTATGGATCAAATAGAGGCAGATACAATGGAGGCTACAACAAGAACAACTACTACAACAACAATTACAACAACAACAACTATCAAAGTGGCCATAGAGGAAGAAGAGACTACAATAACTATGCAGAGGACCAAAGTCAAGAAGATTCATTATTGATTATGAATCTATCACTGAAGAAGGGTAAGGATGATGATCACATATTTTACATTGATTCGGGATGCTCGAACCATGTAGCAAGAAATGTGGCTTTACTTTCTGATTTGGAAGATCCTCATAACAAGCATGAAGTGCAGACAGGAGATGACACAAAGCACTCAGTGGAGAAGATAGGTAATGTGAAGACATCAGATGGGAATATGAACCTCTTAAGCAAAGTCTTGTATGTCCCTACAATTACCAAAAATTTAATAAGTGTTGGACAGATTGTTGAAAAAGGATTGCAGGTTAGATTCAACCGATTTGGAGCATATGTTGAAGACCCAAGGCAAGGCTTTCGAAGGATTGCCAAAGGAGAAAAGACAAGAAGGCTTTTCACTTTTGAAGTGGAAGATACAAAGAACATAGCTTTGTTTAGCTATGGATCTCAAACTCTAACAGAGTTGGAGATATGGCACAAAAGGCTTGCTCACATTGGTGAGAGGACACTCAAACAAATTTGCAGGGACCAAAGTGTACTTGGTTTGCCTAATATCACAAGGCAACACATGATTTATAAGTGTGAAGCTTGTCAACTCGGCAAGGCTCATAGACAACCTTTCAATAAGAAAGGATATATGTATCAAAATCCTTTGGATCTAGTGCACACGGATGTGTGGGGTCCAAGTAAGGAGCCATCTATATCAGGCTCAAGATATTATGTGTCTTTCATAGATGATTGTAGCAGGTGGACCATTCTGTTTTTCATGAAGCACAAGGATGAAGTGTTTAATTGCTTTAAGAAGTATATTGCTCTTGTTGAAAACCAAATAGGTAGGACTTTCAAACGACTCAGATCAGATGGTGGAGGAGAATACTTCTCTTCTGAATTTGATGCCTTCTTGCATGAAAGAGGCATTAAAAGGGAAGTCACTACAAGGTATACACCCGAACTCAATGGTGTAGCAGAGAGGAGGAACAGAGCTACTGTCGAAGCTGCAAGGTCCATGCTCAACGAAAAGAGATTGCCAAACTACCTATGGGCAGAGGCTGTGTCCACAGCCACATATCTCATAAATAGACTTCCATCTAAGTCACTAGATGGAACCACTCCATATGAAGTGTGCAATGGAAGAAGACCTAGTCTAGAGCATTGTAAAATCTTTGGATGCTTAGCCTATGCTCACACTCCTTCTCAAGTAAGAGGGAAATTGGATCCCAAGGAAGAGAAGTGTGTATTTATTGGTTATGATCAAAACCAAAAAGGATATAGATTGTACAATCCAACCAATAAAGGATTTTGTGTGAGTAGAGATGCAATTTTTGATGAAAACAAATCATGGTTTGATGATGACAGGAAAGTGAAGTTGCCATATGACTTGGATGAAGATTTTCCATCACTTCAACCAAAGGAGCCAAAGCAGATTGAAGAAAGTGATTCGGAGATTGACCTAGAAGACTTGGAAAGACTAAAGCTATGGAAGAAAAAAGGTAAAGCAAAGATGAAGGATGCTACATATGGACCCGAGAGCTCACATCAACCACTTAGAAGGTCTTCAAGGGAGAAGAAGAAACCAGAGAGGTTTGGTTATGATACTTCTTTGGTCACCAAGCACTCAATCTACATTGCAAAAGATTCAACCAATGAAGAGCCTACCACATTTGAAGAAGCACAAGGCAAGAAAGCTTGGAGAGATGCAATGGATGAAGAAATGGACGCCCTGAAGGAGAAAGACACTTGGGAGCTTGTACCTAACAAGCCATCTATGAAGATAATTGGATCTCGATGGATATACAAAATCAAGAGGAATCCAGATGGAAGTATAAATAGACACAAAGCAAGGTTAGTTGCTAAAGGGTTTGCTCAAACCCATGGTATTGATTATGAGGAGACTTTCTCTCCTGTTGCAAAAATCCCACAATTAGGGTTCTCATTAGTCTTGCTGCATCTAGAAATTGGAATCTTTATCAACTTGATGTAAAGAATGCTTTCTTGAATGGCTGGATTTCTGAGGAAGTGTATATGGCACAACCTCCTGGATATGAGGATGCACATCATCCTAACTATGTATGCAAACTAAAGAAAGCTTTGTATGGATTGAAGCAAGCTCCAAGAGCTTGGAATTTCAGATTGGTGACTTATTTGCAGGACCAACGATTCAAAGCTAGCAAGGCGGATACCTCTTTGTTCATAAAGAGGAATGGATCTGTTGTGATCTATTTATGTGTGTATGTTGATGATATTATTATCACAGGCAATGATCTTGAAGGAATCAAACAGGTAAAGAGTCAAATGAAGGAGGAGTTCAAAATAAGTGACCTCGGATCACTCACTTATTTTCTTGGATTGGAGTTGATCTACACAGATTCAGGTATATACATCACACAAAGGAAGTATGTCCATGACATGCTCATCAAGTTCAAGATGGAAAATACCAAGTGTGCAAGTACACCTATGGAGCAAAATCATAAGCTTAGTGCTTATGAAGAAGAGCCAATTGAAGACATCACAAGCTATCAAAGCTTGGTTGGAAGTTTGAATTATGCCACTCTCACAAGGGTGGATATATGCTATAGTGTTAGCATATTGAATCAGTTTATGCATAAGCCGAGAAGACCACATATGGAATCGGCCAAGGGATTCCTCAAGTACCTAAAGGGGACCATGAATGAAGGTTTGTTCTATTCATATACTTCAGATATTGAGCTAAAGGTCTACTCAGATGGAGATTGGGCCGGATCTAGAGATGATAGAAGAAGCACATCTGGTTATATATCATTTGCAGGTTCAAAAATCATTTCTTGGTCATCGAAGAAGCAACCAACCGTGGCATTATCTTCTACTGAAGTGGAATATAGAGGTTTGGCTAATGCTACTCAAGAAATCATGTGGTTAAAGTCTTTGTACACAGATCTTGGACTTCATTCTTCAACACCTCACATTTTTGGTGACAACACAAGCTCACTACATCTAGTAGCTAATCCGGTATACCATGCTAGAACCAAGCATATTGAAGTCCACTACCATTATGTAAGGGAGAAGCTAATGAGCAAGGATATTCAACTATCCTATGTCTCTACAGATATGCAATGTGCCGACATATTGACTAAAGCTCTTGATGGTACAAAATTAAGTAGATTCACGTTGATGATTGGCTTGCAGGAAATCAAGGACAATTGAAGACTTATTTGGAGGTCAAGCATGTTAGGCTTGAGGGGGAGTTGTTGGTGCATTTTACCCAAGCATACATGCTTGATATGTTTGATATCATCCTCATTTGTAAGTCACATGAGTAGTCATGTGAACACCTCTTGTAAAAGAGTTCATTTTTATCTCTTGTAATTTGAAAAAGAAAAAAGGAAAAGATGGCTTACCTCATGCATGATGTAAAAGCAATTTCGTGGCTCTAACTACCAAAACCCACGACTTTTTGAGCTGAGGGAATATCTCCTAACTTTGGGGATCACTTTTAGGTGGAGCCATTCGAATTCGAATTCAAAACTCCCTCCAAGAATAGCTATAAAAGGAGCAAGAAGGAAGAGGCGATTAGCAAGCCTTGTACGTGACCACTTCATGTCATTTTGTAGAGATTGAAGAGCTTACTCCATAGCTCTATCATTCTACTCCCATTGTGCAAAGATTCATTGCCAATGTGGTTGTAATCATATGTGAATCTATACATTTATCATCATTTACTTCTCTATTTTGTTCTCTGCTATACTCACTCAGAGCAGTAACTTCAGAAGGTCATATCTTGAGTTCTAATGAACTTTTTTCCGTGATTTAACGTGTGTTGGATAGCTCTTGCTGTCTAGTTTCTGCATATCAATTTGCAAGGTCATTGGATTTATAGTTTTGGATATATCGGCATTTTATTGCTTACTAGTCTATCTCTGCAGAGCCCCGAGAATGGTGGGCATGTTCCAGAAATCGATAAATCTTGTTCTCAGTGCTCAGTCCATCATTTGAAGTGTTTTAACTTGAATTGGGAAGCTTGCTAAGTCTATTTGCTATGCCCAAAAAGAAATGTTTCTAATTCCTACCAGGTTGAGAGCACTATTCATTTTTTCTAGCAGGTGTATGTCCAAAAATAGCAAGTTTTGGGAGCTAGTCATTTCGCAACTAGTGTGTCTTAACTTAAACTTTTGGGATACATGTTCCAAAGTACTTGGCTGATATTTTGGTGGATTTAGGAAGCTTAAAGGGTCTACTAATCAACTCTGAAGTCTTAGTTGGCTGGTGTGAAGCTGGTTGTAGCAGCACCTACTCATATTTGGATTGCATCCACCATCTCTCTTCACAGCCTCTTGAGTGAGTAATTGTCCAATTAGAGTGTTGAAGTCTGGTACATGCATATCCATGTACAAATCCATTGTTGTGGTGAAATCCTCCCACTTGTCATCTGCCTTTATACCATTGATGACTTGCCTTACAATCTGCTCCTCATCAATTACTTTCCAATACTTCCTAGTTGATCAGCTATGTCCTTGATTTTTGTGACCGAGTGAGTCACATTCTGCTTGGGAGCTTTTTTGAGGGTTGTGAATTCCAACCACAGTTGATGCTTTCTTGCTTTAGTACTTGAAGAGAAGAAGGCATCAAGTGGATTCCACACTTCCTAAGATGTTTTACAACTTCTGATATGAGGTAACAAAAAGTCAGAGATAGAGTTGAGAAGATAAGACCTTGCGAATGCATCTTTGGAACACCATGTACTTAGTCTCTCCTGCTCTTCATGTGTTGGTTGAATCTTGTTTCTGAATGTAGGCATAACTTCATCTCTAGCCACATAACCATATAGATCCCTGCCTTGGACATAAGCTTCCATCCTTAATGACCAAGCAAAGTAATTAACTCTATCCAATTTGTCAATTGATGAAGGGAATCCATCTGCCATACTTTCTCTGATACCACTATGAAGAGATGGATTGATATGTTCCTAAAGATGAAGTGGTGCTGCAAAATCCTTGCACTACACCAGCCAAATAAACTCCAGAGAAGTGTTGTGGGCCCTTTTAGCTTGCCAATGAGTATATTTGAGACCTTATGTATCTTGGAAGATCACTTTTAGAAAGTTGAATCAAGATCGATAAGTTTGACTAAAAGTCAACTAGCTCAAACCTTCTATTTTCAAACGATGACACTTAGTGTTTTACTCAGTGCTCCTTCTTTGGTCAAAATTGGGCAGAGATATTTTAGAGGATTCTAATTAGGAAGTTAAATGGTATTTTACTCAAAATTCAAGTGACAATGTCTTTGGAATAGGTATTTTTAATTGCAAAGCATGAATTTAAAGATGGTTTTATAAAACTTGTTAGAAGGAAAAGATTCCCACTTCCACAAGATGATGAGATGGAAGAGTCACTTGATGTTACTTAGGTCATGAATGATGCGGTCATGCTGAGTGACTCATATGATGAGGAGGATGAACTTGAGACATGCCAAGTGAATAGAAAATTATTTGATCCCATTGTACCAAAGCGGATATGAAAGAATCTAAGAGTCAGTTTAGCAAGAACTTATAGGGAAGTGGCACAAGAAGTTAAAATAAAATAGGTGATAAGCGTGAATCATGTTTAGCTCTAGCTCTAGTAGAGTTTAGTTAGAGATAAATGTGATCTCAAAGAAATCACATGATAAGTTTCGATGGATGATAGACAGAGAATATGGATGGAGAGTGAGAACTACTAATAATGGAGTGATGAAAGAGATGTGAGTGCTCTTTAAGAAGAAAATTGATCTCAAATTTTGATGTTCAATTCAATTGATGAATATCTATTAATTTCTAAGTTCCTGAATGAGCATGAAGTGAATGTAAATATGGACTATAAGACTATATACAAAAACATAAAGCCCATAGCTCAACCACATCCAAGTGAGAGTTATGAAAACGTTTAAAAGAGTTTTTGATGACCCCATGTTAAGAGATTTAGTCAAGATAGGGCACCAATTTACTAAGGAAACTATGAAGTAGATCAAATATGGAGAAGATATGTTTCTTAAAAATGTAGAGAAATCGAAATTTGTAGAAATAATTACAAGACATGAAAAAGCATTTTCTTTTTCCCCACATTAGATAGGATGTGGAGATTCAAAGCAAGTACATCCCATGATTATATTTATTGTGCCTCATATGCCATGGAATCTTCAACCTATTCTAGTTCTAAAGGTTCACTGGCTTGAACTAATGCAACTATTGAAGGAGAAGATGTCTATGAAAATATTACGACCTTCATCAGCACCATATTCTAATAGATGGTTCATGGTGCCAAAAAAGAATGGGAAATCATGCTTTTTCAGGATTTGCAACTTTTTAATGAAGTCACAATAGGAAATGTAGGAACAAGACCTATAGTAGATGAGTTTGGTGAAGCCTTTGCTGGCCATTCCATTTACTCAATGGGTGACTTGTATTTAGGATATGAGTAGTTTCAATTAGCAATTGAAAGCCACAATACAACAACAATGAAAAATCCACTGGACCTTGTATATATGTGTGCTTTTCCACATGCAAAAACAAATTACGTGGTTCATATGATGAATGTTATGAATCTAGTCTTACATGACTTTATATTTGCAATAACTACCTTTTATTAACAATATTATGATATAAGCTTATGAGGAAAGAGTGAAAGATCAATTTGTAGACTCTTTTGGATGTAGGAAATTTATCACTCACCATATTTTGATTGTGAGAAGATTTTTTTTAGAGATTCAAGGAGGTTAATTTTACATCTTCTCTAGATAAATCTATGTTTGTTTTCAATGACTTTTTTATTGTAGGACATATGTGTGGTCAATATGTCTGAGTGCCATACTTCTAGAAAGTTGAGGCCGTTAGAAAATTTTCTGAGGTATGTTGTAATGTAAGACAAGTAAGGAGTTTTTAAGAGACTATATCTATGTTATCCAGATCCCTCACTTTGCTCATGTTGTGATCCCATTGTATGACCTGCTAAGGAAGAAGAGAAAGTTTCTCCAGATGGAGAGAAATTTGAGAGCAATGAGGAAATTGAAACAACTATTAATCAGAGTTCCAATCCTGAATTTGTTGAATATTTTGAGACAAAGACCTATTATTTTGATTGTTGATACCAATCCTATTAGTATAGGCTAGGTCATAAATTAAGATGATAATGAGGGGAAAATATACACACTTTGCTTTGATGCATAAATATTGCATGACACTCAAAGGAATTACCTAAAAATTAAAAGAGAGTTATGGGGACTTGCGAGCACTTTAAAAACTGACAAAGAATATTTCATTGGATGAAATGTAATTATTTAAGTTGGTTGTCTTCCATTGATTGATATGATAGTGAATTTTTCATCTCCGAATAGTACGATGCTTTGGTGGACTTCATTTGTAGAATGCATAAATCCATCTTTTATACATATAGCTCAAAAGTTGAACAGTATTAATTGATATGCTCTCATGAGAGAAGTTTGAAGAGGATTCAGGTGATGAAGCAATAGAAAGAAATATAGATATGATGCATTATGACCTACAAGTGTATGTTTACAAATAATTTGGAGAGGATGATTATGATGGAGAGTGGAAAGAAATTGGAAGTCATCTGGACACTCTAAGACCTTCCTTAGGCTGGTCCAAAAATAAATTCAAGATCATCAAGAAAAAGGCTTACAAATTCTTCTTGAAGGATGGATTTATGGAAGCTAAAGAATCCACAATGTGTATTCGGAAAGAAATGTCTCTAGCTCAAAGTCATAGATAGATGCATGAGACCTTATGGGCAGGTCATAAGGGATCTGTAGTCACATATGGAAAGATTAGGGAATCCTAGCCATGGCCAATAATATATGTGAATGTTTGAGACTTTGTGAGAACTTTTTCCACTTTTCAAATTCATTCCTCAGCCAGGCATTGAGCCCATTACATTGGACTTACCCTCCTTGTATTCATTATAAGTGGGTAGTTCATCTTGTAACCATCCCCAAAGGCATTGATAAGATGCGATATATTGTTCTGGCTAGAGAAGAATTGATGAACCATATGGAAATTCCAGGCCTCCATTCCAAACCTACTTATGATGTATGAAAATTTCTTCTTGAAGAGTTGATTTCAAGATTTGGGTATGTAGAAAAAGTAGTAGCAGATCGAGGTGAATTGGATGTTAGTGAGGCAAAAGAATTTCTTTGATAGACATGGAGTTCGATTGCCTTTGACTACCATCTACAACCTAGAACTAATAGCAAGATTTAAAGAGGTCATCCTTTAAGTATGAAGGTGATCATGAAGGCCTAAAATGGAGAAATAAAGCAATGGCATAGATATCTTCCATTTGCATTATGGGTGGATAGGATGACATATACTAGGACTACATGTTTTATGCTTGCATAAACAATGTATTGTCAAAAACCAGTATCCCCTATCCATACTCAAATACCAACTTGGATGACATTACCATGGAATGACAATCTAACAAGAGATGAATTATTAGCTTTGAGAACCAAACAAATGGAACAAGGTAAAGAAAATTTAAATGATGCCGTTCAAAACCTAAAGGATTCATGCTTAAACAAAAAATATATTTTGATAAAACACAATGCCTTAGGCCTCACAAGATAGAAATTGGGGATTGGGTATCGGTATATGGTAGTACCTTCGATACCCAATCTAATTCAAGAAGGAAATTAACAAAGAGATGGTTTGGGATTAATGTAATTGTGGTTGTTTTTGAAAATGACATGGATACACTCTTCAACTTTGATGGGTCTCCTTTAAGAACTTTGATTGCAAGAAATCAAATAAAGTTTTTCAAGAGAATAATGAATACAAAGTATGAGATTAATCAAGAGTTGCTTGTTGATGAGGAGTTTGATTAAGAAGATAATTAATGAACATGTCAATGTATTTGATTTCAAATATGTTCTATTCATTTTTGTTTTTGTTTTGTTTTTATTTCATGCATTTCATTCATTGAATCTCATGAAACTTCTGGCATAAAGAGGAAATTTTAAAATTATGAGAAGCTATGATTACAAACACTAGTAGGGACATGCATGCTTGAGAGAATAGGTTTAGATACTTAAAAACTTTCATAACGACCTAGATGGGGCAGTCTTAATTAAAACTCTCTATAGAATAAACAAATTGTTTTATATACATAGGATGTGCGGAGTATCTAAAACACTTAGATAGAGAAATCCTAGTTTTTTCTAGTGCATGTCTCTAGATCCTAGGATTCGATTAAGTGTTAGGTATTTCCCCTTTAACAAAAAAGTTGCAAAGGTTTCTAGTTAGAAAATAAGACGTTTATGCTTTCTTCCGCTCCAAAAAAGTAAAAGTAAATAAGAAATGAAGTAAAGAAGGAAGCAATACAATAATGGTTCATGCGATGATAAAGATAATGATGGAAGAAAGAGAAGAAGAACAAAAACATTAATCATGACTTAGTTGTGTCCTTGAAATCACTACTAAGAAGTTGTATGTGAGCAAAACAAGGCATGTCCATGAAAAAGGGGAATAAGTATTATTTCATGATTTGTGTATAAGAACAAAGCATTAGAAAATTTATATAAAATAATAACTAGCTTTGGAAAGCTTTAGATAGAGAAGAGTTGTTTTGAAATTTTTGAATGATTTATATAAGAGCCTTTTGACTTATTTTTGCTAGTTGCCGAGTGAATGAGTTCTTAATCATAACTAAGTAATCTAAAATTTACTTTTCTACTAGAGCCTGCATTTGCATCAAAAGTTTTTTCTATTTTCAAAAACTTTTTGTGAAAAGTTTGAAAACAATTTCAAAAGAATTTGATACTTCTCCCACTAAATTTGCAAGTTGGCCAATTACGACAATGTATAGGTTTAATGGGGATGGATGTAGATAAGAATTCCCTACCTTGATAGATAATCAAGAAAAATAAAAATCTTCTTTGTAGCAATGGATCCACAGATTCTCTGATTTTATTTCTCAAGTTTTTATAGAGAAATAGATTCTCTCATTTGTACTTGCAGGAAACCATGAAGAAAAAGATTGGCTAGATGTTTATGTGCCAAATATGTGTATGGTCATGTATGTGTGTTTGTGAGTGTAACTATCAATTTGTGTGTGACCATATGTGTATGTATGGGTAGTGGATGTGTGTGTATGTTTTTCATATATATATGTTTTGCGTGTGAAATGTGTATGTTAATGAATGCTTTTGTGAATATATACTTTAAACAGATATGTATATATCTATATGTATGTGTATATTCTTAATTGTGTATGTGTTCATGCGTATATGAGAATGTGTATGTGCCTATGTTTTTTATGTGTATGATAATGTCTATGTATGATATATATTCTGTGTGCAGGAAATCCTCAATGTGATTGTGTGTAAATGTATGCTATATATGTATGAAAATGTGTGTATAATAAGTATGTGTATATGTGAATGTGTTTGCATATGTTTATGTGTTTGTATGTGCATATGTGTTTTTAATCATGTGTTATGTGTCCAACATGTAACTATGTATGTGTGTATGAGTATATATGGGTTGTGTCGGTTTGTGTGTTTTAGTGAACATGTATGTTTGTATGTATATGTGTGTCCAAACGTGTTTATCTGTATATTAATATGAATAATGTTTCCATGTGTATATCTAAGTTTATGTATGTGTGTGAGAGAGAGAGAGAGTGAGTGCATGCATGAATGTGTGAGGATGGGTATCTATGTGTGTATGTGAGTCTATGAATGTGACTACCAATTTTTTTGTGTGTATATATATGTGTGTATGTGTGCATTTATGATTATGACTATATGTCTTTTGGTGTGTGCTGATGTGAGTTGTATGGATAAATGTATGTGTGTGTGCCAAATGGTGTATAATGTGACTAAATATGTGTTGTGCCTATGTGGTGTATCATGTGTGCATGTGTATGGATCCATAGGTTTATGTGTTTATAACTATCAATGTGCATGTGAAGGTTTATGGTTATTTGTATATGTGAAGTTGTATGTGTTTATGTTTTGTGTGTGGTTAGGTATCTATATAATTGTGAGTGAGTTTCATTGTGATGGTGTGTGTGTGTGTGTGATATATATGCATCTTTGTTCTTGTGTCTATGTGTATATGAGTGCAAGTATATATGGGTTTTTTGTGTGTACGTATATATGTACTTATGTTTAGATATGTGTGTGAATATCTAGTTATACATAAACAAGAGACAATATAAAAATAAATAAGGCAGCTAAAATATTGATAAAAATAAAGTGCATGAGAGAGGAGTGAGAGAGTGATGTGTGTGAGTGATATATATGATGTGTGTGTGTGTGTGCTTTATGTGTTAAGTATGTGTGCATAGTTTCATGTGTGTACATGCATGTTGCAGAGGAAGACCGAGCAGGAGAGAAAGAAGTAAAGAAAATCAAGTCCTATAAATTTTTCGAGATTGGGCATAATTTTTCTTCTTTAATTTCCATCAAAAGCTTTGTAATTGCTCTAGAGGAGTCCTCTAGATGCATAATCCAAGAAGATTGTAACATTACCTTTTTATATTAGTAGGAATTTAGTGACTTACAATAAAAGTGTTGGTCTATTATGTGAAAGGACCATTTTTTAGGGCACATGTATATAAGTCACTTTGTGACTCCTTGTAAATACTTTTTTTCATTGTGAGTAATCAAGCTAAAATTTTCGAATTTTCTTCTTCCCATCCATGTATCGTCTTCTCCATGCTTGAAATATGTGTCTAGGTATGCATGCATCTCATAGAGAGCTTCAAAATGAACTAGCTATTGACTATATTTGGGTATTGGAGCTGAGAAAAACGGACTTTTTGTGCTTACCACTATAACAAGTATTTCGACATACATTTTCAATGAGGTAGGTGATGTGAGAGGTAGATAGACCTAATTTACTTGCATTATTTGCACATTCACTTCATTTGCCATTACAAAAGCACATTGTACTTGTTACTTCACACACTTTTGGTGTGTATTGAGTCTTTAGGCTAAGGAGTGAGGGAGCGAAGGAGTTAGGGATTAGGATTAGGAGGAAGTGTGAAGGAGTAGAGTAGGATAATCATTCCAAAAATTCACAAAAAATTGTTCTATTTGTTTCACACCCTGGTCACCACCAGAGATCAAAAGCCCAAAACCTTCCATTTGCAAGTCACTTGTGTTCTATACAAGTATTGTGAGCTAGGAAACAACCTGCATTGTGGAGCTCATATCGGCCAAAAGTGGGTGCATAGAGAAAGTTGCGAGCTGAAACAATTGAATCAAAACAGACTACCTCACAAAGAGCTAGTGTCACAAAACTTACTATTTTGGTCCTCATACCTACTGGTTCTTTTGCTCAATGCTCACAGTACAGTAGCAATTGATACAATTTCTTTTAAGGGAATTAAATTAGCTTAGATAGCTAATGATTACAAGTGTAATCATCTAAAATGATGAACTATACTCTGAAAAAATAATTTAGCAATCCAAAGCTTACCCCCGATTTTTTTAGGGACTAAACAGTAGATGACTAGTGAGTAATTTGATGGTGATTTCTCCTAAATGGCTAAACCAAAAACTTTGAAACTTTGAAAACATAAAATAAACTTCAAGTTGGTTCCAACAAGCTATATATCATGCAAAATGGTTGAGCACTTGCTGAGATATGATCAACCAAAGTTCACTGTTTTGAGTAGTCATAGTAGATAGTAGACAGAGATGATCATTGAAGTATATGTATTAAGCACATGACACATGATTATACACGATCATTGGCAGAATGATAGTAATCTAAGTGAACTATGGTTTCTTATTGCAAATGGTTTAAGACACTTGTAAAACTCGAGGCTCTAAGGCCGCAAGTTTTACAAGCTCTTTTATAAGAGAACTTTTTCTCAAGTTTGAATTTGAATTTCAAACTTGGCTCCAACTAAAAAGGACTCCTCCACATTAGGAGTTATTCTCTCATTTGTAACTCATAGCTAATATGCTTCCTACCTCCACAAGATTCAAGCCTTTTACAAGATTTTCTCAAGGTTAAAACCTTTTACAATGGTGAATGATCAAATGATTACAAGCAATGGTTCACATGCTTCATCAAGTAGTTGCACATATTCTCTTCCATGCCTAGCCAAATATGAAGGCTTGGACATTTGTACCAATAGCTCCCCCTCAAGCCAAACATCTTGGCTTGTATAGCTTCATCAATTCTCTTGAATATCCTGCGACCCAATCATGGATTTAAACATGTAAAGCTTAGTACCATCAAGTGCTTTGGTTAACAAATCTGCACATTTCATATTTGTAGATACATATGCCAATTGAATTTCTTTGCTCAGGAGTTTCTCTTTAACATAGTGATAGTGTATTTCTATATGCTTGGTTCTTGCATGATGGATGGGATTGGCTACAAGATGCAAAGAACTAGTGTTGTCACCAAAGTTCATAGGTGAATGAGTATAAAGTCCCAAATTTGAGTAGAGCAATCTAATCCAAATTGCTTCTTGTGTAGCATTTGCTAGTCCCCTGTATTCATCTTCTGCTGAAGATAGAGCAACAGTTGGTTGCTTCTTAGAAGACCATGAAATCGGCTTATCACCTACAAAAGATAAATATCCAGACGTACTTCTTCTATCATCCTTACAACCTGCCCAATATGCATCTGAGTATAACTTAATGTCCAAATCTGATGTGTATGGGAAGTAAAGTCCTTGATTTTGAGTACTTTTGAGATACTTCAAAATCCTTTTAGCAGCTTCCAAGTGAGGTGCTCTACGTTTATGCATGAATTGACTCAAAACACTTACTCCATAACATATGTCAATCCTTGTTAATGTTGCATAGTTTAGACTCCCAACTATGCTTTGATAACCTGCAATGTCCTCAAGCAAATCACCTTCATGAGCACTCAATTTATGATTTACCTCCATAGGGGTGCTAGCTACCTTCGCATTCTCTAAGTGGAACTTCTTCAACATGTCCTGCACATACTTCCTTTGAGTGATGTAGATTCCAAAGTTAGTGTAGACTAACTCAAGTCCAAGAAAATACTTCAAAAACCCTAGGTCACTGATTTTGAACTCCTGCATCATCTGGTTTTTTATTTGGTTGATGCCATTGGCATCACTACCTATAAGAATGATGTCATCAACATACACACATAAATATGTCATTTCTGAATTACTCCTCTTAACAAACAGAGAAGAATCTGCCTTGCTCATCATGAATCCTTGGTCTTAAAGATAGATGGTTAACTTATGGTTCCATGCCCTAGGTGCCTACTTCAAATTATAAAGAGCTTTGTTCAATTTGCATACATGATTTACCTTGTTTGAGTCTTCATAGCCAGGTTGTTGAGCCATGTAAACCTCCTCTAAAATCCAGCCACTGAGAAAGGCATTTTTCACATCTAGTTGATACATATTCCAATTTCTAGATGCAGCTACACTTATCAATACTCTAATGTTTGGAATTTTAGCCACAGGTGAAAATGTTCTCTTCATAATGTACTCCTTGTGTTTGTGCAAAAACCTTAGCCACAAGTCTAGCTTTATACATGTTTATGGATCCATCTGAGTTCCTTTTGAATTTGTAAATCCATCTAGAGCCAATTACCTTCATTGATGCCTTATTGGGTACTAGCTCCCAAGTGTCATTCTCTTGGAGTGCTTCTATTTCTTCATCCATAGCCTCCTTCCATTCTGATTTGGTACTTGCTTCTTCATATAAAGAAGGTTCTTCAAGTGATAAGTCCTTAGCAAGATAAATGGAATGCTTAGTAACTAATGAAGTATCATACGCATATCTGATTGGCTTCTTACTCTCTCTTTGTGACCTCCTTAAGGCTTGGTTGGATGATTTAGGTATGTCATCAAGCCTCTTCATCTTGGCCTTTCCTTTTAATTTATATGCTTTGAACTCTTCCAAGTTGATGATGTCCTCATCATCTGATTTGATGTCTTGAATTGTGCTAGGCTCCTCCTTGGCAAGGCTTGGAAATTCCTCTTCCAAGTCATATGGCAATTTGATGTTCTTGCATTCACTTTCAAACCAAGAGTCATTCTGATCAAACACAACATCTCTACTAACCATAAATCCTTTGTTGGATGGATTATAAAACCTATATCCCTTTTTATTTATATCGTACCCTATGAAGTTGCATTTCTCTACCTTAGGGTCTAACTTACCTCTGATTTGAGATGGAAGATGCACATAAGCAACAAAACCAAATATTCTTGTTCAAGTGATGGCCTTCTACCATGCCATGCCTCATACGGGGTCATCCCATCAAGTGACTTAGAGGGTAACCTACTAATAAGATAAGTGGCAGTAGAAACACTCTCTACCCACAAATAATTAGGCAATTTCTTTTCATTAAGCATTGATCTAGCTACTTCCACAATCCTCCTCTCTCATACTCCATTTTGCTTAGGATTATACCTAGTAGTAATCTCCCTTTTGATACCTTGTCCTGCAAAAATGCATCAAATTCATTGGAGAAGTACTCACCTCCTCCATCTGACCTTATCCTCTTTAGACTTTTTCTTGTTTGATTTTCCACAAGTGCAAGATACTTCTTGAAACAACTAAACAATTCATCTTTGTGTTTCATGAAATACAAGATAGTCCACCTACTGAAATCATCAATAAATGACACATAGTACCTTGAGCCTAAAATTAAAGGATCTTTGCTTGGTCCCCACACATCTGTGTGGACAAGTTCCAAATAATCCTCATGCATATAGCCTTTCTTTGTAAAGGGTAACCTGTGTGATTTACCAAACCAGCAAGCACCACATTTATAGATCATATGTTGCTTGGATACATTAGGTATCCTAAGAACACATTGATCTCTACATGTCTGCTTCAAGGTTCTCTCACCAATGTGCCCTAATCTTTTGTGCCATATCTCTAACTGAGACAAGGTTTGATCCTTATAATTTTAAAGTGCAATGTTTCTAGTGTCCTCAAGTTCAAATATAAATAATCTACCTATTTTTTCTCCCTTGGAAATTCTCTTGAATCCATGTTGGGGGTCCTCCACAAAAGCTCCAAATTTATTGAACCTAACCTGCAAACCCTTTTCCACTATCTATCCAACACTCATCAAATTCTTTGTGATAGTAGGTACATAAAGAACTCTGCTCAATAGATTCCTATTCCCATCAAAGGTTTTGGCATTTCCTACCTTGACAATTGAATGCTTGGTATCATCACTTGTCTGCACTTGGTGCTTTCCCTTGGGCTCCTCAAGATCAGAAAGAAAAGCTACATTGTCTGCTACATGGTTTGAACAACCTGAGTCAATATAGAAGAGGTGCTCATCATTCATACCTTGTTTTGAAATCATGTTCATAATAAGAAGCAAATCTTCTTGATCCTATGTATAATTGTTGAAGTCTTTTCTTGATTTGTATACTCCTTGATAATCTATGTTGTAATTGTTGTTGTAGCCATGGATGTATCCTTGACTATGGTTGAATCTTCCTCTTGATTGTGAGTAGCCACCTCTTTGATATCCTCTTCCTCTATGGTTCTTGAAGTTCCTATAGCACTCATCTGTTGTGTGATTAGACAGTCCACATATATTACATGGGGAAGAGTTGAAAGGTCTCCCCCTACCTTGCTTACCTCCTCTGCCCCTTCCTCTTGAATTCCTACATGTCCTTGCATAGTTAGCTTGAGAAGTAGTTCCTTCATCTTCAACTTTCTTGATCTTTCCTTTATCTGTATATAGGGCAGAAGAATTGTTACCTCTTGATGGTTCTCCATTTTTGTTGAGCTTGGCTTCACGAGTAAAGAGTTGTCCCATGAGAGTGGTAAAATCTAGAATTTGCATGTCCATGTAAAGGTCCATAGCAGTTGTGAAAGCTTCCCACTTATCATCTGCCTTGATGACATTGATTATCTGTCTCACTATTTGGTCTTCTTCAATCTCCTCTCCTACACTTGCCAAATGATCATCCACATCCTTTACTTTGGTCACATACTCTGAAACATTCTGCTTAGGTTGCTTCCTTTGAGTAGTAAACTCAATCCACAATTGATTTTTTCTAGCTCTTGTATTGCAAGAAAAATATGAAGATAGAGTATCCCAAGTCTCTTGGGAAGTTTTACAATTCCTAATGTGAGGAAGAAGGAAGTCCAAAATAGAGTTAAGTAGATATGACCTTGCTAAAGCATCTTTGGCACACCATGAGTTGAGTCTCTCTAGCTCTTCTCTTGTAGGTTGTCCTTTGCTTCTGAATATGGGCATCTCCTCATCTCTTGACATGTATCCATAGAGACTAATTCCTTGTAGATAGGTCTTCATCCTCAAGGACCATGCTGGATAATTATTCTTGTCCAATTTATCAATGAAAGAAGGGAAATCATCTCCCATTTTACCTTAACTTGCTCTGATACCATTGTGGGAAGATATGGATGGATGGAAGTGAGGTGGTATTGCTAAAACCTGTTATAGCTCAGTGATGAGTAGCACCTTCTTTAATGTCAATCTAGGAAGACATGAGGATGGTATGATGACCTCGAGCAAATGAAGGCACAAGTGCGTGAGTGAGAAGCACACAAACATGCACACACATACACACACACGTGCACACACAACAAGAACAAAGAGGAGGACAATGGAGTTCTCTTAGATTACTTTCAAAATGCTCATACAAGTTCAACTCTATTACAAGCTAGCCTCAAAAATGAGCTCTCTAGCTCTATTTATAGTTTTTGACTAGTTTTTGGCCCTGTCCACACCTAGTGTCTGGCCTAGTTAAAAATTAGGTTCTCTGGCCTATTTGGAGGTTCAAACGGAGTCTAAAAAATGTGGAAACTGATAGGTAGGTACTTCTAAAGCTCCTCAAGCTCAAGGACTCCTTGGCTTGCACAAAATGGAGCTACAAAAATATGAAATGATATTTACAATGGTTTTTAGTGATGAAAATCACTATTTTTGTAGGGATTTCTTCTAACAGTTTGACATACATTTCCTGGAGCTCCCTACTTGCTCCTTCTTGTGTGCCCACCTCTTTGATGCATGAAAACTTTAAATGGCCTACTTGCCATATCTTCTTTGACTACTCTTTCTGCTTGTGCCTTCTCTTCGCTCTGACTCCCTTCGTTGGCTTCCTTGTCTTGTGAGTCCTTCAGTTCCTTGACTGCTGCCAACACCCCCCCCTCTCTCGCATCTGTCGTCTCTGACATACGTTTCCTGGAGCTCCCTACTTGCTCCTTCTTCTTGTGTGCCCACCGCTTTGATGCATGAAAAATTTAGATGGCCTACTTGCCAGATCTTCTTTGAATACTCTGTCTGCTTGTGCCTTCTCTTCACTCCGACTCCCTTTGTTGGCTTCCTTGTCTTGTGAGTCCTTTAGTTCCTTGACTGCTGCCAACACCCCCCCCTCTCTCGCGTCTGTCGTCTCTAACAGACCCTTGTTGAGTGGGTCGTTGGATGTAGTACTCCACAACGTCTGTGGCTAAATGATGTTGTGCTATTCTCAACCCTTTGGCCAAATCAGTGAGTAGGGCATCCCAGTCTACTGGCCCTAGAACTTCTGGATGTGGCATACATAGCTTTTCTGAATGTAGAGCTTGTTCCACTGCAAATAACTGTAATAGGTGAGATGGTCTGGGAATGAATATCTCTGAATGATATTCCCAGAACCCTGTGATAAACATTTCTTCAAACGTCTGTTTGAAGTAGGCAGGTAGATACTTTATACGAGCATGCCACGCATATACGACGTTAATGGATGGTGTGGTGCTCATATCGTAGACAAGGTCCTGATTCCCTTCATTAAATCCGAGAGCCGAAAGATGAGGTTCTTTAATATTCTTAAATGTCCTGAATGTAATGAGCATGAGCTCAAAAATTTTGAGGCACATCTGTGCCATGATATCTAGTATATTCTTGAATCTGACTGCCTAGTGTCAGATGGTTGAAATCATGTAGTTGACTGTGGGTTGGCCTCTAGGTGGGGCTAAGTAGACATAATTGAGCCATTTTTCACATCCTTTGACTGTCAGCACTGTTTTTGTGTACTCCGGCCAAGACCTTCTTCGAAAGACAGGGCAGTAGCAGGGACTATACTTGATATATAAAGGCATGTTATTCCACGTGCGTACCATCTCAGGGTAGGTTTCAAGTAGACGGATCCTCCAAGTAGGTTGATGTATATTCCTCTTCGTGGCACTTGCAAGGATGTCATCCGGTGCAAACTGTGTCACCGAGGTTGGTTCTTTTGATGTATGTTGCTTAATTTCAGCATTGTAATTTGCCATTAATACACAGAATGGAACATACAAATCATCGGATGTGCCAATCCACCTATGATGAGAGAGGTTTCTGAAGTAATCCGATTTTATGACAACTTCCTCCAATCGTGACATAGACGCTATCTGAACTGCAACTCTCTCGTCATGGGTTGTAGCAACCTTCTCTAACCTTTGCATCCATTCAGGAGCTTCGATCTCAATTGTGTCCATTCCTTGTTCTGTTTGCTTACCTCCGGGTGCTGGCATGGGAACATATGGGTCTTCAAAGATCTCCTCAAGTGCAATTGGTACTAATTCTTCAGGTTCCGGTTCCACAAGGGGAGAGGGTTGACGCTCGTATTGAAGAACTTTACTTCGTAGTTCTTCTAGTTCTGCTCTGAGTTCTGCGACTTCTTCAGATGTGTCGGCTGCTGTTGTGACTTTGCTTGGTGACTCCTGTTGAGTTGCCAGTTGCTTTAGTAGGTCGTCTCTTTCTCTTTCTAATGCTGCATGGGGTTCCAGGAGGTTGGCATGGGTTTCCAACACAATTTGCATATTCTCCGAGGGGATGGCCTTGAAATTCTCTAGGTCGATTTCATGCGGGTAACCTTCCATTGTTGCTTCCAGGTTTTCTTCGTTCTATTTCTGCAGTCTTTTATTCTCTTCAAGTGTTGCAGACATGTGCTTTCGCAATAAGGCGAGATTGCGTCGAAGCTTGGGATTGTCTGTGATCTGAGCGTGTAACATGTCATCGAGTTGTTGTTTTTCTTCAGTATCTAACTAGGGTGGATTGGCAACTAATTGATCATGTTGTGCTTGCAATGTAGTATACTGCTGTTGTAATAGTCGCTTCTCCTTCTCTAAATCAATGAATCTTGCTTGGAGCTTTTCATGGTTTCTGAAGAGGCTCGTAAGTTGTGCATCTAGGTGCTGGTAATGTTGTTGTAGTTGAGACATACACTGGTACATATTATTAAATACATTATTAACGGGGGTGGATGTAGGAAAGGTGTTGAATGCAGAAGGGAAGGGAAAAGGGAATGGGAGCGTGTATGCTGTGCTTGAAAAGGGTGAAGTTGGTGGTGGGGGAATGGGAGATTGTGGACGTATGGGGGGAGGGAGAGGTGCGGAGGTGGGTGATATGTCCATGAGATCAAAAGTGGATGCAGTCGTGGGAGTGATTGTGAACATGGGAATTGTGGGTGCGATGATGGTGGTGAAGGTGTAAAGTGGTGTGTGTAGTTGTGAATATGAACAGCCAGGAAGTGTGATCGGGGGAACGGGGTTTTTCGTGGCTACAGTTAGAATGACAGTGTCAGTGGTAGTGTATACAAGAGGGGTGGTGATCGGTTGTGCAGGTTGTGTGGGTTGACTGATGGTCTGTGCTTCGGTATGGGAAGTGGACCCTGAGGCGGTGACAGTAGTGGTTTCACTTGTAGTGGGAGGTGAAGGTGGTGGAGTTGGAGGGAGAGGGGGTAAGGGGGGTGACGGGGGTGCACTGGATGTATGGGCTTCCTCAGTGTCATGAATGGTATGAGTTGTGCCCGTGGCTGTGGATGTGGTGCCCTGTGGTTCTGATACTAATACATTCATTTGTTTTCCTGATCGAGGGGGGGCATCTGACATATCGTCGTTTCGATCTTCGTGAATATGTGAGAGCGGTATGCACCGTTTCAGGTACCCCCAACGCATCAGCTATCAGGTCAAGGGTTGCTCCGTATTGCTCGTCCACACCTTCCTCCTCAAGGATTTGGTTCATGAGGGCTTTTCCTGCTGCCAAGGACAGTTTGTGTTGTTCTTGAACTCGGTTGATGGTATCATACAACTTTTTCAATTGCTTCGTATAAGCCGGGGCACCCTCAAGTTCCTGTAGAACTTCTTGCTCATAATCCTGCTCTTCTTCATCGGACAGTCCTTCTCGTTCCTCCTCTTGCTCCTCTTCCTCATCATCATCCACTTCGACTACTTCTGGTTGGTCTGGATGGGGTTGGTCTGTGACTATCTGCTGCCCGCTTGCCTGCTCTGCCTCCACTTCTAAATTCGTAGCATTGATTATTCTGGCTACCTCTTCATCAGTTAGATCTTCCAATGTAAAGCCATGACGAAACTCTAAGTCGGTTGGTATAAGTGGAAACACCAGATTCAGTCCGTTTGTGCTATGTCTTGGTAATTTGATAGTGAAGGGTTGCACACGCCTTGGAAGCCATGGAGTTGTCTCTGTTGTCAGTGTCACACCGCGGGCCTGTGCACAGGGCATCTGAACTGCGCCTCTCATTTTCTTGGATGGAGGTCCTACGGTGGATAGTCTACGTTGGAATTCTTGCACCCTGGTCCAAATAAGTGCCCTTTGAACTGGCACATCATATGCCAAGCATCTGTAAACAATCCTTGTGAGAGCACAACATCCATACAGTACTGACTTTTGCTTCTTATACCACCGTTGATGAGCCAAGTGGATTTGGTCAATAATCCAATGAGGCATGTTGATTGTCAAATCGAAGGCATCTGTTAAATATAGACTGAACCATGTCTTCTTGGATGGCATTGTGAACCTCTCTTGAGCGGGGAATGCGAAATGCTGCATGCACATCCGAAGATGAAGAGCAATAGTAGGTGTCATTGCCACCATGTCCTTTAGTTTCGTCAGATTCCTGTTCTTCATGTTGTCGGGGACCATAGTCTCTTTCTCGGTGGGAATGTGCATACCTTTCATGTCGAGAGCTTCCCTCACCAAGTTGTTCGTCAATTTGAACCGCTTCAACTCATTGCCCCTTGTGAGAGATGGGAGGACAAAGGTGTTGTATCCCTTTTTCTCTTTGCTCAGAGTGAGGGTGCTATTCAAATACGAGCACCTTAGAAAGTCGGGCTTTGGCAATTGGGCTTTGAAGTAATCGTATAGTCCCGCCTTCTTCCATATCGGTTTTAGCCCTTCATTATTTTGAAGTCTCTCAAATTCCCTGGTGAAGAAGTGATACCTGCCCCAGCGCCCGTTGAACTCTATCTCTGCCTCCCACAGGTAAGTGGCTTCTCCCAGAGGTCCTGCCACATCACTGAACCAATGTGAGTTTTTGCTGACTAGCATTGTGTGCCCCTGTGGAGGATTCTGAACCGGTATGGCATGTAATGCTCTCAATGCCACTGGACGTTCCTTCAATTCCTCCTCAATGGGAAGACTTTCAATGTCCACAATTTGAGGGCTGGTGCCTGCCTGGGAGCTAGTTCATGCAGCCTCGGCCATATTGAAGGGACTGGTCACCGGTTCTGTGAGAATATACAAATGAATGTTAACATTGCAAATGGACACCAAGTGGTCACGTGTCCCCGTTACAACATTAACATGAGGTTTTAGTGATATGTTAGTTAGTCAGTGAGTGCTCGGTGATTGTGGGTGTGGTTAGTGGATGGATTGTCCTAAGAGCTAAATGGAAAGATGCAGTGTGAGAATGATGCAGTTAGTAGGTGGCTGTGAATTTACAAATGGGGTCGGGGGGTTTGTTACACGCTTTGAACTACGAAACAAACAGAATGGCTGTTGGTCTTGATTTTGTGGAGACTCTGGAGGGCTTTATAAGAGTGTCTACTTGGAAATGAGGCTTTTTAGGGACCCATTTACAAGTGATTTTACTTGTGCCCATGGGAGAATATGTGTTCGTGTGTGATGTATAAGAATGGGTATCAGATGTTCGAGTGTGTGAACCATGTTGTATAGGGTGTGGCCTCCGTGTAGCTATTTGAGCCCGCAAGTAAGCCTTAGGCACCCAAATTTGTCTTGATTGTGGGCTAGCCTTCATCGACTTCTTGGGTACCCAGATAGACTTTGCTTTCACAGAAGGATTTTTGGAGGACTTCTTATTAGTGTCGTGTCGTTGATCACTAATAGGAAGTTGAGCCAATTGTTGTGGCTTGACCGCAATAGGATGCTCGCTCTTCCGTACCCACACTTGTTTTGGTGGTTGAGACACCGTGCATCGTATTTTCTTTGTGCCTCGAGCACAAGTCATCTGCTTCTTCTGCATTTGATCCGCCTTTGGTTGCTGCATTCCTATGGCTTTTGGAAAAGAAGGGAGTTTCGTTGTACCCTTAACTTCTTTGTCGAGATAATCATCCCTCTGCATCACATAGTTTTGGACAAGAATAGTATGGTCAACTTCATGTGTACCCCTGGAAGGACCAGAAGTTTGTGCCTTTCCTAGTTCCTTGAGTGCTTCATTTTCTAGCTCAATTGTAATACGATTCTGATTTACCCAGACCTGAAGAAGTCCACTTCTTAGGTTTAGGTTGACTGCATGATCATAAATCCAGTCTTGACCCAAGACAAGAGGCTCAGTGAGGTCCTCATCTTGACACACTAGCACTTTAACTGTCACTAATTGATCTTGAATGTAGAGGGGGAGTTCCACCTTGCCCATGCAAGGGGTTTCCATGCCTCCCAATCCTATGAGATACGCTTCAATGGGATTGATACTTAAGTTCAACTTTTGACAGCAAGAAAATCTAACCACACTAGTGGCTGCACCTGAGTTAGTTAAAGCCCTTACCGTCCTTGCACTCTTTCCTTGTCCTAACTCTAAGGTTACAAAAGGACGTCGATCAATTATCCTATGAGAGCTAATACCTGAAACTTCACACATAGCCACATGATATCCTGGGTCCGCATAGTCACCTGCTCCAGGCTGATCTCTACCCTACCTTCTCAACTTCATCCTTCGGATGCATTCTAAAGCTTCTGCTTGCGCCTCTTCTCGGATTCGCTTTTCTTCTTCCTTGTGTTTCTTGGTAGTGTTGAGTCGATTTAGCATCTCTTCAGTCAGGGGTTCTTGATATAATTTGACTCTGCATCGCTGATGTAGCTCGGAAGAATATCGCCTTCCAAGATGGCCAGTTGTACTGCTCCACTCGTTGAGATCCTATTTATGATCATAGGTCCATAGCCACGTTTCTCTAATTTTCTTGCATGTTGCTTCAATGTGTAGACTAAAACTAAATCTCATGCCTTCAAGCCTTTATCCTTCACGTGGGCATCAAAGTATGCCTTTTGTCTTTTCTTAGCTACATATATTCCCGCTGCCGCTTGTAGTCTTGTTTCACCTAGTCGTTCCAGATCAAGAATCCTTGAAGAGAGTTCATGACCCGTCCATTCATGCTCCTGTGCTACTTTCAGTGTAGGTATCAAGAAGTCCAATGGTAGCACTACATTTTGACCGAATACCATCTGAAAGGGTGTGGCTTGGAGTACCGTTTTATAGGGGACTCGGTATGCCCAAACAGCATGGTGTAGCTGTTTGTCCCAATCAGAGCGTTTATTATTCACTAGTTTGGTCAACACATTGCACATAATCTTATTTGTGCTTTCGGCTTGCCCATTAGCTTGTAGGTGATAGGGGGCAGACTTCTTGTGTACTACCAAGAATTCTTGGAGAAGATTTTCAATAACTTCATTCAAGAAGTGGGTGCCTCTATCACTTACTAGCTCTATGGGTAGCTTGTATCTAGTGAACACATTCTCAAATAAGAACTTAGCGGTCGTCTGAGCATCATTCTTTGTCGTAGCTTTTACCTCTACCCACTTGGTTAAATAGTCTGTGGCCACAATGATATATTCAGCATGAGAACCCTTGGTTGGGGGATTAATCGGACCAACAAAGTCTATTCCCCACTTAGAGAATGCACGTCCACCCATCATAGGTTTCAAAGGCATCTCATCTTTGCGTATAGGATACTGAGTTCGCTGATAGACATCACACCTTTTCACATAGGTATGTGTGTCCATGTGAAGGGTCGGCCACCAAAGTCCTGCAAACAGGATTGCCTTGATCACCCTATCTAGTCCAAAGTGTCCTTCTGCTACACCTTGGTGAGCAGTTTCCAAGATCTTAAGATATTCGCTCTCATGGACACATAATCTGAGATAACCATCTTTACCCCTCTTGTATAGATTATCCTCAATGAGTGAGTAATCTAGGGCTTCTTGTTCTAAACTTCTTTGTCTGGCCAGTGTCATATCTTGAGGGAATGTTCTCGTCCTCAGGAAGGTTACTAATGGTTCACTCCAATCTGGCACTATGGACACTTGATAAAGATTGGCATGTTCCACAGGTGGTTTAGTGCAGTAGATTTGGCATTCCTTGCACAACTTTTGGACATCAGCTTCCATAGTCAGCCAATGCACTCCGAGTCTCCTTAGTGTCTGTAGGGTTCGTTGCTTTGAGTAGTGTTGCTCTAATGCACCTACATGTGCTAATTGCAACCATTTAGCATACTCATCCTCTTCCACACAACAAGCCAATATCCATTGATCTGTCTGTTTGTACATACTTCCTGCCATGATATGGTACTTCTGGGCTTTTACTACCTCCTTATCTTGAGTGTTTATGTCTGGTGGTTAGGCCCGTATGTCAACACTGGCACTAATGGCTTAGCCCACTGAGGTACAACTTCCAAATTAAACAAGTAAGCATCAGGAAGGTCATCTGACACTCCTTGTGGGGCTTCTCCAGATGTGAGCCTAGAGAGGTGGTCTGCTCTCAAGTGAGTCTTTCCTTTCCTCACCACGACTTCAAAGTCATACTCCATTAGTAAGAGAAACCGTCTTACTAACCTACCTGTATTGCATGGCTTGTTCACTAAGTACAACAATGCCTGATGGTCAGTAAAAAATTTAAACTTGTTTGCAAGAAAATAGTGCCTAAATTTTTTAACTGCATATACCATGCCTAATCCTTCTCTCTCAGTAGTGGTATAATTCCGTTTAGCTACATTCAACTATCTACTAGCATAGGCAATTGGAAGATCCATATTACCTTCACCTGTAGGTTGTGCAAGCACACATCCAATAGCATAATTGGACGCATCTACGTGAACATGAAAGGGTTTATTCCAATCTGGTGTGGTCAAGATTGGTGTTGAACACAATCTTCTTTTGAGCTCGTTGAAAGAGTCTTCACATTCATCATTCCACTCAAAGTTGGTCAAAAGTCCGTACAGTGACCTGGCAATGATGGCGTACATGTGTATAAAGCGTCGGTAATAGCCACAATGCCCCATGAAAGCTTGTACTTCCTTGACATTTCTTGGCCTAGGTAACTCTGCTATGGCTCTTACTTTCTCTTCGTCGGTGGATATGCAATTCTTTGACACTATGTGTCCTAAAATCTTGCCTTGCCTGACCATGGAAACACACTTTTCTGGGTTCAAGCAGACTTGATATTCTCTGCATTTGTCAAAGATTTGCCTAGTTCAGGTATATGTGTCTGTCTAATGTTGGAATGAGCACAGAGATCATCAACATAGACTTCTAAATTCTTCCTCAAGAAATCTTTAAAGACATGACACATCAGTCTCTGGAAGGTAGCAGGTGCATTGGTAAGTCCAAATGGCATTACCCTAAAGGCGAATATGCCCCATTCTATGGCAAAAGTTGTCTTATGCTGGTCTTCTGGAGCAATGGCTACCTGATTGTAGCCAGAAAATCCATCAAGGAAACTGTACACTTCCTTGCCTGCCACCCTTTCTAGTAGATGCTCAGTGATAGGAAGCGGATAATTATCTCTAATGGTGGCTGCATTAACCTTCTTCAAGTTAATGCACACACGTAATTTGCCATTCTTTTTGGGCACCACTACAATGGGAGATACCCACTCAGTGTGCTCAATTTCATAAATAAATCCCGCTTCCACCAGACGATCTATCTCTTCTTTGATCTTGGCAGCATAATTATCATTGTATGTGTATGGCTTTTGCTTAGAGGGTTTGGCATCTGAGGTCATGGGGATAGTATGTGAGCATATGTCAGGGTCGACACCTTTTAAATCCTTGTAACTCCAAGCGAATACATCTCTGTATTCTCTCAGCAAGGCTATTAGCTCATGCTCTTCTTCCTGTGTCAGGTCATGGCCTATGTACCTGCATCTTTCTTCTCCTTCTTCCATGGCTATGACTACTGTCTTGGTAGTTTCTTTGTTATCATAGGCCTCTCCTGCTTGTGCCTCGCATTTAGGCATTCTTACCATGACTCTCCTATCGTCTATCTCATACTTTTTGAAATTCTTGGGGACCTCAAACAAGGATTCTTCCTCTTCTCGTGTGACTTCTCTCTTCTTTCTTTTCTTTCCTTCATCCTTAGGGGTCACTTGTGTGGTTAACCTTACGTCATTGGTGAGCTCTCCATGTCTCTGAGGGTGCGCTCCCACTTCATAGAAGTATTCTTCATCTGATGCAAATGGTGGGTCCATAATGATTGACTCTAGATCGGAGTCACTTGCATCTTCAAATGCATCAGGGCTAGGTTCACATTCTTCTAAAACCAAATCTCCCATGATTGGCTCTATTGAGAAAATTGAAATGTCATAGCCATCCTCGTCACAGTGGGGTGTCCATTGTTCTTCATTGTGGCTACATCCATTGTTGCTAAAATTTCTGCCCAGCCATGAGGTTCAAATTCTTCGTCAGGAAATACTACAGGTGCATAGGCTGGGTCTTGAATTGATCTATGTGTCTCTTTCGCACCTACCTCTCTGGCTTTTTCTCTCTTATCTTCTTCTACTGCTACTTTACACATCCATAGGTGTGTGTCTTCATGCATCCATGAGGATCCTGATCCTATGGAATGCACCGATTCCGCGTCATCTTTTGCTCTATGGATGGGATTCCATTGGATAGGAGGGACATCTCTATGAGATTAATCTTTGAGATTCACTTTGGTCATAACACCTAAGTGTTGCAAGTACAAGGAATTGGTTCCCCAATCCTGTACTACTTGCAACTTTCACATAAATGGTCTTCCCAAAATCATCTCATAGGCATGGTTCTTGCTAAAATCACATATAGCAAATGTGTGCTCAAACTCAACACCACATGTGGTGAGAGTTATTCCTTCTAGTAGTCCTAAAGGCCTCTCTATGTGACCATCAGCCATCTGCAATTTCATTCTCGTTGGCCTGAGTGCTGGCTTGCCCCAACGCTTCCATAGGGAAGTGGTAGCAATTGCAACTCCTGCACCAGAGTCCAGAATTTCCTTGGTCGTGTATCTTTGATGGGTGATGGGGAGGTAGGTGTTTCCTTCCTCTCCTTCACTCATATCTCCTATCTTGTCTAGAGGAATTTCTGGCACTGTTCTATGAGAACCTACCTCGGAACGCGGTTTAGCTATCTCTGGCACTTGTTTGGCTACATGTTTCCATAGTTCTGGCCTAACCTTGAGTAACTCTTCTAAAGTAAGATTACACTGCACTTTAGTATTCTTTACTAACTCCGTATTCCCAGGTATGACTGAGTCTTCATTTCGTACCATGACCGTGGGTGCTCTCATGCAAGTAGACTTTGCTTCCCATGGGCCTATGAAGTGGGGCAATTCGTGTAAAGAATTAGACTTGAAGTCTAATCTCTCTTGAGATTGTGCACTCTCCTGCTCTCCATAAATGGAGGGAATATCTTGTGGGAATTGATAATGTGCATCATCCACAAGTTCAAAGGGAGGGAGACTTCACTTTCTTTAGCCCATTTCTCTTCTTGAATCTCTCGTAGGAATTCAGGTGAGTACCAATTCATAGAAGAGGATGTGTCTGGCTCTGTGGAGTTGGGCACATAAGCTTCCTGGGCAGGAAGGCTTAACCTTTTACTTGGCTTGCCCTTATTTTGAGAGGCGGGTTCCTTTTTTTATTGTGCTATTAGCCTCTCCAACCTTTCTAGCAGTCCATCAAAATGCAACTGCGTCTTAGCTGAACTAGAGATGTTAAAGAGGCGACTGGCTTCAAACATGGTTTGAGCCAATTCCACCATCTTAGCGCAAATCTTGGTTCATTCAAGCTCTAGTTCTGCTCTCGGGTAACACTTTTCATGATCTGTCACATTTGGCCCTTCTTGGATTCTAGCCTGATATGCCTTAAGCATCATATTTAGGTCCTCGGGAGTGGGATTTGTTAGTATTGATCCTACTCTAGGGGGTGGTGGGGTCGTATGAGGCAGGTTGGAAGGGGTTGGATCGGATGGAGATGGGAATGGTGGTGGTGGCGTAGTGTGAGAGGGAGTTTGAGATGTGAGTTCAACTATCCTGGCTTTTGTTTCTCTTAGGCTTTCCTCGAGTTCACTCATCTTCTTAGCCCATTGCCTCTTCATTCTTTCTCTTCTATCTCTCCAGGCTCTAGTCCTCTTCTTGGTTATGCTCTCAGTTTCACTAGCCTCAGCACTTTTTTCCTGGCCTAAACTTTGGTTATGCTGTAAGGCTTGAGCTCTAGTGACTACTTGTACTGATGCAGTGGAAGTCACACTTCCTTTAGAGTCTACTACTAACCCAATAACATTGATAGGAGTGATTTTTGGCATATTATTGGGATTCTTTGGGCAATCTCGTAAGAGATGCTCTTTGCTGCAATCTTGACAAAAGCCTTGTATGGATACTGACTGGGGTTGTGTGGGTGTAGGCATGGAGCAATCACGAATGAGGTGATCTCCCTGACATCTGTAGCATGGCCCTCTAGGGAATGGGGGTCTTACCTGCCTAGGTTGAGGTCTAGAGTTGGGGTTTGCATACATGACATTTGCGTAATCTGGCTCCCAACTAGGTTCACTCAGTTCTTCACTATAGTAGGACTCACCATGTTCAGGAGACCGCATGTAATAAGCATGGGGGCTATCAATATGTGTAGAATCAAAGCTATGATCACTGGGATCACTTTCAGAAAGCAATGGTGTTACAGGCACTATGGCTCTATTCAGGTTCTCTTCTGCAGCTGCATACTTTACAGGAATCACATTAGCTGGGGTTGGAGGTTGTTGAGCTAACACAGGTTAAGGCCTTTGTTGGTTTTGGTAGGGTTGTGGATAGGATTGCGGTGGTCTACCATATTGCTGTGGAGGGTACTGGTTCTGGTATCTTCCCTGTTGTGGATAGGGCTGAGGGTAGGTTTGCCTAACTGCTTGCTTATTGTATGGGCAGTCTTGTGCTGTGTGATTTGTGTATCTCCGTTCTATGGTGCAATATTGGCTACTAGGGTTCACTTGGGGTTGAGCCATGATGGGACATACGTTCGCCATATGGTCACCACCGCAAGTATAGCACCTCTTTACTGGGGCAAACCTTGGGATTTGTTTGCTAGTGACACTTAGTTTTTGAGCTACTTTCTCCATGAGTTCCTCAATTGATGTGGATTGCGAGGAAGAGAGGCTAGAGGCACTATCTGAATCTTTGTAGTCTTTGGAAAGCTCTAAGTCCTCCCCTAG
Source organism: Ceratopteris richardii (assembly GCA_020310875.1). Lineage (NCBI taxonomy): Eukaryota > Viridiplantae > Streptophyta > Polypodiopsida > Polypodiales > Pteridaceae > Ceratopteris > Ceratopteris richardii. Next base: position 19,780,473 of record CM035443.1, on the reverse strand, counting down.
GTTATCCTCGATGTCGATGCACATGCGTACACACTCTTCTATAGTCCTAGGGTCCTTCAAGTACACATATGACCTCAATTTGGTACTTAGCAATCCATCTAAGAATAAAGCCACTTGTTTGGCTGGTATGGGTAACTCAGGAACAGGGCATCTCTCAAGATATTGCCTAAATCTTCTTCCTACAAGTCTCACGGTCTCTTGAGGGGTATGCTTGAAGCTATGTATCAATGAGGAAGTATTATGCCTTATGCCACTTTTAGAGAATTCAGTGATGAAAGCCTCTAAGAGTAGGTCTATGCTCCTGAATTGTCTCTCATTCAATGGTTGAAACCACCTAAGGGTTGTGTTCCTAAGGGTCAGACCAAAGGCATTATACTGCATGAATAGTTCCTCAACTTGCTCAGCTCTTAAGACTTGCCTAAACTCGGCCACATGATCATATGGGTCTCATGTGCCATCGAAGTAGTTCTTCATCGACTTAACTAGTTGAGTCGATCTCAAAGTTCTCGTGTGCTCTCTAGGTCTTGGTAGAAAGCATTCATCCGCATTCCTTTGGTTCCTTGGGGCTCTAAGTCCCTCAGGTTCCGCTCTATTTGTTTCCATTCTCGTTCTTTCTCTTCCCACTGGGTTCGCAAAGCTTACCTCCGGTCTATCTCTATGTCTGTCTCTTTGAGCTCCATGAGCTTGGGATGTTCCAGCTCCTAGGTGACCAAAGGACACATTCGACCTTGGTTGGGGGAAAATAAATTCACCTTTCCAAGTGTAAGCATGCCTATCATGTTCTATAACCACAAAGATCCTCTCTGAAGTGTGATCTAAATAAGTCACTCTGCCTGGGATATCAGGGTCTTTAAACTCACATATGTTGGATGTGATGGCTGGGTACAATCAGAAGATCAAGTTGGTGCTGCTAGACCTGCTTCACACCTGCCCTCTTTTCTCTTCAGATATGGTTAGGAGACTCCTTGAGCTTCCAAATGACACCAAGAAACTATATATGTGCTTTACAAAATGATTGAGTAATGTCCAAATCAAAACAGATGATTTTGAACCTTCACAACTCCAAAAACTTACTATTCCTGTAATGATACGTGCTCAGTTCTAAGCTCAATGTGTCCAGCACACTTGCAATTGGTTTAATTCCTTCTGGGAGTATTAAATTAACTTAACAAGCTATCATTAGCAAGTTAAATCACTCCAAATAACAAACTATACACTGAGCATGATCTTTAGCAAAATCAGGGACACCCCCGATTTTTTAGGAACAACACAGAAATATACCAGTGATCACTTCGACAGCGATTTCTCCCAATTGGCTGAATAGAATGACTTGAAATTTTGTAGTGTTGTAGAATGCTTTGAGCTGGTTCCAATGAGCCCTGGATCATCAAATTTGGTTCAGTAGATCTTGAGATATGCCCAGTTGAAGTTGACAGACTTTGAGGTGAATGACTCAGAAAACACAGAGATAAGAACTATGAATATATGTATTGAATCTATCAAATGTACATTCCCATTGGCATGTAGAGTGATGCCCAATGGTACTCAGAGGTGTAGGCTAAGTAATAGCTCTCACACACTCTATGATCTGCTTGGATTAGCCTCGGGAAGTGAGCTCTATACCCGCGACTTTTACATTGCTCTTTTATAGGAATTCTTGAATGAATTTGAATTTGAATTCAAATTAAAGTTCCCTTGATTCTCTCCACTAGACTTAGGGAGATATTCCCTCAACTAAATCATCCAACTTTTCCACGACTCTAGTCTAGTAGGTGTGATTACATTGTTGATAAAGTCACATAGACTTTTTACATGAGATAAAAGGTAAGAACCAATAAGACTAGGTTCATATGGTTATTGATTCTTGTGAATGTATCATTCAAGGGTCCAATCTTTTAATCTTCCAAGGTTCCAATAGTCCAAGCTTTATGTTGAGTCTTCAAGGCACAAATCAAAGCCAAGTGTTAAGGCTTGTTTGCACCAACAGCTCCCCCTCAAGCCAAACACTTGCTTGAGTCTTCATCTTTAGTCTTCAATGATATCCTGCAATCCTATCATGGATTTAAACCTGCATAGCTTGCTCCCATCCAAAGCTTTTGTAAGCAAATCTGCACATTGAATATTAGTGGACACATATGATAATTGGATTTCCTTGCTAAGTAATTTCTCCCTCACATAGTGGTAATGCACCTCTATGTGTTTTGTCCTAGCATGATACACAGGATTAGCTGCTAGGTGAAGTGAACTTGTGTTATCTCCAAATATGATAGGTGGCCTTGTATATAGACCCAATTCTGAGTATAGTAGCTTCAACCATATGGCTTCTTGAGTGGCATTGGCTAGTCCTCTGTACTCTGCCTCAGTAGATGATAGGGCTACTGTGGGTTGTTTCTTGGATGACCAAGAAATTGGTTTATCACCTGCAAAGCATATGTAACCAGATGTACTCCTTCTGTCATCCTTGCAACCTGCCCAATCTGCATCTGAGTATACCTTGATGTCAATATCTGATGAATATGGATAATACAAACCATGATTTTGTGTTCCCTTTAGGTACTTTACTATCTTCTTGGCTGCCTCCAAATGTGGTACTCTTGGTTTATGCATAAATTGGCTAAGTACACTAACACCATATGATATGTCAATCCTGGTTAAGGTAGCATAATTTAGACTACCTACCAAACTTTGATAACCTGTAATATCCTTGAGTTCTTCTCCTTCATGTGCACTGAGTTTGTGGTTGACCTCCATAGGAATGTTTGAGACTTTAGCTTCCTGCAAATTAAACTTCTTGACCATGTCCTGAATGTATTTTTTCTGAGTAATGAATATACCTGAATTTGTGTAGACCAATTCAAGCCCTAGGAAGTACTTCAATAATCCAAGATCATTGATCTTGAATTCCTTCATCATTTGACCTTTGATGTGTCTAATTCCTTGAACATCATTTCCTGTAATGATGATGTCATCAACATAGACACACAAGTATATTACCTCTGAATTGTTCTTCTTTATAAACAATGAAGTATCTGCTTTACTCATCACAAATCCTTGATCCAAGAGATAGGTTGTCAACCTATAATTCCATGCTCTAGGTGCCTGCTTCAATCCATACAGAGCTTTCTTCAATTTGCAAACATGATTTACCTTATTGGGATCCTCATAGCCAGGTGGTTGTGACATGTAGACCTCTTCAGATATCCATCCATTCAAGAATGCATTCTTCACATCCGATTGGTACATGTTCCAATTCTTGGATGCAGCTACACTCACCATAATTCTGATAGTTGGCATCTTGGCCACAGGAGAAAAAGTTTCCTCATAATCAATGCCTTGGGTTTGTGCAAAACCCTTGGCTACCAACCTAGCTTTGTGCCTGCTTAGTGTACCATCTGAGTTCCTTTTGAGTTTGTAAATCCATCTGGATCCTATCACCTTCATGGAGTCCTTCTTGGGTACCAAGTCCCAAGTATCACTCTCCTTGAGAGCCTCCATTTCTTCATCCATTGCTTCCTTCCATTCTGGTTTAGTAATAGCTTCCTCAAATGTACCTGGTTCTTCACTTAAGATATCCTTTGCAAGATATACAGAGTGCTTGGTTACAAGTGAAGTATCATACCCATACCTAATAGGTTTCTTCTTTTCCCTTGAAGATCTCCTCATAGCTTGAGTTGAGGATTCTGGATTGTCTTCAAGTTGCTTCATCTTCATCTTCCCTTTGGATTTCCAAGCTTTGAATTCTTCAATGTTGATGGTGTCTTCATCATCTGAGCTTGTGTCCTCATTCTGAGTTGGTTCTTGCCTGACAAGCTTTGGAAAGTCTTCTTCCATATCATAAGGTAGGCTAACTTTCCTGCACTCATTATCATACCATGAATCATTTTCATCAAAGATTACATCTCTGCTTACCTTGAAGCCTTTGTTTGAGGGGTTATAGAACCTGTATCCTTTCTGATTCAAATCATAACCAATAAAGATACACTTTTCAGCCTTGGGGTCTAGCTTTCCCCTTACCTGTGAGGGAATATGCACATATGCAACACACCCAAAGATCTTGCAATGATCCAGAGATGGTCTCTTACCATGCCAAGCCTCATAGGGTGTCATTCCATCAAGTGTCTTTGATGGCAACCTGTTGATTAAGTATGTGGCAGTAGATACACTCTCTGCCCAAAGATAATTTGGTAATTTTTTCTCATTAAGCATAGACCTAGCTGTCTCCACAATGAGTCTATTCCTTCTTTCAGCTACCCCATTTTGTTCAGGTGAGTACCTTGTGGTAATCTCCCTCTTGATGCCTCTTTCCTGCAAGAACTCTTCAAAGTCATTGGAGAAGTATTCTCCACCACCATCTGACCTTAGCCTCTTCAAATGTCTACCTGTTTGATTCTCAACTAATGCAAGATATCTTTTGAAACAATTAAATACTTCATCTTTATGTTTCATGAAGTACAAGACAGTCCATCTGCTATAGTCATCAATAAAGGATACATAGTACCTTGATCCAGATATGGATGGCTCCTTGCTTGGTCCCCAAACATCTGTATGCACCAATTCCAAGTAGTCTTCATGCATAAAACCTTTTTTGGTATATGGCAATCTGTGTGACTTACCAAATTGACAAGCCCCACACTTGTATATCATGTGTTGCTTGGATACATTAGGTATCCCAAGCACACATTGATCTCTGCTCATTTGCTTTATTGTCCTCTCTCCAATGTGACCTAATCTCTTGTGCCACATCTCCAATTCTGATAGAGTTTGGTCCTTGTAGTTGTATAATGCAATGTTCTTAGTATCCTCAAGTTCAAAAGTAAATAGTCTACCTGATTTCTCTCCCTTGGCTATCCTTCTGAATCCATGTCTTGGATCCTCCACATATGCACCATGTTGAGTGAACCTGACCTGTAGACCTTTTTCAACAATCTGACCTACACTCATCAAATTCTTGGTGATTGTTGGAACATACAATACTCTGCTTAGCAAATTCTGATTACCATCACTTGTTTTGACATTACCTACTTTAACCACTGAATGTTTAGTGTCATCACCTGTCTACACTTGGTGCTTGCCTTTAGGTTCTTCCAAATCAGAGAGTAAGGCAACATTCCCAGCTACATGGTTAGAGCAACCTGAATCAATATAGAACAAATGATCATCATTGATACCTGATTTAGATGTCATGTTCATAATCAACAAGGAATCATCTTGATCCTCTGCATAATTGTTGTAATCCTTTCTGTTCCTGTATCCTCCTTGATAATTGCCATTGTGATTGTAGTTATTGTTGTAGTTATTGTTGTAATTATTGTTGTAGCCATGGTAGCCTTGAGATTGATTGAATCTGCCTCTGCCTTGGGAGTATCCTCCTCTTTGGTGACCTCTTCCTCTTTGATTTTTGTAGTTCTTGTAGCATTCATCTATAGTATGGTTAGACAAGCCACAAATATTGCATGGAGATTGATTATAGGGTCTCCCCCTACCTGACTTACCTCCTCTGCCCCTACCTCTAGATGATCTACCTCTCCCTGCATAGTTTGCTTGGGAGGTGGATCCTTCTTCATCAACTTTCTTACTTTTACCCTTGTCTTTAGACTTCTTATCTGTATATAGGGCAGAGGGATTGTTACCTTTTGATTGCTCTCCATTCTTTGTGATCTTTGCTTCATGTGTGAATAGTTGTCCAATCAGAGTTGTTAGATCAGGTGCTTGGATGTCCATGTACAAGTCCATTGCAGTGGTAAAGCTTTCCCACTTGTCATCTGCTTTGAGTCCATTGATCACTTGTCTGACTATTTGCTCTTCTTCAATTTCTTCTCCAACACTTGCAAGTTGATCTGCAATGTCTTTGACTTTGGTGACAAATTCTGAGACACATTGTTTTGATTGCTTCCTGAGAGTTGTAAACTCAATCCATAGCTGATTCTTTCTGGCCCTTGTGCTTGATGAGAAGTATGTTGACAAGGTTTCCCAAGTCTCTTGGGAAGTCTTACAGTTCCTAACATGAGGTAGAAGGAAATCAGAGATAGAGTTTAGAAGATATGACCTTGCCAAAGCATCTTTAGCACACCATTGATTAAGTCTCTCATGCTCATCCTTTGTAGGTAGGCCTCTGGTTTTGAATGAGGGCAACTCCTCATCTCCTGATATGTATCCATACAAGCTTCTCCCTTGTAGATAAGTCTTCATTCTTAATGACCATGCCTGGTAGTTATTCCTATCCAATTTGTCAATGAAGGAAGGGAAACCATCACCCATGATTACCTTATTTGCTCTGATACCACTGTTGGATGTGATGGTTGGGTACAATCAGAAGATCAAGTTGGTGCTGCTAGACCTGCTTCACACCTGCCCTCTTTTCTCTTCAGATATGGTTAGGAGACTCCTTGAGCTTCCAAATGACACCAAGAAACTATATATGTGCTTTACAAAATGATTGAGTAATGTCCAAATCAAAACAGATGATTTTGAACCTTCACAACTCCAAAAACTTACTATTCCTGTAATGATACCTGCTCAGTTCTAAGCTCAGTGTGTCCAGCACACTTGCAATTGGTTTAATTCCTTCTGGGAGTATTAAATTAACTTAACAAGCTATCATTAGCAAGTTAAATCACTCCAAATAACAAACTATACACTGAGCATGATCTTTAGCAAAATCAGGGACACCCTCGATTTTTTAGGAACAACACAGAAATATACCAGTGATCACTTCGACAGCGATTTCTCCCAATTGGCTGAATAGAATGACTTGACATTTTGTAGTGTTGTACAATGCTTTGAGCTGGTTCCAATGAGCCCTGGATCATCAAATTTGGTTCAGTAGATCTTGAGATATGCCCAGTTGAAGTTGACAGACTTTGAGGTGAATGACTCAGAAAACACAGAGATAAGAACTATGAATATATGTATTGAATCTATCAAATGTACATTCCCATTGGCATGTAGAGTGATGCCCAATGGTACTCAGAGGTGTAGGCTAAGTAATAGCTCTCACACACTCTATGATCTGCTTGGATTAGCCTCGGGAAGTGAGCTCTATACCCGCGACTTTTACATTGCTCTTTTATAGGAATTCTTGAATGAATTTGAATTTGAATTCAAATTAAAGTTCCCTTGATTCTCTCCACTAGACTTAGGGAGATATTCCCTCAACTAAATCATCCAACTTTTCCACGACTCTAGTCTAGTAGGTGTGATTACATTGTTGATAAAGTCACATAGACTTTTTACATGAGATAAAAGGTAAGAATCAATAAGACTAGGTTCATATGGTTATTGATTCTTGTGAATGTATCATTCAAGGGTCCAATCTTTTAATCTTCCAAGGTTCCAATAGTCCAAGCTTTATGTTGAGTCTTCAAGGCACAAATCAAAGCCAAGTGTTAAGGCTTGTTTGCACCAACAATATATCATGATTGTTCCTACCACATTTGGCTAATCAGATTTATACCTCCAAAAGGCTTCATCAGTCTCTGTTGGGAATGATGGTTGGATGCACTCAAGAGATTAGTTGGTGCTGCAAAACCTGCTTCACACCTGCCCTCCTTTGACTCCAGATATGCTTAGTAGACTCCTTGAGCTTCCAAATGACACCAAAATATGCTATATGTACTTTGGAAAAGATTTGAGTAATGACTTGATCAAAACAGACTACTTTGTAAATCACAAGACTTGAAAATTTTCTATTTTGGTCTTGATACCTGCTCAGTGTTATGCTCAGTGTGACCAGTGTAGTTGCAATTAGCAAAACTCCTTCTAGAGATATTCTATTAGCTTAGTAAGCTTCTATTTGCAAGTGGAATGAAAGGAAATGATGAACCACACTCAGAGAAATCACTTTAGCAAAATAAGGTGTACCCCCGATTTTTTAGGAGACTTACAATCACAGACCAGTGAGCACCCCGACTGAGATTTCTCTGTGATGGTTGATCCAATAGCCTTGAAACTTTGTAGGTGTATATTAGACTTTGAGCTGAATCCAATGCACTTTGAATCATCCAATTTGGTTCAGTAGATCTTGAGATATGCCTCTAGATCTTGAGATATGCCTCTTGGAAGTTGACAGAGTTGAAGATGGTGACACAGAGAAATCAGAGATTATGAATGTAATGCTATGTATTAATTCTATTGATAGTACATTCCCATTGGCATAGAATGTGATGCTCAATGGTACTCAGATGTGTAGGCTATGGTGTAGCACTCACACACTCAGAGATAGATGGATTAGCCTCGGGATATGAGCTGAAAAATGAACAAGCTAACCCGCGACTTTTCTTCATAGCTTTTATAAGAGTTTAGTAAGAGTTTGAATTTTGAATTCAAGTTTTGACTCCCTTCAATCTAGCATCTAAATATAAGGAGATATTCCCTCAATCATATCATCTACTTTTCCACGACTTAGACTAGTAGGTGTGATTACATGAGTGATTAAAGTCATATTGACTTTTACAAGAGATATATGGTAAGAACAATAAGACTATGTTCCTATGGTTCTTGATTCTTGTAAGTATATCCTTCAAAGAATTCCAATCTAATCTTCCAAGGTCCAAGCTTCATATGGAGTTTTCAAGGTTGATATCCAAGCCAAGTGTTAAGGCTTGAATTACACCAACAGCTCCCCCTCAAGCCAAACACTTTGGCTCAAGTCTTCATCTCTAGTCTTCAATTACTTCCTGCAATCCAATCATGGATTTAAATCTGCATAGCTTGCTTCCATCCAGAGCTTTAGTAAGCAAATCTGCACATTGCATATTAGTAGACACATATGACAATTGAATATCTTTGCTAAGTAATTTCTCCCTCACATAGTGGTAATGAACCTCTATGTGTTTTGTCCTAGCATGATAAATTGGATTAGCTGCAAGGTGAAGAGAACTTGTGTTATCACCAAAAATGACTGGTGGCCTTGTGTATAGGCCCAATTCTGAATATAAAAGCTTCAACCAGATAGCTTCTTGAGTGGCATTTGCTAGCCCTCTATACTCTGCCTCAGTAGATGACAAAGCTACTGTAGGTTGTTTCTTGGATGACCAAGAAATTGGTTTATCACCTGCAAAACATATGTAACCAGATGTGCTTCTCCTGTCATCCTTGCAACCTGCCCAATCTGCATCTGAATATACCTTAATATCAATGTCTGATGAATAAGGAAAGTACAAACCATGATTTTGTGTTCCCTTTAGGTACTTTACTATCTTCTGTGCTGCCTCTAAATGAGGTACTCTTGGTTTGTGCATAAATTGGCTAAGTACACTAACACCATATGATATATCAATCCTGGTTAAGGTAGCATAATTAAGACTGCCTACCATACTTTGGTGTTGGAGAAACACTCACTAATTGGACATATATTTCAAGGTCAAATCTTAGGAAGAAAACCCCATGCCTATGTGAAGGGACAAATTCACAACTGTATTATACTTGTAAAGTTAGTTCACTTTAGTTCTAGAAGTTTTTTAAAAAATCATGGGAATGAGAAAATCTATATAAGTTAGTTAGTATTAACTGACGCGATGAGAAGAAGAGAGAGAGAAAGAAGAAGTAGAAGAAGAAGTTCATTTTATACGACTGTGTATAGTCGTGCTTCTCTGAGTGAGAAAGCATCTGTAAAACTTCTGAGTTTTTTATAGTTATGAGAAGAACTGAGTAAAGTTCTGTGTATGAGTCTCTCTTCATCATCTCCATGTTTGCCTACTGTGTGATGAATTCAAAAATTCAAGTTTTCTGAGCAATTCGATGCCTGGCATCGAATCTTGGCTCAAAAGTCATTTTTTCATTCTCTGTGTGTTAACTATTGTTGAATCTTTTAAAAATATGAAGTTTGTGGAGCAACTCGATGCCTGGCATCGAGTTTGAGCATAAAGTCGATGCCTGGCATCGACTTCTAGCATACAAGTGGTCTTCTTCATGTGTGTGTAAAAGAGAGTATTTCTGGTGCAGAAAAAGGGCCTAAAAAAGCTCAAAGTCGATGCCCGGCATCGACTTGGACTGAAATTCGATGCCAGGCATCGAATTTTTTATTTTTGGACATCAGGAATACTAAAACAGGCAAAAATTTCCAGTTTTGGAAGGTCATACAGGGTCATCTTGTGAAGGCCATAACTTGAGTTCTAGAGCTCCGTTTGATGCATATGATAGCTTGTTGGAAAGCTCTACTCTTCTAGTTTCAGCCTATAAAGTTTCATGAAGAAAGCATACTTGAGCTAGGAGAAATTAGCAAAATACTGAAGGTATGTCATTTCAGTGACTAGGAATTTCTGTAGAAGCAAAGTTCTCACTTTAAGCTATCATTTCTCAAAGTTTGGAGTGGCAATGAGTTAATGGTGACCATAGAGGTGTTCTAGTGTCACATTGATTCATTTCTTGTGGTGTTTCATACATCAACAAGTGGTATCAGAGCAGAAAGATTCTCGAGAGCAGAAGACGACAAAGGTACGAGAAGTTTTGTAAAGTTTTCCATTAAAGTTTGAAAGGTGAAGCATTTGAAGACACAAGGCATCAAAAGATTACTTTCGAAGTATCCTCATACACAAAGAACTTCAAAAGGTATTATCCTTTATCCTTTAAGCTCACAGGTTGCAGCAGAAGGAAAGAACTATGGCAGATCATATCTCCATTGACAAACTGGACAGAGATAATTACCCCGCATGGGTAATGAGAATGGAAGCCTTACTTATGAGTAAGGATCTCATGGTATATGTTACAGGTGAAGAAGAGAAGCCAGTATTCGAAGATGAAAGCCGACCAAAGAAAGAAGAACTAGATGCTTTAAAGCATTGGCAGAAGAAGGATGCAAGTGCAAAAGCCTACATCTACAATACAATCTCAGATCATTTGCTACCACACATCAGAGGATTGGAATCATCAGAAGATATATGGAATGCATTGGAATATCATTTCCAAAGCACTACTAAAGCACGGAAAGCAAGTCTATGGTCAGAGTTTACAACATTCAAGAAGAAGCCAAGTCAAACCATTAGTGATTATGTCACTAAGATGAAGGATCTAGCAGATAGTCTTGGATCCATAGATGAAGATGTTGAAGATCACAGATTGATTGCTCAACTACTTGCAGGCTTGAGAGGGGATGAAAGGTGGAAACCTTTTGTCTTATCAACAGAACTTTCATTAAATCATTATGTTCCAGATTTGAACCAGTTGCTTGGTTTGATGCTCACATATGAGCAAGACTTGAAGGGAGATGGAGATAAAGGACAAAGTTCTGCAATGTACGTGAAGAATAAGAAGAAAGGAGATAAAGGTAAAGCAAAGGATGAAGAGGAGTCTAGTTCTCAAGCTTATTATGCAAGAGGTAAAGGCACTGGCAGAGGAAGAGCAAGAGGTTTTGGAAGAGGTAGAGGTAATCAAAATAACAACAAAAAGGCTTGCTGGATCTGTGGATTGAGTAATCATTTGGCTCATGACTGTTGGCACAACCAACAAGGATCAAACCAGAATCAAAACAACAATAGCAGAGGTCGAGGTGGAAGATATCAAAGTAATTTTCAAAGAGGTAGACAAAGTCAAAGAGGAGGCTATGGTAGAGGTGGAGGAAGAAGTTGGGGACAGAATCAATCCTACAACACCACCTACTACAACTATGCAAATGACACACAGAATGAAAGTCATACATCATTAATGATGAACTCAATCAGCACATCAGACAAAGAAGATCTAAAGGTATTTTACATTGACTCTGGATGTTCTAATCATTTGTCAGGAAACATAGAATTGATGTCAGATTTGGAAAAAGGCATTTCTAGTCACACAGTTCAAACTGGTGATAATACAAGACATAGTGTACATTCAATTGGAAAAGTGAAATGCAAGAGTGGAGCAGATTTGCTAACCAATGTTTTGTATGTTCCTACAATACCTAAAAACTTGATTAGTGTGGGACAGATAGTTGAAAAAGGTTTTCAAGTCAGGTTTACAAATGACGGAGTATTTGTTGAAGATCTAGAGAATGGATATAATCAGATTGTCTCTGGTAAGAAAGAAGGTAGACTCTTTACTTTAAGAGTGCAAGGGAACATTGGTCAAGCTTTGCTCACACATGGTGAAGCAGTGATTACAGAACTTGATCTCTGGCATAAGAGATTAGGTCATTTCAATGAAAGAGGAATTAAAGCTATGGTTGCTAATCAGTCTGTACTAGGATTACCAAATGTGCAAAGTCAACATATGGTTTATAAATGTGAAGCATGTCAAATGGGTAAAGCACACAGGTTACCATTTCAAAAGAAAGGATTCAAACATGATGGAGTACTTGAGCTCATTCATACAGATGTATGGGGACCAACAAAAGAAGGATCTATCAGTGGCTCAAGGTATTATGTTCTTTTCATTGATGATGCTACAAGATGGATAACATTATATGTTTTGAAGGAAAGATCAGAAGTGTTTGGAGCTTTCAAGCATTTTCATGCATATGCAGAGAGAGTCACAGGTCAAAAGCTTAAGAGACTGAGGTCTGATGGAGGGGGAGAATATTTCTCCCAAGAGTTCAATGATTATCTTTGGAATGCAGGTATTAAGAGAGAAATAACTTGCAGGTATACACCACAACAAAATGGTGTAGCAGAAAGAAGGAACAGGACTTTGGTTGAGTTTGCTAGAGCTATGCTAAAGGAGAAGAACTGTCCAAATTATCTTTGGGCTGAGGCTGTAAATACAGCTACATATCTTGTGAATAGATTACCATGTGCAGCTCTGAATGGAATGACTCCATATGAAGCTTGGTGGGGTAAGAAACCAACACTAGATCATTGTAGAGTGTTTGGATCAATTGCATATGCTTATGTGCCATCACAACTTAGGCATAAACTTGAACCAAAGGCAGAAAAATATGTGTTCATTGGTTATGATGAAAAGCAGATGGGTTACAGATTGTGGAATCCTCTAACCAAACAATTTATTGTTTCTAGAGATGTTACATTTGATGAACAGAAAAGTTGGTATGCAGATCAAAGTCATACAGCTGAAGAATTTGAAGAAGAGGTAAGAAGATGTGAGAAAGGAAAATCAATTGTGCAGGTGAATAGAGATGAAGACTATATGCAAGCAAGTGCATCCAGAAGTGGATTAACAAGAATGAATGAAGAAGCTCCTATATTTGATGAAGAGGTGTATCCAGAAACTTATGAAGAATGTGAACCAAGAAGGTCAAGCAGGACAAGGAGACAACCAGAAAGGTATTCTTATGATACATCTTACATAACTCAGAAGAACTATGCATATATGGTAAAAGATGATGAAGAACCCCAAAACTATGATGAAGCTAAAGGTAAGAAGCAATGGGAAGAAGCAATGAAGGAAGAGTTCAATGCACTGGAGGAGAACAAGACATGGGAACTTGTTCCTAAACCAAATGGTAAGAAAGTAATTGGAAATAAATGGGTTTATAAAGTGAAGAAGCTTGCAGATGGAAGTATAGCCAGATACAAAGCTAGATTGGTGGTGAAAGGCTATGCCCAGACCTATGGCATAGATTATGATGAGACATTCAGTCCTGTAGCTAAGATGTCAACTATAAGGACAATCATTGCTATTGCAGCTTCAAAAGGATGGACCCTAAGTCAATTGGATATAAAAAATGCATTCTTGAATGGATACATATCAGATGAGGTATACATGGAACAACCTCAAGGGTTTATAGATTCCAGGTATCCAAATTTTGTTTGCAGGTTGAGAAGAGCATTGTATGGATTGAAGCAAGCTCCAAGAGCTTGGAACTATAGACTGGTGAAGTATCTCAATGATCTTGGATATCAAAGTTCAAAAGCAGACCCAAGTCTACTTATCAAAAGAACAGAGGAAGGTACAATCTACATTTGTATTTATGTAGATGACATTATAATCACAGGTACTTCAGATGAAGGAATCAAGGAGGTAAAGAGATTGCTTGAAAAAGAATTCAAGATCAGTGACCTAGGAAAGTTATCATACTTTCTTGGAATGGAAGTTACTTATACAGATCATGGCATATATGTGTCACAAGAAAGGTATCTTCTGAACTTGTTGAAGAAGTTTGATATGGAAAATTGCAGAGAAGCTTCAACTCCACTTGAAGTTAATCACAAGCTCAGTAAATATGATGGTGCAGAATACAAAGATATGAGGAAGTATCAATCTCTTGTGGGTAGTTTGATTTATGCTACACTAACAAGACCTGATCTTAGTTATGCAGTGGGAGTTTTGTCACAATTCATGCATTGTCCAAAGGACCCACATTGGATTGCAGGTCAAAGAGTTCTCAGATATATCAAAGGAACTATAAAGGAAGGATTATATTATCCTTTTACATCAAATTTGAAGTTGAGAGCCTATAGTGATTCAGATTGGGCAGGTAACCAAGATGACAGAAGATCAACTCATGGTTACATGATATACATTGGTGATAAGCTTGTAAGTTGGTGTTCAAAGAAACAACATACAATAGCATTATCATCAACTGAAGCAGAGTACAAAGGACTTGTGGAAGCAGCTAAGGAAGTCATATGGATGCAAACATTGTTCAAGAGCTTAGGCATTGATCAAGGTACACCAACAATACATGGAGATAATATGAGTTCACTTTATCTTGCAGCAAATCCAGTATTTCATGCAAGAACAAAGCACATAGAGATACAGTATCATTTTCTCAGAGAAAAGGTAATGGAGAAGGAGATTGAAGTGGAGTACATTTCTACTAAAGATCAGTTAGCAGACATAATGACAAAGAGCTTGGATGGTGTGAAGACCAGCAGATTTAAAAGCATGGCAGGAGTAAAAGAAAAGAAGAAGATATGAAGAAACAGGGAATGTCAATTAGTGATTGAGGGGGAGCTGTTGGAGAAACACTCACTAATTGGACATATATTTCAAGGTCAAATCTTAGGAAGAAAACCCCATGCCTATGTGAAGGGACAAATTCACAACTGTATTATACTTGTAAAGTTAGTTCACTTTAGTTCTAGAAGTTTTTTAAAAAATCACGGGAATGAGAAAATCTATATAAGTTAGTTAGTATTAACTGACGCGATGAGAAGAAGAGAGAGAGAAAGAAGAAGTAGAAGAAGAAGTTCATTTTATACGACTGTGTATAGTCGTGCTTCTCTGAGTGAGAAAGCATCTGTAAAACTTCTGAGTTTTTTATAGTTATGAGAAGAACTGAGTAAAGTTCTGTGTATGAGTCTCTCTTCATCATCTCCATGTTTGCCTACTGTGTGATGAATTCAAAAATTCAAGTTTTCTGAGCAATTCGATGCCTGGCATCGAATCTTGGCTCAAAAGTCATTTTTTCATTCTCTGTGTGTTAACTATTGTTGAATCTTTTAAAAATATGAAGTTTGTGGAGCAACTCGATGCCTGGCATCGAGTTTGAGCATAAAGTCGATGCCTGGCATCGACTTCTAGCATACAAGTGGTCTTCTTCATGTGTGTGTAAAAGAGAGTATTTCTGGTGCAGAAAAAGGGCCTAAAAAAGCTCAAAGTCGATGCCCGGCATCGACTTGGACTGAAATTCGATGCCAGGCATCGAATTTTTTATTTTTGGACATCAGGAATACTAAAACAGGCAAAAATTTCCAGTTTTGGAAGGTCATACAGGGTCATCTTGTGAAGGCCATAACTTGAGTTCTAGAGCTCCGTTTGATGCATATGATAGCTTGTTGGAAAGCTCTACTCTTCTAGTTTCAGCCTATAAAGTTTCATGAAGAAAGCATACTTGAGCTAGGAGAAATTAGCAAAATACTGAAGGTATGTCATTTTAGTGACTAGGAATTTCTGTAGAAGCAAAGTTCTCACTTTAAGCTATCATTTCTCAAAGTTTGGAGTGGCAATGAGTTAATGGTGACCATAGAGGTGTTCTAGTGTCACATTGATTCATTTCTTGTGGTGTTTCATACATCAACATTTGGTAACCTGTAATGTCTTGGAGTTCTTCTCCTTCATGAGCACTGATTTTATGATTGACCTCCATAGGAGTGCTTGAGACTTTAGTTTCCTGCAAATTAAACTTCTTGACCATGTCCTTAATATACTTCTTCGGAGTAATAAAGATACCTGAATTTGTATAGACCAATTCAAGTCCTAGGAAGTACTTCAATAATCCAAGATCATTAATCTTGAATTCCTTCATCATTTGCCCTTTGATGTGTCTAATTCCCTGAACATCATTTCCTGTAATAATGATGTCATCAACATAGACACACAAGTATATTACCTCTGAATTGTTCCTTTTGATAAACAATGAAGTATCTGCTTTACTCATTATGAATCCTTGGTCTAGAAGATAGGTTGTCAACCTGTAATTCCATGCTCTAGGTGCCTGCTTCAATCCATACAGAGCCTTCTTCAATTTACAAACATGATTTACCTTCTTGGGATCTTCATAGCCAGGTGGTTGTGACATGTAGACTTCTTCAGATATCCATCCATTCAAGAATGCATTCTTCACATCCAATTGGTACATGTTCCAATTCTTGGATGCAGCTACACTCACCATAACTCTGATAGTTGGCATCTTGGCCACGGGAGAAAATGTCTCCTCATAATCAATGCCTTGGGTTTGTGCAAAACCCTTGGCTACCAACCTAGCTTTATGCCTGTTTATTGTACCATCTGAATTTCTTTTGAGTTTGTAGATCCATCTGGATCCTATCACCTTCATGGAGTCCTTTTTGGGTACCAAGTCCCAAGTATCACTTTCCTTGAGAGCTTCCATTTCTTCATCCATTGCTTCCTTCCATTCTGATTTAGTAATTGCTTCTTCAAATGTTCTTGGTTCTTCATTTAAGAGATCCTTTGCAAGATATACAGAATGCTTGGTTACAAGGGAAGTATCATACCCATACCTAATAGGTTTTTTCTTTTCTCTCTGAGATCTCCTCATAGCTTGAGTTGAGGATTCTGGATTATCTTCTAGTTGCTTCATCTTCATCTTCCCTTTGGATTTCCATGCCTTGAACTCTTCAATGTTGATGGTGTCTTCATCATCTGAGCTTGTGTCTTCTTTCTGAAGTGGTTCTTGCTTGATAAGCTTGGGGAAGTCTTCTTCCATGTCATAAGGTAGACTAACCTTCTTGCATTCATTCTCATACCATGAGTCATTCTCATCAAAGATGACATCTCTGCTTACCTTGAAGCCTTTGTTTGAGGGGTTATAGAATCTGTATCCCTTCTGATTCAAATCATAACCAATGAAGATACATTTTTCAGCTTTAGGGTCTAGCTTTCCCCTTACCTGTGAGGGAATATGCACATATGCAACACAACCAAAAATTTTGCAGTGATCCAAAGATGGTCTCTTACCATGCCAAGCCTCATAGGGTGTCATTCCATCAAGTGTCTTTGATGGCAACCTGTTAATTAAATATGTGGCAGTAGATACACTCTCTGCCCAAAGATAGTTTGGTAATTTCTTTTCATTTAGCATAGACCTAGCTGTCTCTACAATGAGTCTATTCCTTCTTTCAGCTACCCCATTTTGTTCAGGTGAGTACCTTGTAGTAATCTCCCTCTTGATGCCTCTTTCCTGCAAGAATTCTTCAAAGTCATTGGAGAAGTATTCTCCACCACCATCTGACCTTAGCTTCTTCAAATGTCTACCTGTTTGATTTTCAACTAGTGCAAGGTACCTCTTGAAACAATTAAATACTTCATCTTTATGTTTCATGAAATATAAGACAGTCCACCTGCTATAGTCATCAATGAAGGACACATAGTACCTTGATCCAGATATGGATGGCTCCTTGCTAGGTCCCCAAACATCTGTATGCACCAATTCCAGATAGTCTTCATGCATAAAACCTTTCTTGGTATAAGGCAATCTGTGTGACTTACCAAATTGACAAGCCCCACACTTGTATATCATGTGTTGCTTGGATACATTAGGTATCCCAAGCACACATTGATCCCTACTCATTTGCTTTAAGATCCTCTCTCCAATGTGACCTAATCTCTTGTGCCAAATCTCCAATTCTGATAGTGTTTGATCCTTATAGTTGTACAAAGCAATACTCTTAGTGTCTTCAAGTTCAAAGGTAAACAATCTACCTGTTTTTTCTCCCTTGGCTATCCTTCTGAATCCATGTCTTGGATCCTCCACATATGCACCATGTTGAGTGAACCTGACCTGTAGACCTTTTTCCACAATCTGACCTACACTCATCAGATTCTTGGTGATTGTTGGAACATACAATACTCTGCTCAATAAATTCTGATTACCATCACTAGTTTTGACATTGCCTACTTTAACAACTGAATGTTTAGTGTCATCACCTGTCTGCACTTGATGCTTGCCTTTGGGTTCTTCCAAATCAGAAAGTAATGCAACATTTCCAGCTACATGATTAGAGCAACCTGAATCAATATAGAATAAGTGATCATCATTGATACCTGACCTAGAAGTCATATTCATGATCAATAGGGAGTCATCTTGCTCCTCTGCATAATTGTTGTAGTCTTTCCTATTCCTGTATCCACCTTGATAGTTGCCATTGTGATTGTAGCTGTTGTTATAATTATTGTTGTAGCCATGGTAGCCTTGAGATTGGTTGAATCTGCCTCTGCCTTGAGAGTATCCTCCTCTTTGGTGACCTCTTCCTCTTTGGTTCTTGTAGTTTTTGTAGCATTCATCTGTGGTATGGTTAGACAAGCCACAAATATTGCATGGAGATTGGTTGTAGGGTCTCCCCCTACCTGACTATCCTCCTCTGCCCCTACCTCTAGAAGATCTACCTCTCCCTGCATAGTTTGCTTGGGAGGTAGAGCCTTCTTCATCAACCTTCTTACTTTTGCCTTTATCTTTTATCTTCTTATCAGTATATAGGGCAGAGGGATTGTTACCTTTTGATTGCTCTCCATTCTTTGTAAGCTTTGCTTCATGAGTGAAGAGTTGTCCAATTAGAGTTGTTAGATCAAGTGCTTGGATGTCCATGTATAAGTCCATTGTTGTGGTAAAGCTCTCCCACTTGTCATCTGCCTTTAGTCCATTGATAACTTATCTGACTATTTGCTCTTCCTCAATTTCTTCTCCAGCACTTGCAAGTTGGTCTGCAATGTCTTTGACTTTGGTAACAAAATCTGAAACAGATTGCTTTGATTGCTTCCTAAGAGTGGTAAACTCAATCCATAGCTGATTCTTTCTGGCCCTTGTGCTTGATGAAAAGTAAGTTGACAAGGTTTCCCAAGTCTCTTGGGAAGTTTTGCAATTCCTTATGTGTGGTAGAAGGAAATCAGAAATAGAGTTTAGAAGATATGACCTTGCCAAAGCATCTTTTGCACACCATTGATTGAGTCTCTCTTGCTCTTCCTTGGTGGGTAGGCCTCTAGCTTTGAATGAGGGCAATTCCTCATCTCCTGATATGAATCCATACAAGCTCCTTCCTTGTAGATAGGTCTTCATCCTTAGAGACCAAGCTTGATAGTTGTTCCTGTCTAATTTGTCAATGAAGGAAGGGAAACCATCACCCATGATTACCTTATAAGCTCTGATACCACTGTTGGGAATGATGGTTGGATGCACTCAAGAGATTAGTTGGTGCTGCAAAACCTGCTTCACACCTGCCCTCCTTTGACTCCAGATATGCTTAGTAGACTCCTTGAGCTTCCAAATGACACCAAAATATGCTATATGTACTTTGGAAAAGATTTGAGTAATGACTTGATCAAAACAGACTACTTTGTAAATCACAAGACTTGAAAACTTTCTATTTTGGTCTTCATACCTGCTCAGTGTTATGCTCAGTGTGACTAGTGTAGTTGCAATTAGCAAAATTCCTTCTAGAGATATTCTATTAGCTTAGTAAGCTTCTATTTGCAAGTGGAATGAAAGGAAATGATAAACCACACTCAGAGAAATCACTTTAGCAAAATAAGGTGTACCCCCGATTTTTTAGGAGACTTACAGTCACAGACCAGTGAGCACCCCGACTGAGATTTCTCTGTGATGGTTGATCCAATAGCCTTGAAACTTTGTAGGTGTATAGTAGACTTTGAGCTGAATCCAATGCACTTTGAAGCATCCAATTTGGTTCAGTAGATCTTGAGATATGCCTCTAGATCTTGAGATATGCCTCTTGGAAGTTGACAGAGTTGAAGATGGTGACACAGAGAAATCAGAGATTATGAATGTAATGCTATGTATTAATTCTATTGATAGTACATTCCCATTGGCATAGAATGTGATGCTCAATGGTACTCAGATGTGTAGGCTATGGTGTAGCACTCACACACTCAGAGATAGATGGATTAGCCTCGGGATATGAGCTGAAAAATGAACAAGCTAACCCGCGACTTTTCTTCATAGCTTTTATAAGAGTTTAGTAAGAGTTTGAATTTTGAATTCAAGTTTTGACTCCCTTCAATCTAGCATCTAAATATAAGGAGATATTCCCTCAATCATATCATCTACTTTTCCACGACTTAGACTAGTAGGTGTGATTACATGAGTGATTAAAGTCATATTGACTTTTACAAGAGATATATGGTAAGAACAATAAGACTAGGTTCCTATGGTTCTTGATTCTTGTAAGTATATCCTTCAAAGAATTCCAATCTAATCTTCCAAGGTCCAAGCTTCATATGGAGTTTTCAAGGTTGATATCCAAGCCAAGTGTTAAGGCTTGAATTACACCAACAGTCTCTCGATTCAGGAGCAGATCTATGCTCTTATTGTCTTGGGGAATCCACTCTCGTGTGAGAATCCTAGTGAGAACTGATTTGCCTCGAGGGGTTCTAGGTTCTACATGTTGGTGCATTTTACCCAAGTCTACATGCTTTATATTCTTGATATTATCCTCATTTGTAAGTGACATGAGTATCATGTGAACACCTCTTGTAAAAGAGTTCTTTTTTATCTCTTGTAATTGAAAAAAGACAAAGGAAAAGGATGGCTTACCTCATCCATGATGTAAAAGCAATTTCATGGATCTAACTACCTAAAACCAAAAAATTTTGACTTGAAAGAATATCTCCTAACTTTGGGGATTACTTTTAGGTGGAGCCATTCGAATTCAAATTCAAAACTCCCTCCAAGAATAGCTATAAAAAAAGCAAGAAGGAAGAGGTGATTAGCAAGCCTTGTACATGACCACTTCATGTCATTTTGTAGAGATTGAAGAGCTTACTCCATAGCTCTATCATTCTACTCCCATTGTGCAAAGATTAATTGACAATGTGGTTGTAATCATATGTGAATCTATACATCTATCACCATTTACTTCTCTGTTTTGTTCTCTGCTATACTCACTCAGAGCAATACCTTCAGAAGGTCATATCTCAATTTATACTCATCCTTTTTCAGTGATTAACGTGAATTGGATAGATCCTACTGTCTACTTTCTACCTATAAATTTTCATGGTCATTGGGTTAATACATTTGAAGTTATCTGCAATTTACTCCTCACTAGTATATCTCTGTAGAGCCCCGAGAATGGTGGGCATGTTCCAGAAATTGATGAATGTTGTTCTCAGTGGTCCGTCCATCCTTTGAAGTATTTTAACTTGGATTGGGAAGCTTGCTAAGTCTATTTACTATGCTCAAAAGTAATTTTTCAAATTTCTACCAAGTTCAGAGCAGTGTTCATTTTTTCTAGCAGGTGTATGTCCAAAAATAGCAAGTTTTGGGAGCTAGTCATTTCGCAACTAGTCTGTCTTGACTTAAATTTTTGGGATACATGTTCCAACGTACTTGGCTGATATTTTGGTGGATTTATGAAGCTCAAAGGGTCTACTAATCAACTCTGAAGTCTCAGTTGGCTGGTGTGAAGCTGGTTGTAGCGGCACCTACTCATCTTTGGATTGCATCCACCATCTCTCTTCATAGTGGTATGAGAGCATAGTCAAGCAACATGGGAGATGGATTTCCATCAACAATTGACAAATTGGATCGAAACAACTACCCGGCATGGTCTCTAAGGATGGAGGCTTACCTTCAAGGGAGGAATCTATATGGATTCATATACGGAGATGAAGCAATGCCAACCATGAGGAACAAAGGGCAACCATCACATGAAGAAGTGGAAGGACTTTCGAATTGGTGTTCGAAGGATGCACTTGCAAGGTCCTATATTCTAAACTCAATCTCTGATTTTCTTTTACCCCATGTCAAAGGATGCAAGACATCAAGAGAGACTTGGAATGCACTTGCTTGTTTCTTTTCTTCCAACACTCGAGCAAGGAAGAACCAATTGTGGATGGAGTTCACAACAATGAAGAAAAGCCCGAAGCAAAATGTGACTGATTATGTCTCAAAGATGAAGGAGATTTCCGACCAACTTGGAAGCATTGGAGAGGTAATTGAAGAGCAAAAAATCATTAGACAAATCATAAATGGAATCAAAGCAGACGACAAGTGGGAGTCATTCACAATAGCCATGGATTTATACATGGATATGCATGTACCCAACCTCAACACACTCATGGGCCAACTCTTCACTCATGAAGCAAAGATTAGCAAAGGTGGTGAGTCCTCAAGAGGTAATCAAACTTCTGCCTTATATTCTGATAAAGCTAAGGTCAAGGACAAGTCAAAGAATAGGAAGAATGAAGATGAAGGTAGCTCTTTCCAAGCAAACTTTGCACGTAGAGGAAGAGCTAGAGGAAGAGGCAGAGGTGGAAAGCAAGGCAGGGGGAGATTCCAATCTTCTCAACCTTGCAATGTATGTGGCTTATCTAATCATACTACTGAAGAATGTTTCAGGAATCCAAGGAACTCAAGAGGAAGAGGATTCAATAGAGGTGGCTATGGATCAAATAGAGGCAGGTACAATGGAGGCTACAACAACAACTACTACAACAACAATTACAACAACAACAACTATCAAAGTGTCCATGCAGAGGACCAAAGTCAAGAAGATTCATTATTGATTATGAATCTATCACTGAAGAAGGGTAAGGATGATGATCACATATTTTACATTGATTCGGGATGCTCAAACCATGTAGCAGGAAATGTGGCTTTACTTTCTTATTTTGAAGATCCTCATAACAAGCATGAAGTGCAGACAGGAGATGACACAAGGCACTCAGTGGAGAAGATAGGTAATGTCAAGACATCAGATGGGAATATGAACCTCTTAAGCAAAGTCTTGTATGTCCCTACAATTACCAAAAATTTAATAAGTGTTGGACAGATTGTTGAAAAAGGATTGCAGGTTAGATTCAACCGATTTGGAGCATATGTTGAAGACCAAAGGCAAGGCTTTAGAAGGATTGCCAAAGGAGAAAAGAGAGGAAGGATCTTCACTTTTGAAGTGGAAGATACAAAGAACATAATTTTGTTTAGCTATGGATCTCAAACTCTAACAGAGTTGGAGATGTGGCACAAAAGGCTTGCTCACATTGGTGAGAGGACACTCAAACAAATTTGCAGGGACCAAAGTGTACTTGGTTTGCCTAATATCACAAGGCAACACATGATTTATAAGTGTGAAGCTTGTCAACTCGGCAAGGCTCATAGACAACCTTTCAATAAGAAAGGATATATGCATCAAAATCCTTTGGATCTAGTGCACACGGATGTGTGGGGTCCAAGTAAGGAGCCATCTATATCAGGCTCAAGATATTATGTGTCTTTCATAGATGATTGTAGCAGGTGGAACATTCTATTTTTCATGAAGCACAAGGATGAAGTGTTTAATTGCTTTAAGAAGTATATTGCTCTTGTTGAAAACCAAACAGGTAGTACTTTGAAACGACTCAGATCAAATGGTGGAGCAGAATACTTCTCTTCTGAATTTGATGCCTTCTTGCATGAAAGAGGCATTAAAAGGGAAGTCACTACAAGGTATACACCCGAACTCAATGGTGTAGCAGAGAGGAGGAACAGAGCTATTGTCGAAGCTGCAAGGTCCATGCTCAACGGAAAGGGATTGCCAAACTACCTATGGGCAGAGGCTGTGTCTACAGCCACATATCTCATAAATAGACTTCCATCTAAGTCACTAGATGGAACCACTCCATATGAAGTTTGGAATGGAGGAAGACCTAGTCTAGAGCATTGTAAAATCTTTGGATGCTTAGCCTATGCTCACATTCCTTCTCAAGTAAGAGGGAAATTGGATCCCAAGGCAGAGAAGTGTGTATTCATTGGTTATGATCAAAACCAAAAAGGATATAGATTGTACAATCCAACCAATAAAGGATTTTCTGTGAGTAGAGATGTAAGTTTTGATGAAAACAAATCATGGTTTGATGATGACAGGAAAGTGAAGCTGCCTTATGACTTGGATGAAGATTTTCCATCACTTCAACCAAAAGAGCCAAAGCAGATTGAAGCAAGTGATTCGGAGATTGACCTAGAAGACTTGGAAAGACTAAAGCTATGGAAGAACAAAGGTAAAGCAAAGATGCAGGATGCTACATATAGACCTGAGAGCTCACATCAACCACTTAGAAGGTCTTCAAGGGAGAAGAAGAAACCAGAGAGGTTTGGTTATGATACTTCTTTGATCACCAAGCACTCAATCTACATTGCAAAAGATTCAACCAATGAAGAGCCTACAACATTTGAAGAAACAAAAAGCAAGAAATCTTGGAGAGATGCAATCGATGAAGAAATGGACACCTTGAAGGACAATGACACTTGGGAGCTTGTACCTAACAAGCCATCTATGAAGGTAATTGGATCTCGATGGATATACAAAATCAAGAGGAATCCAGATGGAAGCATAAATAGACACAAAGCAAGGTTAGTTGCTAAAGGGTTTGCTCAAACCCATGGTATTGATTATGAGGAGACTTTCTCTCCTGTTGCAAAAATGCCTACAATTACGGTTCTCATTAGTCTTGCTGCATCTATAAATTGGAATCTCTATCAACTTGATGTAAAGAATGCTTTCTTGAATGGATGGATTTCTGAGGAAGTGTATATGGCACAACCTCCTGGATATGAGGATGCACATCATCTTAACTATGTATGCAAACTAAAGAAAGCTTTGTATGGATTGAAGCAAGCTCCAAGAGCTTGGAATTTCAGATTGGTGACTTATTTGCAGGACCAAGGATTCAAAGCTAGCAAGGCGGACACCTCTTTGTTCATAAAGAGGAATGGATCTGAAGTGATCTATTTATGTGTGTATGTTGATGACATTATTATCACAGGCAATGATCTTGAAGGAATCAAATAGGTAAAGAGTCAAATGAAGGAGGAGTTCAAAATAAGTGACCTCAGACCACTCACTTATTTTCTTGGATTGGAGTTGATCTACACAGATTCAGGTATATACATCACACAAAGGAAGTATGTGCATGACATGCTCGTCAAGTTCAAGATGGAAAATACAAAGTGTGCAGGTACACCTATGGAGCAAAATCATAAGCTTAGTGCTTATAAGGAGAGCCAATTGAAGACATCACAAGCTATCAAAGCTTGGTTGGAAGTTTGAATTGTGCAACTCTCACAAGGGTGGATATATGCTATAGTGTTAGCATATTGAGCATAAGCCGAGAAGACCACATATGGAAGCGGCCAAGAGAGTCCTCAAGTACCTAAAGGGGACCATGAATGAAGGTTTGTTTTATTCATTTACTTCAGATATTGAGCTAAAGGTCTACTCAGATGCAGATTGGGCCGGATCTAGAGATGATAGAAGAAGCACATCCGGATATATATCATTTGCAGGTTCAAAAATCATTTCTTGGTCATCGAAGAAGCAACCAACCATGGCATTATCTTCTACCAAAGCCGAATATAGAGGTTTGGCTAATGCAACTCAAGACATCATGTGGTTAAAGTCTTTGTACACAGATCTTGGACTTCATTCTTTAACACCTCACATTTTTTGTGACAACACAAGCTCACTACATCTAGCAGGTAATCCGGTATACCATGCTAGAACCAAGCATATTGAAGTCCACTACCATTATGTAAGGGAGAATCTAATGAGCAAGGATATTCAACTATCCTATGTCTCTATAGATATGCAATATGCAGACATGTTGACTAAAGCTCTTGATGGTACAAAGTTAAGTAGATTCAAGTTGAGGGGGAGTTGTTGGTGCATTTTACCCAAGCCTACATGCTTGATATGTTGATATTATCCTCATTTCTAAGTCACATGAGTAGTCATGTGAACACCTCTTGTAAAAGAGTTCTTTTTTATCTCTTGTAATTGAAAAAAGAGAAAGGAAAAGGATGGCTTACCTCATCCATGATGTAAAAGCAATTTCATGGCTCTAACTACCTAAAACCACGAATTTTTGAGCTGAGGGAATATCTCCTAACTTTGGGGATCACTTTTAGGTGGAGCCATTCGAATTCGAATTCAAAACTCCCTCCAAGAATAGCTATAAAAAGAGCAAGAAGGAAGAGGCGATTAGCAAGCCTTGTACGTGACCACTTCATGTCATTTTGTAGAGATTGAAGAGATTACTCCATAGCTCTATCATTCTACTCCCATTGTGCAAAGATTCATTGACAATGTGGTTGTAATCATATGTGAATCTATACATCTATGACCATTTACTTCTCTGTTTTGTTCTCTGTTATACTCACTCAGAGCAGTACCTTCAGAAGATCATATCTCGAGTTATACGCATCTTTTTTCAGTGATTCACAGTGCATTGGATATCTCCTACTGTCTACTTTCTACCTATAAATTTTCATGGTCATTGGATTAATAATTTTGAAGATATCTGCAATTTACTTCTCACTAGTCTATCTCTGGAGAGCCCCGAGAATGGTGGGCATGTTCCAGAAATTGATGAATGTTGTTCTCAGTGCTGAGTCCATCATTTGAAGTGTTTTAACTTGGATTGGGAGGCTTGCTAAGTCTATTTACTATGCCCAAAAGGAATTTTTTAAATTCCTACCAGGTTGAGAGCGCTGTTCATTTTTTCTAGCAGATGTATGTCCAGAAATAGCAAGTTTTGGGAGCTAGTCATTTCGCAACTAGTCTGTCTTGACTTAAACTTTTGGGATACATGTTCCAAAGTACTTGGCTGATATTTTGGTGGATTTAGGAAGCTCAAAGGGTCTACTAATCAAATCTGAAGTCTCAGTTGGCTGGTGTGAAGCTGTTTGTAGTGGCACCTACTCATCTTTGGATTGCATCCACCATCTCTCTTCACACAACACCCATGTTTCCTTGCTCTAGGTCTCCTAAGTCCGTTTTTGGGATCACATTTCCGAAATCTTCTGTCCAATTTGGGTGGCTGGTGACTACGTATATTGTTTCTTCTTTGTCCAAGTAAGCTCCATTTTTAAACTTGGTCGCTGGATGTTCTAGTCCAATGGATTGGTCAGGGTTTTTAATCTGGACCACAGATCTTCCTAGGCCATCCTCATAGATGCAAGCACCTAATCGGTTGGTCCTAAGGTATTCGAGTTGTGTCTTGTAAGGGCCTTCTACCCTATGTAAATATGGCAATCCTGAACTTCCTGTAGGTCTCTCCATACCTTGAGACATCTCAGACTCGCTAGTTTCAGAGCTAGGGTAGTGCGAATAGTGGCTCAACTGTTGGGCCCAAGACCTAGCAGTATGATTGACACTAGCCTCTGAAGACCTAAGACTCTGTCTATCTCTCCCTAGATGTCGTCCTGATCTAAGGTTCATATGCCTAACTAAACAATCCAAATTTTTACCCCAGGTACAGCCTCGTTGCCGATCAATTTGTATCAGTCACTTGGTTCTTTTTAGTTGATTATCATGTTTATAATCTTGTCTGATATTACATCGTCAGGAATATTTGAATTAAGTTCCGCACTTTAAGTGGATTGTTCCATGTTAGGTTCTTTTCCTTTATACTTATCGGTCACACACAGGTTATCTCTTGACTTGAACTTAATTTCTTAGATAGTCTTTGACTTGCCTTATGCCTATCGTTGCCCTGACTTACTTCTAGCACTACTCGCACTTAGCCTAAGCTAGGAATGGACAGAGGGAGTTGAGAATATTCCAACCTTACTTGCTGATCCCTTTCTCTATGGTGCTCAAGAACCCGGTTCTCAAGCTTGTGAAAAGCCCTTGCTTTGGATTCCCTCCAGTGTTCTCAATGGACCTATAAGAGTCCCCAAAGTTAGCTCAAGACTTAGATTCAAAGGACACAAAAAATTCCCTTTCATTCATGTAATTCAAAGATCAACTGCTCTTTTGGCTTTATGGAAAACAATCCTGAAGACCCCTTAGCTTTTCTTCCCCCTGGGTATAGTTACTTCAAAATAGTATGTCTAATAATCCTGATATTAGTTTTACCATAACCAGTGGAAGTTTTGGTTGTACTCCCCACGAGCTTTCCAACAAAACAAGAATCACAGCAATCGGATTTCTTATGAGGAAGATATGACAATTCAGGGATCTAGGGTTAAAACAGGGTAAAATAGGTCATCAGGAAAACAAGATTTTCTCTCAAGTTACAAGTGTCGGAACCTCACAAATCACTATTTGCTTGATAAGTATGCCTAGAATTTTCCCCAAAATCAAGTAATATAAACCCTAGAAAATTGGCCAAAAAAGCCTGTCAATCGCGATCGACAGGTCTGTCAATCGCGATTGACAGAGGTGTCCATTGGGGCCTGTCGGTCGCGATGGTGTCAATCACGGTCGACACTTTTTTTGAGATTTTTGCCGTGATTTCAGTCGATCGAGGTTCTCTCCATCGCGATGGACACGTGGCAACACGAATTTTTGTGTCAATCGTCAACTTTCAGTCGATCGCGATTGACAGCGTCAATCGCGATTGACTGAATCCTACGGGGTAGTCGGTCGATCGTGGGGTCTATCGATCGCGATCGACACACCTGTCGGTCGCGATTGATAGGTCTGTCGGTCGCGATTGACAGGTCTGTCGGTCTCAATTGACAGGTCTGTCAGTCGTGACTGACAGAGAAACTCGGAATTTTTTTATTGTGTTTAGTGATTTAGGATGTGCTCATCATGTGCATCATTATGGTGTACTTTGTTTTACCAAATAGGCGATTTTTCTGTCGATTGCGATCAACAGAGGTCGACGAAACAAAGACAGTTTCGAGCTTGTCCGTACCTGCACAGCCTACTGGAGATGGTGGGATAGCCAGATCCTGCATAAAAACTCAAGAAACACGCAAAAAGAGTGCACACAAATCGCTCTCTCGCTCTCTCTCACAAGTGGAATGAGGGAAATGGAGGGGAGAAGGTGATATGATCAAAAATTGAAATTTTCACGATGATGGAGATGGAGGTGGGAGATGGTGAGGATGGTGATGGTGATGATGATGATGAAGTAAAAAAGAGAAAGTAAGAAAATGTAAAGAAATTACCTACAATGCCAATGTCACAACTCTACGTCTTACCATCACACGCTCGTCCTCAAAGCTCGATCCCCGGCAACGGCGCCAAAATTTGGTGTAGCTCAGTGATGAGTAGCACCTCCTTTAATGTCGATCCGGGAAGACGTGAGGATGGTATGATGACCTTGAGCAAATGAAGTCACAATTGCGTGAGTGAGAAGCACACAAACATGCACACACATACACACACACGCGCACACACAACAAGAACAAAGAGGACAATGGAGTTCTTTTAGATTACTTTCAAAATGCTCATACAAGTTCAACTTTATTACAAGCTAACCTCAAAAATGAGCTCTCTAGCTCTATTTATAGTTTTTGACTAGTTTTTGGCCCTGTCCAGACCTAATGTCCGGCCTAGTTAAAAATTAGGTTCTCTGGCCTATTTGGAGGTTCAAACGGAGTCTAAAAAATGTGAAAACTGATAGGTAGGTACTTCCAAAGCTCCTCAAGCTCAAGGACTCCTTGGCTTGCAAAAAATGGAGCTACAAAAATATGAAATGATATTTAGAATGGTTTTTAGTGATGAAAATCACTATTTTTGTAGGGATTTCTTCTAACAGTTTGACTTAAAACCGATCAACAAGCTATTAAGCATTTATTACATCAACCATTGATTTCTGATAGACATATTAAATGGGCTTCATTTCTACAAAACTTTCAACCTTTTATTCAATATCAACCAGGAAAAGCTAATGTTGTATCTGATGCATTCAGTCGTCTTCCATCCCCACAAATAAATATTGTTTCAATAAATAATATTTCTGCTATTCAGATTCATTCATTTAATGATATGATTCCCACTTATGCATCGGACCTGTATTTTTCACAAGCATGGATTGCTTTCAATAATTCCACATCACATCATGAGGATCATTACACCTTTCATAATGGATTTTTGTATTTTCAACACAAGTTATGCATTACACAAACATTCAAAGAGTTTGTTATGAAAGAGATGCATGAACCACCATATATGGTTCATAGGGGCATACAAAGTACTATTTCTGCATGTAAAGATTTCTTCTTTTGGCCTAACATGGAAAAAGATGTTGCACAATATGTTTCTCACTGCATTATTTGTCAGCGTGTACAACGACATCATGGTAAACCATTCGGATTATTAATGCCACTTTCTATACTTGATGGACCATGGGAACAGATTTCTATGGATTTCATTACTGGTCTTCCGACAACTGCATCTCACAATGATATGATTTGGACAATTGTTGATAGATTTAGTAAACATGCATATTTTATTCCTTCTAAAAAGACTTTAACTGCACCTCAAGCTGCTAAGGTATTTATTAAATGTATTTTTCCACATCATGGTTTTCCTAAAGTTATTCTCTCAGATCGAGATGTTTGTTTTTGTAACCATTTTTGGGTAGCATTATTTCAACATCTAAGATCCAAAATAGATTTTAGTTTTGCATTTCATCCTGAAAGTAATGGTCAGAGTGAAGCTAAAAATAGTACTATATTAGATTTATTGCGTTGTTACTCTTTAGACAATCCAAGTAATTGGGATGATAAAATTCCTTTACTTCAGTTTGCATATAATAACACCCCACATACTACTACAGGTCGTGCACCATATGAAATTGTTTATGGAAGAAAGCTTCCCACTCCTATGAGTCTCACTCAAACTGACATTCCTATGGCTGATTCTTTTGCACAAGATCATATTTCTACACTTGCTGAAGTGCATGAGCATATTAGGAAGAGTCAAGAACGTTACATGCGTAGTATTAATAAGAAACGCATAGCCAAGCAATTTAATGAAAATGATTTAGTTTGGTTATGAATCATTAAAAGGCGTTTAAAAAATATCTCTCAACATCCTAAGGTAAAACTTGCCCCATGATATTATGGACCTTTTCGCATTATTGAGAAAATAAATGAAAATTCTTTTTGTTTAGATATACCTTCTCATTGGGGTATACATAATTCTTTCCATATAAGTTTTTTGAAATCTTTTCGAGGTACTTTACCACTCATGCCTCTTTTAGATGATCCTCCTTTACTTGACAAGGATGCGGAAATATTGATTCCCGAGAAAATCGTAGATTATGATGTTACCACTACACGAACTGGTAAGCAATATCATAGATATTTAGTCAAATATAAGAATCACTCACTTGAAGAATCACAATGGATACATAAGACTTCTTTATCACCTCATTATGACCATTTAATTTTTGTGTATCATTCCCAATTACATTAGACTTTCAGGTTTCCGATTCCATGCATGTGTTTTACATGGTTCATGCTTACTATTGTTTAGTGATGGGGCATGCCACTGATCATCCATGTCTGTTTTTTCTTCTATTTATCAACTGAGGTCAGTTGCTTGTCAACTGGGAGGCATGTTGTATATTATGGAATCATGGAAGGTTAAATGGATTTTTTATGTTTAAATTGTCTAGAAGGTTTTAATGTGGTTGTGTTTGATATAGTAGGTGAAGAAGCATGAGAGCGTGGATACAAGTGGATGCGTATAAATAAATGAATTGGGAGATTAAATCGAAGAATTCTAGAATAAGTTATATTTAGGCTGTAAAAATAGTGGTTCGCTTAGAAAGCGACACCTTTTGTAAATAAAGTAGTTTTTCTAAAAAGTCGCTTTTAAAAGTGACGGCTCTCATGTAACTTCTATTTTCAAGACATAATAGAAATAAACCTATAAATACGGGTACTCTGATAGACTTGTCCATCAGAGTACACGGGGGGAGATTGCACCCAATATTGCATTGAGTGTCTCTTGTGTTTATGATTCTTGTTCCATCTTCTCTCTACCTCTGTGTGTGCATGCACTGAAGATCCTGATAACACGTAGACTTCAAGGTGGTTCCAACAATCTATAGATAATGCACAATGGTTGAGAATGCACTAAGATATGATCAACCAAAGTTCATTGTTCTGAGTAGTCATAGCAAAGAAGTAGACAGAGATGATCAATGAAGTATATGTATTATAGCACATGATTGTTGGTGCAATTCACAAGCCTACACATTTGGCTTGAAGGATACCTTGAAGACCATACAAATATGGAGAAACATAGGAACATATGCTAGTGGTTAATTACCACTTTACTCTTTTGTAAAAGTCATTTTTTGACTTTGGAATCTTTGTAAACACCTGCCAAAAGAAATTCATGGAAAAAGGTAGCTTTGATTGATGGAATATATCCTAGGATATAGGAGCTTGATTATAGAGAGCCAAAAGTTTGAATTTGAATTCAAATGTTTACTCAATCACTATAAAAGTGATCATCAAAAAGTCGCGGGTAAGACTCATCATTCCCAAGCTCATCTTTGTCAATTCTGAGTGTGTGTGAGGCCTACACTCTAGCCCACACTTATCTACATCATTAGGAAATGGTCTTCATGCCAATGGTATTGTATACAAGTGTTCATTAATACATATATCTACATTGTTCATTTCTGAGTTCTCTGTCATAGTACTTGAAAGTCTGTCACCTTGTGGAGAGCATATCTCAGTCATTTCTTGACCAAATTCAAAGATCTTTAGCTTATTGGAACCCGCTCAAAGTTATCTACATGCTATCAAAATTTGAAGAGATTATATTCAGCCATTTCAGAGAAAAGCTTGACGCGGTGATCACTGGTCAAAGTCTACAATAGTCCTAAAAAATCGGGGGTAAAGGTTTACTTGCTAAATTGATTTCTCTAAGCATAGTTAATCTTTTTATATCATTCTACTTGGAATATTTAGCTTGCTAAGCTAATTAGATACCCCTAAAAGAAGATTTTCCAATTCCTACTGTGCTGGTCATACTGAGCAAAAGATCCAGCAGGTGTCAAGTCAAAAATAGAAGGTTTTCTTTGAAACTTGAGGTATCTGTTTTGATTCAATCTTTACACACATCATTTCTAAAGTACATAGGTCATTTTTATGGTGTCATTGGAAAGCTAAGGAGGTCCACTTATCAACTCTAAAGCATCAAAGGGCTGGTACAAAGCAGGATTTGGCAGTACCTACTCATTCTCTTGGACTGTCCATCATTCCCAACAGTTGTATCAGAGTAAGTTAAGGTAAAATGGGAGATGGTTTTCCTTCATTTATTGATAAATTGGACAGGAACAACTATCAGGCATGGTCTCTAAGGATGAAGACATATCTACAAGGAAGGAGTCTCTATGGATACATCTCAAGAGATGAGGAATCGCCCTCATTCAAAACAAGAGGATTACTAGGTATGATAAGTATGATGCATGTATGCATGTGAAGTATGATGCATGTATGCATGTGAAGTATGATGCATGTATGCATGTAAATTATGATGCATGTAGGTATGTGAAGTATGATGCATGTATGCATGTGAATTGTGATGCATTTATGCATGTGTAGGTATGATAAGTATGATGAATGTATGCATGAGAAGTATGATGCATGTATGCATGTGGATTGTGATGCATTTATGCATGTGTAGGTATGATAAGTATGATGCATGTATGCATGTGAAGTATGATGCATGTATGCATGTGTAGGTATGATACGTATGATGAATGTATGCATGTGAAGTATGATGCATGTATGCATGCGAATTGTGATGTGTGCATGTGTGCATGTGTGCATGTGTGCATGGGAGGTGTGTGTATGTGCATGTGTGTGAGAGATGTGTGCATGTGTGCATGAGTGATGTGTGCATGTGTGCATGAGAGGTGTGTGCATGTGCATGTATGTGAGTGATGTGTGCAAGTGTGCATGAGAGATGTGTGCATGTGTGCATGAGTGATGTGTGCATGTGTGCATGAGAGGTGTGTGCATGTGCATGTATGTGAGAGATGTGTGCATGTGTGCATGAGTGATGTGTGCATGTGTGCATGAGAGGTGTGTGCATGTGCATGTATGTGAGTGATGTGTGCATGAGAGATGTGTGCATGTGTGCATCAGTGATGTGTGCATGTGTGCATGAGAGGTGTGCACTTACTGACATGCCCTTTTTCTCCCATGTATGTAGCTCGTTCTTGAGTTGCAATTCAATGTGACCAAACTATTCCAAGCCTCTTTCGGAGTCTTTCCATCTTGTATGTGCACAATCATGCTATCCTATATGCTAAAAGATAGCCAATACATTACCTTTCATGCTCCTTGATTCCATTCTTCATGTTCT
The DNA here is from genome assembly GCA_020310875.1 of Ceratopteris richardii. Classification (NCBI taxonomy): domain Eukaryota; kingdom Viridiplantae; phylum Streptophyta; class Polypodiopsida; order Polypodiales; family Pteridaceae; genus Ceratopteris; species Ceratopteris richardii. The sequence continues at coordinate 19,746,079 of CM035443.1, read as the reverse complement.
CTTAACTAGTCCGTAGTCTGATTCCTCTCTGGTAACTACGGAGCATTTTCGTTCTCTCCTTCGATGTACTTCGAGTAGCCTTTTCCCATCAGGAAATTTATCATCTTGAATCTCCAAGCATGGAAGTTGTTCTTGTCTATCTTATCGCTCGTAAGCTCTCATTCCATCTATGTTTGCCATTTCTACAGAAATTCATAATACTACAAAAACACTACAAGCAGTACTTCTCCTTGAACACTGTCACACTTTGAGTGACAGTTCGATCTCAGAAAACATAGTTTTTGTGTATCAAGAGTACACTCAATCGCTTGAAATTTTGGATCTGGAATATATGAGCATTTTTGAATAGGATGCAAGTTATAATTTTGTGAATTGACCTGATTTTTCTATGGGCCCCACCCTTACAAGCTCGAAACTATTGATATATTTAGGTAGTGATGTGTGTGAACACACTAGGACTGTCGCGGCACATTTTTTCCCCCTTCAAGAGGTTTTTTTCCCCCTGTGTGTATAGATACCTATGGCCCTAATGGGCTACTTATCTTTGTACATTCTCTAGTAATACATTCAGTATTGTGTGTTGTGCTCAAAGCTTCTTCTTCTTCCTTTTGTTGTTTGCATGCTTCCACAGACGTCTAACTCCAACAATTGGTATCAGAGAAGGTTACCACTTCATCTAGGGCATCGTTGACACTCCTTGGGTTGCAATCTCAAAATCGCACAAATTTTGGTGAGCATACTCAAGGTGTTTCAAAGATCAAAACTGCTTCGATTTGTGGTGTCAAAATCCCGATCTGAGCTTGTTTCAGCCTCCGAATGCACTATTGCAGTGCTTATGCAAGCTATTTCATCTTTTTGTGCCAAAGCTATATACCGATTTCGATTTGCCAGTATGAGAATTTCAAAGTCTGCTATAGGTTTAGTAGAATTTGTCTGAGCAGTTCTGTTCAACTTTTTGAGATACAGTCAGTTTTTTGCATCAAGGTATTTTAGTCACCGACCATGGCTGAAAGCAGTGATGTATTCCATATGTGTGTTGTTGAGGATAAGTTGGATGGTACCAACTACCCATTATGGGCTTATATGATGCGACATGTATTGGTTGCAAAAGGACCATGGAATACTGTGCACGGTGTTGAAAGACGTCCTGTTACACTTGTGAATATAGGTACTACAAATACAGGTGTTGGAGTTGATGGAGATGATGTCAAGGATGATGATATTCTATAGATTCATGTTCATGTTGTGGTTTCTGCTACACCTACTATAAAGCAAATTCATTGGGATGGCAGAGATGCTCAGGCACATGCATTGATAGCTTTGTTTGTCAAACGTGCCATTATTCCTCACATTCACTCTTGCAGAATAGCAAAGGATGCTTGGGATACACTTACCACATTGTACCAAGCTAGGAATGAGGCTCGTGTTTCTTACCTCCAAAAACAATTGGAGAGTGAGCATATGAATGAAGGTGATTCTATGGACAATTTTCTAACAAAAATCCAAGACTTGAAGGAATAGTTGATTTCTGTTGATGAAGTTATACCAGATAGCTCACTTGTGTAGACTGTTCTGAATGGTCTTCCTGATTCATATTAGAGTTTTGCTTATACTCTTCGGTTGATGATGAAAGGCAATCCAAATGCCTTGTCATTTGAGGAGTTAGTCTCTATTTTGTTGCAAGGAGATCAGTCGAGGCAGAACAGATCCATTATGCATGTTGCAAATCAATCTTTCTTGGCTAGTCAGAAGGGCAAAGGAAAATGGAGCTCTTCAACTAATAAGTAGAAATCTACTAATTCTGCACATTCGAAGAAGGAAGACAAAGATGAGAAGAAATCAGAAAAGAAAAAATTATTTTGCATGTATTGTAAAGGAAAAGATCATATCATAAAGAACTTTCCTAAACTGGCTACAAAAGAGGCAAAGAAAAAAGAGGCCGGAATGGTTATTGTAGAGGCCTCTACTCCAAAAACAGAGTCTGTTAGCCTTGTGCAGGATGAAGAATGAGCATTTACTACTGTTTGCAGTTTTGACCCATCTTCTCACGAGCAGTGCATGTCTGCAAAAGACTCAGATGTTTGGTACTTTGATAGTGGGGTGACAAACATATAACCTCGCAGCGTAGTTTCTTCTCTTCACTCGAGTCTGCCCCTATAGGGAATACTATCACATACGCCATCAACTCCTCTTATCCTACCATGGGAGTTGGTAAGATCATTTTGACTATTGTTGATGGTAGTTCTTTCATTTTGTCACATGCTTTATTTGTGTCAGGGATCAAGAAGAATCTATTATCAGTTTCTGCATTAGCCAAGATTGGCTTGGTTGTGAAATTTGTTGATGACAGATGCACAGTTCATGATCTGTCAAATGGCAATGTTATTATTGCTTCTGGCATTTTATGTCATGGGTTGTATAAGCTCATAGACTATGAAAAATAGTGAATGATTTGGCATGTGCAGTACATGATTCTCAGGCTATGTCAGATGCAAAGCTTTGGCATGCACGCTTTGGTCATCTGAACTTTGCTAGTTTTCTACGCCTGCAAAATTCTGAAATGATGTCCTCTTTGCCCAAAATTGAGGAAGCACTATAGTCTATCACGCCATATGAGGCTTCGCATGATCGCAGGCCAACTATTGCTCATCTACGTGTTTTTGATTGTCTGGAATATCCATTAGTGCCTTAACAACATCACAGAAAATTGGATGATAAAGCAGTAAAATGTATTTTTATTGGGTATAGTTCTGAAAGTAAAGGTTATCGTCTGTATCATCCATAGACTAATCACGTTCTGGTCAGTCATGATGTTGTTTTTGTGGAAGATGCTATTCATCCATTGCTTTCATGTACTAAGGGAGAAATATGTTAGCTCCAAAGACATGTATGATACTTTGCTGCCTCTTTTTACAAGTGAACAGTCTAGCGCTGGTCCTAATGAGGCAACTTCTCAACCTTTGAAGGTTTCATGTGATGATGCAGATCATTCCATTTTTTATGCAGTTTTATATGATGCACTTGTTGATGAGAGAGCTGATATTGAGCAGGCAAAAACTATGCCAAAATGGTTGGTGCAGACTTTGCATGACAACAAATTAGATGCACTTCCATCATATTATACTCGATCAATCTCTCATAGTGCCTCTTTTGCATTAGATTGCTATGCTATGGCTGCCTCTAGTCTCTATGATGAGACTGAACCTATTTTGTTTGATGAAGTACAAAATTCTAAAGATTGGATGGTTGCAATGCAATCTGAATATGATGCTATAATGAAGAATGGTACTTGGTCTTTATGTGACTTGCCTCCTGGCAAGAAGGCCATTGGCACAAAGTGGGTTCAAGCTGAAGCATAAACCTGATGGAACAGTTGATAGGTATAAGGCTAGGCTTGTTGCAAAGGGTTATGCGCAAGAAAGAGGCATTGATTTTGATGAGGCCTTTGCACCTACTTGTCGAATGACTACTGTTCCTAGCATCTGTGCACTTGTAGCTCATCATGGTTGGAATGTACATCAATTGGATATCAAAACAGCATTTTTGAATGGTGACTTGCATGAAAAAGTGTATGTCATCCCCGTGGCTTTGTGCAGAAAGGGCATGAGAACAAGGTGTGCAAGTTAAAGAAGGCATTATATGGTTTAAAGCAAGCACCACGTGCTTGGTATGAAAAGATACATGCCTACCTGATTGCACATGGTTTTGAGAATAGTCCAACTCAAAGCATGAGAGGCATATTGCTGATTTTAAGGTTGATTTACATGCCTCATTTGAGATGTCTGATTTGGGGCATTTGCATCACTATTTGGGCATTCAGTTTATGCACATTGATGGTGGAATGGCTTTGTGTCAAACGAAATATATTGACACATTATTGCAGCGTTTTGGCCTTGAAGACAGTAAATCTATTGCCACTCCTATGGAAACAGGTTTACGACTAAGTCGTCATGATGTTGAAGATGCATTTGATGTTGTTCTCTATCAGCAGGTTGTTGGATGCTTGATTTATTTATGCATTACTTGGCTAAATATTTAGTTTGCTGTCTCAGAGATGAGCATGTTTATGCATTGTCAAGGAGTCAAGCATTGGCAGGAGGTTAAGCACATCTTTCGCTAGTTGAGTGGTACCTGGCTACTTGGTTTGTTTTGTCCCAAGGGGGATCACTACCGCTAGGTGCATGCTTTTTCTTACTCTGATTGGGCTGGTTGCTATGACACTCGTGTGTCCACTAGTGGTTTTTGCTTCATGCTTGGTAGCTCATGCATATCTTGGCTAAGCAAGAAGCATCCTACTATGGCCACTTCCAATTCTAAGGCTGAGTATAGGGCACCTTTCACAGCGATTGTTGAGTGTGTGTGGCTCAAATGCCTTATGGCTGATTTGGGTGTTGGTCAATCTTCTACCACCACCATCTTCACTGACAGTCAGAGCGAATTGGTAGTTGCGACGAACCCTGTGTTCCATGGTCGCACTAAGCACATTGAGGTGCATTATCATTATGTTAGGGAGAGGTTCTCTGCTGGGGAGATCAGCTTGGCATATGTTCCCACGCAGGAAAACATTACAGATCTTTTCACAAAGGCTCTGCCTAGGGAGAATTTTGAAGCTTTCCACAAAGCTTTGGGCTTACTTCCTTTTGTGGATTGATTCCACATAGATTGGCACTTCCTTATACATGAGTGCCAGCTCCTTGTTCACCGCATCACTCCTAGGGGGGATTTGTTGATATATTTAGGTAGTGATGTGTGTGAACACACTAGGACTACAAGGCACTTTTTTCCCTCTTTAGGAGGTTTTTTTTCCCTGGCTTGTATATAGGCCTATTGCCCTAATGGGCTACTTATCTTTGTACATTCTCTAGTAATACATTCAGTATTATGTCTTGTGCTCCAAGCTTCTTCTTCTTCCTTGTACTGTTCACGCGCTTTTGCAGACATCTATCTCCAACAAAAACAGAGGTCGAGATGGCTTCAAAACAGAAATTTGACAAAAATGAGTGATCCTAAAGGGATAACTCATGAAGTATTTTGAGGCCTTTTACCTTCATGCCAATTTTTGTAGCAGTTTGAGGTCGTTTGTGAATCGCTCTTTCTCCACACCTTCTCATGTACTCTTCAATGTCGCCTTCTCCATGAGCTCTCTACAGCCACACTGGCATTGATACCATGTCACGAGGAAGGAGATAAGGAAGAGATCCTACACATACACACTCACAATCGAAGAGGAGCACACACAGATTGAGACAAGGAAGAATGATCTTCTTCTTCTTCTTCCTCTTCTTCTATTACATAAAAGGAATGTATAAGAATGACCTAAAACAACAATACAACAACTGCAATATATAAAATATAGTACATAAGGGAAAAACTAATGTCCACGAATGAGTGAGCTGGCAAGAAACAAATGTGCCACAACTCTCGATAGATAAATCTAGTAAAGTTCAATGTAGTATCCCTAACATATGCTGATGTGACCACTATTCCTTGATGCCCTTTGAGAATTGCATCAACCATGCCCTGCTTGAAGACGATAATGATATGCCTTGAACATCATGTCCAAGTCTTCAAGGATAGGATACGCAAATATTGATCCTACCCTTGGGGTGGAAGAAAATAATGCTACAAATTGGGACAATGGGGCCGGTGGAGGGTTTGATGTTGGTACATATGGCAAACCTAAGTGCTTGACCATATTTTTCATATTACATTTGACTATGAGAAACAATGTGTGTATACACATATACTTAGGTCATTCCTAAGGATAAGTCTCACTATGTTTTTACTTATTGTAAAAGTCCCTTATGAGGGAAACTAAAGAAGCAAACAGGACTAAAGAGAGACAAAAACCACGAACCACATTTGAATCTAAAATTCAAATGATTAGTTAAATAGCGATTGGCATCTTTTTGGTAGAATCAATCAACAGCTATCTACTAAAATCAAGGAGAAAAGCTTATATATACACCTGAGAAGAATTCATGAGATAATGGCAAAGCTTTTACTCACATTTCGAGAGACCATTGTAATTATCTCTTAGCCATTGGATTTCTCCAACACCTCCAAGAATTTTTATTTACATTTCTATACATATACTTGAAGATTCATCATCATCTTGAGCTAGTGTCCATTATTTTCTATGTAATATTCAAGTCTTCCAACTTCACAAAGTTATTGAAATGAACCTATGGTCTCATTTTCTAATCCAATGCTTATATTGTTGGTGTATAAACACCACAAGAACTAAACTAATGTGGTATTAGAATACCTCCATAACCATCATTAGCTTAGCAATACTCACAATGTTAACCTTTATCTCTGAATTTAGTGAAAATCAAAATTTCACTTCACAGAAATCTGTGCCTTTTCTTCACGCCTTCAATCTGACCTGTATTAGCTTGATCTTTGCAAAATCTTTTGATCTTTTGCTAAGAGAAGTTCTTGCTAATATTAAGCAACACATAACAAGCAACACCTTCAAGTAATAACTTCAAAATCTTCTGATTTTGCTCCAAACTTTTCACTATGTCTGAAAACTGGAAATTGACTTCATCGATTTGACATACCTTCACTGTTAAGCTGATTTCTCTGAGTATGCGTCCCGTTTCTTAAAGATCTTTTGACCAAATGTAGTTGAGGAGAGTAGCTTTAAAATGAGCTATCACTTACTAAAAACTTTATAGTATACTTCGAGATCTGACCTCAAGAAGTTCAGACAAATGTGCGCCAGAAAAGTCGTAACTGTCAACTACCTTACACAGTCATATGAAATGACTTAGACCTCAATGTACAAGAGGAATTAGACTTAATCCTTCTACACAAACACATGTTGTTTATCAGAGAAGATGTGTACAAAATGGCTTGGCCTAATTTTGCTCATAGCCATGGAAAACTCTCTCAGACTCAGAAGTTTTTCCTCAACATCTCTCTCAGAAAAGACACGACTTTTCTCTACTCACTCAGATTACAAAATTGAGTTCTCTCTCTATGTCTTTACATCAAATTAACTTATATACCTATGGTTTACATTCTCCTAGACTTGAACTCGTAAGTTCTGAAGATCAAATGAACAATTAGACTCTAATTTTGCACTAATTTACAATAGTGAAATTGTCCCTTCACTTAGGCTTAATTTTCTGTATGCTTTCTCTTCACTTCTTCTTCCCTTCTTCATATGTCTTCATATGTCCATGTCTAATTAGTGAGTGAAGCCCCAACAGCTCCCCCTCAATCACTAATTAGCATACTTCAACTTCTTCATGTAGTCTTTTTCTCTTTTATTCCTGCCATCTCCTTGAACCTATTTGTCTTCACTCCATCCAAGCTTTTTGTCATAATATCTGCAATCTGATCTTTTGTAGAAGTGTACACCACTTCAATCTCTTTCTCCATTACCTTTTCTCTGAGAAAATGATACTGTATTTCTATGTGCTTTGTCCTTGCATGAAATACAGGATTTGCTGCAAGATATAATGAGCTCATATTATCTCCATGAATAATAGGTATACCTTGATCAATTCCCAAGCTTTTGAATAATGTCTGCATCCATATGACTTCCTTTGCTGCTTCCACAAGTCCTTTGTATTCAGCTTTTGTTGATGATAAGACCACTATATGTTGTTTCTTTGAACACCAACTCACAAGTTTATCTCCAATATATATCATGTAGCCATGGGTAGATCTTCTATCATCTTGACTTCCTGCCCAATCTAAATCACTATAGGCTCTCAACCTTATATTTGATGTAAAAGGATAATACAATCCTTCTTTCAAAGTCCCTTTGATATATCTAAGGACTCTTTGACCTGCAATCCAGTGTGGATCTTTTGGACAATGCATGAATTGAGAAAGAACACCAACTGCATAACTAAGATGAGGCCTTGTTAGTGTAGCATAAATTAAACTTCCCACTAAAGATTGATACTTCCTCATGTCTTTGAATTCTGCACCATCATATCTACTGAGTTTATGATTGACCTCTAGTGGTGTTGATGCCTCTCTGCAATTCTCCATGTTAAACTTCTTTAGAAGATTCAAGAGATATCTTTCTTGTGATACATATATACCATGTTCTGCATAAGTGATTTCCATTCCAAGAAAATATGACAATTTTCCTAGATCACTTATCTTGAATTCCTTCTCAAGTAGCTTCTTCACCTCCTTGATTCCTTCATTTGAGGTACCTGTGATTATAATATCATCTACATAAATACAAATGTAGATCATACCTTCATCTATTCTTTTGATAAGTAAACTTGCATCTGCCTTTGAACTTTGATATCCAAGATCATTAAGATACTTTACAAGTCTATAATTCCAAGCTCTTGGAGCTTGCTTCAAACCATAAAGTGCTCTTCTCAACCTGCAAACATAATTTGGAAACTTATGATCTGCAAACCCTTGAGGTTGCTCCATGTAAACCTCATCTGATATATATCCATTCAAAAATGCATTCTTAATGTCCAATTGACTCAATGTCCATCCTTTTGATGCTGCAATGGCAATGATTGTCCTTATGGTTGACATCTTTGCTACAGGACTGAATGTCTCATCATAATCTATGCCAAAAGTTTGAGCATAGCCTTTAACCACCAATCTGGCTTTGTATCTGGCTATAGTTCCATCTGCATGCTTCTTGATTTTGTAAACCCATTTATTTCCAATCACTTTCTTACCATTAGGGTTTGGAACAAGTTCCCAAGTTTTGTTTTCTTCAAGTGCATCAAACTCTTCCTTCATTGCTACTTCACATTGTCTCTTACCCTTTGCTTCATCATAGCTTTGAGGTTCTTCATCTTCCTTAACCATGTAAGCATAATTTTTCTGAGTCAAGTAAGAAGTGTCATATGAATACCTTGTAGGTTGCTTCCTCATTCTGGTTGACCTTCTTGGTTCACACTCGTCATGTAAATCTAGATGTACTTCTTCATCAAATATTGGTCCATCTTCATTTCTCCTATATGATCCAACTCTTCATGTGCTTGCTTGCATATGTTCTTCATCTCCATCTATCTGCATATGTGACTTACCTTTTGCACTCCTTCTTACCTCTTCTTCAAATGTTTCAATATCACAATCTTTATCTGCATACCAACTCTTCTGTTCATCAAAGGTTACATCTCTGGAAACAATAAAATGTTTAGTTAAAGGACTCCATAGCCTATAACCCATTTGCTTTTCATCATACCCAATAAACACATATTTTTCTGCCTTTGGTTCAAGCTTATGTCTGAGTTGTGATGGCACATAAGCATACGCAATTGACCCAAACACTTTACAATGATCAAGTGTTGGTTTCTTACCCCACCAAGCTTCATAAGGGGTCATACCATTCAAAGCTCCACATGGTAACCTATTCACAAGATATGTGGCTGTATTTACAGCCTCAGCCCAAAGATAATTAGGGCAATTCTTTTCCTTTAACATTGCTCTTGCAAATTCAACCAATGTTCTATTTCTCCTTTCTGCCACCCCATTATGTTGAGGTGTATACCTACAAGTTATCTCTCTCTTGATACCTGCATTCCAAAGATAGTCATTAAACTCTTGGGAGAAGTATTCTCCCCCTCCATCAGACCTTAACCTCTTGAGTTTTTGACCTGTAACTCTTTCTGCATAAGCATGAAAATGTTTGAAGGCTCCAAATACTTCTGATCTTTCTTTTAAAACATAAAGGGTTATCCACCTTGTAGCATCATCAATAAACAAAACATAATACCTAGATCCATTTATTGAACCTTCTTTTGTTGGTCCCTATACATCTGTATGTATGAGTTCAAGCAAACCATCATGCTTGAAACCTTTCTTCTGAAATGGTAATCTATGAGCTTTTCCCATCTGACAAGCTTCACACTTGTATATCATATGTTGATTCTTCACATTTGGTATCCCCATTACAGATTGGTTCTCCACCATAGTTTTGATTCCTCTTTCATTAAAGTGTCCCAATCTCTTATGCCAAAGATCTAACTCTGTAATTACTTCATCACCATGTGTGATTAGGGCTTGACCAACATTTCCTTGCACTTTGAGAGTAAAAAGTCTACCTTCCTTCTTACCACAAACAATGGGTTTGTATGCATCCTCTGGATCTTTAGCAAATACTCCTTCATTTGTAAATCTGACTTGGAAACCTTTTTCTACTATTTGTCCAACACTAATCAGATTCTTTGGTATTGTTGGAACATACAAAACATTTGTTAATAAATCAGCTCCACTCCTGCACTTCACTTTTCCAATTGAATGCACATTATGTTTTGTATTATCACCTGTTTGTACTGTATGACTTGAATTGCCTTCTTCCAATTCTGACAATAATTCTATATTACCTGACAAATGATTTGAACAACCAGAGTCAATATAAAATACCTTGAGATCCTCCTTCTCTGATGAACTTATTGAATTCATCATCAATGTTGTATGAGTGTCATTCTGTGTATCATTTGCATAATTGTAATATGTGGTGTTGTAAGATTGGTTCTGATTCCAATTTCTTCCACCACCTCTACCAAAACTTCCTCTTGAATTCTGCCTTCCTCTTTGAAATTGATTCTGAAACCTTCCACCTCTTCCTCTGCCATTGTTGTTTTGATTTTGGCTTACTCCTTGTTGATTATGCCAACAATCATATGCTAGATGATTGCTCAATCCACAAATCCAACATGTCTTCTTGTTATTGTTTTGATTACCTCTACCTCTTCCATTTCCTCGACCTTTACCTCTGCCAAAACCTCTTCCTCTTGCATAATTTGCTTGAGTTGTTGACTCTTCTTCATCCTTTGCTTTGCCTTTATCTCCTTTCTTCTTGTTCTTCATGTACATTGCAGAACTTTGTCCTTTGTCTCCATCTGACTTCAAGTCTTGCTCAAATGTGAGCATCAATCCAAGTAATTGATTCAATTCTGGCACAAAATGGTTTAATGAGAGTTCTGTTGAAAGTACAAAAGGCTTCCACCTTTCATCACCTCTTAATCCTGCAAGTAATTGTGCTATTAACCTATGATCTTCAATATCCTCATCAATGGATCCAAGGCTATCTGCCAAGTCCTTCATCTTAGTGACATAATCACTAATGCTCTGATTTTGCTTTTTCTTGAATGTAGTGAACTCTGACCATAAGCTAGCTTTCCTAGCTTTAGTAGTGTTTTGGAAATGATCCTCCAAAGCATTCCAAATATCTTCAGCTGTTTCTAACCCTCTGATATGTGGCAACAAATGATCTGTAATAGTGTTATATATATAAGCTCTTGCACTTGCATCTCTCTTCTGCCATAGCTTCAAAGCTTCTAGCTCTTCCTTTCTTGGATGACTTTCATCTTCAAATTTAGGCTTCTCTTCTTCACCTGTCACATATACCATTAGGTCCTTACTCATAAGTAAGGCTTCCATCCTCATTACCCAAGCAGGATAGTTATCTCTGTCCAATTTGTCAATGGACACATGATCTGCCATACTATCCTTGCTTCTGCTTCAACCTGTAAGTATAAAGTTAAAGAATGATACCTTTTGTAGACCTTTACCCTTGGGAGTAACTTCGAGATAATCTTCTGATGACTTTTGTTTGTTGAACACCTCAGCTTCCTCCTTCTTTGATAAAGAACTCTTCAAATCTTCTTGTATCTGCTCTCCCTTTACTCTCGAGGACCTTATCTGCTCTGATACCACTTGTTGGTGTATAAACACCACAAGAACTAAACTAATGTGGTATTAGAATACCTCCATAACCATCATTAGCTTAGCAATACTCACAATGTTAACCTTTATCTCTGAATTTAGTGAAAATCAAAATTTCACTTCACACAAATCTGCGCCTTTTCTTCACGCCTTCAATCTGACCTGTATTAGCTTGATCTTTGCAAAATCTTTTGATCTTTTGCTAAGAGAAGTTCTTGCTAATGTTAAGCAACACATAACAAGCAACACTTTCAAGTAATAACTTCAAAATCTTCTGATTTTGCTCCAAACTTTTCACTATGTCTGAAAACTGGAAATTGACTTCATCGATTTGACATACCTTCACTGTTAAGCTGATTTCTCTGAGTATGTGTCCCGTTTCTTAAAGATCTTTTGACCAAATGTAGTTGAGGAGAGTAGCTTTAAAATGAGCTATCACTTACTAAAAATTTTACAGTATACTTCGAGATCTGACCTCAAGAAGTTCAGACAAATGTGCGCCAGAAAAGTCGTAACTGTCAACTACCTTACACAGTCATATGAAATGACTTAGACCTCAATGTACAAGAGGAATTAGACTTAATCCTTCTACCAAAACACATGTTGTTTATCAGAGAAGATGTGTACAAAATGGCTTGGCCTAATTTTGCTCATAGCCATGGAAAACTCTCTCAGACTCAGAAGTTTTTCCTCAACATCTCTCTCAGAAAAGACACGACTTTTCTCTACTCACTCAGATTACAAAATTGAGTTATCTCTCTATGTCTTTACATCAAATTAACTTATATACCTATGGTTTACATTCTCCTAGACTTGAACTCGTAAGTTCTGAAGATCAAATGAACAATTAGACTCTAATTTTGCACTAATTTACAATAGTGAAATTCTCCCTTCACTTAGGCTTAATTTTCTGTATGCGTTCTCTTCACTTCTTCTTCCCTTCTTCATATGTCTTCATATGTCCATGTCTAATTAGTGAGTGAAGCCCCAACATATATCATGAGAGTAACACCATTTTGAGTTTTTTTGTGCAATATTTTGATCATTGGATCAAAGTGTACAGAGCTATGAATCAATCTATATGATTGTGCATATGCATGGTCTGCTTCCTAAAAATGTCCAAATCACACCTATGAGTTCTTAAATATGTTGCTCTCTCTCTCTAGTCACTATAAATTTGTGAAGGACCTGCATTAGTTCGCTTACCTTCAAATTTGAAGCTTTGGAAAAGGATTCTCCTGAATTCATAGGAGGTTAGAAGCATGAAACATTTTTTGAGTGCCTTCTTCCATATATAGAAGGTTTTCTTCTCTAGTTCAAACTTTAGAAATAGTTTGAGTTGACTCAAACATTTGAGATCAATGCTCCAAAGCACTATGTTCATATTTAAGTGTCATTTGCAATCTTAGAGAGTCTATTATAGTTTCCAAAAATAAATTAGGCTAGTCTAGAGTAGGATTTTTCAAAGACCCTCTCATCTTCATACTTTGTAATTACCTCATCATATTGGTATCAGAGCATCATCATAGTATATACATTGTGGTTGATGGTTTTCCTTTTTCAATTGATAAATTGGATCAAGGTAACTACTCATCATGGCCTCTAAGGATGGAAGCATATTTGCAAGGAAAAAATTTGTATGGATACATCTATGGAGATGAGTTGATGCTTATGCTAAGGACCAAAGGACAATTAACAGAAGAAGGGAAAGAGAGGTTCAACACATGGTGTGTGAAGGATTCTAAAACATATATATTCTTTATTTCTTGCTTCCACACATCAAGATTTGTATGACTTCACAAGAAACTTGGAATGCTTTTGAAGAATTCTTCTCCTCAAGCATCAAATCCAGGAAGAATATACTATGGATGGAGTTCATATCCCTCAAGAAACAACCCAAGTAAAATTTCACCAACTTTGTCACCAATATAAAAGGCATACCTAATCAATTAGGAAGCATGGGAGATTTTATAGATGAAGATAAAATATTAAAACAAATATTCAATGGAATCAAAGCAGATGATAAGTGGAAAGCATTCACCATTGCCATGGACTTATACATGGAATGCAAGTACCATATTTCAACACACTCATGGGACAACTCTTCACTCTTGAAGCAAAGATTATGAAGAATGGAGATACACAAAACACTCGTATCGTATACATTGATAAAGGAAGAAGTAAAGACATCAAAGGTAAAGGGCAAGTTAGATGAAGAAGCAAGCACCTCCTAAGCTAACTTTGCAAGGAGATGGAGAAGTTCAAGAGGAAGAGGAAGAGGAGGTAGACAAGTGTTGACAATAGCTCAAGACATCAATGCAAATGAAGCATGTGAGGAGCAGAGCAAGGAGATTAGAGGGGGCCCACTCATAAATTTTCTAGTCCTCATTGATTCATAATTACTTAGCTATGATAGAAACATCAATATTGATCTTAATCATTAATCATTGTATCCCAATTTTATCACATAATGCTCCATTTTGTGCAAGCTAGGGATTCCTTGAGTTTGAAGACTTAAGTAGAACACACCTACCAATTTTCAGATTTTTGGATTCTCATTTGACCCCCCGAAAGTTGCATAGGACATGTTGGGGAATTCTTGTATAAAAAGGGATTTAAGTGTTTGTAGGGGAAAAGGGAAAGATAAGAAGAAAGATACACACTGGAAGCCTCTGTTGATTGATTATAAGAAGACAAATACAATGGTGATGCACAATACAATCCAATGTTTCTGTGCAAAATCCCACAGAGTGCACAATCACAAAATACAAAATACCCAAGGGTCTTGTTGTTGCCGGCCTTCTCTGCACCAAACCTCCACCTTCTCCAAGCCTGCACTTGGGCACACCTTGCACCAAGCTTCCAATAAGGGGGAGGGATGGACACCTTCTATCGGCACGCACACAGCTTCAATGGGACCTTGGGATCTTTGGTTGTAAGCTTAGCACTTCTCTGCACACTTCTTAGTCACTCTTCATGCACACCTTGCAATTCACTTCTCTGCGTCGCACGCTATGGGTCTCTTGCCCTTCTCTCTCTTGCCTAGCTTAGACTATGCCCACCTTGCTTAGTCCTCCAAGAATAGTCCTTGCCTTGATTTTGAGTGTCAATTCACGTACGCTCCTAACTTCTAGAGTATCTTGGGGCTCACTTTGATGTCCCAAGATTGGCTCCAAAGATGGGCAGCCAACGAATCCCTGTTTTGTCTTGTAGAGACTTTAGACCAAAACAAAAATTTTAAATGGAGGGGCATACTTTCACTTCTGCGTACGCTCTCGCTTCACATACCTTCACATTTTGCCTTTTAATTCTTTTGTTAACATTTAATTGTGCACTACCTGTGCACCTTGACACCCAAACTTTGAATGCTTTGACTTTGTCCATGCTGACTTTGACCTTGAGCATGTTTACTTTGACCTCTTTGACTTTGACTATGGTTGACTTTGACCAATATGACTTTTTTGGGCTCAAGAGTTACCCACCACCTAATGGGCTCTCCGTCCCGGAGAGCTATAGCCAAAACTCTGAGCAGAGATGACACCATGATTCCTGTGTTGCAAAATCTTCAAAAGGACATCGGAGCAGCTACCAAGTCCACCAGGAGCAGTAGAGACAAACACCAGAGAAGAACCAAAAGTAGAGAGGTTGCATAGAAAAGCAAAGGATGAGGGTAGGCCGAAAGGGGAAGGGACGGTGGGGGGTGGGTGGGGAGGGGAGGTGGGGGGTGGGTGGGGAGGGGCAGTGGGGGGTGGATGGAGAGGGGCGGTGGGTGGGGGTGGGTGGGGGGAATGGTGGGGGGTGGGTGAGGGGACCGTGGGGGGTGGGTGGGGGTGGGTGGGGGAACGGTGGGGGAACAATGGGGGAACGATGGGGGAACGGTGGGGGGTGGGTGGAGGGATGGTGGGAGGTAGGGGGTAGTGGGGGGTGGGGGGTGGGTGGGGGAATGGTGGGGGAACGGTGGGGGAACGGTGGGGGAACGGTGGGGGAACGGTGGGAGGTGGGTGGGGTGGGGGGTGGTGGGGGTGGAACGGTGGGGGGTGGGGGAGGCGGTGGGTTGTGGGGGAGGCTGTTGGCAGTCAAGGAACTGAAGGACTCACAAGACAAGGAAGTCAATGAAGGGAGTCGGAGCGAAGAGAAGGTACAAGCAGACAGAGTAGTCAAAGAAGATCGGGCAAGTAGGCCATTATTTTTTCAGGAAGCTAAAGCATATCAAAGAGGTGGACACATAAGGAGAAGGAGCAAGTAGGAAGCTCGAAGATGTGTATGTCAAATCTTTAGAGGAAATCCCTACAAAAATAGTGATTTTCATCACTAAAAGCCATTGTAAATACCATTTCATATTTTTGTAGCTCCATTTTGTGCAAGCCAAGGAGTCCTTGAGCTTGAGGAGCACTAGAAGTAGCTACCTACCAGTTTTCATAATTTTTAGACTCCATTTGAGCCTTCAAATGGGGCCTAGAACCTAATATTTAACTAGGCCGGGCACTAGGTCTGGACACGGCCAAAACCTAGTCAAAAACTATAAATAGAGCTAGAAAGCTCATTTTTGAAGCTAGATTGTAATTGATTTGAACTTGTATGAGCATTTTGAAAGTAATCTAAAGAACTCCATTGCTTCTCTCTCTTTGTCTTACCTTGTGTGCATGTGTGTGTGTATGTGTGTGCATGTTTGTGTGCTTCTCACTCACGCACTTGTGCCTTCACTTGCTCGAGGTCACCATACCACCCTCACGTCTTCCCGGATTGACATTAAAGGAGGTGCTACTCATCACTAAGCTACACCAAATTTTGGGCCGTTGCCGGGGATCGAGCTCTGAGGACGAGCGTGTGATGGTAAGACGTAGATTTGAGACGTTGGCGTTGTAGGTAATTTCTTTACTCTTCTTCATTTTTCTCTTTCTTACTTCATCATCATCATCACCATCATCATCCTCACTGCCTCCCACCTCCATCTTCATCATCGCAAAAAATTTCAGTTTTTTTATCATATCACCTTCTCCCTTTCACTTCCTTCATTCCACTTGTGAGAGAGAGTGAGAGAGCAAATTGTGTGCATTGTTTTTCTGTCTGTTTTGTGAGTGATCTTGCAAGTACAGCTGTATCATCCCCTCTAGCACGCTGCACAGGTACGGACAAGCTCGAAACTGTCTCTGTGTCGCAGACCTCTGTCGATCGCGATCGATAGAAAAATCGCTCATTTGGTAAAACAAAGCACACCACAATGACATGCACAAAGAGCACATTCCAAATCACTAGAAAAAACTAAAAAATTCCGTGTTTTTCTGTCAGTCGCGATTGACACCGTCGATCGCGCCCGACAGCCACGATCGACAGGTTCTATCGATCGCGACCGACAGAGATGACCGATTGACCCTGTCAATCGCGATTGACACCATCGATCGCGATCGACAGCCACGACCGACACCCCTATCAGTCACGATTGACACCGTCGATCGCGACCGACTGAATTTTGATGATTGACTAAATTTCTCGCGTTGCCACATGTCCATCACGACGGATACATCCTCGATCGACTGAAATTACGACGAAAATCCCAGAAAAAGTGTCGATCGCAATTGACAGGACCCACGACCAACTCTGTCGATCGCGATTGACACTGTCAATCGCGACTGACGTGTCGATCGATGATATATGAGTTCAAAGATCCTGATAGCCCAGGCAGAGTGACCTACTTAGATCATGCTTCAGAGAGGATCTTTGTGGTTACAGAAAATGATAGGCATGCTTACACCTGGAAAGGTGAATTTATTTTCCCCCAACCAAGATCGAATGTGTCCTTTGGTCACCCAAGAGCTAGAACATCCCAAGCTCATGGAGCTCAAAGAGATAGACATAGAGATAGACTTGAGGTAAGCTTTGCCAATCTAGTGGGAAGAGAAAGAACGAGAACGGAAACAAATAGAGCGGAACCTGAGGGACTTAGAGCCCCAAGGAACCAAAGGAATGCTGATGATTTCCCTCTACCATGGCCTAGGGAACACACCAGAACATTGAGACCTACACAGCTGGTTAAGTCCATGAAGAACCACTTCGATGGCACAGGAGACCCATATGATCATGTGGCTGAGTTTAGGCAAGTCTTGAGAGCTGAACAAGTTGAGGACCTATTCACGCAATATAATGCCTTTGGTCTAACCCTTAGGAACACAGCCCTTACGTGGTTTCAACCATTGAATGAGAGACAGTTCAGGAGCATAGACCAACTCTTAGAGGCTTTCATCACTAAATTCTCTAAAAGTGGCATAAGGCATAATACTTCCTCATTGATACATAGCTTCAAGCAGACCCCTCAAGAGACCATGAGACTTGCACGAAGAAGATTTAGGCAATATCTTGAGAGATGCCATGTTCCTGAGTTACCAACACCAGCCAAACAAGTGGCTTTATTCTTGGATGGATAGCTAAGTACCAAATTGAGGTCATATGTGTACTTGAAGGACCCTAGGACTATAGAAGAGTGTGTACGCATGTGCATCGACATCGAGGATAACCTAGGGGAAGAGTTAGAGCTCTCCAAAATCTACAAAGATTCAGATAGTGCTTCTAGCCTCTCTTCCACACAATCCACATCTATTGAGGAATTAGTAGAGAAAGTAGCTCAGAAATTAGGTGTCTCTACCAAACAGATCCCAAGATTTGCCCCTGTGAAAAGATGCTA
Source organism: Ceratopteris richardii (assembly GCA_020310875.1). NCBI lineage: Eukaryota > Viridiplantae > Streptophyta > Polypodiopsida > Polypodiales > Pteridaceae > Ceratopteris > Ceratopteris richardii. The sequence continues at coordinate 19,727,727 of CM035443.1, read as the reverse complement.
TACTTGTGGAGGTGACCATATGGCGAATGTATGTCCCATTATGGCTCAACCCCAAGTAAATCCTAGTAGCCAGTACTGCACCATAGAACGAAGATGCACAAAACACACAACACAAGACTGCCCATACAATAAGCAAACGGTTAGACAAACCTACCCTCAGCCCTATCCACAACAAGTAAGGTATCAGAACCAATACCCACCACAACAATATGGCAGACCACAACAACCCTATTAGCAACCCTACCAAAATCAGCAAATACCTCAGCTTGTGTTAGCCCAACAACCCCCAGCTCCAACCAATGTGATCCCAGTAAAATATGCAGCTGTAGAAGAGAACCTGAATAGAGCTATAGTCCCTGTAACACCATTGCTTTTTGAAAGTGACCCGAGTGACCATAGCTTTGATTCGACGCATATTGATAGCCCCCAGGCCTACTACATGCAGTCTCCTGAACATGGTGAGTCCTACTACAGTGAAGAGCCGAGTGAACCTAGTTGGGAGTCAGATTACGCAAACGTTATGTATACAAACCCCAACCCTAGACCTCAACCTAGGCAAGTAAGACCTCCATTTCCTAGAGGACCATGCTACAGATGTCAGTGAGATCACCTCATTCGTGATTTCCCCTTACCTCCACCTACACAACCCCAGTCAGTGACAATTCAAGGCTTTTGCCAAGATTGTGGAAAGGAGCATCTCTTACGAGATTGTCCAAAGAACCCCAATAATATTCCAAAAATTACTCCTATCAATGTCATTGGGTTAGTAGTAGACTCTACAGGAAGTGTGACGTCCACTGCACTAGTACAGGTAGTCACTAGAGCTCAGGCATTGCAGCAAAACCGAGGGGTAGGCCAGGAAAAGAGCTCCGAGGCTAGTGAAACTGAGAGCATAACCAAGAAGAGAACTAGAGCTTGGAGAGATAGTCGAGAAAGGATGAAAAGGCAATGGGCTAAGAAGATGAGTGAACTCGAGGAAAGCCTAAGAGAAACAAAAGCCAGGATAGTTGAACTCACATCTCAAACTCCCTCTCACGCTACCCCACCTCCACCATTCCCATCTCCATCCGACCCACCACCTTCCCACCCGCCTCATGCTACTCCACCACCCCCTAGAGTAGGATCAGTCCTAGCAAATCCCACTCTTGAGGACCTAAATATTGTGAAGAGAGATAGTGGATGCAATCCAAAGATGAGTAGGTGCTGCTACAACCAGCTTCAGACCAGCCAACTGAGACTTCAGCACCAAAATATCAGCCAAGTATTTTGGAACATGTATCCCAAAAGTTTAAGTCAAGATAGACTAGTTGCGAAATGACTAGCTCCCAAAACTTGCTATTTTTGGACATACACCTGCTGGAAAAAATGAACAGTGCTCTCAACCTGGTAGGAATTAGAAAAATTCCTTTTGGGCATAGCAAAAAGACCTAGCAAGCTTTCCAATCCAAGTTAAAACACTTCAAATGATGGACTGAGCACTGAGAACAAGATTTATCAATTTTTGGAACATGCCCACCATTCTCGGGGCTCTGTAGAGATAGACCAGTGAGCAGTAAATTGCAGATATCTTCAAAAGTATTAATCCAATGACCATGAGAATTTATAACATAAAACTATACAGTAAGGGCTATCTAACGCACATTAAATCACTGAAAAACGTTCAGTAGAACTCGAGATATGACCTTCTGAAGTTACTGCTCTGAGTGAGTATAGCAGAGAACAAAACAGAGAAGTAGATGATGATAAATGTATAGATTCACATATGATTACAACCACATTGGCAATAAATCTTTGCACAATGGGAGTAGAATGATAGATCTATGGAGTAAGCTCTTCAATCTCTACAAAGAGACATGAAGTGGTCACGTACAAGGCTTTCTAATCACCTCTTCCTTCTTGCTCTTTTTATAGCTATTCTTGGAGGGAGTTTTGAATTCGAATTCGAATGGCTCCACCTAAAAGTGATCCCCAAAGTTAGGAGATATTCCCTCAGCTCAAAAAGTCATGGGTTTTGGTATTTAGAGCCACGAAATTGCTTTTACATCATGCATGAGGTAAGCCATTTTCTTTTTTCAATTACAAGAGATAAAAATGAACTCTTTTACAAGAGGTGTTCACATGACTACTCATGTGACTTACAAATGAAGATAATATCAAGCATATCAAGCATGTAGGCTTGGGCAAAATGCACCAACAGCTCCCCCTCAAGCCTAACATGCTTGGCCTCCAAATAAGTCTTCAATTGTCCTTGATTTCCTGCAAGCCAATCATCAACTTGAATCTACTTAACTTCGTACCATCAAGAGCTTTCGTCAACATGTCTGCACATTGCATATCTGTAGAGACATAGGATAGTTGAATATCCTTGCTCAATAGCTTCTCCCTTCCGTAATGGTAGTGGACTTCAATATGCTTGGTTCTAGCATGGTATACCAGATTAGCTGCTAGATGTAGTGAGCTTGTGTTGTTACCAAAAATATGAGGAGTTGAAGAATGAAGTCCAAGATCTATGTACAAAGACTTTAACCACATGATTTCTTGAGTTGCATTAGCCAAACCTCTATATTCTGCTTCAGTAGAAGATAATGCCACGGTTGGTTGCTTCTTCGATGACCAAGAAATGATTTTTGAACCTGCAAATGATATATACCCTGATGTGCTTCTTCTATCATCTTTAGATCTGGCCCAATCTGCATCTGAGTAGACCTTTAGCTCAATATATGAAGTATATGAATAGAACAAACCTTCATTCATGGTCCCCTTTAGGTACTTGAGGACTCTCTTGGCCGCTTCCAATATGTGGTCTTCTCGGCTTATGCATAAACTGACTCAATATGCTAACACTATAGCATATATCCACCCTTGTAAGTGTTGCATAGTTCAAACTTCCAACCAAGCTTTGATAGCTTGTGATGTCTTCAATTGGCTCTCCTTCGTAAGCACTAAGCTTATGATTTTGCTCCATAGGTGTACCTGCACACTTGGTATTTTCCATCTTGAACTTGACGAGCATGTCATGGACATACTTCCTTTGTGTGATGTATATACCTGAATCTGTGTAGATCAACTCCAATCCAAGAAAATAAGTGAGTGGTCCGAGGTCACTTATTTTGAACTCCTCCTTCATTTGACTCTTTACCTGTTTGATTCCTTCAAGATCATTGCCTATGATAATAATATCATCAACATACACACATAAATAGATCACTTCAGATCCATTCCTCTTTATGAACAAAGAGGTATCCGCCTTGCTAGCTTTAAATCCTTGGTCCTGCAAATAAGTCACCAATCTGAAATTCCAAGCTCTTGGAGCTTGCTTCAAGATCATTGCCTGTGATGATAATATCATCAACATACACACATAAATAGATCACTTCAGATCCATTCCTCTTTATGAACAAAGAGGTATCCACCTTGCTAGCTTTGAATCCTTGGTCCTGCAAATAAGTCACCAATCTGAAATTCCAAGCTCTTGGAGCTTGCTTCAATCCATACAAATCTTTCTTTAGTTTGCATACATAGTTAGGATGATGTGCATCCTCATATCCAGGAGGTTGTGCCATATACACTTGCTCAGAAATCCATCCATTCAAGAAAGCATTCTTTACATCAAGTTGATAATCCAATTTCTAGATGCAGCAAGACTAATGAGAACCCTAATTGTAGGCATTTTTGCAACAGGAGAGAAAGTCTCCTCATAATCAATACCATGGGTTTGAGCAAACCCTTTAGCAACTAACCTTGCTTTGTGTCTATTTATACTTCCATCTAGATTCCTCTTGATTTTTTATATCCATCGAGATCCGATTATCTTCATAGATGGCTTGTTAGGTACAAGCTCCCAAGTGTCATTCTCCTTCAAGGCTTCCATCTCTTCATCCATTGCATCTCTCCAAGCTTTCTTGCTTTGTGCTTCTGCAAATGCGGTAGGTTCTTCATTGGTTGAATCCTTTGCAATGTAGATAGAGTGCTTGGTGACCAAAGAAGTATCATAACCAAACCTCTCTGGTTTCTTCTTCTCCCTTGAAGACCTTCTAAGTGGTTGATGTGAGCTCTCGGGTCCATATGTAGCATCCTGCATCTTTGCTTTCCTTTGTTCTTCCATAGCTTTAGTCTCTCCAAGTCTTCTAGGTAAATCTCTGAATCACTTTCTTCAATATGCTTTGGCTCCTTTGGTTGAAGTGATGGAAAATCTTCATCCAAGTCATAAGGCAGCTTCAGTTTCCTGTCATCATCAAACCATGATTTGTTTTCATCAAAAATTACATCTCTACTCACATAAAATCCTTTATTGGTTGGATTGTACAATCGATATCCTTTTTGGTTTTGATCATAACCAATGAATACACACTTCTCTGCCTTGGGATCCAATTTCCCTCTTACTTGAGAAGGAATGTGAGCATAGGCTAAGCATCCAAAGATTTTGCAATGCTCTAGACTAGGTCTTCTTCCATTCCACACTTCATATGGAGTGGTTCCATCTAGTGACTTAGATGGAAGTCTATTTATGAGATATGTGGCTGTAGACACAGCCTCTGCCCATAGGTAGTTTGGCAATCCCTTTTCGTTGAGCATGGACCTTGCTGCTTTGACAATAGCTCTGTTCCTCCTCTCTGCTACACCATTGCGTTCGGGTGTATACCTTGTAGTGACTTCCCTTTTAATGCCTCTTTCATGCAAGAAGGCATCAAATCCAGAAGAGAAGTATTCTCCTCCACCATCTGATCTGAGTCGTTTCAAAGTCCTACCTGTTTGGTTTTCAACAAGAGCAATATACTTCTTAAAGCAATTAAACACTTCATCCTTGTGCTTCATGAAAAACAGAATGGTCTGTCCATCGCCGGAAGAGTAAAGGGCTTTCGCGATCAAGCGCCCCCGATTCTGTCCGTCGCGCACTGATGTGTCCGTCGCGCCCGCTGGTCTGACCATCGTCGGGTCCATCGTGGACTTTAGTCAACGACCGTTTGACGGGAGGGCTGCTTCGCGTGAGTGAAGGCGGGTGGGTCCTACTGCGAGAAGTGCGCGCGCTAGAGGGCAGTTGGCGCGAGTTTCCCCATGTCTTTAAGGGTCGAAGGCATTGTTTTTTTTTGGTGGAGAGCAAATAAAAAGTAGTTTCCGTGGAGAGCAAATAAAAAAGAGAGGAGAAGTATTTTAGGAGAGGAAAGTTTGAAAAGTGTCTTCGTGACCGCCGTGGCCGTCTTAGTCCGCCTTTTTTCGCTTTAAGTTCAAAAAAAAAAGAAGAAAAAAAAAGGAAAGAGAAAAAAAAAGAAGAAAGAAAGAAGAAAAAAGAGAGAAAAAAAAAAAAAAAAAAAAGAAGAAAGAGAAAAAAAAAAGAAGGTCGAAAAGGGAAATAGGGCTTCCCTTCTTTGTGGGCTTCTTGGTTTTTGGGATGGTTGGCCTCGATATCTCCCTGGTCTGCGGTCAGTTTCTCCTCCATGTTGGAGGGGCCTGCCTTTGGGTTTGAAGAGTAAAAGTGGTGCGAGTTACTTTTGGCCATGGATGTGGCTTCTTCCTCTCTCGTGAAAAGTAATCGGGCCCCTCCCCCTGGGGAGACCGATTTCCTGGCCGCTCTGCTGGAGGGGGGGTCGTGTGCCGCCCCTGGGGCATCCGAAAGTGCTGAATCCCCCGTCGTGTCCCTCAATAGACCCGCAGTTCTGTCTGCTCAGGAGGAGCTCAAGAAAGTTTGCCTCGTCGGCCAAGTGTTTGGCCCTAGGCCCCCGCTCAAAATCGTGCGACAATGGCTTCGAAAAGAGTGGTTCCCTCGAGGACTAATTGTCAGTAAATGTCAGTTCTTACCAGCAAACCACATGCTGCTAGTCTTTGAAAATGAAGAGATGGCGTTCCAAGCCCTAAGCATTGGCACCTGGCAGCTCGGTCGGACGACCCTGTGCTTATTCAGATGGTCCCCGGACTTTACCCCCGACAAATCGAAATCACTTCGGTACCCTCTTTGGGTTGAGCTCCCTAACCTCCCATACTTCTTGTACAACTTCGTGTGGGACATAGTCTCCCCTATCGGCAAGCCGTTGGCTTCACGAGAAGACATTGGTGGTCTCATCTATGAGGGTGCAAGACACTCGTTCAATGCTAGATGGCACCCACAAATCTGCGTCGAGGCCGACCTCAGTTCGCCGCTTCCATCAACGATCAAAGTGGACATGGGCGAAGGAGATGTTTGGGAGCAGGATATCACCTACAAAAACCTCCCCAACGCGTGCTTTCGTTGTGGCCAGCAAGGTCATAGGATTAAAGACTGCCCTCTCAGGCAAAAAAACAAGCGATTTCAAGAAGCCTCCAAAACTGCTCAAGACAACTCTGACGATTTGACCCACTTGACCAAGGAAGGGGAAGGCAAGGGCCTCCTTAATCCACAAGCTGATGCCGATGGCTTTACTGAAGTTAGAAGAAGAAGGAAAAGAAGTCCGAGGGCCAACGGTGAGAGGAACAACCTGCCAATTACACCACACAGCAATTTGTACTGCAATCTTGGAAAGGAGATCAACGAGCTCGACTACCCAGGTGGGAAGCCACCTGAGGTAGACAACTACGACGAAGCCCTAGAGATCCCTGACAACAAAGAAACTCCCCAGGAGGGCTACACTACAAGCAAAGAAGATGGCTTCACTACTAATAATGAAGACAACATGGATAGTGAAAGTTCCATCATTGGATCGACGATCCCGGAAACGATGCCGAGCACGGGGCCCAATTCTCCCCAGCGGGGGGCATCCCGCAAAGGAAAACAGCCTTTGGAGTTACCCTGGAAAAGCCCCCATAAGAACCGATTTCTAAGTCCGGATCAGATCCCAGCGAAAAAGAAAGATGAAGCCAAGAGAAGAAAGGACAAGGCTCCCTCCCGCAAAGAGGGATCAACACAAAAATGATTGTCATCTCGCTAAATGCTAGGGGGCTAACCGACCCCTCAAGAGCGGCCATCATTGGTCAATGGCTCCGCGACATTAGCTTAAAACCAGACATTATATGCATTCAAGAGATTAAAATTGACGGAGAAGACCTTCTGAAACGGCTTAGACAGGTTTCCTCGGCCCATGTGTGGATCCCAACAAAGCACCAGCGGGGATCCAGTGGAACGGCTATCGGGGTTAAACAACCCTGGCTTGAAAAGCTTGAGAACTCCATTGAAGATGTAAATCACCGCTGGATTGCGGTTTCCTTTGGTGCTCCCCTCTGTGTTACTATGGTTTCTTTGTACGCCCCTAACGGGGATTTGGAGAGGCTGAACACTTGGACTTCTCTTGACTCGCTTCCCCACAACGTGCTTATATGTGGAGACTTCAACATGGTGGAGGACCCTATGGACAGATGGATGGGCAAGGGCAGGGTCATCGACAGTCGGGAGAAAGAAACGTGGGACATGACCAAACTCCACTTGGATCTGGTCGAATTCAAAGACTCGAATGGCTTTTCCTGGTCGAATCTCCAAGCGGGCGAGGATCTGAGGAAAGCTAGACTTGATAGATGCTACATCTCTCAGAGTCTTACTCATCTGTGGGGCCACCCTTCCATCACGCAACGTACTGACCTCACCATCTCCGATCACTACCCGATCGGTATCACCTTTCAACCTTCCAACAGGACCCACAAGGCTCCATGGTTCCATGCCAACGCTTCCACCTTCTCTCTCCCCTCCGTCCATCAAGAGATTGCCGATGTGTGGAAGGTGGCGTTCGCCTCTGGCTTGGCCCCAGCCAAGTGCTGGAGAAGTGCGGTCGACAAGTCTCGCAAGATCATGATCAGAACTAAGAAGATGCTCGAGACAGTGCGGCGGGCTCGTAGGGAAGCGCTTTACCACAGACTCTGGAAACTCGAGGAGGAAGTAAACAAAGGAAAACACCAAGCCCAGAAAGGTCTCCAAAAAATCAGAGCGGCGTTGAGATACGAGGAAGAAATACAAAGGAAAAACTTGCAAATCTTCTTCAAGGAGTGGTGGGCTGGAAAAGCCGACAAACCCACCAAGGAGATGTGCAGTATCCTTAAAAGGAAACACAACAGAGAGACGATTCCCCTACTGCTAGACCCACATGGCAATGTATGCAACTCGGAAGAAGATAATGTTGGCTTCATCGAAGGGCACTTCACGAGACTCCTGGGAACCTCGAACCCCCTCTCCCACCATAGAAGGGACTGCATGGCTGCCATCTCTAGGGTTTCCCCCCGGAGAATACCGCCCAACCTCCACTCCCTGCTTCATGCCCCGATCTCTGAATCAGAAATCATTGAGGTCATTGATGCCCTCCCTCTCGGTAAAAGCCCAGGACCCGACGGACTCACTAACGAGTTTTTTAAATCCTTCAAGCTGGTGGTTGCCACCCCTCTTCGGATGGTTTGGCAAGAAGCGCTAAAATTTGGTGCTCTTCCTTCTTGTATAAATAATGGAATTATCAAGCTGATTCACAAGAAGGGGGAAAAAAACAGAATCGAGAACTGGCGGCCAATTACCATGCTTCAAACAGGATACAAGATCGTCGCCAAAGTCATTGCCAACAGACTTGCGTCCCACCTGAGATCTTGGCTTAGTGAGGACCAAAAAGGTTTCATCAAAGGCAGGTCCATCCTGGAAACCATTATGGATATTTGGGAAGGTATTCAATTTGCAAATGAGTCTAATCAAGATGTGGTCTTCCTCAAGATCGACTTTGACAAAGCCTACGATAGGCTAGAATGGGACTATATTCTGCAGTCGCTCCAGGACCTCGGATGTAGTCAGAAATTCACTAAGATGATCGCGACCCTTCTCGGCAACGCAACGACCCAAATTAACGTTAACGGCAAACTTTCGAAGGCGATCCATCTTAAAAGATCTATTAGACAAGGGTGCCCTCTTGCCCCCCTTCTCTTTGCCATCGCCACTGAGGGGCTGAGCAGACTTGTGGCTCATCATGTGGAGGCTGGCAATATCAAAGGCCTCCAGCTTCCTCACGATCACAGTCAAATCATCATGAGACTTTTTGCCGACGATATGAACGCGTTCGTTCACAATGATAATACCAGCCTGGAGACTTTCTGGAGGTGTCTTGATACCTTTTGTGAGGCCTCTGGATCCAAAATCAACCACAATAAGACCGCCTTTAGGGCCATTGTGGGACATCAACCTGGCCTTCTCATTGATCATGGCTGTCAAATCATTCCGCAGGGCCAAATCTTTCGACTACTTGGAATCCCCTTGGGGTTTGGCGTCTCTATGGAGCAGCGATGGAACTGGGTGCTGGCCAAACTTGAAAACAAGCTCAATTACTGGAGAGGCATGCAAATCAATCTCGCTGGACGGGCGATGGTTATCAACACGTTCCTGCTCTCGTCTACCATCTATTTCCTCTCTTGCTGGAGACCGAATGAGCAAGGCCTGTCCAAACTGAATAGCATCTGCAGAAACTTTCTTTGGACGGGTGATCATAACAGAAGGGGGGTGCCTAAAATCAAATGGGCCATCTGCACCAACCCTAGAGATAGCGGGGGGCTCGGCATCCTAGACATCGGGTGCATGGCTAACAAACTAGCAGCCAAATGGATGATTAAAGCTTGGTGCAATAGGGAGGCCTCGTGGGCCAAGCTGATCTTTAGAAACAAAAATGAGTTGGCCCTCACGGGGTTCCCGAACTGGAAGAACCTTGACATCATGACCCTACTATTCTCCCCGATTCCTGTCTTCCTGAAAGGCTCCACTCTCGTCTGCTCTCTTTGGAAGGGCTGGAATAAAGTCAAAAGCTTCACAAGAATCAGTGAGGACTGGAAGTGGGCGGCCGGAATCAGACAAAACGACTCTATCTGGTTTCCGATACATGGCATCCGGAGTGTGGAGTCGTGGAACATTCAAAATGCCAAGAAGTTATGGAACAAAGGATTCAAAAAATGGAAACACCTCTGGAAACATGACACCAACAGTTGGATCAACTACGAGGATATCGACCCTCGCATAAACATCTCCTACGAAGAATGGAACACCTTGCAAAGCAGATGCCTCGCTTGGGATCGTCACAAAACTCGCCTTCTCATGGGACAAGATGCTCCGAACGCGCGTGGTCTCAAATGGCACAATGGGAATAGCCTACTCAAAATCCCGAACATCAAAGAAACGACTGACCTCCAGATCAGCCTCAACAAGAAGTGGTGCCTGTCCTGGACGCGGCTTCGGTGGGACATGAAATTCATGGGTATCTGGCACCCACTTATAGAGATTAAGAAGTCGGTCCTCTTATGGCAAATTCTTCATCGAGGAATTTGGACTAACCATAAGGCAAGCAAAATTTGTGGGATCCCTCCGTGGTGCAAACGCTGCCACCGTGCAATCGAAGATGTCCCACACATCTTCCTTACTTGCCCCAACTCCTACAGAATCTGGCAGATGGTTGGACTGAAAATCAGAGTTCAGAAATAGCTTAGCTGGAAACAAGTCCTTTTGGGTGAAGCGATTGGATGCTCTGCGGCTCTCTGGAACGCGATCAGAGGGGAAGTCCTGTGGAAAATTTGGCGGGAGCGGTGTGCTCTCAACTTCGGCGACCCCCCCAGGGAGTGGTCGATTGAAAAATCTCTTTTCCTCCTTGGCAAAAGGATTGTCAACAGTAAGAAATCCCCCCCCTTCAGGCACCACCAAGTCCTCCTTTTGATCAACAACAAGCTCAATCCCAAGTGGGTCCCGCATGAGGGCGACGAGAGGGTGATCAACCTTCTTTGTACTGCAACCTAGGAATCAACCAAGCTTCCCCTGCTTTGTGGGATTTGGGGGGTCCCGTGGGCACTAGTCCCCTTCTATTGTACCTTTGTTTCTTAATTTAATTCAAGTCCGGGAGAGTAGGCTATTGCCGAACTTCCTTTATAATAAGAAAAACAGAATGGTCCACCTGCTACAATCATCTATGAAAGACACATAATATCTTGAGCCTGATATAGATGGCTCCTTACTTGGACCCCACACATCCGTGTGCACTAGATCCAAAGGATTTTGATACATATATCCTTTCTTATTGAAAGGTTGTCTATTAGCCTTGCCGAGTTGACAAGCTTCACACTTATAAATCATGTGTTGCCTTGTGATATTAGGCAAACCAAGTACACTTTGGTCCCTGCAAATCTATTTGAGTGTCCTCTCACCAATGTGACCAAGCCTTTTGTGCCATATCTCCAACTCTGTTAGAGTTCGAGATCCATAGCTAAACAAAGCTATGTTCTTTGTATCTTCCACTTCAAAAGTGAAAAGCCTTCCTGTCTTTTCTCCTTTGGCAATCCTTCGAAAGCCTTGCCTTGGGTCTTCAACATATGCTCCAAATCGATTGAATCTAACCTGCAATCCTTTTTCAACAATCTGTCCAACACTTATTAAATTTTTGGTAATTGCAGGGACATACAAGACTTTGCTTAAGAGGTTCATATTCCCATCTGATGTCTTCACATTACCTATCTTCTCCACTAAGTGCTTTGTGTCATCTCATGTCTGCACTTCATGCTTGTTATGAGGATCTTCCAAATCAGAAAGTAAAGCCACATTTCCTGCTACATGGTTCGAGCATCCCGAATCAATGTAAAATATGTGATCATCATCCTTACCCTTCTTCGCTGATAGATTCATAATCAATAATGAATCTTCTTGACTTTGGTCCTCTGCATAGTTATTGTAATCTCTTCTTCCTCTATGGCCACTTTGATAGTTGTTGTTGTTGTTGTTGTAATTGTTGTTGTAGTAGTAGTTGTTGTTGTAGCCTCCATTGTATCTACCTCTATTTGATCCATAGACACCTCTATTGAATCCTCTTCCTCATGAGTTCCTCGGGTTCCTGAAACATTCTTCAGTAGTATGGTTAGATAAGCCACATATGTTGCAAGGTTGAGATGATTGGAATCTCCCCCTACCTTGCTTTCCACCTCTGCCTCTTCCTCTAGCTCTTCCTCTACCTGCAAAGTTTGCCTGGAAAGAGCTTCCTTCATCTTCATTCTTCCTATTCTTTGACTTGTCCTTGACCTTAGCTTTATCAGAATATAAGGCAGAAGTTTGATTACCTCTTGAGGACTCACCACCTTTGCTAATCTTTGCTTCATGAGTGAAGAGTTGGCCCATGAGTGTGTTGAGGTCGGGTACATGCATATCCATGTATAAATCCATGGCTGTTGTGAATGACTCCCACTTGTCGTCTGCTTTGATTCCATTCATGATTTGTCTTATGATTTGCTCCTCTTCAATTACCTCTCCAATGCTTCCAAGTTTGTCGGAAATCTCCTTCATCTTTGTGACATAATCAGTCACATTTTGCTTCGGGCTTTTCTTCATTGTTGTGAACTCCATCCACAATTGGTTCTTCCTTGCTCGAGTGTTGGAAGAGAAGAAAGAAGCAAGTGCATTCCAGGTCTCTCTTGATGTCTTGCATCCCTTGACATGAGGTAAAAGAAAATCAGAGATTGAGTTTAGAATATAGGACCTTGCAAGTGCATCCTTCGAACACCAATTCCAAAGTCCTTCCACTTCTTCATGTGATGGTTGCCCTTTGTTCCTCATGGTTGGCATTGCTTCATCTCCGGATATGAATCCATATAGATTCCTCCCTTGAAGGTAAGCCTCCATCCTTAGAGACCATGCCGGGTAGTTGTTTCGATCCAATTTGTCAATTGTTGATGGAAATCCATCTCCCATGTTGCTTGACTATGCGCTGATACCATTGTGAAGAGAGATGGTGGATGCAATCCAAAGATGAGTAGGTGCTGCTACAACCAGCTTCACACCAGCCAACTGAGTCTTCAGAGTTGATTAGTAGACCCTTTAAGCTTCCTAAATCCACCAAAATATCAGCCAAGTACTTTGGAACATGTATCCCAAAAGTTTAAGTAAAGATAGATTAGTTGCGAAATGACTAGCTCCCAAAACTTGCTATTTTTGGACATACACCTGCTGGAAAAAATGAACCGTGCTCTCAACCTGGTAGGAATTAGAAAAATTCCTTTTGGGCATAGCAAATAGACTTAGCAAGCTTCCCAATCCAAGTTAAAACACTTCAAATGATGGACTGAGCACTGAGAACAAGATTTATCAATTTCTGGAACAAATATGATGCTCAAAGCATATCAGGCCAGAATCCAAGAAGGGCCAAACGTAACCGATCATGAAAAGTGTTACCCGAAAGCAGAACTAGAGCTTGAACGAACCAAAATTTGTGCTAAGATGGTGGAATTGGCTCAAACAATGTTTGAAGACAATCGCCTCTTCAACATCTCTAGTTCAGCTAAGACGTAGTTGCACTTTGATGGACTGCTAGAAAGATTGGAGAGGTTAATTGCACAATCAGAAAAGGAACCCACCCCTCCAAGTAAGGGCAAGGCAAGTATGAGGGCAAGCCTTTCTGCCCAGGAAGCCTATGTGCCTAACTCTACGGAGCCAGACACATCTTCTTCTATGAATCGATTCACACCAGAATTCCTACGAGAGATTCAAGAAGACAAATGGGCTAAAGAAAGTGAAGTCCCTCCTCCCATTGAACTTGTGGATGATGCACACAACCAATTCCCACAAGACATCCCATCCATTTATGAAGAGCAGGAGAGCACTCAGTCTCAAGAGAGATTAGACTTTGAGTCTAATTCTTTACATGAATTACCCCACTTCACAGGCCCATGGGAAGCCAAGTCCACTTGTATGAGAGCACCCACAGTCATGGTAAGAAACGAAGACTCAGTCATACCTAGGAACAAAAAGGTAGTGAAAAACACTAAAGTGCAGTGCAACCTCACCTTAGAAGAGCTACTCAAAGTTAAGCTAGAACTATGGAAACATGTAGCCAAACAAGTACCAGAGATAGCAAAACCTCATTCCCAGGTAGGTTCTCATAGGACAGTGCCAGAAGTTCCTCTAGATAAGATAGGAGACATGAGTGAAGGAGAAGAAGGAAACACATACCTCCCCATCACCCATCAAGGATACACAACCAAGGCAATTCTGGACTCTGGTGCAGGAGTTGCAATTGCTACCACTTCCCTATGGAAACGTTGGGGCAAGCCAGCACTTAGGCCCACGAGGATGAAATTGCAAATGGCTGATGGTCACATAGAGAGGCCTTTAGGACTACTTGAAGGAATAACTCTCACTACTTGTGGTGTAGAGTTTGAGCACACATTTGCCATATGTGACTTTAGCAAAAATCATGCCTATGAGATGATTTTGGGAAGACCATTTATGCGACAGTTGCAAGTAGTACAGGATTGGGGAACCAATTCCTTGTACTTGCAACACTTGGGTGTTACGACCAAAGTGAATCTCAAAGATTACTCTCATAGAGATGTCCCTCCTATCCAATGGAACCCCATCCATAGAGCCAAAGATGATACGGAGTTTGTGCATTCCATAGGATCAAGATCCTCATGGATGCATGAAGACACCCACTTATGGATGTGCAAAGTAGCAGTAGAAGAAGAGAAGAGAGAAAAAGCCAGAGAGGTAGGTGCGAAGGGAACACATAGATCAATTCAAGATCCAGCCTATGCACCTGTAGTATTTTCGGACGAAGAATTTGAACCTCACGGCTGGGCAGAAATTTTAGCAACAATGGATGTAGCCATCAATGAAGAACAATGGACACCACACTGTGATGAGGATGGCTATGACATATCAGTTTTCTCCATAGAGCCAATCATGGGAGATGCAGTTTTAGAAGAGTGCGAACCTAGCCCTGATGCGTTTGAGGATGCAAGTGACTCCGAGCTAGAGTCCATCATTATGAACCCACCTTTTGCATCAGATGAAGAATACTTCTATGAAGTAGAATTTCAACCCCAGAGACACGAAGAGCTTACTAATGATGTAAGGTTAGCCACACAAGTGACCCCTAAGGATGAAGGAAAGAAAAGAAAGAAGAGAGAAGCCACACCAGAAGAGGAAGAATCTTTGTTTGAGGTCCCGAAAAATTTTAAAAAGTATGAGATAGATGATAGGAGAGTCATGATCAGAATGCCTAAACGAGAGGCACAATCAGGAGAGGCCTATGATAACAAAGAAACCACCAAGAAAATAGTGGTAGCTCTGGAAGAAGGAGAGGAGAGATGCACTTACATAGGACATGACCTGACAGAAGAAGAAGAGCACGAATTGATAGCCTTGCTTAGAGAATACAGAGATGTATTCGCTTGGAGCTACAAGGACCTGAAAGGTGTAGACCTTGACATATGCTCGCACACGATTCCCATGACCTCATATGCAAAACCCTCTAAGCAAAAGCCATACACATATAATGATAATTATGCTGCCAAGATAAAAGAGGAGATAGATAGACTGGTGGAAGCTGGATTCATCTATGAAATTGAGCACACTGAGTGGGTATCCCCCATTGTAGTTGTGCCCAAGAAGAATGGAAAGTTACGTGTGTGCATTAACTTGAAGAAGGTTCATGCAGCCACTATTCGGGACAACTATCCGCTTCCTATCACTGAACATCTTTTAGAAAGAGTAGCAGGCAAGGAAGTGTACAGCTTCCTTGATGGATTTTCAGGCTACAATCAGGTAGCCATAGCCCCAGAAGATCAGCATAAAACGGCTTTTGCCACAGAATGGGGTATATTTGCCTTTCGAGTAATGTCATTTGGGCTTACCAATGCTCCTGCAACTTTCCAAAGATTGATGTGTCATGTGTTTAAAGAGTTCTTGAGGAAGAATTTAGAGGTCTATGTTGATGATCTCTGTGCTCATTCCAACATTAGACATACACATATACCTGAACTCAGGCAAATCTTTGACAAATGTAGAGAATAGCAAGTCTGCTTGAACCCAGAAAAGTGTGTTTTCATGGTCAGGCAAGGCAAGATTCTAGGACACATAGTGTCAAAGAATGGCATATCCACCGATGAAGAGAAAGTAAGAGCCATCGCCGAGCTACCTAAGCCAAAGAATGTCAAGGAAGTACAAGCTTTCATGGGGCATTGTGGTTATTACCGACGGTTTATACACATGTATGCCATCATAGCAAAGCCTCTGTATGGACTTTTGACCAACTTTGAGTGGACTGATGAATGTGAAAACTCTTTCGACGAGCTCAAAAGAAGGTTATGTTCAGCACCAATCTTGACCACACCAGATTGGAATAAGCCTTTTCATGTTCATGTAGATGCATCCAATTATGCTATTGGGTGTGTACTCGCACAACCTACGGACGAAGGTAATATGGATCTTCCAATTGCCTATGCTAGTAGACAGTTGAATGCAGTTGAACGGAACTATACCACCACCGAACGAGAAGGATTAGGCATGGTATATGCAGTTAAAAAGTTTAGACACTATTTGCTTGCAAATAAGTTTAAATTTTTTATTGATCATCAGGCATTATTGTACTTGGTAAACAAACCATGCAATACAGGCCGATTAGTAAGATGGTTTCTCTTACTAATGGAATATGACTTTGAGGTCGCGGTGAGGAAAGGGAAGACTCACTTGAGAGCAGACCACCTCTCTAGGCTCACATCTGGAGAAGCCCCACAAGGAGTGTCAGATGACCTTCCTGATGCTTACTTGTTTAATTTGGAAGTTATACCTCAGTGGGCTAAGCCATTAGTGCCAGTATTGACATACGGGCCTAACCACCCAGTCATAAACACTCAAGGTAGAGAGGTAGTAAAAGCCCAGAAGTACCACATCATGGCAGGAAGCATGTACAAACAAACAGATCAAGGGATCCTAGCTTGTTGTGTGGAAGAGGATGAGTATGCTAAATGGTTGCAATTGGCACATGTAGGTGCATTAGAGCAACCTTACTCAAAACAACGAACCCTGCAGACACTAAGGAGACTCAGAGTGCATTCGCCTACTATGGAAGCTGATGTACATAAGATGTGTAAAGAATGCCTAATCTGTTGCACTAAACCACCTGTGGAACATGCCACTCTGTATCAAGTGTCCATAGTGCCAGATTGGAGTGAACCGTTAGTAGCCTTCTTGAGGACCAAAACATTCCCTCAAGGTATGACACTGGCCAGACAAAGAAGTCTAGAACAAGAAGCCCTAGATTACTCGCTCATTGGTGATAATCTATACAAGCATGGTAAAGATGGTTACCTCATACTATGTGTCCATGAGAGTGAATATCTTAAAGTTTTGGAAGCTGCTTGTTGGTGCAAAACAAGCCTTAACACTTGGCTTTGTCTTGTACCTTGAAGAGCATTGGATATCAACCTTGAAGGTTTCACAAGAGCTTGGAGTAATTCATGAAGACTTCATTTGAAGGAAGACCATAGGAACACATGCCTATGTTTAGTTACATTTTACTTTATGTAAAAAGTCAATATGACTTCTTGTAATCTCACCTACATTCAAAAGTCGTGGAAATTAGAAGTTATGAATGGAGAGAATATCTCCATGTGATTAGTTGAGAGATTTGAGGGAGCCTATATTTGAATTTGAAATTCAAACTCACTTTAAACTCCTATAAAAGTCAATGTAAAAGTTGCGGGCATTGAGCTCACTTCCCGAGACTAATCCAAGCAGATCATTGAGTGTGTGAGAGCTACTATTGAGCCTACACCTCTGAGTACCATTGGGCATCACTTTACATGCCAATGGGAATGTACATTTGATAGATTGAATACATATACTCATAGTTCTTAACTCTGTGTTTTCTGAGTCATTCACCTCAAAGTCTGTCAACTTCAACAGGGCATATCTCAAGATCTACTGAACCAAATTTGATGATCCAGGGCTCATTGGAACCAGCTCAAAGCATTCTACAACACTACAAAATTTCAAGTCATTCTATTCAGCCAATTGAGAGAAATCTCAGTCGAAGCAGTCACTGGTATATTTCTGTGTTGTTCCTAAAAAATCGGGGGTGTCCCTGATTTTGCTAAAGATCATGCTCAGTGTATAGTTTGTTATTTGGAGTGATTTAACTTGCTAATGGTAGCTTGATAAGTTAATTTAATACTCCCAGAAGGAATTAAACCAATTGCAAGTGTGCTGGACACACTGAGCTTAGGACTGAGCAGGTGTCAATACAGGAATAGAAAGTTTTTTGGAGTTGTGAAGGTTCAAAATCATCTGTTTTTGATTTGGTCATTACTCAATCATTTTGTAAAGCACATATATAGTTTCTTGGTGTCATTTGGAAGCTCAAGGAGTCTCCTAACCATATCTGAAGAAAAAAGAGGGCAGGTGTGAAGCAGGTCTAGCAGCACCAACTTGATCTTCTGATTGTACCCAGCCATCACATCCAACAGTGGTATCAGAGCAAATAAGGTAATCATGGGTGATGGTTTCCTTCCTTCATTGACAAATTGGATAGGAATAACTACCAGGCATGGTCATTAAGAATGAAGACTTATCTACAAGGGAGAAGCTTGTATGGATACATATCAGGAGATGAGGAGTTGCCCTCATTCAAAACCAGAGGCCTACCTACAAAGGATGAGCATGAGAGACTTAATCAATGGTGTGCTAAAGATGCTTTGGCAAGGTCATATCTTCTAAACTCTATCTCTGATTTCCTTCTACCTCATGTTAGGAACTGTAAGACTTCCCAAGAGACTTGGGAAACCTTGTCAACATACTTCTCATCAAGCACAAGGGCCAGAAAGAATCAGCTATGGATTGAGTTTACAACTCTCAGGAAGCAATCAAAACAATGTGTCTCAGATTTTGTCACCAAAGTCAAAGACATTGCAGATCAACTTGCAAGTGTTGGAGAAGAAATTGAAGAAGAGCAAATAGTCAGACAAGTGATCAATGGACTCAAAGCAGATGACAAGTGGGAAAGCTTTACCACTGCAATGGACTTGTACATGGACATCCAAGCACCTGATCTAACAACTCTGATTGGACAACTATTCACACATGAAGCAAAGATCACAAAGAATGGAGAGCAATCAAAAGGTAACAATCCCTCTGCCCTATATACAGATAAGAAGTCTAAAGACAAGGGTAAAAGTAAGAAATTTGATGAAGAAGGATCCACCTCCCAAGCAAACTATGCAGGGAGAGGTAGATCATCTAGAGGTAGGGGCAGAGGAGGTAAGTCAGGTAGGGGGAGACCCTATAATCAATCTCCATGCAATATTTGTGGCTTGTCTAACCATACTACAGATGAATGCTACAAGAACTACAAGAATCAAAGAGGAAGAGGTCACCAAAGAGGAGGATACTCCCAAGGCAGAGGCAGAGTCAATCAATCTCAAGGCTACCATGGCTACAACAATAGTTATAACAATAACTACAACAATAGCTACAATCACAATGGCAATTATCAAGGAGGATACAGGAACAGAAAGGATTACAACAATTATGCAGAGGATCAAGATGATTCCTTGTTGATTATGAACATGACATCTAAATCAGGTATCAATGATGATCATTTGTTCTATATTGACTCAGGTTGCTCTAACCATGTAGCTGGGAATGTTGCCTTACTCTCTGATTTGGAAGAACCTAAAGGCAAGCACCAAGTGCAGACAGGTGATGACACTAAACATTCAGTGGTTAAAGTAGGTAATGTCAAAACAAGTGATGGTAATCAGAATTTGCTAAGCAGAGTATTGTATGTTCCAACAATCACCAAGAATCTGATGAGTGTAGGTAAGATTGTTGAAAAAGGTCTACAGGTCAGGTTCACTCAACATGGTGCATATGTGGAGGATCCAAGACATGGATTCAGAAGGATAGCCAAGGGAGAGAAATCAGGTAGACTATTTACTTTTGAACTTGAGGATACTAAGAACATTGCATTATACAACTACAAGGACCAAACTCTATCAGAATTGGAGATGTGGCACAAGAGATTAGGTCACATTGGAGAGAGGACCATAAAGCAAATGAGTAGGGATCAATGTGTGCTTGGGATACCTAATGTATCCAAGCAACACATGATATACAAGTGTGGGGCTTGTCAATTTGGTAAGTCACACAGATTGCCATATACCAAAAAAGGTTTTATGCATGAAGACTACTTGGAATTGGTGCATACAAATGTTTGGGGACCAAGCAAGGAGCCATCCATATCTGGATCAAGGTACTATGTATCTTTTATAGATGATTATAGCAGATGGGCTGTCTTGTACTTCATGAAACATAAAGATGAAGTATTTAATTGTTTCAAAAGATATCTTGCATTAGTTGAAAATCAAACAGGTAGACATTTGAAGAGGCTAAGGTCAGATGGTGGTGGAGAATACTTCTCCAATGACTTTGAAGAGTTCTTGCAGGAAAGAGGCATCAAGAGGGAAATTACCACAAGGTACTCACCTGAACAAAATGGGGTAGCTGAAAGGAGGAATAGACTCATTGTGGAGACAGCTAGGTCTATGCTTAATGAGAAAAAATTACCAAATTATCTTTGGGCAGAGAGTGTATCTACTGCCACATACTTAATCAACAGGTTGCCATCAAAGACACTTGATGGAATGACACCCTATGAGGCTTGGCATGGTAAGAGACCATCTCTGGATCATTGCAAGATCTTTGGGTGTGTTGCATATGTGCATATTCCCTCACAGGTAAGGGGAAAGCTAGACCCTAAGGCTGAAAAGTGTATCTTTATTGGTTATGATTTGAATCAGAAAGGATACAGGTTCTATAACCCCTCAAATAAAGGCTTCAAGGTAAGCAGAGATGTCATCTTTGATGAAAATGATTCATGGTATGATAATGAGTGCAGGAAAGTTAGCCTACCTTATGATATGGAAGAAGACTTTCCAAAGCTTGTCAGGCAAGAACCAACTCAGAATGAGGACACAAGTTCAGATGATGAAGACACCATCAACATTGAAGAATTCAAAGCTTGGAAATCCAAAGGGAAGATGAAGATGAAGCAACTTGAAGACAATCCAGAATCCTCAACTCAAGCTATGAGGAGATCTTCAAGAGAAAAGAAGAAACCAATTAGGTATGGGTATGATACTTCACTTGTAACCAAGCACTCTGTATATCTTGCAAAGGATATCTTAAGTGAAGAACCAGGTACATTTGAGGAAGCCATTACTAAACCAGAATGGAAGGAAGCAATGGATGAAGAAATGGAGGCTCTCAAGGAGAGTGATACTTGGGACTTGGTACCCAAGAAGGACTCCATGAAGGTGATAGGATCCAAATGGATCTACAAACTCAAAAGGAACTCAGATGGTACAATAAGCAGGTACAAAGCTAGGTTGGTAGCCAAGGGTTTTGCACAAACCCAAGGCATTGATTATGAGGAGACATTTTCTCCTGTGGCCAAGATGCCAACTATCAGAATTATGGTGAGTGTAGCTGCATCCAAGAATTGGAACATGTACCAATTGGATGTAAAGAATGCATTCTTGAATGGATGGATATCTGAAGAGGTCTACATGTCACAACCACCTGGCTATGAGGATCCCAATAAGGTAAATCATGTGTGTAAATTGAAGAAGGCTCTGTATGGATTGAAGCAAGCACCTAGAGCATGGAATTATATGTTGACAACCTATCTCTTGGATCAAGGATTTGTGATGAGTAAAGCAGATACTTCATTGTTTATAAAGAAGAACAATTCAGAGGTAATATACTTGTGTGTCTATGTTGATGACATCATTATTACAGGAAATGATGTTCAAGGAATTAGACACATCAAATGTCAAATGATGAAGGAATTCAAGATCAATGATCTTGGATTATTGAAGTACTTCCTAGGGCTTGAATTGGTCTACACAAATTCAGGTATATTCATTACTCAGAAGAAGTACATTCAGGACATGGTCAAGAAGTTTAATTTGAAGGAAGCTAAAGTCTCAAACATTCCTATGGAGGTCAACCACAAACTCAGTGCACATGAAGGAGAAGAACTCAAGGATATTACAGGTTATCAAAGTTTGGTAGGTAGTCTCAATTATGCTACCTTAACCAGGATTGATATATCATATGGTGTTAGTGTACTTAGCCAATTTATGCATAAGCCAAGAGTACCACATTTGGAGGCAGCCAAGAAGATAGTAAAGTACCTAAAGGGAACACAAAATCATGGTTTGTATTATCCATATTCATCAGACATTGACATCAAGGTATACTCAGATGCAGATTGGGCAGGTTGCAAGGATGACAGAAGGAGTACATCTGGTTACATATGCTTTGCAGGTGATAAACCAATTTCTTGGTCATCCAAGAAACAACCCACAGTAGCCCTATCATCTACTGAGGCAGAGTACAGAGGGCTAGCCAATGCCACTCAAGAAGCCATATGGTTGAAGCTACTATACTCAGAATTGGGTCTATATACAAGGCCACCTATCATATTTGGAGATAACACAAGTTCACTTCACCTAGCAGCTAATCCTGTGTATCATGCTAGGACAAAACACATAGAGGTGCATTACCACTATGTGAGGGAGAAATTACTTAGCAAGGAAATCCAATTATCATATGTGTCCACTAATATTCAATGTGCAGATTTACTTACAAAATCTTTGGATGGGAGCAAGCTATGCAGGTTTAAATCCATGATAGGATTGCAGAATATCATTGAAGACTAAAGATGAAGACTCAAGCAAGTGTTTGGCTTGAGGGGGAGCTGTTGGTGCAAAACAAGCCTTAACACTTGGCTTTGTCTTGTACCTTGAAGAGCATTGGATATCAACCTTGAAGGTTTCACAAGAGCTTGGAGTAATTCATGAAGACTTCATTTGAAGGAAGACCATAGGAACACATGCCTATGTTTAGTTACATTTTACTTTATGTAAAAAGTCAATATGACTTCTTGTAATCTCACCTACATTCAAAAGTCGTGGAAATTAGAAGTTATGAATGGAGAGAATATCTCCATGTGATTAGTTGAGAGATTTGAGGGAGCCTATATTTGAATTTGAAATTCAAACTCACTTTAAACTCCTATAAAAGTCAATGTAAAAGTTGCGGGCATTGAGCTCACTTCCCGAGACTAATCCAAGCAGATCATTGAGTGTGTGAGAGCTACTATTGAGCCTACACCTCTGAGTACCATTGGGCATCACTTTACATGCCAATGGGAATGTACATTTGATAGATTGAATACATATACTCATAGTTCTTAACTCTGTGTTTTCTGAGTCATTCACCTCAAAGTCTGTCAACTTCAACAGGGCATATCTCAAGATCTACTGAACCAAATTTGATGATCCAGGGCTCATTGGAACCAGCTCAAAGCATTCTACAACACTACAAAATTTCAAGTCATTCTATTCAGCCAATTGAGAGAAATCTCAGTCGAAGCAGTCACTGGTATATTTCTGTGTTGTTCCTAAAAAATCGGGGGTGTCCCTGATTTTGCTAAAGATCATGCTCAGTGTATAGTTTGTTATTTGGAGTGATTTAACTTGCTAATGGTAGCTTGATAAGTTAATTTAATACTCCCAGAAGGAATTAAACCAATTGCAAGTGTGCTGGACACACTGAGCTTAGGACTGAGCAGGTGTCAATACAGGAATAGAAAGTTTTTTGGAGTTGTGAAGGTTCAAAATCATCTGTTTTTGATTTGGTCATTACTCAATCATTTTGTAAAGCACATATATAGTTTCTTGGTGTCATTTTGAAGCTCAAGGAGTCTCCTAACCATATCTGAAGAAAAAAGAGGGCAGGTGTGAAGCAGGTCTAGCAGCACCAACTTGATCTTCTGATTGTACCCAGCCATCACATCCAACACTGCTCACCAAGGAGTAGCAGGAGGACATTTTGGACCAGATAGGGTGATTAAAGCAATCCTGTTTGCAGGCTTGTGGTGGCCTACTCTTCACATGGATGCACATACCTATGTGAAGAGATGTGATGTTTGCCAGCGAACTCAGTATCCTATACGCAAAGATGAGATGCCACTGAAACCTATGATGGGTGGATGAGCATTTTCTAAGTGGGGAATAGACTTCGTAGGTCCTATTAATCCCCCAGCTAAGGGTTCACATGCTGAATACATCATTGTTGCCACAGACTATCTAACAAAGTGGGTAGAGGTAAAAGCTACGACCAAGAATGATGCTCAGACAACTGCTAAGTTCCTATTTGAGAATGTTTTCACAAGATACGGGCTACCTATAGAGTTGCTAAGTGATAGAGGCACTCACTTCTTGAATGAAGTTATTGAAAATCTGCTCCAAGAGTTCTTGGTTGTACACAAGAAGTCTACCCCCTATCACCCACAAGCTAATGGCCAGGCTGAGAGCACAAATAAGATCCTATGCAATGTGCTTACTAAATTGGTCAATAATAAATGCTCTGATTCGGATAAACAGCTACACCATGTTGTTTGGGCATACCGAGTGGCCTATAAAACGAGACTCCAAGCCACACCCTTTCAGATGGTATTTGGCCAAAATGCGGTGCTACCTCTGGACTTCTTGATTCCCACATTGAGAGTAGCACAAGAGCATAAGTGGACGGGTCATGAAGTCTCATCGAGAATTTTGGACCTCGAACGATTAGGTGAAACTAGACTAAGAGCTGCAGCAGGAATATATGCAGCTAAGAAAAGGCAGAAAGCGTACTTTGATGCCCATGTGAAGGATAAAGGATTGAAAGCAGGGGACCTAGTGTTAGTCTACACTTTGAAGCAACATGCGGGAAAACTAGAGAAGAGAGGCTATGGACCTATGATCATAAATAGGATCTCGACTAGTGGAGCAGTCCAATTAGCCACACTCAAAGGCGATATTCTCCCTAGCTACATAAGCGGATGCAGAGTCAAGTTATATCAGGAACCTCTCACCAAGGAAATGCTCAATCAACTCAACACTGCCAAGAAACGTAAAGAAGAGGAAAAGCGAGTTCGAGAAGAAGCACAGGAAAAAGCCTTGGAATGCATCTGAAAAATGAAGATGAGAAGACAAGGACGAGATCAGCCAAGGACAGATGACTATGCGGATGAAGGTTATCATATGGCAATGTGTGAAGTCTCAGGAATAAGTTCTCATAGAATAATTGATAGACGAACTTTTGTAACCTTGGAGATAGGACAAGGGAAGAGTGCAAGGACTGCACGGGCCTTGATTGACTCAGGTGCAGCCACTAGTGCCGTTAAACTTTCTTACTGTCAAGAATCGAAATTAAATGTCAATCCTATAGAAGCATATCTCATAGGATTGGGAGGTGTGGAAACCCCTTGCATAGGTGAGGTGGAACTTCCCCTCTACATTCAAGATGTTTTAATGACAGTTAAAGTGCTAGTGTGTCAAGATGAGGACCTCACTGAGCCTCTTGTCTTGGGTCAAGACTGGATCTATGATCATGTAGTCAACCTAAACCTACGAAGTGGACTCCTTCAGGTCTGGGCAAATCAAAATCGCATTACAATTGAGTTAGAAAATGAAGCACTCAAGAAATTAGACAAGGCACACACCCCTGGTCCTTCCAGGGGTACACATGAAGACGACCATGTTGTTCTTGTCCAAAACTGTGTGATGCAGAAGAATGATGATTTCAATCAAGAAGTCAGGGGCGCAACGGAACTCCCTTCTTTTCCAGAGACCAGAGGGATGCAGCAACCAAAGGCAAATCAAATACAGATGAGCAGAGTAATACCTATGCTGGAGGTCAAAAGAACGTGTGAAGCAGAATGTCTCAGCCATTGAAACAAGTGTGGGTGCGGAAAGGCGAACACCCTGTTGCGATCAAGCCAACCACACGGGCAAAACTTATTATTAATAATCAACAACACGACACTAATAAGAATGTCTTTCAGAAATTCTTCTGCGAAAGTAAAGTCTATTTGGGTACCCAAGAAGTCGATGAAGGCCATCCCACAATCACGACAAATTTGGGTGCCTAAGGCTTGCTTGCGGGCTCAAATAGTTACACCGATGCCACACCCTGTACAACATGGTTCACTCACTCGAACATCTGATACCCTTTCTTATACAACACGCACGGACACACATTGGTCCATGAGCACAATCAGAATCACTTGTAAATGGGTCCTTAAAAAGCCTCATTTCCAAGTAGACACTCCTGAAAAGCCCTCCATAGTCTCCACAAAATCAAGACCAACAGCAAATCAGTTTGTTTGGAAGCCCAAAATGTGTAATAAACCCCCCGACCCTCATTTGTAAATTCATATCCACTTACTTACTACATCACTCATACACCGCATCTTTCCATTTAGCTCCTAGGAATATCCATTCACTAACTACACACACGATTCCCAAGCACTTATTGACCTACTAACCTCTCACTAAAATCATGTTAATGTTGTAATGGGAACGCATGAACGCTTGGTGTCCATTGGCAATGTTAACATTCATTTGTCTATTCTCACAGAACCAGTGACCAGTCTCTTCACCATGGCCGAGGCAGGAACTAGCTCCCAGGCAGGCACCAGCCCCCAAATCGTGGACATTGAGAGTCTTCCCATTGAAGAGGAATTGAAGGAATGCCCTGTGGCATTGAGGGCATTACACACCATACCAAAGAATCCTCCACAGGGGCACACAATGCCGGTCAGCAAAAACTCACATTGGTTCAGTGATGTGGCCGGATCTCTGGGTGAAGGCACTTACATGTGGGAGGCTGAGATAGAGTTCAACGGGCGATGGGGCAGATATCATTTTTTCACCAGGGAATTTGAGAGGCTTCAAAATGATGAAGGTCTGAAACCCATCTGGAAGAAGGCGGGACTCTACGACTATTTCAAGGCTCAGTTACCCAAGCCAGATTTTCTACGGTGTTCCTACTTAATTAGCACTCTGACCCCTAGTAAAGAGAAAAAGGGATATAGTACCTTCGTTCTACCATCATCGACCAGAGGTAATGAATTAAAGCGTTTCAAATTGACGAACAACTTGGTGAGGGAAGCTCTTGATATGAAAGGCATGCATATCCCCACCGAAAAAGAGATGATGGTCCCGGATAACATGAAAAACAGGAACCTGACTAAGCTCAAAGACATGGTAGCAATGACACCCACAATCCCCATCCACTTGCGAATGGTCATGCAACATTTCACGTTCCCAGCTCAAGAGCGGTTCACCATGCCACCCAAGAAGATATGGTTCAGTCTATATTTAGCAGATGCCTTCAATTTGACGATCAACATTCCGCATTGGATTATCGACCAAATCCACTTGGCACATCAACGGTGGTATAAAAAGCAAAAGTCGGTACTGTATGGATGTTGTGCCCTCACCAAGATTGTGTATAGATGTTTGGCTTATGATGTGCCAGTTCAAAGGGCATTAATTTGGACTAGGGTACACGAATTTCAACGTAGACTATCAACCGCAGGGCCGCCATCAAAGAAAATGAGAGGTGCAGTTCAGATGCCCTATGCACAAGCCCGCGGTGCGACACTGACACCTGAGACAACTCCATGACTTCCGAGGCGTGTACAACCCTTCACTATCAGATTACCAAGACACAGCACTGATGGACCGAATCTAGTGTTTCCACCTGTACCAACCGACCTAGAGTTTCCTCACGGATTCACATTAGAAGACCTAACTGATGAGGAGGTAGCCAGGATAATCGAGGCTATTAACACGGAAGTTGAGGCAGAACAGGCAAGCGGCCAGCAGATAGTCGCAGACCAACCCCATCCAGTCCAACCAAGAGTAGTTGAAGTGGAGGATGAAGAAGAAGAAGAGCAGGAGGAGGAACGAGGAGAACAAACAGAGGAAGAAGAGTAGGAATATGAACAAGAAGTTCTACAAGAACTTGAGGGTGCCCCGGCTTATACGAAGGAATTGAAAAATTTGTATGATACCATCAACAGAGTTCAAGAACAGCACAAACTGTCCCTGGCAGCAGGAAAAGCCCTCATGAACCAAATCCTTGAAGAGGAAGGTGTGGACGAGCAATATCGAGCAACCCTGGATATGATTTCTGATGCGTTGGGGGTACCTGAGACGGTGCATACAGCTCTTGCACACTCGAGAAGATCGGAGCGACGATATGGCAGACGCCCCCCTTGATCAGGAAAACAAATGAATATCTTAGTATCAGAACCACAGGGCACCACATCCACAACCACGGGCACAGCTCATATGATTCAGGAAACTGAGGAAGCCCATACATCCAGTGCACCCCCATCACCCCCTTTACCACCCCTACCTCCAACTGCACCAACTTCACCTCCCACTACCAGTGTAACCACTACTATCACCGCCTCAGAGTCCACTGCCCATACCGAAGCACCAACTATCAGTCAACCCACACAACCCACACACCCTATCACCACCTCACTTGTATACACTACCACTGACACTGTAATTCTAACCGCAGCCACGGAAAACCCCATTCTCCCGATCACACTTCCTGGCGGTTCATATTCACAACTACACACACCACTTTACACTTTCACCACCATCACCACACCCACAATTCCCATGTTCACAATCACTCCCACGACTGCATCCACTTTTGACCTCATGGACATATCACCCACCTCCGCACCCCTCCCTCCCCCCATACGTCCACAAATCTCCCATTCCCCCACCACCAACTTCACCCTTTTCGAGCACAGCATACACGCTCCCATTCCCCTTTCCCTTCCCTTCTGCATTCAACACCTTTCCCGCATCCACCCCCATTAATAATGTATTTAATAACATGTACCAGTGTATGTCTCAGCTGCAACAACATTATCAGCACCTAGATGCTCAGCATACAAGTCTGTTCAGGAGCCATGAAACATTACAAGGACGATTCATTGACTTAGAGAAGGAAAAGCAGCTACTACAACAACAGTATGTCACTTTACAGGAACAACATGAGCAGTTAGTGGCCAATCCACCCCAGCCAGATGCGGAAGAAAAACAACAACTTGATGATCTGCTACACTCCCAGACAACAGAGAACCTCAAGCTTCGGCGCAACCTGGCCCTATTACGGAAACACATGTCTACAACACTCGAGGAAAATAAGCGACTACAGAGATAGAACGAAGAAAACTTGGAAGCAGCAATGGAGGGTTCACCACAGGAAATCGACCCAGAGAAATTCAAGGCTATCCCATCTGAAAATATGCAAATCATCTTGGAAACCCATGCCGACCTCCTAGAAGCCCACGCAGCATTAGAAAGAGAAAGAGATGACTTACTAAAGCAACTGGCAACCCAGTAGGAGTCACCAAGCAAAGTCACAACTG
Source organism: Ceratopteris richardii (assembly GCA_020310875.1). Lineage (NCBI taxonomy): Eukaryota > Viridiplantae > Streptophyta > Polypodiopsida > Polypodiales > Pteridaceae > Ceratopteris > Ceratopteris richardii. The sequence continues at coordinate 19,698,703 of CM035443.1, read as the reverse complement.
AAGTCGACACATCTGAAGAAGTTGCAAAACTTAGAGCACAATTAGAAGAACTACGAAATAAAGTTCTACAATACGAGCGTCAACCCTCTCCCCTGGCGGGACCAGAACCTGAAGACTGCCTATTCAAGTGGAGGAGATCTTTGAAGACCCATACGTTCCCATGCCAACACCCGGGGGTAAGCAAACAGAAGAAGGAATGGACACCATTGAGATCGAGGCCCCTGAATGGATGCAGAGGTTAGAGAAGGTGGCCACAACCCATGATGAGAGAGTTGCAGTACAGATAGCATCAATGTCTCGATTGGAAGAAGTTGTAATTAAATCGGATTACTTCAGGAACTTCTCCCATCATAGGTGGATTGGCACGTCTGATGATCTGTACGTTCCATTCTGTGTATTAATGGCAGATTACAATGCTGAAATCAAGCAACGCACAACAAAAGAACCAACCTCGGCGACACAGTTTGCACCGGATGATATCCCTGCAAGTGCCAAGCAAGGGAATATACATCAACCTCTTGGAGGATCCACCTGCTTGAAACCTACCCTGAGATGAATCGCACGTGGAATAACATGCCTCTATATATCAAGTATAATCCTTGCTACTACCTTGTCTTTCAAAGAAGGTCTTGGCTGGAGTACACAAAAACAGTTTTGACGGTTAAAGGATGTGAAAAGTGGTTAAATTATGTGTACCTAGCACCTTCTAATGGCCAACCCACAGTCAACTACATGATTTCAACCATCCGACACTGGGCAGTCCGATTCAAGAATGTCCCAGATGTCATGGCACAGATGTGCCTAAAAATTTTTGAGCTCATGTTGATTACATTCAGGACATTTAAGAACACCAAAGAACCTCATCTTTCGGCTATTGGATTTAATGAAGGGAATCAGGACCTTGTCTATGACATGAGCACTACGCCCTCCATTAACGTCGTCTATGCCTGGCATGCCCGTATAAAGTATCTACTTGCTTGCTTCAAACAGACGTTTGAAGAAATGTTTATCACGGGGTTCTGGGAATATCATTCAGAGATATTCATTCCCAGACCATCTCATCTATTACAGTTATTTGCCGTGGAACAAGCTCTCCATTTAGAAAAGCTATGTATACCACATCAAGAGGTTCCTGGGCCTGTAGATTGGGATGCCCTACTCACTGACTTGGCCAAAGGATTGAGAATTGTGGAACATCACTTAGCACAAGACGTTGTGGAGTACTACATCCAACGACCCACCCAACAAGCATCTGTCAGGGATGACAGATGCGAGAGAGGGGGGGGGGGTGTTGGCAGTCAAGGAACTGAAGGACTCACAAGACAAGGAAGTCAACGAAGGGAGTCAGAGCGAAGAGAAGGTACAAGCAGACAGCGTAGTCAAAGAAGATCGGGCAAGTAGGCCATTATTTTTTCAGGAAGCTAAAGCATATCAAAGAGGTGGACACATAAGGAGAAGGAGCAAGTAGGAAGCTCGAAGATGTGTATGTCAAATCGTTAGAGGAAATCCCTACAAAAATAGTGATTTTCATCACTAAAAGTGATTGTAAATACCATTTCATATTTTTGTAGCTCCATTTTGTGCAAGCCAAGGAGTCCTTGAGCTTGAGGAGCACTAGAAGTAGCTACCTACCAGTTTTCATAATTTTTAGACTCCATTTGAGCCTTCAAATGGGGCCTAGAACCTAATTTTTAACTAGGCTGGACACTAGGTCTGGACACGGCCAAAACCTAGTCAAAAACTATAAATAGAGCTAGAAAGCTCATTTTTGAAGCCAGCTTGTAATTGATTTGAACTTGTATGAGCATTTTGAAAGTAATCTAAAGAACTCCATTGCTTCTCTCTCTTTGTCTTACCTTGTGTGCACGTGTGTGTGTATGTGTGTGCATGTTTGTGTGCTTCTCACTCACGCACTTGTGCCTTCACTTGCTCGAGGTCACCATACCACCCTCACGTCTTCTCGGACTGACATTAAAGGAGGTGCTACTCATCACTGAGCTACAGAGGCGGTGGGGGGTGGGGGAGGTGATGGGAGGTGGGTGGGTGGGGGGGGCGGTGGGGGTGGGTGGGGGTGGGTGGGGGGTGGGGGAACGGTGGGGGAATGGTGGGGGTGGGTGATGGATGGGGGGGGGGAGGTTTGGGGAGACGATGGGGGGTGGGTGGGGGTGGGTGGGGGGGGGGGGGGGGGCAGGGGGGCATGTGTTGGGGCAGGGGGGAGAGAGATAGAGAGAGAGAGAGAGAGTTTTTTTTTAATAAATTAGCCTCTAGGGACCTTTCTTTTTGGGTAAAAAATACCCTGAAATTAAAAAGAAAAAATGAAAAAAATTTAGCAAAAATTCCCAATATTTCTAAGCCATTTTGCCACTCCAAACCACAGAGAGCTTCCTTTATATGTGCATTTAATTAAGAAAAGTGCATTGAAAAATATGAAAAAGTGCTAGAAAAAATTCTAAAAATGCCTGAAAATTTCCCAAAAAAATCCTAAAATTTTTCAAAAATTGTACCTATGCAAAGGGCTATGAAATGGTTGCTAAATTTGCTAAAAACGCAAGGAACAAGTATGAAAAAAATAAAAACTACTAAAACTTGAGCAAAATGAAATGAGAGGGTTATGTACAACCTAGACAATTTTTGCAAGTTCGAGGTGATCGTGCTAAAAACCTCCTAATATGCTCATCCGGATCCTCTTGAGCTAAGCCTTGAAAAGAAGGAAATTTTATATTTAATCTTGAAAGTAGGGTTTCCAAATCTACATGACATGCCATGCTCTTTACTGATGAGGTTGACGAGAGTGGACTAGAGGATCTTCTAACAGTCTTCCTTATTGTTGCTTTGCAGGTGACCCTCAATGTTTGAGATTGGGTTGCGGTCATGAGCTATTCATAATCCTCTTTAGGCTAAGAGAATTGATAAGAAAGTTTACCTCTTAACCCAATGAAGTAGCACTCTATCACTGTCGGCACTTGAACTCTTCTACACTTTGCACTTTACTTCTCCTATGCTCAAATCTCCTTGGAGTCCCACCGTGCGTTCCAAATTTTCTTGGGGGATTCTTGTATAAAAAGGGATTTGAGTGTTTGTAGGAGAAAAGGGAAAGATAAGAAGAAAGATACACAGTGGAAGCCTCTGTCGATTGATTATAAGAAGACAAATACAATGGTGATGCACAATACAATCCAATGTTTCTATGCAAAATCCCACAGAGTGCACAATCAAAAAATACAAAATACCCAAGGGTCTTGTTGTTGCCAGCCTTCTCTACATGAGACCTCCACCTTCTCCAAGCATGCACTTGGGCACACCTTGCACCAAGCTTCCAAAAAGAGGGAGGGATGGACACCTTCTGTCGGCACGCACACAGCTTCAATGGGACCTTGGATCTTTGGTTGTAAGCTTAGCACTTCTCTGCACACTTCTTAGTCACTCTTCATGCACACCTTGCAATTCACTTCTCTGCGTCGCATGCTATGGGCCTCTTGCCCTTCTCTCTTGCCTAGCTTAGACTATGCCCACCTTGCTTAGTCCACCAAGAATAGTCCTTGCCTTGATTTTGAGTGTCGATTCACGTACGCTCCTAACTGCTAGAGTATTTTGGTGCTCACTTTGATGTCCCAAGGTTGTCTCCAAAGATGGGCAGCCAACGAATCCCTTTTGTCCTGTAGTGACTTTAGACTAAAACAAAAATTTCAATTGGGGGGGCCATACTTTCACTTCTACGTACGCTGCCGCTTCACATACCTTCACATTTTGCCTTTTAATTCTTCAAATGTGCACCTACAAGAGGGTTCACCGTAACCTTCCAAAACACATTAAAATCTCTTTTGAACCTTAGGGAAATTACAGAAATACCCTATGCAACCTGCAACCAACTTTCTGCAATTATACCCTTTGTGAACAATTAATTGTGCACTACCTGTGCACCTTGACACCCGAACTTTGAACGCTTTGACTTTTTCCATGTTGACTTTGACCTTGAGCATGTTGACTTTGATCTCTTTTGACTTTGAATATGGTTGACTTTGAATATGGTTGACTTTGACCAATATGACTTTTTTGGGCTCAACAAGACATAAATTTTAACTAGGCCAATCATTAATTCTTCTTCTTCTTCTATTACATAAAAGGAATGTACAAGAATGTCCTAAAACAACAATACAACAAGTGCAATATATAAATAACAATACATAACGAAAATCCTAATGTCCGCAAATGAGTGAGCTGGCAAGAAAACAAATGTGCCATCACTCTCAGTAGATAAATCTAGTAAATCTCAATGGAGTATCACTGATATATACCCGCATGATCATTATACATCTCAGAGAAATGAAAAAGTGATATGTGTCATCTTGGATCATCACATGTTGAGCTTGATATCTCAACAAGGCCCACTCTCAAAATAGATTGCAAGGAAAGGTGCCTAAGATACCCATTGATAGGATTGGAGATGTGAGCGAACGAGAATAAGGGAATACCTATCTCCCTATCTCTTATCAAGGTTACACCACAAAGGCAATTTTAGATTCTGGTGCAAGAGTTGCTATTGCCACTACTTTCCTCTGGAAGAGATGGGGCAAGCCAGCTCTAAGACACACAAGAATAAAGTTCAAAATGGTGGATGGTCATATAGAGCTTCCTTCGGGGTTTACTAGAAGGATCACTCTCACCACTTGTGGTATTAGAGTTTGAGCACACCTTTGCCATACGTGAGTTTGGAAAGAACCACACCTATGAGATGATTTTGGGACGACCATTCATGAGGTAGTTGCAAATAGTGCAGGATTGTGGAACCAATTCCTTGTACTTGCAGCACGGACTCAAGAGTGACCACCAAAGTCAATCTCAAGGACTACTCCCATCGAGATGTACCCCTACTATAATGGAATACCATCCATAGAACAACCAATAAGACAGATTTAGTGCAGTCGTAGGGATCATACCTTTCATGGCTACATGAGGACACACACTTATGGATGAGTAAAGTAGCAGCAAATGAACAAGAAAGATTAGAAGTCAGGGACTTAGGTAAAAAACAACACCCCACAACCATCCAAGACCCAACCTATGCGCTAGTGGTGTTTCCTAACAAAGCATTCGAACCTCATGGTTGGGCAGAGATATTCGCCACCATGGACATAGTAGTGAATGAAGAACAATGGATGACCCATTATGATGAGGATGGTTATGATATCCCAGTCTTCATGTTAGAATCCCTATTCTTTGAGCAAGTTATAGAGTAGCATGATGTTGAGACTATAGAGTCAACAAGAGTAAGTAACAAGGACTTAAAGTCCATCATCATGGATCCATTTTGCTCTTTGGAACTCGAGTAGTTGAACCCAAGGTAGAAAAGAAGAAGGAGCAAAGGAAGTCTCCCACCCAAGAGGAGAAAGTAGAATCACTATTTGAAGTACCAGAAAAATTTAAGAAGTATGAAGTTGAGGATAGAAAAATCATGGTGAAAATTCCCAAGAGAGAAGCTCTTGTAGGAGAAGTGTATGATAACGGAGAAAATACCAAAAGGATTGTAGTAATGGTTAAAGAAGGAGAAGAGAAATGTAAATACATTGGACATGACCTAACTGAAGAGGAGGAGCAAGAATTGATTGGACTACTAAGAGAATATAGAGGCATATTCGCATGGAGCTACAAAGATATGAAGGGAGTGGATCCAGACATTTTTTCTCATAGGATCCCATGACTCTAGCGGCCAAGCCCACTAAATAAGAGCCTCACACATACAACGACAATTATGCTGCCAAGATAAAAGAAGAAATTGATCGGTCGATTCAAGCAAGATTCATATATGAAATGGAGCATACAGAGTGGGTATCCCCCATTATAGTGGTCCCTAAGAATAATGGGAAGTTACGTGTATGCATTAACTTGAAGAAAAATAACATTGCAACCATATGGTGTGGAGGTGATCACAATCCAAGTGGATTGGGTCTAGTCACGCAAAGTGTATGAAGCTAGTGAGTGTTGAAAGGTTTATGTGATAGAAATGTGAAGGTGAAGGTGAAGTTGGGTATGGAGAGGAGAGATGTGATTATTTGATTATGGGAATGGGAATGTATGAATGCAAGATAAATCTATGAACATGAATGATAAGAACAAAAGAAAAACATACACATGAATTGATTTCAAAAGGGAGAATAACCCAAAAAAGGAGCTTCCTATACACTTTCAAAATTTAATCCATATGCATGGATGCTTGTGGATGGTATGTATGCATGTGGATCATGATTTATGAATATGATGAGAAAAAAAGAAAACCATACACATGAATGGATTTCAAAAGGAAAAATGGTCCAAAAAAGAAGCTTCTTATACACTTCCAAAATTGAAATATATGCATGGGTGTTTGTGGATAGTATGCATGCATGTGGGTCATGATTTATGAATATAAAGAAACTTATCCTCACAATCTCAATAGATAATCCTCACTGGTTCAATGGAAGATTATGGAGCCTTCTCACATAGAAAGAGTTAAAAGGAGACATGTAAAAAGCACTTAAGAGACAAGAGACATGGAGAAAAGGTGATGTAAATTAAAAGAGATTGTAATGAAACACATGTGCATGAGCATCGTGATATTTCAAGCTAGGAAATTTAATGATCCAAGAAAGTCTGCATGACCCTCCCACCATGACAATTCAATTGAATGTCACATGTAAGAGATAGGAATCAGTTCATTGATCATATATCTTTCTAGGAGCATAACGTCTATCTAAGAATTCTAAGACCAATAAACCCAAATCTAACTCACTCACACACTCCATTGAGGATGGGAAAAGATAGAGAAACCATTGGGTTTATGAGCCTATCCTAGTTTGGAAGTCTAACTTAAAATTGATTCTAGGAATTATGCTCTTACTAGCCCACCTTGGCTCCTCACACGCTCCACTAAGGGTGATCGTCTCAAGGAAAACATGTGCTAGCAAGGCCCTATGGATGCCTAAAAATTCCTTCTCCATGAATTTGGAGGGAGGTTTTTATAGTTTTTTGAATGAACTTTGGCCCTTGGATCTGGAGAAATCAACTCTCAAACCTAGGATCAACTACTTTTGGTTACAACCATTGGATTCATCAAATGGATGTCGAAGATTGATTCTTCTTATCAAAGCTAGGGCAAAGGAGGGAAAAATAGGCACGTTCATTCTCCACCATTGGATCTGGGGAAGATCTATATCGTCAAATCAATGCTGATATCAATTTGGATAAGATTAGTTGCTATTTTTAGAAGAACTTTTGCATTATTGATCTTTGACCATCAAATTAAGCTTATCTGATGGAAAAAACTTGTGGATCCTCCTTGCTTTAAGATTTAGTGCATCTCCACCCTTGAATGTGAGCTCATCCTGACCATTCAACATGGTTCAATCATCTTTTACCATGTGGCAACCCTTCAAGCCCTCAATTTGGTTAATCCAAAAAACTATGGTGACCTATTGGATTTTGTTCTCTTTGAACCTTCAAATATGCTTTGATGAAGATGAAACTTTGTAGGGCTATGTTTCCAAAGTTCTTCTTTAGGAATATGCAAAAAAAAACTCCCATTTGAATCTCCATTATATAAGTTTGACTACGTTTATAAGTTTGCAAGGTGGTATTAAGGTGTGTAGAAAGCTTTGATAACCTTGAAAATTTTGTATAAATGTGTAGCCTCATATGATCTTTATACATGCCATACCATATGGCTAACAAAAATAAGATTTTGTAGGATCTAAGTGCAAAAATTACATTTTAATAAAATGCAAATAGCATATCACTGTGCTAGAAAATTCATTTACAGGTGAAATTCAGGCTACATATTGGCTTTGATATTCTTTACAAGTATATGAATTTCGATGCGATTTGGTGATAGTAAAATGATTGCCCTAATTTCCAAAATTTGACCAGCTTTGATTACTACCCTTGATTTGCTTGATTTCTTCCAAACTTTGCATGTGAACTTCTTTTGACATCCTTGATGCATCTTGGACTTCTCAAGGAACTCTACCTACCTTCACCGAATGTGTTTCTTGTAATCCTTCACAAGTGAGAGAGGAGAGAGAATCTCGACAACGTTCACCCCCACTAAACCTGTGATTTCTCCAAAAGAGCCTCTCTAGTGTCTCTTGAAACCAAAAAAAAGTACCAAGAATCAAGTTATTTTATATGCAACATTAGAAAATTGGAAGGAAAATTTGATCATATGCATGAATGAGTAAGCAAGGCAACATGAATATGCATGAACAAATAGGTAACATATATGTAAATGAACAGGCAACATTGACAATATGTAAAGAAAGAAAAAAAAACACTATGTGCAAGCATCAATATGAAGTGGAAGTGAATGTAATGAGTCATTTTAGGCATCAATTGCTCTCATTTTTTAAGAAAATTTTCTAACTTTTTCATAATGCAATCTATGTTAAATATAAAAATAAACAAAGATTTAGGATTTTCAAGGACATCTTTCATCTTTAACTTTGTTTAGATCAAATTCATTTGTACATATATATGAATATGCCCTTTCTCTAATTACATGCAAGGAAATCTAACTAAACTCCACTAATGCATAAATCTGCCTATATAGCCTGTGTTTTATTCTTCTATGTCTCCTTAGCTTCCTTTGACTTGCCTTTTTTTTTTCTTCACAATACAACGACTTTATGGTGACACTCACTTTTTTGGGGCAAAAGAAAGTGTAAATTTCTTGGTAACAAATGATAGCTTATCTTTTTTTATGTTGGGGAAAGATTAAACCCTGATCTAAGGTACAACCATTTTTTATGTTGGAGAACAGTTCTTTAAACTCCGATACAAGTATGTGGATGAAGTATGTAGAAGCATGCACTAGCAAGAGCTAGGACTTCAACAAGTATGTTTTTGATATAGATAGATATGCATGTTTATATATGAAAGTCATGTTACCAAAATAAACCTCCAAATGTACATGCCCTATCTTTCCATAATCCTAGATTATAGCCAATTTCTTGGTAGTTACATTATTACTTAGGATATAATTTTACACAACAAGTAGAGAAACCGTCATTTTTTCTTTTGACTCAAGTGTTATATATATGCAATGCAATGCAAATATTGAAATTGACAACAAGAAAGAATTGGAAAAAAAAAATGGAATGAACTTGAAAAAAAAAAGCAACATGAACTTGAAAAAGAAATGTTGTAGTTATCTTCTTCATTGTCCTCATCTAAAATGTACTCATCATTATCACATTTCTTGAATAATTTTATCCTTTTACCTACAATAAAAGTTTTTAATGCAATAGCATTTAATTCATAAAGAGCATACATACCATTGTTGTTGACTTTTGATACAATGTATGGTCCAAACCACTGTTGAGTGATTTTTTTGCATGCATCATATTGTGAATCAAATGGACTATCATAAATGAGCACCCAATCTCCTACTTCAATCGGCTTACGATGCAATCAATGCATTTTGTCAAAATAAATCTTGTTCTTCATTATAGATTCTCTTAATTTTCAATGACATCATCAAGTCTTAATTTACTTTGTTCCAACTATTTAATGTGCAAACTCAAAAAATCATTAGTATATATTTTTTCAGAACAAGGCAACTTTGACCATGTAAAAATATGAGATTGAATCAGAAACAATGGTCTTTGATAGTACATGAGTTCTACAGGCATATACCCTATGGTACGTGTGCACGCCATTCCATCTACCCAAAGTGCAAAAAGTAAGAATCTAGGCCATTGTTTAATATCACTGTCACATGCTTTACATGTGGCTTTCTGGATTTCACAATAGGTGGATGTCCTCTCTCTATTTTACCATTGGCCTCTAGATTATATGTCGTAGTGAGAGATAAACAAATATCATGATGTTCATAGAATTCTTTAGCTTCGCTCGCATCTAACTCTCCTCAATCGGTAGCTACTTTCTCTATGTACCCAAGACCACTTATGATGTCTTCAAGCAAGAATTTACAAACATTGTAAGTGTTCTTAAATCTTAGTGCACGTTCCTCTACATGATTAGTTAAGTCCTCTCTTGCAAGTACAATGTAACGCATTTTATCAATACCTTTAGGCATAGTTACAAGATCTACTACCCACTTGTAGTGAATACGAGGTGGATAAGTAGGATGCAAAGGATTTCTATGTTTGATTGATGAATGAATTTGACAAGTAGAACATGTAGAAACATAGTTACTATAACATATGTCCTAGGCCAATAATAGGTACTTCTAATTTTTGCATATGTTCCAAAAAATCCTTTATGACCTGCCCATAATGTCTCATGCATTTCCTTCATTACTTGCAATTGAAAACCTCGTTTTCCTAGTACTCATTGTGGATTCTTAAACTTATCCTTAGCATGTCTCCAAAGATAACCGTTACATAGGAAAAAATAATAATCTCATTTCCTAATGTTACAGAATCTACTGATAGTCCAACTAGGTAATGGTTGTAGTGTACTTAGATACTTTTCTATGTCTCTCCATTCATCTTCATACTTAGACTCATGAAATTTTGGATACTCCTATATATGTGGAACATAGTCAACTAAGTTCACATTCTTTATTAGATCACTTTCAAGATCATCATCAAATCTAGCTCTCGATAACATGTCAGCAACTGAATTTGACTTCCCTCAAATATGAACTAACTTAGGACTTATGAATTTAATATATGAGATCCATCTAAGCATGGCTATATCATGAGATGAACAATCGGCTACCATTCCAATGAGAGGCAAACAATTAGTCTTAACTTTGACATTAGCACCTATGATATATTCTTTGTTCGTTTTCAAAGCTATTATCATATCCCATAGTTCGCGTTTGATTTGTGGATACTTTCATTGTGTTTCATGTAAAATTTTAGCCCCAAACCTAATTGCATATCTATGCCCTTGTCATCTTGACTTATGACCCAATCGATACCAATAGAACTCGTATCAATAGTCAATATAATAGATTTATTAATGGAATAGTCTATACACTTAAGGATCGAAGCTTCAAGAAATAATTTCTTCAATTTACACATAGCTTGAGTGTATTTTTTATTCCAAATAAACTTTTTTGCTTCCTCAATAAGTCATAGAGACAATCTGCAACATGAGCAAAGTGTGGGATCCAAATAACATAAAAGATGCAAGCACCAAGAAATCTATGTACCTCACTCACATTGTTACATGTTTTAGAAATCTTGCTAATGGCCATAAGGACCACATAAATGTCTAATAATAAGAACCTCATTGATACCAAAAACAATTTTTTCTATGGCAAATGTGAGACCTACCTCTTCAAATCATTAAAATATTTGTTCATAATCAGAGATGTCATCAAGAACAAATTTAAGACATCGAGATGAATCTAAATTAATGTCCTTTACGCATTCCTCACTCCGTTTAATTGGAATATCATCAATGAATTGCATGGTTATATGAGGGATAAAATCATGTAAGACCATATTCATAGCACTCATCATATGAGCCACAGAATTAACCGCTCCTTATGGTAAAGTACACATTTGTACTGAGCCTAAAAAGAGTTTTCATTGTGGTTATGTCATGACTATCAATTGCTAATTGAAATTGGTCATACCTAGAATATAAATCACCCATTGAATAGATAGAATATCCTAAAAATGATTCAACAAACTCATCTACAATGGGTCATGTTCTTACCTTCCTTATGGTGACTTTATTGACAAGTTGGAGATCTTGAATAGAACGTAGTTTCCTATTCTTTTTAGGAATAGTGAACCATCTATTTGAGTAAGGTGCAAAAGATGGCTCTAAAATTCTTATGTTTATCTTCTCCTTAAGTAGTTTCATTAGCTCAAGTAAGTGAGCCTTTGGAATTGGTAAGAGCAAAGATTCCATGAATATGCAGAATAATAAAGATAATCATGGGTGCAACTAGCTTAGGATCAGCGCAACCTATCTCATGAGGATACATAGTAAAGGATTCTGCATGGCTAATTATGACTCTCTCAAATTTATCTCTCTCTATTGGCAAAAGAAAGTCGTCATTTCCACCGATTTTTTCTTGTTTGATTATCTCATATGTGAATGTATATCCTATGTTTTTCCTATCCCAAAGAATTGGACCGTTTTTCACATCAATAATTTTTTTGTTACTTCCTTGAGGTACTAGCTGAGCTATGGGTTTGATTTTCTTGTCTACTATTTTGTACTTTGTTTCAACTAAGGCATCATGTGTTTGGTTCAATTTTGATCAGGAGTCTACATTGAGAGCATACTCTTGGATTATAGCATACTCATCAAGGGAAGAAAAAAGAATAATGTAGGAATTAGAATTTGTTGAAGACATAACTCTAACTCCTTGAGAGTAGAGAAACAATGAGATGTCTCAATCATATGCTCAATGTTCTCATCATGTTCCATGATTTTTTTGGTTTTAACTTTTATTGGGTGCTTTGGATAAAAGACTTGGACACTTGACTCTTATGAGAAAAACCGAATCTAGAATGTGGAAAACAAAGTGACAAACTATTGTACATGTTGGTTGGTTGTGAGATGTCAAACTAATGTCCACTATTGTCCCACTCGACAATGGATTCTATCCAAAATTTTGATCATATGTGGCTCCAAGCATGAATCCAAGTGCACAATCACTACAAACATGCTCATGACCCTAAGTAACAATAGGCTTCTTTATAATTTACAATCAATTCCTAGGATGATTTACTCCTATCATCATGACTTGAAGTGACTACATTCCATCCTTAGACTTAATTCTAGCCTAGGTAGACCCATCATTCATGGCTTTGGTTTCCATACGACTCCTCACAAATAAAGGGATGATCTAAGAGAACTTCATAGGAGAAACTATCTTGAATAAAGAAGTGAAATTCTTCTGTGATTCCTCTTATGGATATATGCACACTAGCACAAGTTCCATACAAAGTACCTACACCATTATCTGCAATTCTCATATGTCATCCACAATCTTTATCTATGGGCCATCGAAATTTATCATAGACTTCTCTTGAAATCACATTGATTTCATAGCCAAAATCTACTAATGCATTTACCATGATAGCATTCTTATCATTGCCTATTTTAACATGCATCTCTGATGTACCTCTACACCAAACTTTTCTTTCAAAATGACTTTCAAGATTGTTTTCATTATTTTCATGGTCAAGTTGAATAGATCCTAAGAAATTTTTATTAACATTTACTTCATCATCATCAAGGTTCTCTTCATCATATTCATCAAATTTTAAGGCTTCATTCATAGCTTGATCTTGATCTAGAGAATCTTGCATCTCAATATCTAGATATGCAAAAATCTCTTCCTTTTAATTAGTTGGTAAAGTTATCTTTAAAAAAGGCTTTGCAATAGAGAAATTATTTTCTAAAGACATATTCAATTGACTCTTAAGCAAAATGTCATCTAAAATCTCCATAAGATTTATTTTTCTCTCAATTTTTGAGATCGAGATGGCTTTAGGTTTTCTCTTTGGTTTCTTTTGTTTTTGTTGAGGATCTTGTTTTTGTTTGCATTCTTGTCTTTGCTCTTGAGTTTGTTTTGATTGTTCTTGTTTCTCTAAAGATTTTGGTTCTACTTGCTTGGGCTTTGTCATCTTACATTTTGTTTCTCCTCTTGTTTTGTTCATTGGGTTGTGATTCTTGTTTTTTATCTTTGGATTGTGATGTTTCCCCTTTCTCTATGATGGTTTCTATTCCCTCTAAGGTTTGTTTTTGAGTCACTCTTCTTTCACTAGGCTCTGTTTCATCTCTTTTTTTTTTCTTCTACATTGAACATTTGAGAAAAAAGAGATTGATCTTTTATTGGTGATTCCCAAGTTGTTATTCTCCTAATCGCATCTCATTCTCTTACTAAAGCCTTTATGGAAAGGTCAACTTACTTTGTGGGTTTACTTGATTCTTCTTCATGTTCATCAAGAGCTTCTATTTTCACTCCTTGAGTCCTTGCATTTTTCGTGGTTATGTTTTTGTAGTGCTTTTTCATTCCTCCCTTACCATAATTTCCTTGCAAAGGTAGCCTAGATCGATAGTCACATATTTTCTTATTTATGTCTCTTACTAGTTGTTGCTCCTTAGCGGCCTTTAATAGCTCACAATCTCTCAAAAAGTGCTCTAACAAGCATAGTGTTGATATATTTGGATAGTGATGTGTGTAAACACACTAGGACCACCAGGGCACTTTTTTCCCTCTTTAGGAGGTTTTTTTCCCTCGGCTTGTATATACGCCTATCGACCTAACAGGTTACTTATCTTTGTACATTCTAGTGGTAATACATTCAGTATTGTGTGTTGTGCTCTAAGATTCTTCTTCTTCCTTGTGCTATTCGCATGCTTCTGCAAACCTCGAGCTCTAACAATTGGTATTAGAGCAGGTCTCCGCTTCATCAAGGGCATCGTCAACACCCCTTCAGTCACAATATCGAAATCGCACAAAATTTGGTGAGCATACTCAAGGTGATTAGGAGATCAAAACATATTCACTCTATGGTGTCGAAATTGCAATTTGAGCTTGTTTTAGCCTCTGAACGCACTATCCTAATACTTGTGCAACCTATTTCATCTTTTTGTGCCAAAGATATATATAGGTTTTGGCTCGCTAGTATTAGCATCTCGAAGTCTGCTACCAGTTTAGTAGAACTCCATGGGGTAGTTATGTTCAACTTTTTGAGATACGGTAAATTTTTCTCATTAAGGTATTTTAGTCAGTGGCCATGGCTGAAAGCAGTGATGTATTTTGTATGTTAGTTGTTGAGGATAAGTTGGACGGTACCAATTACCCATTGTGGGCTCATATGATGTGTCATGTATTGGTTGCAAAAGGACTATGGAATATTGTGCAACGTGTTGAAAAACATCCTATTTCACCTGCAAACATAGTTGCTGAAGGTGATGCAGATGACATTGAAGGTGATGATATTCTTCATGTTCATATTCGTGTTGCAGTTCTTGTTGCATCTACTACAAAGCAAATTCATTGGGATGGCCGAGATGCTCAGGCACATGCATTGATAGCCTTGTTTGTCAAACATGCCATTATTCCTCATATTCACTCTTGTAGAATAGCTAATGATGCTTGGGATACACTTACCACAATGTACCAGGTTAGGAATGAGGCTCGTGTTGCTTACCTCCATGAACGAATGGAAAGTGAGCATCTGAATGAAGGTGATTATATGGACAGTTCTCTAACAAAGATCAAAGATTTGAAGGAACAGTTAATTTTTGTTGATGAAGTCTTACCCGATAATTCACTTGTGCAGATTGTTTTGAATGTCCTTCACGATTCATAATAGAGTTTTGCTTCTACTCTTTGTTTAATGATGAAAGGAAATCCAAATGCCTTAATATTTGAGGAGTTAGTCTATGTTCTATTGCAAGAAGATCAATCTAGGCAAAATAGGTCCATTATGTTTGTTGCAGATCAAGCTTTCTTGGATAGTCAGAAGGGAAAAGGTAAATGGAGCTCTTCTACTAGTAAGCAAAAATCTGCTAATTTTGCACAATCAAAGAAGGATGATAGAGATGACAAGAAAACAGAAAAGCAAAAATTGTCTTGTAAGTACTATAAAGCAAATGATGATGTCATAAAGAATTCTCCAAAATTGGTTGCAAAAGAGGCAAAGAAAAAAGAGGTTGGAATGGTTGTTGCAGAGGCCTCTACACCAAAAATAGAGTCAGCTAATCTAGTGCAGAATGAAGAATGGATATTTACTACTATGTGCAATTTTGACCCATCTTTTCTTGAATAGTATATGTCTACTGTAGACTCAGATGTTTGGTACTTTGATAGTGGGGCAACCAAACATATTACCTCACAACGTTGTTTCTTTACTTCACTCGAGCCTACCCCTCCAAGGAATACTCTCACATGCACCAACAACTCCTCTTATCCTATCATGGGAGTTGGTAAGATCATCTTGACTATTGTTGATGGTAGTTCCTTGACATTGTAAGATGCTTTATTTGTGCCACGGATCAAGAAGAATCTATTATCAGTTTCGACATTAGCCAAGATTGGCTTGGTTGTGAAATTTGTTCATGACAGATGTACAGTTCATGATCTGTCAAATGGCAGCGTGATTATTGCTTCTGGCATTTTAAGATGTGGGTCTGTAGCTCAGTGATGAGTAGCACCTCCTTTAATGTCAATCCGGGAAGACAAGAGGATGGTATGAAGACCTCGAGCAAGTGAAGGCACAAGTGCGTGAGTGAGAAGCACACAAACATGCACACACATACACACACACGCGCACACACGGCAAGACAAAGATGAGGAGCAATGGAGTTCTTAGATTACTTTCAAAAAACTCTTACAAGTTCATATCAATTACAAGCTCTCCCCAAAAATGAGCTCTCTAGCTCTATTTATAGTTTTTTACTAGGTTTTGGCCCTGTCCAAACCTAGTGTGCGGCCTAGTTAAAATTAGGTTCCAGGGCCCATTCGAGGGCTTAAACGGAGCCTAAAAAATACGAAAATTGATATGTAGGTACTTCTAAGGCTCCTCAAGCTCAAGGACTCCTTGGCTTGCACAAAATGGAGCTACAAAAATATGAAATGGTATTTACAATGATTGTTAGTGATAAGAATCACTATTATAAAGATGTTAATTTGGAAAAATTTGAAGGGCCTATCTGCCAGATTTGCGTCGACTGCTTTGTCTACTCAATCCTTCACCTCGCTCTGACTCTCTCCGCTGGCTTCCTTGTCTAGTCAGTCCTTGGGTGCCCATACTGCTCTCAACACCCCCCCCTCTCTCGCGTCTGTCGTCCCTGACAGACCCTTGTTGCTGGGAGTGTTGGATGTAATATTCCACAACCTGAGTGGCCAGCTGATGTTCTTGTATGCATAGTGATGGAGAGTGTTAATCTCCAAAAGAACAACCTACTCTTGAATTTAGAACACCTCTATATCAAGAGTAAGTCAAAACCTTCACTAAATTAGAGGTCCAATCTCCAAATTATCAAAAGTTGAAAAATTCTGTGAAGAAGATGAAACACAGAAAGTCTGCTGCACAATTTCTTCTCATTGACCTATCAAACCTGTAAAGTTTTCTATGAAATTTTGTATGGAGTGTCGCCTAGAGATTGCGCACCTCCTCCAAGTTAAAGTTCTCTAAAAGGTTTAGTATAACTTGAGAAATCAACTTCACAAGTTACCTATGTCTGAATCTGCACTTCTGAGAAGTCGATTTAGACACCCCTAACTTCTTAACTTCAATTCTCTCAGTACAAAACCCGTTTAAGCAAATGCTTCTAGCCACGAGTAGATTACCTTCCAACTTAAAGATTAAGTGCTTACTTGCACAAAACTTTAAACTATGGAGTGAGAACTGACCAAAAGATTAAGATCGAAATTTGCGCCTGTTTCAGAGAACTGTAGACACTCAACACATATGAATGTTCCTACTAACAATTCTCCTAGCCTGTTTACAATTAGACTCTGAAATTCAGGTCACAGGCTCATTAACTAACAACTTAGATATCCTCAAAAGGATTTCACAATTGATCAAACACAGACGGAGCAGACACGGAAAGATCGGGCGCAATATTTCTTCATTAACTCAGAAAATTACAGTTGAGTGATGAGAGGAAACTCAACTAACTTTTCACATGTCTCATGACATCTATCTTCTTCATTCTTGACTTCTACCTATTCTCACATATGCTCTCATATCACGCCTCGACATTTTCATGGTATTTATAGATAAATTTGTACAAGTCTATGACTAATCAAAGACCTAAGTGACCTATGTACATATGTATACATTCCTCACAAACTCTGAATGTGTCTTCCTTCCAAGCTTCAAGAATTGTTCTCATCCTTCATTCTTTAGTCTTCAAACATTCAATTGGTGATTGATCTGCACCAACAGCTCCCCCTCAATCATCAATTGAGGTTTCTCCTTTCTTCTTTATACCTGCCATGTCTTTAAACTTCTGTAACTTTGGTCCATCCAAGCTCTTTGTAAGCATATCAGCTATCTGATCTTTTGTTGAAGTATGTATGACTTCAATCTCCTTATCCATCACTTTCTCTCTTAGAAAGTGATACTGAATCTCAATGTGTTTGGTCCTGGCATGAAAAATAGGATTAGCAGCTAAATACAATGAACTCATGTTATCTCCATATATAATTGGTACCCCATGCACAATGTCAAAACTCTTCATCAAAGTCTTGAGCCAAATTACTTCCTTTGCAGCTTCAACCATGCCTTTATACTCTGCTTCTGTACAAGACAAAGCAACTGTATGTTGCTTCTTGGAGCACCATGAGATAAGTTTATCTCCCACATAACACATGTATCCAAAAGTTGACCTTCTATCATCTGGATTACCTGCCCAATCTGCATCACTATAAATTTTGATATTTGTATCTGAGGTAAACCCATAATACAAACCTTCATTGAGTGTACCCTTAATGTACCTCAATACTCTTTGACCTGCAATCCAATGCTCTTTCCTAGGACAATGCATAAATTGAGACAAAACTCCAACTGCATATGATAAATCAGGTCTAGTTAAGGTAGCATAGATAAGACTACCAACCAAACTCTGATATTGTCTCATGTCCTTGAATTCTTCACCTCCAAACTTACTCAATTTGTGATTCACCTCCATTGGTGTAGGTGCTACCCTACAATCATCCATTTTAAACTTGATTAACAAGTTCTTCAAATACCTTTCTTGGGTCACAAATACTCCATGTTGAGTATATGTAATCTCCATGCCCAAGAAGTATGACAAGTCTCCCAAGTCACTTATTTTGAACTCCTTTTCCATTTGCTTCTTGAGTCTTTGTATTCCTTCTTCATCTGTTCCTGTAAGAATTATATCATCAACATATATGCACATGTATATGAAACCATTATCACTTGCTTTGACAAGCAAGCTACTATCTGCTTTAGACACCTGAAATCCAAGTTCCTTTAGGAACTTCACAAGTCTATAATTCCATGCCCTTGGGGCCTGCTTCAAGCCATACAAAGCTCTCTTGAGCTTGCACACATGATCTGGATACCTTTTATCTCTGAACCCTTGAGGTTGCTCCATAAATACATCATCTGAAATATAACCATTCAAAAAAGCATTTTTCACATCAAGTTGACATAACTTCCAACCTTTACATGCAGCAATAGCAATAAGTGTCCTGATGGTTGTCATCTTTGCCACAGGACTATAAGTCTCATCATAGTCAACACCATAAGTCTGAGCAAACCCTTTGACAACAAGTCTAGCTTTGTATCTAGACACACTTCCATCTGCAAACCTTTTTGTCTTGTAGACCCACTTGCATCCAATGATTTTCTGACTATTTGGTTTTGGAACCAAATCCCATGTTTGATTTTCCAATAGTGCATCATATTCTTCCTGCATAGCTTTCTCCCATTTTTCCTTACCTTTTGCCTCTTCATATGTAGAAGGGTCTTCATCTGTATTCACCATATAAGCATAATCTTTTGTGGCCAAAAATGAAGTATCATAGCTATACCTTGTAGGTTGCCACTTATTCCTTGTAGACCTCCTAAGCTCTCCACTTCTTGAGGTTTTTGGTTCTTCATATTCAGGATCAAATCTTGGTGTTTCTTCCACTTCAACCTGCACTTCATTATTCTCTTGTTCATCAAATATTTGAACCCTTGATTTACCTTTCCTTTGGTTCACTTCTTCTTCATCACCTGTATTGATGTTGATTGTACCTGCATACCAAGTGCTTTGTTCATCAAATGTAACATCTTTAGAAACCATGAATTGTTTTGTAGATGGACTCCACAATCTATAGCCCATCTGCTTATCATCATAACCAATGAAAACATATTTTTCAGCTTTAGGCTCCAACTTGTGCCTTAATTGTGATGGCACATATGCATATGCCACACATCCAAAAACTCTGCAATGATCCAAGGTAGGTCTCTTACCCCACCAAGCCTCATATGGTGTCATACCCTGCAAGGCTTTACATGGTAACCTATTGACCAAATAAGTGGCTGTATTTACAGCCTCAGCCCACAAATAATTAGGGCAATTTTTCTCCTTCATCATGGATCTTGCAAACTCAACAAGTGTCCTATTTCTCCTTTCTGCAACACCATTTTGTTGAGGAGAGTACCTGCAAGTAACTTCCCTTTTTATACCTGCATTCCATAAGTAATCACTGAACTCATTAGAGAAATACTCTCCCCCTCCATCTGACCTTAATCTTTTCAACTTATGACCTGTAATTCTTTCTGCATATGCATGATAGTGTTTAAATGTATTAAACACTTCTGACTTATCTTTGACCACATAGATAGTGATCCACCTAGTAGCATCATCAACATAAATCACATAATACCTTGACCCATTTATACTGAAATCTTTTGATGGTCCCCACACATCTGTGTGTACCAATTCAAGCTTCTCTGAGTACATAAAACCATGCTTGGAGTAAGAATTCTTGTGAGCCTTACCTAATTGACATGCCTCACATTTGTATGTCATATGTTGACCTGCAACATTAGGCAATCCAAGCACTGAACCATTGTTAACCATATCTTTAATACCTCTTTCATTGAAATGTCCAAGCCTCTTGTGCCAAAGATCTAACTCAGAGATCTTATGTCCTCCATATGTGAACATAGCATGACCTATATTGCCTTAAATCTTCAATGTAAATAATCTTCCTTCTTTTTTTCCTGAAACAATCTGTTTATACCCTTGGCTAGGGTCTTCCACATATACTCCATCATTAGTGAACCTTACTTCATATCCCTTTTCAACAATTTGTCCTACACTTATCAAATTCTTAGGAATTGTAGGAACATACAAGACCTTACTTAATAAGGTGCTACCATCCTTGGCCTTCACTGATCCAATTGACTTCACATTGTGCTTTGTGTTGTCACCTGTCTGAACAACATGATTAAAGACATTATTCTCCAAGTCAGTCATCAAGGATATATTACCACTCAGGTGATTGCTACACCCTGAGTCAATGTAGAATACTCTTTGATCTTCACTCTGCCTTTCACAAGTTGCATTCATTATCAATGTTGAATCCTCCTTTTGATCTGAAGCATAATTGTAGTAGGTGTTGTTATATTGTTGACTTTGGAATCCTCTACCTGCATTTCTTCCAAAGTAACTCCTTCCACCTCTACCTCTGAAATTACCTCTTTGATTTCTGCCACCTCTTCCTCTTGAATTATAATTTTGGTTATATCCACCATTACTCTGAGTATTATGCCAACAATCATTAGCTAAATGATTTGTCTTACCACAAATCCAGCAAGCTTTGCCTCCATCCTTGTTGTTTCTGCCTCTTCCTCTACCTTTGCCACCTCCTCTTCCTCTTAGGAAGTTGGCTTGAGTAGTTGTTCCTTCATCTTCACCTGCTTGTTGCTTTCCTTTGCTATTCTTCTTCTTGTCCTTTGAGTACATTGCATGACCTGCACTCTTTTCACCATCTCCTTTAACATCCTGCTCAAATGTTAGCATATGACCTAGCAATTGATTTAAATCAGGAGTGAAATGGTCAAGTGATAATTCTGTAGACAAAATGAATGGTTTCCATTTGTCATCACCTCTCAAACCTGTAAGGATTTGCCTTACCAATTTATCCTCCTCAATGTCTTCATCAACAGCTCCTAATGCATCTGTAATGTCTTTCATCCTTGTTACATAGTCTGAAATAGATTGAGAGGCCTTCTTCTTAAAGGTTGTAAACTCTGCCCATAAGGATGCCTTCCTTGACTTTGTAGTATTCTGGAAATGCTCCTCCAAAGCATTCCAAATATCAGTTGCACTTTCAAGACCTCGAATATGAGGTAACAAGTAATCATTGACTGCCATATATATAATGCTCCTAGCTTGAGCATCTTTCTTCATCCAATTTTTCAAATCTGCCAATTCTTCCCTAGTTGGAGCACTAGGATCTCTGAACTGTGGCTTCTCTTCTTCTCCTGTGATGTAAGCAATTAAATCTTTGCTCATAAGATGAGCTTCCATCCTCATTGACCATGCAGGATAGTTTTCCCTATCCAATTTCTCTATCTGTAGAGAATCTCCCATCTTGTGTCTACCTGTGTATTGAAATCTTCAAGCTTTATGAACAATATATGTACCTTTACTTCGAATTAGACTCCTTTTGTCCTTCTTGATGTCGTATGGTCTCCTCCTCTTACTTTGCCTTCAAACTTTCACCTTTTAGTTCTTCAAATGTTGAATTTCTTGAATCTGCAGCAGTCGGGACCTTCCTTTCCTTGATTTGATGTCTCTTGCTCTGATACCACTGATGGAGAGTGTTAATCTCCAAAAGAACAACCTACTCTTGAATTTAGAACACCTCTATATCAAGAGTAAGTCAAAACCTTCACTAAATTAGAGGTCCAATCTCCAAATTATCAAAAGTTGAAAAATTCTGTGAAGAAGATGAAACACAGAAAGTCTGCTGCACAATTTCTTCTCATTGACCTATCAAACCTGTAAAGTTTTCTATGAAATTTTGTATGGAGTGTTGCCTAGAGATTGTGCACCTCCTCCAAGTTAAAGTTCTCTAAAAGGTTTAGTATAACTTGAGAAATCAACTTCACAAGTTACCTATGTCTGAATCTGCACTTCTGAGAAGTTGATTTAGACACCCCTAACTTCTTAACTTCAATTCTCTCAGTACAAAACCCGTTTAAGCAAATGCTTCTAGCCACGAGTAGATTACCTTCCAACTTAAAGATTAAGTGCTTACTTGCACAAAACTTTAAACTATGGAGTGAGAACTGACCAAAAGATTAAGATCAAAATTTGCGCCTGTTTCAGAGAACTGTAGACACTCAACACATATGAATGTTCCTACTAACAATTCTCCTAGCCTGTTTACAATTAGACTCTGAAATTCAGGTCACAGGCTCATTAACTAACAACTTAGATATCCTCAAAAGGATTTCACAATTGATCAAACACAGACGGAGCAGACACGGAAAGATCGGGCGCAATATTTCTTCATTAACTCAGAAAATTACAGTTGAGTGATGAGAGGAAACTCAACTAACTTTTCACATGTCTCATGACATCTATCTTCTTCATTCTTGACTTCTACCTATTCTCACATATGCTCTCATATCACGCCTCGACATTTTCATGGTATTTATAGATAAATTTGTACAAGTCTATGACTAATCAAAGACCTAAGTGACCTATGTACATATGTATACATTCCTCACAAACTCTGAATGTGTCTTCCTTCCAAGCTTCAAGAATTGTTCTCATCCTTCATTCTTTAGTCTTCAAACATTCAATTGGTGATTGATCTGCACCAACACGTAGTCCTCTGGCCAAGTCTGTCATCATAGGATCCCAATCAATTGGTCCTGGAATGTCCAGATGTGGCAGACGTAACTGATCTGCATGGACGCTTGTTCTACTGCGAATAGATGTAGCAAATGTGTGGGTCTGGGAATGAAAATTTCTGAGTGATATTCCCAGAATCCCGTAGAGAACATTTCCTCAAATGTCTGCTTGAAGCATGCGGGTAAGTACTTTATTCGTGCATGCCAGGCAAAGATTATAGTGACTGAGGGAGTCTGGCTCATGTCGTAGACTAAATCCTTGTTACCTTGAGAGAATCCAAGGGCAGAGATATATGGAGCTTGTACCTTCCGAAAGGTTTTGAAGACAATGGTCATGAGCTCGAATATTTTCATACACATTTTCGATGCTATGTCGGGTACATTATTTAGACGTGTAGACCAGTGCCGAATTGTTGATATCATGTAGGCTATGGTTGGGGTCCCTCGAGGTGGAGCAAAATATGGATAGTTAACCCAAGCCGAGCATTCTTTATTGTTGTGTACCTTGATCGCAAATGCTTGCCATGATCTACGACGTACCACTGGGCAATAACATGGATTATACTTGATATACAGTGGCATGGTTGCCCAAGTGCTCATCATCTCTGGGTAATCGGTTAGTAGACGTGCACGCCAATTAGGCTGGAAGATCGAGCCAGCACGTGCATCTGTTGGTAAATCCCCTAGCTCAAATTGAGTGGCGAATGTGGGCTCCTTCCCTGTATGTCTTTTGACTTCTGCATTATAATCATGTAACAAGACAAAATAAGGCATGTATTGCGACTCTGATGTTGTGATTAACCGTTGGTGGGATAGGTTTTGAAAGTAAGAAGACCGAAGGACAGTTTCTTCCAGATTTGTGAGAGATTGTATTTGCACGGCCACACGATCATCATGTGTCTTACCCACTTTCTCGACCCTTTTGACCCAATCTGGAACTTGAATTTCTAAAGTGTCTTGTCCTTCCTCTGTAGTTCGACCACCGGGTGTCGGCATCGGCTCATACGGCTCTTCATAGCTATCATCGACGGGGATTTCCACCACTATTTTCGGTTCTGGTTCTTCAGTTGGCGAGGGTGGCCTTTCATATGGTAAGAGACGTGCTTGGAGTTCGGTCACCTGTTTCCGGAGGGTCTCTAATTCTTCTGTAGAGTGTTGCAAAATTATCGGTTCCTGTTGAGCTGTTGGGGCACTGGCTATCTGTTTCTTTAGGTCTGCACATTCAGTCTCTAACTTTTCATATGACTCCAAGAAATTTGCATGCTCCTCAAGTAAGATACGAATGTCTTCCGATGGAACTGCTCTATACTTGGTAGGGCTAATGGTTGCTCCTGCAGTTCCTTCCATAGCCGCTTCAAAGTTGTCTTGGTTTTGCTGTTGAAGCCTCTTGTTCTCTTCTAGTGCTGCTGCCATATGCTTCCTTAATAACCCAAGGTTGCGTCTAAGTGTAGCATTAGATATCATTTGCGCTTGGAGCACTGTTTCTAGTTCCTTGACTGCTTGATCATCTACTGTCGATGTCTTTGATTCCAATTCGGAGTGAGCTTGCTGTAAGGTGGTATGCTCGGTTAGGAGCATTTGGTAATCAGCTTCAAGAATGGTGACTCTAGCTTGCAAACACTGAGACTCTGCCTGGAGGTCCGTAGTGCATTCTTCCAATTGATGGTATTCTTGTTGTAGTTGATGTGCACACTGAAGTAATGTGTTGAACGTGCTATTTACATTATGAGATGCAAGGGGAAAAGTTTGAAATGCAGGGGGGGTGGGATTGGGGAGGGAGGTAGTGAATGCTGTGTGTGCCAATGATGTGGTGAGTGGTGAGGTGGGGGGTAGTGGAGGGGGAGAGGGTGGAATTGTGGGGAAGGTGTTGTGGTGGCTGAAATGTCCATTGGGTCAGACAGAGTGGTGTGTATAGGGGCTACCATGTAGGTGGGTATGGTAGGTGAAGTGAGTGTGGTGTTCGTGTAAATTGATGTCATTGCGAACATCGGGGAAATGTGCCTCTGAAACATTGGAGAGCGGATGATCTGCTCCACAAAGGACGGGTATTGGGGTGGCGAGGTTAGGTTGAAAGAGGTGTAGGGTCCAGATGGGAAGTGAGGGTCATGGAATGGAGGTACCCGTATTGGGGGATAGGCTGGGAAACACAGGGTGCCTTCTATGGGTGCTGGGTTTCCAACCACACTTGGGATTATGGGATGGCCAGTTATGGGTTCGGAGGATAGAAGGGTTGAAGTGTACAAGGGATTGGTGACAAAAGAGAAGAGGGTGTCCTGTGAAGTGGGTTCTCCGAATGAGAATGATGTGAATGAGGATGGGTTATAAGTGAAGGTAGAGGTGATGACTGTCGTTTCTTCCATGGTGGGAGGTGGTGGTGGGGGTGGAGACGGTGGAGATGGGGGATGTTGGGGTGAGATGGGTGATGTCTGAACGAAGGTTTCAGCAGAGAGGTCAATGGTGGTTGTGGGGGTAGCGGTGGTTTCAATGGGTACTTCTTGTTCTGTGACGGGTATCCTGATAGTCTTACCTGCGCGTGGTAATGTGTCAACTCTGCGTTTGTCATACCTCACGGACTGGCCGACTGCTGTGTGGACAGCCTCCGGAACTCCTAAAGATTCTGACACTAATTTGAGGGTGTCAATGAAATGTTGATCCACCCCATCATCTGATAGCATTTCTTGCATCAAAGCTTGACCTGACACAAGAGAGAGTTGATGCCTTTCTTGTACTGCTTTGATTGTGTCGTATAACCTTTGTAGTTGAGCTGTATATGCTGGTGCACCTACAAGTTCTGGCACTTCTTGTTGCTCATCTTGATGCTCTTGATCATAATCCTCCTCATCTTCCTCCTGTTCTTCATCTTCATCATCCTCTTCATCCACTTCCACTGTGGTGACAGGTACTTGGGAGGTTGTTGCCTGTGTTTGCACATTCTCCACTTGTTGTGCCTCTTCTGCCTCCAGCTCTACATCTTGTAATAATTGTTCAAAGTCTTCATTTGTGAGTTCTTCCAAAGGTGCACCACTAGGAAATTCAAGATCGGTTGGGATGGGAGGGAATATCAAGGTAGAACCATCGGTGCGTCTTGGAAGTCGGAGTGTGAATGGTCGGACTCTTCGGGGTGGAGGGGTGACGTCTGGTGTTAGGGTGGCTCCACGTGGTTGAGCACAAGGGACTTGGACAGTACCTCTCATCTTCTTAGAAGGGGGTCCAGTGGATGTCCTGCCTCTAAACTGCTCTACACGATTCCACATTAGGGCCCGTTGAATAGGGATGTCATAAGCCAAACACCTATAAATTATTCTCGTCAGAGCACAGCATCCATATAAAACCTGTTTCCGCGGCCATCGTTTGTGAGCTAGGTGTATCTGATCAATTATCCAGTGGGGTAAGTTGATGGTGAGGCTCTGTGTCTCTGCCAGATACAAACTAAACCAAATCTTTTTGGGCGGCATGGTGAATCTATCTTGGGCAGGAAAAGCAAAGTGTTGCATGCACATGTGAAGGTGTATTGCAATATTAGGTGTCATGGACACCATGTCCTTGAGTTTGGTGAGACTTCGATTCTTCATGTAATCCGGTACTAGGGTTTCCTTCTCTGTAGGAATATGCATTCCGCGCATATCTAGAGCCTCTCTCACCAAGTTGTTTGATAGCCTGAACCTCTTGAGCTCATTCCCCTTTGTCAGAGATGGAATTACAAATGAGCTTGCACCTTTTGGGTTCTTGTTTGGAGTCAAGGTGTTGATGAGATAGTAGCATCGCATGAAGTCAGGCTTTGGGAGCCGTGCACTGAAATATGCATCCAATCCTGCCTTCTCCCATATCGAACGTAGACCTTCTGCATTTTGTAACTTCTCGAATTCTCTTGTAAAGAAATGGTATTTACCTTGCTTCCCATTGAAGTCCAACTCTGATTCCCATAGGTATGTTCCTTCTCCCAAGGGTCCTGCCACTTCACTAAACTAGTGGGAAGCTTTTCCTACAGGCATGGTATGGCCACTGGGCGGGTCCGCAATAGGTATGATTTTGATGGCCTGCAATTCTTCTGGTTTTTTATTTGTCTCAGGCAAAACGGGTAAACTGTCTAAGTCCACCACTTGCTGGCTCATTTCTGTTTGAGAGCTAGTTCCTGCTGCTTCAGCCATGTTGAAAACTTCACAGCTGGTTCTGTGAGAATATATGAATAAATGTTAACATTGCCATGGACACAAAAATGACACTGTGTCCCCTTCACAACATTAATCATGAGGTTCGGGAGAGGTTAGGGGGTTAGTAAGTGCTCGGTGCTTGTGTGTGTAGTTAGGAATTGGGTAGACTAAAGAGCTAAGCGGAATGATGTGGTGTGAGAGTGAAATAGTTAGTAGGTGGACATGGATTTACAATTGGGGTCCGGGGGTTTATTACAAGTTTTAGGTTGCCAAATGCAATGGATAGGTTTTGATTTCGACTTTGTGGAGGCTCTGGAGAGTGTGATAGGGTATTTACTTGAAAAATGGGGCTTTTTAGGGACCCATTTACGAGTGATTATACTTGTGTCCATGGAAGAATATGTGTTAGTGCATGATGTGTAAGACTGGGCCTCAGATGTTCACGTGAGTGAAACATGTTGTACAGGGTTTGGCCTTGGTGTAGCTATTTGAGCCCACAAGCAAGCCTTAGGCACCCAGATTTGTCGTGATTGTGGGCTGGCCTTCATTGACTTCTTGGGTACCCAAATAGACTTCACTTTCGCAGAAGAATTTATGAAGGACTTCTTATTAGTGTCGTGTTGTTGATTACTAATAAGAGGTTTTGGCCGTGGTGTTGGCCTGGTCGGAACAGGGTGTTCGCCTTTTCGCCTCCATACTTGTTTCATCGGCTGAAACAATCTGCTTTGCTCCTTTTTTTGGCCTCCAGTATAGGTAGTGTTCTGCTTCTTCTGTATTTGATCTGCCTTTGGTTGCTGCATCCCTCTGGCCTTTGGAACAGAAGGGAGTACCGTCTTATCCTTGACTCCGTTGTTGAGACAATCCTCTTTCTGCATCATACATTTTTGGACAAGAATAGCATGGTCAACTTCAAGTGCACCCCTGGAAGGACCAGGAGTTCGTGCCTTACCTAGTTCCTTGAGTGTCTCATTTTCCAATTCAACTGTAATTCGACTATGATTTACCCATACCTGAAGAAGTCCACTTCTTAGGTTTAGGTTGACCGCATGATCATAGATCCAGTCCTGACCCAAGACAAGAGGCTCGGTGAGGTCCTCATCTTGACACACTAGTACTTTGATTGTCATTACTTCGTCTTGAATATAGAGGGGAAGTTCCACCTCGCCCATGCAAGGGGTTTCCACACCTCCCAATCCTATGAGATATGCTTCTATAGGATTAACAGTTAATTTCAAATCTTGACAGTAAGACAATTTAACAGCACTAGTGGCTGCACCTGAGTCAATCAAGGCTCTTACAGTCCTTGCACCCTTTCCTTGTCCTATATCTAAGGTCATAAAAGGACGTCGATCAATTATCCTATGGGAGCTGATACCTGAAACTTCACTAATCTTGCGCGGTGTGATTGGTGTACCTCCGTTCTATGGTGCAGTACTGGCTACTAGGATTTACTTGGGGTTGAGCCATAATGGGACATACATTCGCCATGTGGTCGCCACCACAAGTATAGCATCTTTTCACAGGGGCAAACCTTGGGATTTGTTTGCTAGAGACACCTAGTTTTTGTGCCACTTTCTCCGCGAGTTCCTCAATTGATGTGGATTGCGTGGAAGAGAGACTAGAGGCACTATCTGAATCTTTGTATATTTTGGAAAGTTCTAACTCTTCCCCTAGGTTATCCTCAATGTCAATGCACATGCGTACACACTCTTCTATAGTCCTAGGGTCCTTCAGATACACATATGACCTCAATTTGGTACTTAGCAATCCATCCAAGAATAAAGCCACTTGCTTAGCTGGTGTGGGTAGCTCAGAAACAGGGCATCTTTCAAGATATTGCCTAAATCTTCTTCTTGCAAGTCTCACGGTCTCTTGCGGGATCTGCTTGAAACTGTGAATCAGCAAGGAGGTGTTATGTCTTATGCCACTTTTAGAGAATTCGATAATGAATGCCTCTAGAAGTTGGTCTATGCTCCTGAACTGCCTCTCGTTTAGTGGCTAAAACCATGTCAGGGCAGTGTTCCTAAGGGTTAGACCAAAGGCATTGTACTGCGTGAATAGATCCTCCACTTGTTCAGCTCTCAAGACTTGCCTGAACTCAGCCACATGATCGTAGGGATCTCCAGTGCCATCGAAGTAGTTTTTCATGGACTTAACTAGCTGAGTCGGTCTCAAAGTCCTTGTGTGCTCTCTAGGTCGTGGTAAAGGGAACTCATCCGCATTTCTTTGATTCCTGGGAGCTCTAAGTACCTCAGGTTCTACTCTGTTTGTTTCCGTCCTCATTCTTTCTCTGCCCCCTGGGTTGGCAAAGCTTACTTCTAGCCTATCTCTACTTCTGTCTCTTTGAGTTCCATGAGCTTGGGATGTTCCAGCTCCAGGGTGACCATAGGACACATTCAATCTTGGTTGGGGAAAAACGAATTCACCCTTCCAAGTGTAAGCATGTCTATCATGTTCTGTAACCACAAAGACCCTCTCTGAAGCATGATCTAAGTAGGTCACTCTGCCTGGGCTATCTGGATCCTTAAACTCATAGATTATGATTGTTCCTATATCATTTGGCCGATCAGATTTATACCTCCAAAAGGCTTCGTCAGTCTCTCGATTGAGGAGAAAATCTATGCTCTTATTATCCTGGGGAATCCACTTTGGTGTGATAATCCTAGTGAGAACCGATTTGCCTCGAGGGGTTCTAGGTTCTGTACCCATGTTGCCTTGCTCTAGGTCACCTAAGTCCGCTTCTGGGATCACATTTCCACATTCGTCCGTCCTATCTGGGTGACTGGTGACTACGTATATGGTTCCTTCTTTGTCCAAGTATGCTCCGTTTTCAAACTTGACAGCTGGGTGCTCTAGTCCTATGGATTGGTCAGGGTTTTTAGTCTGGACCACAGATCTTCCTAGGCCGTCCTCATAGATGCTAGCACCTAATCGGTTGGTCCTAAAGTATTCCAGCTACGTCTTGTACGGGCCTTCTACCCTGTGCAAGTATGGCACTCCTAAACTTCCCGTAGGTCGATCCATGCCTTGAGACATCTCTGATTCACTAGTCTCAGAGCTAGGGTAGTATGAGTGGTGGCTCAACTGCTGGGCCCAAGACCTAGCAGTGTGGTTGACACTAGCCTCTGAAGACCTAAGACTTTGTCTATCTCTCCCTAGATGTCGCCCTGATCTAAGGTTCATAAGCCTAATTGAATAGCCCAATTTTGCCCAAGTACAACCTCGTTGCTGAGTTCTTTTGTATCAGTCACTTGATTCTTTTTTAGTCGATTATCGTGTTTATGCTCTAGTCAAAAATCATGTCGTCAGGAATATTTGAGTTAATTTTCGCACTGTAAGTTGATCGTTCCACGTTAGATGCTTTCCTTTAAGGTTATCGCATCACGAAGAGATTATGTTTAATCTTGAACTTGAGTGCATAGGTAGTCTTCAACTTGATTGATGCCTATCGTTGCCCTGACTTACTCCTAGCACTAGTCGTTCTTAGCCTAAGCTAGGAATTGATAGAGGGGGTTGAGGATTTTCCAACCTTGAGTTTCCTTCTTTGTGTTGTTGCCCTGGTGTGCCCAGGACGCGTGATCCCAAGCTTGCACTTACTCTTGCTTAGAATGCCCTCAAGTGCTCTTGTTGGACCTGTAAAAGTCCCATGGTTAGCTCAAGACTTAGATTCAAATGACACAATAGACCACTTTCATGCATGTAACTCACAGACCAAATTATCCTTTGCTTTTATGGAAAACAATCCCAAGGATCCCTCAGTTTTCCTACCTCGGGGTATGGTCAACTTCAAAAAACCCTATCTAATAATCCTGATATTAATTTTCACATAACCAGTGGAAGTTTTGGTTGTACTCCCCACAAGCTTTCCAACAAAACAAGAATCACAGCAAACGGATTTCATATGAGGAAGTTATGTCAATTTAGGCTTCAGGGATTAAAACAAGGTTCAAACAGGCCAACAGGGCAACAGGTTTTCCTCGGGTTATTTGCCTATAGCCTCCTTATGTGCTCTAGAGTCTATGATCCATGTCCAAAATTAGCCAAACCTTCAAATTAAAAAACCCTAAAAAATTGGCCAAAATTGGCTGTCAATCGCGATCGACTGGGCTGTCAATCGCGATGGACAGGTGTCAATCGCGATGGACAGGTGTCAATCGCGATGGACAGGGTATCAGTCGCGATGGACAGGGTATCAGTCGCGATGGACAGGGTATCAGTCGCGATGGACAGGGTATCAGTCGCGATGGACAGGGTATCAGTCATGATGGACTGAGCTGTCGGTCGCGATTGATGGGTGTCAATCGCGATGGACTGAAATTTTTGGGGTTTTCTGTGAATTTGTGTCAATCGGGGCTCTATATGTCGCGATGGACACGAATCTCGGCGAAAGGGGGTGTCAATCGCAATTTTTCTGTCGGTCGCGATGGACAGGGGTGTCCGTCGCGATGGA
Organism: Ceratopteris richardii; assembly: GCA_020310875.1. Classification (NCBI taxonomy): domain Eukaryota; kingdom Viridiplantae; phylum Streptophyta; class Polypodiopsida; order Polypodiales; family Pteridaceae; genus Ceratopteris; species Ceratopteris richardii. The sequence goes on along the minus strand of CM035443.1, from coordinate 19,666,787 downwards.
CACGTGTCCGTCGGGGTCTGTCAATCGCGATGGACAGGCTGTCCGTCACGATGGACAGTGTCAATCGCGATTGACTGGCTATCAATCGTGATGGACTGAAATTTTGCAATTTTTTCAAAAATTTTTGTGGATCTGTGCTGTGCAAGGTCTCTAGACTACTGTGGTGCACTCAGTTTTACCAAAAGATGAAAATTTCTGTCAATCGCGATCGACAGAAGTTGGCGACTGCGAGACAGTTCTGCACATTTCCGTACCTGCGCAACGTGCTGGAGGGGATGATGCTGCTGGATCCTGCAAGAAACTCAACAAACATGCAAACACAAGGCACACAATATTGCTCTCTCGCTCTCTCTCACAAATGGAATGAGGGAAATGAGGTAAAGAAGGTGATATGATCAAAAACTGAAAATTTTCGCGATGATGGAGATGGAGGTGGGAGATGGTGATGTTGATGATGGTGATGATGATGATGAGATGAGGAAAAGAAAAATAAGAAAAGTGAAGAAATTACCTACAACGCCAACGTCCCAAATCTACGTCTTACCATCACACGCTCATCCTCAAAGATCGATCCCCGGCAACGGTGCCAAAATTTGGTGTAGCTCAGTGATGAGTAGCACCTCCGTTAATGTCAATCCGGGAAGACAAGAGGATGGTATGAAGACCCCGAGCAAGTGAAGGCACAAGTGCGTGAGTGAGAAGCACACAAACATGCACACACATACACACACACGCGCACACACGGCAAGACAAAGAGTGAGGAGCAATGGAGTTCTTAGATTACTTTCAAAAAACTCTTACAAGTTCATATCAATTACAAGCTCTCCCCAAAAATGAGCTCTCTAGCTCTATTTATAGTTTTTGACTAGGTTTTGGCCCTGTCCAGACCTAGTGTCCGGCCTAGTTAAAAATTAGGTTCCAAGGCCCATTCGAGGGCTTAAACGGAGCCTAAAAAATACGAAAATTGATATGTAGGTACTTCTAAGGCTCCTCAAGCTCAAGGACTCCTTGGCTTGCACAAAATGGAGCTACAAAAATATGAAATGGTATTTACAATGATTGTTAGTGATAAGAATCACTATTATAAAGATGTTAATTTGGAAAAATTTGAAGGGCCTATCTGCCAGATTTGCATCGACTGCTTTGTCTACTCAATCCTTCACCTCGCTCTGACTCTCTCCACTGGCTTCCTTGTCTAGTCAGTCCTTGGGTGCCCATACTGCTCTCAACAGGGTCATATAATCTCATAGACTATAAAAAATTTGTGAATGATTTGGCATGTGCAATACATGATTCTCAGGCTATGTTAGATGCAAAGCTTTGGCATGCACACTTTGGTCATCTAAATTTTGCTAGTTTGCTACAGCTGCCAAAATTTGAAATGGTGTCCCCTTTGCCCAAACATGAGACACATGGTAAACATGTATGTGAAGGTTGTATTTTGGGCAAAATGTTGCATTCCTCCTTTCCAAAAGATGGCTCAGTTCAAACTACTCAGAAATTGTAGCTTGTTCATAGTGATGTGTGTGGTCCTATGCAGACACCCTCTTTTGAAAACTATCTTTACTTCGTGACTTTCATTGGATGATGAAGTTGTGAAATGTATTTTTGTTGGATACTGTTCTGAAAGCAAAGGCTATCATTTGTATCATCTACAGAGTAAATGCATTTTGGTTAGCCGTGATGTTGTTTTTGTGGAAGATGCTATTCAACCTTTACTTTCATGTACGAAGGAGACATATGTTAGCTCCAAAGACATGTATGATACTTTAGAGGTGGACAGTCTAGTGCTGGTACTAACGAGACAACTTCTTAGCCTTTACAGGTTTCATGTGATGATGTAGATCATTCCATTTCTGATGTAGATTTACATGATGCACTTGTTGATGAGAGAGTTGATATTGAGGAGGAAAAAACTATGCCAAAATGGCTGGTGTAGACTTTGCATGATAGCAAATTAGATGCACCTCTTTCATACCATACTCATTCAAGCTCTCATAGTGCCTCTTTTCCATTAGATTGCTATGATATGGTTGCCTCTAGTCTCTATGATGAGAATGAGCCTCGTTTCTTCGATGAAGCACAAATCTTTGAAAATTGGATGGTTGTTATGCAATCAAAATATGATGTTGTTATGAAAAATGGTACCTAGCCTTTATGTGACTTGCATGGGTATACAAGCTAAAGCATAAGCCTAATGGAACAGTTGACAGGTATAAGGCTAGGCTTGTTGCAAAGGGTTATGCTCAAGAAAGAGGCATTGATTTTGATGAGACCTTTGCTCCTACTTGTCGAATGCCTACTGTTTGTAGCATCTGCGCACTTGCGGCTCATCATGGCTAGAATGTACATCAGTTGGACATTCAAACTGCATTTTTGAATAGTAACTTGCATGAAGAAGTCTATGTTTTTCAGCCATGTGGCTTTGTGCAAAAAGGGCATGAAAACTAGGTGTGTAGGTTAAAGAAGGCATTATATGGTTTAAAGCAAGCACCACATGCTTGGTATGAAAAGATACATGCCTATTTGATTGCACAAGGTTTTGAGAATATTCCAACTAAGAGCACCTTATATGTTAAGCATGCTAATGATGTGCTTCTAATCATTTTTGTGCGTGTTGAGGACATGCTACTCACTGGTCCGCATGAGAAGCATATTGTTGATTTTAAGGCTGATCTACATGCCTCATTTGAGATGTCTAATTTAGGGCATTTGCATCATTATTTGGGCATTCAATTTATGCAAGTTGATGGCAAAATAACTTTGTGTCAAAGGAAATATATTGACAAATTATTGCAGCATTTGGCCTTGAAGACTATAAATCTACGCTTACAATTGAGTCTTCATGATGGTGGAGATGCATTTGATATTGTTCTCTATCACCAGGTAGTTGCATGCTTGATTTACTTATGCATTACTCGATGAGATATTCAATTTTTTGTCTCACATATGAGCACGTTTATGCATTGCCTAGGTGTCAAGCATGGACAAGCAATTAAGCGCATCTTTCGATACTTTAGTGGTACCGAGCTACTTGGATTGTTTTATCCCAAGGGGGGATCACTACCACTAGACTACCTCAAGGACCCCTAACTATAGCATATATGATAGAGACAATCTAGCATTGGCTACCTCACCTACACCAAATGATAGATGTAGTAGCCCTAACGACCATAAAGATCTTTGATCTCATGCAGATGACCTTTAAGGTCTTTAGATGCATCCGTGCATCACATGTTCCACACCGTACATGTTTCCACACCGCAATTTGAGCCCCCAAAAGTACCATAGGACATAAATTTTAATTAGGCCACTCATCATATGTGAAACTGATCACTTCACTTCAAGAACTATCAATAGAGCGAGAGAGCTCATTTTTGGGGGAACTAGTTGAGGTGTGCGACTTGTAGAAGAGTTCTTGTAATTTGAGTAATGCAAAGAAGAGATTTACCTACCATTGCCTCTCCTATTTCCTCTTACATGTATGCATGTGTGCATGTATGTGTGTGTGCACTAGTGTGCTTCTCACCATCACCTTTGCGCACTTCACTCGTTCACAATCTTCAGATCATCCTTACTCTTCTACGGATTGACAATTAAGGAGATCGACCTCCACGACGTGATACTTGCTCTTGTCTAGAGCAACAAGGCAAAGGGGAGATCTTAACGCTCGTAACCTTGTGCTATATGTGCACTTGCCAATCATGTCATTAAGAACTACTTCAAGAACCCAATGAGACAAATAGAAAGAGGATACAAAAGAGGAGAATATGGAGCTCTTAGAAATAGATACAACAACCATTATGACTACAATGGAAGCAACACCTTCAACAAAAACTATCAAGGAGGATACCAAGGAAGGAGAAACTACAAAAATTATATTGATGATCAATCACAAGAAGAATCTTTTCTACTCATGAACATGACTATGAAAGAAGGTAAATCAAATGAACATATATTCAATATTGATTTTGGATGTTCAAATCATGTAGCATCGAATGTAGTACTACTTTCAGATTTGGAAGACCCCAAGAACAAGCATGAAGTTTGAACAATAGATGACACAAGGCACGCTAGGGAGAATATTGGAAATGTAAAGACGTCAAATGGTAACATGAATTTATTGAGTAGTCTCTATGTACCTGGCATCACTAAGAAGCTGATAAGTATAGGTCAAATTGTAGAGAAAGTATTGAAGGTGAGGTTTACAAGCTATGGAGCGTATGTAGAAGATTTATACCAAGGATTCAAGAAGATAGTCAAAGGTCAAAAAATAGGTAGACTATGTTGGTGTAAATCACAAGCCTACACATTTGGCTTGAAAGATATCTTGAAGATCTTACATAAGTGAAGAAGCATAGGAACCATTTCTAGTGGTTAATTACCACTTTATCTCATTGTAAAAGTCAAATTGACTTGGAATCTCCTGTAATCACCTACCAAAAGGATTCGTGGAAAAGTTAGTTGTTTGATTGAAAGAATATCTCCTAGTATGTAGGAGCTTGATCATAGGGAGCCAAAAGTTTGAATTTGAATTCAAATTTTTACTCATTCCTTATAAAAATGGACATGAAAAGTCGCGGGTAGAGAAGATCACTCCCGAGCCTCTCATTACTAATTTTCGAGTGTGTGTGAGGTCTACACTGTTGGTGCATTTTACCCAAGCCTACATGCTTGATATATTTGATATTATCCTCATTTGTAAGTCACATGAGTAGTCATGTGAACACCTCTTGTAAAAGAGTACATTTTATCTTTTGTAAATGGAAAAAGAAAAAAGGAAAAGGTTGGCTTACCTCATGCATGATGTAAAAGCAAACTCATGGCTCTAACTACTAAAATCACAAATTTTTGAGCTGAGGGAATATCTCCTAACTTTGGGGATCACTTTTAGGTGGAGCCATTCGAATTCGAATTCAAAACTCCCTCCAAGAATAGCTATAAAAGGAGCAAGAAGGAAGAGGTGATTAGCAAGCCTTGTACGTGACCACTTCATGTCATTTTGTAGAGATTGAAGAGCTTACTCCATAGCTCTATCATTCTACTCCCATTGTGCAAAGATTCATTGCCAATGTGGTTGTAATCATATGTGAATCTATACATTTATCATCATCTACTTCTCTGTTTTGTTCTCTGCTATACTCACTCAGAGCAGTAACTTCAGAAGGTCATATCTCGAGTTTTTACTGAGCCTTTTTCAGTGTATTAAAGTGCGTTGGATAGCTCTTACTGTTTAGTTTGTACCTATAAATTTTCATCATCATTGTACTAATATTCTGGGAGATATATGCATTTTACTGCTCACTGGTCTATCTCTGCAAAGCCCCGAGAATTGTGGGGAGGTTCCAGAAATTGTTGAAACTTGTTCTCAGTGCTCATTCGACCATTTGAAGTGTTTTAACTTGGATTGGGAAGTTTGCTAAGTCTATTTGCTATGCCCAAAAGGAATTTTCCTAATTCCTACCAGGTTGAGAGCACTGTTCATTTTTTCCAGCAGGTGTATGTCCAAAAATAGCAAGTTTTGGGAGCTAGTCATTTCGCAACTAGTCTGTCTTGACTTAAACTTTTGGGATACATGTTCCAAAGTACTTGGCTGATATTTTGGTGGATTTAGGAAGCTCAAAGGGTCTACTAATCAACTCTGAAGTCTCAGTTGGCTGGTGTGAAGCTGGTTGTAGCAGCACCTACTCATCTTTGGATTGCATCCACCATCTCTCTTCACAGTGGTATCAGAGCATAGTCAAGCAACATGGGAGATGGATTTCCATCAACAATTGACAAATTGGATCGAAACAACTACCCGGCATGGTCTCTAAGGATGGAGGCTTACCTTCAAGGGAGGAATCTATATGGATTCATATCCGGAGATGAAGGAATGCCAACCATGAGGAACAAAGGGCAACCATCACATGAAGAAGTGGAAGGACTTTCGAATTGGTGTTCGAAGGATGCACTTGCAAGGTCCTATATTCTAAACTCAATCTCTGACTTTCTTTTACCTCATGTCAAGGGATGCAAGACATCAAGAGAAACCTGGAATGCACTTGCTTCTTTCTTCTCTTCCAACACTCGAGCAAGGAAGAACCAATTGTGGATGGAGTTCACAACAATGAAGAAAAGCCCGAAGCAAAATGTGACTGATTATGTCACAAAGATAAAGGAGATTTCGGACCAGCTTGGAAGCATTGGAGAGGTAATTGAAGAGGAGCAAATCATTAGAAAAATCATGAATGGAATCAAAGCAGACGACAAGTGGGAGTCATTCACAACAGCCATGGATTTATACATGGATATGCATGTACCCGACCTCAACACACTCATGGGCCAACTCTTCACTCATGAAGCAAAGATTAGCAAAGGTGGTGAGTCCTCAAGAGGTAATCAAACTTCTGCCTTATATTCTGATAAAGCTAAGGTCAAGGACAAGTCAAAGAATAGGAAGAATGAAGATGAAGGAAGCTCTTTCCAAGCAAACTTTGCAGGTAGAGGAAGAGCTAGAGGAAGAGGCAGAGCTGGAAAGCAAGGCAGGCGGAGATTCCAATCATCTCAACCTTGCAACATATGTGGCTTATCTAACCATACTACTGAAGAATGTTTCAGGAACCCGAGGAACTCAAGAGGAAGAGGATTCAATAGAGGTGGCTATGGATCAAATAGAGGTAGATACAATGGAGGCTACAACAACAACAACAATTACAACAACAACAACAACTATCAAAGTGGCCATAGAGGAAGAAGAGATTACAATAACTATGCAGAGGACCAAAGTCAAGAAGATTCATTATTGATTATGAATCTATCAGCGAAGAAGGGTAAGGATGATGATCGCATATTTTACATTGATTCGGGATGCTCGAACCATGTAGCAGGAAATGTGGCTTTACTTTCTGATTTGGAAGATCCTCATAACAAGCATGAAGTGCAGACAGGAGATGACACAAAGCACTCAGTGGACAAGATAGGTAATGTGAAGACATAAGATGGGAATATGAACCTCTTAAGCAAAGTCTTGTATGTCCCTACAATTACCAAAAATTTAATAAGTGTTGGACAGATTGTTGAAAAAGGATTGCAGGTTAGATTCAATCGATTTGGAGCATATGTTGAAGACCCAAGGCAAGGCTTTCAAAGGATTGCCAAAGGAGAAAAGACAGGAAGGCTTTTCACTTTTGAAGTGGAAGATACAAAGAACACAGCTTTGTTTAGCTATGGATCTCAAACTCTAACAGAGTTGGAGATATGGCACAAAAGGCTTGCTCACATTGGTGAGAGGACACTCAAACAAATTTGCAGGGACCAAAGTGTACTTTGTTTGCCTAATATCACAAGGCAACACATGATTTATAAGTTTGAAGCTTGTCAACTCGGCAAGGCTCATAGACAACCTTTCAATAAGAAAGGATATATGTATCAAAATCCTTTGGATCTAGTGCACACGGATGTGTGGGGTCCAAGTAAGGATCCATCTATATCAGACTCAAGATATTATGTGTCTTTCATAGATGATTGTAGCAGGTGGACCATTCTGTTTTTCATGAAGCACAAGGATGAAGTGTTTAATTGCTCTAAGAAGTATATTGCTCTTGTTGAAAATCAAACAGGTAGGACTTTGAAAAGACTCAGATCATATGGTGGAGGAGAATACTTCTCTTCTGAATTTGATGCCTTCTTGCATGAAAGAGGCATTAAAAGGGAAGTCACTACAAGGTATACACCCGAACTCAATGGTTAGCAGAGAGAAGGAACAGAGCCATTGTCGAAGCAGCAAGGTCCATGCTCAACGAAAAGGGATTGCCGAACTACCTATGGGTAGAGGCTGTGTCGACAGCCACATATCTCATAAATAGACTTCCATCTAAGTCACTAGATGGAACCACTCCATATGAAGTGTGGAATGGAAGAAGACCTAGTCTAGAGCATTGCAAAATCTTTGGATGCTTAGCCTATGCTCACATTCCTTCTCAAGTAAGAGGGAAATTAGATCCCAAGGCAGAGAAGTGTGTATTCATTGGTTATGATCAAAACCAAAAAGGATATAGATTGTACAATCCAACCAATAAAGGATTTTGTGTCAGTAGAGATGTAATTTTTGATGAAAACAAATCATGGTTTGATGATGATAGGAAAGTGAAGCTGCCATATGACTTGGATGAAGATTTTCCATCACTTCAAGCAAAGGAGCCAAAGCAGATTGAAGAAAGTGATCTGGAGATTGACCTAGAAGACTTGGAAAGACTAAAGCTATGGAAGAACAAAGGTAAAGCAAAGATGCAGGATTCTACATATGGACCCGAGAGCTCACATCAACCACTTAGAAGGTCTTCAAGGGAGAAGAAGAAACCAGAGAGGTTTAGTTATGATACTTCTTTGGTCACCAAGCACTCAATCTACATTGCAAAGGATTCAACCAATGAAGAACCTACCACATTCGAAGAAGCACAAAGCAAGAAAGCTTGGAGAGATGCAATGGATGAAGAAATGGAAGCCTTGAAGGAGAATGACACTTGGGAGCTTGTACCTAACAAGCCATCTATGAAGATAATCGGATCTCGATGGATATACAAAATCAAGAGGAATCCAGATGGAAGTATAAATAGACACAAAGCAAGGTTAGTTGCTAAAGGGTTTGCTCAAACCCATGGTATTGATTATGAGGAGACTTTCTCTCCTGTTGCAAAAATGCCTACAATTAGGGTTCTCATTAGTCTTGCTGCATCTAGAAATTGGAATCTTTATCAACTTGATGTAAAGAATGCTTTCTTGAATGGATGGATTTCTTAGGAAGTGTATATGGCACAACCTCCTGGATATGAGGATGCACATCATCCTAACTATGTATGCAAACTAAAGAAAGCTTTGTATGGATTGAAGCAAGCTCCAAGAGCTTGGAATTTCAGATTGGTGACTTATTTGCAGGACCAAGGATTCAAAGCTAGCAAGGCGGATACCTCTTTGTTCATAAAGAGGAATGGATCTGATGTGATCTATTTATGTGTGTATGTTGATGATATTATTATCACAGGCAATGATCTTGAAGGAATCAAACAGGTAAAGAGTCAAATGAAGGAGGAGTTCAAAATAAGTGACCTCGGACCACTCACTTATTTTCTTGGACTGGAGTTGATCTACACAGATTCAGGTATATACATCACACAAAGGAAGTATGTCCATGACATGCTCGTCAACTTCAAGATGGAAAATACCAAGTGTGCAGGTACACCTATGGAGCAAAATCATAAGCTTAGTGCTTATGAAGGAGAGCCAATTGAAGACATCACAAGCTATCAAAGCTTGGTTGGAAGTTTGAACTATGCAACACTCACAAGGGTGGATATATGCTATAGTGTTAGCATATTGAGTCAGTTTATGCATAAGCCAAGAAGACCACATATGGAAGCGGCCAAGCGAGTCCTCAAGTACCTAAAGGGGACCTTGAATGAAGGTTTGGTTTATTCATTTACTTCAGATATTGAGCTAAAGGTCGACTCAGATGCACATTGGGCCGGATCTAAAGATGATAGAAGAAGCACATCAGGGTATATATCATTTGCAGGTTCAAAAATCATTTCTTGGTCATCGAAGAAGCAACCAACAGTGGCATTATCTTCTACCGAAGCCGAATATAGAGGTTTGGCTAACGCAACTCAAGAAATCATGTGGTTAAAGTCTTTGTACACAGATCTTGGACTTCATTCTTCAACACCTCACATTTTTTGTGACAACACAAGCTCACTACATCTAGCAGCTAATCTGGTATACCATGCTAGAACCAAGCATATTGAAGTCCACTACCATTACGTAAGGGAGAAGCTAATGAGCAAGGATATTCAACTATCCTATGTCTCTACAGATATGCAATGTGCCGACATGTTGACTAAAGCTCTTGATGGTACAAAATTAAGTAGATTCAAGTTGATGATTGGCTTGCAGGAAATCAAGGACAATTGAAGACTTATTTGAAGGCCAAGCATGTTAGGCTTGAGGGGGAGGTGATGGTGCATTTTACCCAAGCCTACATGCTTGATATATTTGATATTATCCTCATTTGTAAGTCACATGAGTAGTCATGTGAACACCTCTTGTAAAAGAGTACATTTTATCTTTTGTAAATGGAAAAAGAAAAAAGGAAAAGGTTGGCTTACCTCATGCATGATGTAAAAGCAAACTCATGGCTCTAACTACTAAAATCACGAATTTTTGAGCTGAGGGAATATCTCCTAACTTTGGGGATCACTTTTAGGTGGAGCCATTCGAATTCGAATTCAAAACTCCCTCCAAGAATAGCTATAAAAGGAGCAAGAAGGAAGAGGCGATTAGCAAGCCTTGTACGTGACCACTTCATGTCATTTTGTAGAGATTAAAGAGCTTACTCCATAGCTCTATCATTCTACTCCCATTGTGCACAGATTCATTGCCAATGTGGGATTAATCGTATGTGAATCTATACATTTATCATCATCTACTTCTCTGTTTTGTTCTCTGCTATACTCACTCAGAGCAGTAACTTCAGAAGGTCATATCTCGAGTTTTTACTGAACCTTTTATAGTGTTTTAAAGTGCATTGGATAGCTCTTACTGTCTAGTTTGTACCTATAAATTTTCATGGTCATTGGACTAATATTCTGGGAGATATATGCATTTTACTGCTCACTGGTCTATCTTTGCAGAGCCCCGAGAATTGTGGGGAGGTTCCAAAAATTGTTGAAACTTGTTCTCAGTGCTCATTCCATCATTTGAAGTGTTTTAACTTGGATTGGGAAGCTTGCTAAGTCTATTTGCTATTCCCAAAAGGAATTTTCCTAATTCCTACCAGGTTGAGAGCACTGTTCATTTTTTCTAGCAGGTGTATGTCCAAAAATAGCAAGTTTTGGGAGCTAGTCATTTCGTAACTAGTCTGTCTTGACTTAAACTTTTGGGATACATGCTCCAAAGTACTTTGCTGATATTTTGGTGGATTTAGGAAGCTCAAAGGGTCTACTAATCAACTCTGAAGTCTCAGTTGGCTGGTGTGAAGCTGGTTGTAGCAGCACCTACTCATCTTTGGATTGCATCCACCATCTCTCTTCACAGTGGTATCAGAGCATAGTCAAGCAACATGGGAGATGGATTTCCATCAACAATTGACAAATTGGATCGAAACAACTACCCGGCATGGTCTCTAAGGATGGAGGCTTACCTTCAAGGGAGGAATCTATATGGATTCATATCCGGAGATGAAGGAACACCAACCATGAGGAACAAAGGGCAACCATCACATGAAGAAGTGGAAGGACTTTCGAATTGGTGTTCGAAGGATGCACTTGCAAGATCCTATATTCTAAACTCAATCTCTGACTTTCTTTTACCTCATGTCAAGGGATGCAAGACATCAAGAGAAACCTGGAATGCACTTGCTTCTTTCTTCTCTTCCAACACTCGAGCAAGGAAGAACCAATTGTGGATGGAGTTCACAACAATGAAGAAAAGCCCGAAGCAAAATGTGACTGATTATGTCACAAAGATGAAGGAGATTTCGGACCAGCTTGGAAGCATTGGAGAGGTAATTGAAGAGGAGCAAATCATTAGACAAATCATGAATGGAATCAAAGCAGACGACAAGTGGGAGTCATTCACAACAGCCATGGATTTATACATGGATATGCATATACCCGACCTCAACACACTCATGGGCCAACTCTTCACTCATGAAGCAAAGATTAGCAAAGGTGGTCAGTCCTCAAGAGGTAATCAAACTTCTGCCTTATATTCTGATAAAGCTAAGGTCAAGGACAAGTCAAAGAATAGGAAGAATGAAGATGAAGGAAGCTCTTTCCAAGAAAACTTTGCAGGTAGAGGAAGAGCTAGAGGAAGAGGCAGAGGTGGAAAGTAAGGCAGGGGGAGATTCCAATCATCTCAACCTTGCAACATATGTGGCTTATCTAACCATACCACTGAAGAATGTTTCAGGAACCCGAGGAACTCAAGAGGAAGAGGATTCAATAGAGGTGGCTATGGATCAAATAGAGGTAGATACAATGGAGGCTACAACAACAACAACTACTACAACAACAATTACAACAACAACAACAACTATCAAAGTGGCCATAGAGGAAGAAGAGATTACAATAACTATGCAGAGGACCAAAGTAAAGAAGATTCATTATTGATTATGAATCTATCGGCGAAGAAGGGTAAGGATGATGATCACATAGTTTACATTGTTTCGGGATGCTCGAACCATGTAGCAGGAAATGTGGCTTTACTTTCTGATTTGGAAGATCCTCATAACAAGCATGAAGTGCAGACAGGAGATGACACAAAACACTCAGTGGAGAAGATAGGTAATGTGAAGACATCAGATGGGAATATGAACCTCTTAAGCAAAGTCTTGTATGTCCCTACAATTACCAAAAATTTAATAAGTGTTGGACAGATTGTTGAAAAAGGATTGCAGGTTAGATTCAATCGATTTGGAGCATATGTTGAAGACCCAAGGCAAGGCTTTCGAAGGATTGCCAAAGGAGAAAAGACGGGAAGTCTTTTCACTTTTGAAGTGGAAGATACAAAGAACATAGCTTTGTTTAGCTATGGATCTCAAACTCTAACAGAGTTGGAGATATGGCACAAAAGGCTTGCTCACATTGGTGAGAGGACACTCAAACAAATTTGCAGGGACCAAAGTGTACTTGGTTTGCCTAATATCACAAGGCAACACATGATTTATAAGTGTGAAGCTTGTCAACTCGGCAAGGCTCATAGACAACCTTTCAATAAAAAAGGTTATATGTATCAAAATCCTTTGGATCTAGTGCACACGGATGTGTGGGGTCCAAGTAAGGAGCCATCTATATCAGGCTCAAGATATTATGTGTCTTTCATAGATGATTGTAGCAGGTGGACCATTCTGTTTTTCATGAAGCACAAGGATGAAGTGTTTAATTGCTTTAAGAAGTATATTGCTCTTGTTGAAAATCAAACAGGTAGGACTTTGAAAAGACTCAGATCAGATGGTGGAGGAGAATACTTCTCTTCTGAATTTGATGCCTTCTTGCATGAAAGAGGCATTAAAAGGGAAGTCACTACAAGGTATACACCCGAACTCAATGGTGTAGCAGAGAGGAGGAATAGAGCTATTGTCGAAGCAGCAAGGTCCATGCTCAACGAAAAGGGATTGCTGAACTACCTATGGGAAGAGGCTCTGTCGACAGCCACATATCTCATAAATAGACTTCCATCTAAGTCACTAGATGGAACCACTCCATATGAAGTGTGGAATGGAAGAAGACCTAGTCTAGAGCATTGCAAAATCTTTGGATGCTTAGCCTATGCTCACATTCCTTCTCAAGTAAGAGGGAAATTGGATCCCAAGGCAGAGAAGTGTGTATTCATTGGTTATGATCAAAACCAAAAAGGATATAGATTGTACAATCCAACCAATAAAGGATTTTCTGTGAGTAGAGATGTAATTTTTGATGAAAACAAATCATGGTTTGATGATGATTGGAAAGTGAAGCTGCCATATGACTTGGATGAAGATTTTCCATCACTTCAAGCAAAGGAGCCAAAGTAGATTGAAGAAAGTGATTCGGAGATTGACCTAGAAGACTTGGAAAGACTAAAGCTATGGAAGAACAAAGGTAAAGCAAAGATGCAGGATTCTACATATGGACCCGAGAGCTCACATCAACCACTTAGAAGGTCTTCAAGGGAGAAGAAGAAACCAGAGAGGTTTGGTTATGATACTTCTTTGGTCACCAAGCACTCAATCTACATTGCAAAGGATTCAACCAATGAAGAACCTACCACATTCGAAGAAGCACAAAGCAAGAAAGCTTGGAGAGATGCAATGGATGAAGAAATGGAAGCCTTGAAGGAGAATGACACTTGGGAGCTTGTACCTAACAAGCCATCTATGAAGATAATCGGATCTCGATGGATATACAAAATCAAGAGGAATCCAGATGGAAGTATAAATAGACACAAAGCAAGGTTAGTTGCTAAAGGGTTTGCTCAAACCCATGGTATTGATTATGAGGAGACTTTCTCTCCTGTTGCAAAAATGCCTACGATTAGGGTTCTCATTAGTCTTGCTGCATCTAGAAATTGGAATCTTTATCAACTTGATGTAAAGAATGCTTTCTTGAATGGATGGATTTCTGAGGAAGTGTATATGGCACAACCTCCTGGATATGAGGATGCACATCATCCTAACTAGGTATGCAAACTAAAGAAAGCTTTGTATGGATTGAAGCAAGCTCCAAGAGCTTGGAATTTCAGATTGGTGACTTATTTGCAGGACCAAGGATTCAAAGCTAGCAAGGCGGATACCCCTTTGTTCATAAAGAGGAATGGATCTGAAGTGATCTATTTATGTGTGTATGTTGATGATATTATTATCACAGGTAATGATCTCGAAGGAATCAAACAGGTAAAGAGTCAAATGAAGGAGGAGTTCAAAATAAGTGACCTAGGACCACTCACTTATTTTCTTGGATTGGAGTTGATCTACACAGATTCAGGTATATACATCACACAAAGGAAGTATGTCCATGACATGCTCGTCAAGTTCAAGATGGAAAATACCAAGTGTGCAAGTACACCTATGGACCAAAATCATAAGCTTAGTGCTTATGAAGGAGAGTCAATTGAAGACATCACAAGCTATCAAAGCTTGGTTGGAAGTTTGAACTATGCAACACTCACAAGGGTGGATATATGCTATAGTGTTAGCATATTGAGTCAGTTTATGCATAAGCCAAGAAGACCACATATGGAAGCGGCCAAGCAAGTCCTCAAGTACCTAAAGGGGACCTTGAATGAAGGTTTGTTTTATTCATTTACTTCAGATATTGAGCTAAAGGTCTACTCAGATGCAGATTGGGCCGGATCTAAAGATGATAGAAGAAGCACATCAGGGTATATATCATTTGCAGGTTCAAAAATCATTTCTTGGTCATCGAAGAAGCAACCAACAGTGGCATTATCTTATACCGAAGCCAAATATAGAGGTTTGGCTAATGCAACTCAAGAAATCATGTGGTTAAAGTCTTTGTACACAGATCTTGGACTTCATTCTTCAACACCTCACATTTTTGGTGACAACACAAGCTCACTACATCTAGCAGCTAATCTGGTATACCATGCTAGAACCAAGCATATTGAAGTCCACTACCATTACGTAAGGGAGAAGCTAATGAGCAAGGATATTCAACTATCCTATGTCTCTACAGATATGCAATGTGCCGACATGTTGACTAAAGCTCTTGATGGTACAAAATTAAGTAGATTCAAGTTGATGATTGGCTTGCAGGAAATCAAGGACAATTGAAGACTTATTTGAAGGCCAAGCATATTAGGCTTGAGGGGGAGCTGTTGGTGCATTTTACCCAAGCCTACATGCTTGATATATTTGATATTATCCTCATTTGTAAGTCACATGAGTAGTCATGTGAACACCTCTTGTAAAAGAGTACATTTTATCTTTTGTAAATGGAAAAAGAAAAAAGGAAAAGGTTGGCTTACCTCATGCATGATGTAAAAGCAAACTCATGGCTATAACTACTAAAATCACAAATTTTTGAGCTGAGGGAATATCTCCTAACTTTGGGGATCACTTTTAGGTGGAGCCATTCGAATTCGAATTCAAAACTCCCTCCAAGAATAGCTATAAAAGGAGCAAGAAGGAAGAGGCAATTAGCAAGCCTTGTACGTGACCAGTTCATGTCATTTTGTAGAGATTGAAGAGCTTACTCCATAGCTCTATTATTCTACTCCCATTGTGCAAAGATTCATTGCCAATGTGGTTGTAATTATATGTGAATCTATACATTTATCATCATCTACTTCTCTGTTTTGTTCTCTGCTATACTCACTCAGAGCAGTAACTTCAGAAGGTCATATCTCGAGTTTTTACTAAACCTTTTTCAGTGTTTTAAAGTGCGTTGGATAGCTCTTACTGTCTAGTTTGTACCTAGAAATTTTCATGTTCATTGGACTAATATTCTGGGAGATATATGCATTTTACTGCTCACTGGTCTATCTCTGTAGAGCCCCAAGAATTGTGGGGAGGTTCGAGAAATTGTTGAAACTTGTTCTCAGTGCTCATTCCATCATTTGAAGTGTTTTAACTTGGATTGGGAAGCTTGCTAAGTCTATTTGCTATGCCCAAAAGGAATTTTCCTAATTCCTACCAGGTTGAGAGCACTGTTCATTTTTTCCAGCAGGTGTATGTCCAAAAATAGCAAGTTTTGGGAGCTAGTCATTTCACAACTAGTCTATCTTGACTTAAACTTTTGGGATACATGTTCCAAAGTACTTGGCTGATATTTGTTAAAGAAACACTCACGAATTTGACGCAACAGACAAAGAGAGAAATGTAAGAAAAAAGGAAATGAATGAATAAAGACTATTGAGTGGTGGGCTAGTGGTGTAACTCTAATGCCATGTAGAGGTTACCACAACACACATATAAGATTAAGGTTAGATAGAAAGAGAGATATCACTACTCATGGGAATAACACAAGAGATTTGGTTATAATGAAAAGTGGACTCAAGATGATATAGAAGATGAACTCAACTCAATTCAACTAAAACTCATAACTCTAATACAATGGAACTCAAACACTAAACAATATATAGATCGTTCTATCCACCCATGCACTCCCTATATGGAGCTTAGATGGTGATCTAGATAGAAGCTAGGTGAAGGGCTATAGGCCAACACAATGGGTACTAAGATGGATACCCTAATGGTTCCAACCACACAAACTGATGATCCTACATGGGAAGGGGACCATCCTTATATGGTCCTCCAAGCCTAAGTCGGCCTACCCATGTTCTAGGGTCGTGGTAGCTTGATCCATGCCCAAAATAATGTCCACCATTGATCGATGGGTTAAATCCAATGGTAGAAAGGTAGGATCAACAACCATTTGTTTGTAACCCTTGATCTTGATTAATCCACACTTAGCATCAAGTATAGATCCAATGGCTCATATCAAATAGACCCTTCCCCAAGTTAAGAAAGCTACTTTTGTTTCTAGCCCTTGATTTAGGTTGATCCTCACATCGGATCAATCCCAAGTCCAATGGCTTAGAAGTAACCTTCCTAACTATCCATCTACGGTCTACACTAGACCTCATCTGACCTCAAAGTCAGGAACCTACCAATGTCCAACACTCTCACATGGCTTCTCCTCATAATGGGGGCCTTACAAAATAGAGTGTTATGGAACAATGGTGGTGCTACATAAGGGTGAGGCATTGAGCATATCTAACACCCCACCTCAATGTCCACCCAATGGTGAACTACCTTCTTGGCATGATGCCAAGTATTCCATGAGGGTGGAGCATTGACCATGTCTAACACCCCCCCTCAATGTGCACCCGAAAGTGAACTAGCTCCTTGGCATCATGCCAAGTCTTTCATGAGGGTGGAGCATTGACCATGTCTAATACCCCCCCTCAATGTCCAGCCAAAGGTGAACTATCTCCTTGGCCCAATGTCAAGTCTTTGAAGATGTATCTGAAGTAGATCCTTTGTAAGAACTTTGGTGAGGATACCCACTGCATTCTTCTTGATGGGATAGCATGCTATGTCAACCATCCTTCTCAAGTGCACTTGCTTGCCAACTCTTGAATGTCCTTCACGAGGTATATTCCCAAGCCTTCTCAAAAGTCTGACTAGCAAACTGATATTTTGTATGGTACTCCATAAGTAGATAAGACTACCGAAGACCTTCATGTAGCTCCCAATGTCTACCTGCTCATACAATGATATTTGGGCTTGTTTCATCACATATGATGCCTTCTTTAGCTTACATAATATGTCCTTTGAATGTGGAGCCTCAAACCCTAGTGATTGAGACACATGTACCTCCTCTTTGAGGTCAACATTCAAATGTTCTGATCTGACATGTAACATGAAAACTTCCCACTTCGTCTGAGCTACTACCATTAGTATGATGCAAATAGTGGTCATTAGAGCAAACGAGTCTTGAAAATCAAAACCCTTCACTGATGAAAGTCCTTGTGCTACCAATGTGTCTCGATAGCATTCCAAGATCCCTTGTATCATGTGCTTCACCTGCTTGACCCAATTGGTGCTAGTGACCTCCCATGCTTCATTCTTCATTAAGCTATCATAGTTGGCTTGCACAACCTCCTTCCCTACCAGATCTACAAGTCCTTCACCTTTAATTATTGGCTTCATTACGTCCATAATCGTAAACATCATGGCTATACTGACTATGAGAGTAGAAGCCCACTTGTGCTCCTCTATTCTCTGTGATCTACTTGGTCCTTCTGCCTTCTCTTTGATAGTTGTTGGCATAGGATTACTCTGACCATAGAGCTTTTTCACCCATTGCAGTGACAACCAATTTATTTGGGTGATTTTAGGTTGGTAGACTCTCTTCTCACCATCTGATGATGATGCTTCCTCCCGTTCATAGGTTGACTCTTGGGCTAGGTACATAGTGAACTACTCCTTCGCTTGATGATAAAATGGAAGATCTTTTCTTGTCCTCCACTACATGTGGCTGCTCCATAGACACCACATCACGACTCCCTTGTATCTTCTTTGCCTCATGGTCATATAATATGAAAGCCCTTTGCTTTTCATTATGACCTAGGAAGATGCATCTCTTGCTTTTTGGTTCCAACTTGTTCTTTCTTTGACCTGGGACAAGAGCATAACATACACTCTCAAAAATTCTAAAGTGTGAGACTGATGGATTCTTACCAATGTAAACTTCATGATGACTCTTTGTGATTTGATAAGGAAAGCCCATGCCTTCTCTCATACACATTGTTATCTCAACAATGGTGTGACTCTTGTATTCCATAATGCCATCATGTTGTAATGTGTGAGGTGTCACTGATTGACACTTTATCCCTTTGCACTTGCAAAAGCCTTCCAACTCCTCTGAGTTGAGCTCACCACCACCTCCTATTCCAAGCTTCTTCACACTTTTCCCTAGTTCATTTTCAACAAGTTCTGGTTGTCGTTTAATCTTACCAAAAGCTTGAGCCTTATCACGAAGAAAGTACATCCACATCTTCCTGCTATAGTCGTCAACGATCACAATGTAGGAAGATCCTCCCAAGGCCTGTATAGACATCTTACCACACAAGTTAGCATATACCAACACTAGAGGAGCCTTTGACCTACTCTTGCTTTCTTGTGGGAATGTCTCTCTGTGCAGCTTGCCCATCATACAAGCTCTATAAGGTTCCTTCATTCCATTCACTGTAGGTAAGTGATGAAGAACAATACCTTGCTTTTGCATCTCCTTCCATATTGTTCCTGTCACCATGATGGGTTCTTGCTGAGGCTGCATAGAACTAGATTGACCTATATCATTGGTCATTTGATGAGATGCACCATTGTCTAGTACCCATGAATCCACAATTGATTCTTCTTGTGTTGAGGAGCATACCACCTTTGCTTTGGCTCCATGTATTGTCTCCTCCTTCACTTCATCTATCCTCTTGACATGACAATGTGCAATTGTATGTCCCTTTCTTTTGCAATGGAAGCATTGTCCTTGAAACTTCTTCTTACTACTCCTCCTCCTCTTCTTTTCACTTTCACCTTTGGTTGAGGAACCACCTTTTTTTGATGCATTGTTGGAGAATGTAGCATCTCCATTGTTGCTTCTTCGTTGGGTTTTGAGCTCCAAATCCTCTTCCCTTGGTAGTGAATAGAACTCTTCAAATATCGAAGTTTGAGGTCTCACCTGAGTGTTGAGAGTAGTTACCCTTCCATCATAGTTTGGTGGAGAATCTTGGAGATGCCTTTGAGCTAGGTCCATGCCGCTCTTCTCTATCCCTTCACAAGCCATTCCATCACATGGCTTCTTGATCTGAGTAATGGATGCATTCCCCTTCTCTCCTTCTGCAAACATCTTTGCTTCCAATTGATTTTCTAAATTTTGAATGCATGTTTGGTTTCTTACCTCATAGTGACTCCTCAACATACTCCATGCGTCACTTGCCTTGGATGTATGTTGAATAAGAGGTAGAATAGACTCCACACAATTGTTCACTATATAATATAGTGCATTTGCATTCCTTATCTTCCAAGCTTGTAGAAGCTTTGCATTTGGGAGAATCACCTTACTCGGATCCAATGGGTCAAAGGTAGGTTGTGGCTCTTGCTCACTTCCCATCACCATCTCCAAAAGATCATAAGAATCAAGGATAACTGTAATCTGGAACTTCCAAAGAAAATAATTTGTACCATCTAACTTGCCTTCACTAAAGGTCGGTGGATGAACCCATAGTGTTTGTATTTCCAAATCCATTGCACCAACTCCACTTCCACTTCTAGATAATAACACCTCCATAGTGTTGAAGCCTTTGTGTCCCATGAACTTGAAGCCTTGAAGCCTTTGCCTCCCAAGATCTCTAGTATTGAAGCCTTTGCCTCCCACAAGCTATGGCATTGAGGCCTTTGCCTCCCAAGAACTCCAATGTTGAAGACTTTACCTATCACAAACTTTCGAGTTGAAGCATTTACCTCTCACAAGCTTGATTATTGAAGCATTCCTTCCACAAATGCTAGAGTTGATTCCTTGGCCTTCACGATCTCTGCACTCTTCTATACCTTCCTGAGCTCTACTACCATGTAAGAAAAAAGGAAATGAATGAATAAAGACTATTTGAGTGGTGGGCTAGTGGTGTAACTCTAATGCCATGTAGAGGTTACCACAACACACATATAAGATCAAGGTTAGATAGAAAGAGAGATATCACTACTCATGGGAATAACACAAGAGATTTGGTTATAATGAAAAGTGGGCTCAAGATGATATAGAAGATGAACTCAACTCAATTCAACTAAAACTCATAACTCTAATACAATGGAACTCAAACACTAAACAATATATAGATGGTTCTATCCACCCATGCACTCCCTATATGGAGCTTAGATGGTGATCTAGATAGAAGCTAGGTGAAGGGCTATAGGCCAACACAATGGGTACTAAGATGGATACCCTAATGGTTCCAACCACACAAACTGATGATCCTACATGGGAAGGGGACCATCCTTATATGGTCCTCCAAGCCTAAGTCGGCCTACCCATGTTCTAGGGTCGTGGTAGCTTGATCCATGCCCAAAATAATGTCCACCATTGATCTATGGGGTAAATCCAATGGTAGAAAGGTAGGATCAACAACCATTTATTTGTAACCCTTGATCTTGATTAATCCACACTTAGGATCAAGTATAGATCCAATGGCTCATATCAAATAGACCCTTCCCCAAGTTAAGAAAGCTACTTTTGTTTCTAGCCCTTGATTTAGGTTGATCCTCACATCGGATCAATCCCAAGTCCAATGGCTTAGAAGTAACCTTCCTAACTATCCATCTACGGTCTACACTAGACCTCATCTGACCTCAAAGTCAGGAACCTACCAATGTCCAACACTCTCACATGGCTTCTCCTCATAATGGGGGCCTTACAAAATAGAGTGTTATGGAACAATGGTGGTGCTACATAAGGGTGAGGCATTGAGCATATCTAACACCCCCCCTCAATGTCCACCCAATGGTGAACTACCTTCTTGGCATGATGCCAAGTATTCCATGAGGGTGGAGCATTGACCATGTCTAACACCCCCCCTCAATGTGCACCCGAAAGTGAACTAGCTCCTTGGCATCATGCCAAGTCTTTCATGAGGGTGGAGCATTGACCATGTCTAATAAGAAACAGAATCTTCTGGAAAATCTATGCACAGGTGTACAGTATGCGAAGTTAGTGCACGGTGTACGCATAACAGAGCAATTAACCGCGGCGGGCGCGTAAGGCGCGCATAACGTGAATTGAAGAGTGACAGCACAGAAGAGCGCCAAAGGAAAGTGTGTATACATATACAGCAAGGTTTGAAGAACAAGGCGGGAGTGTGTATGTGCAGAGAAGAACGAGAGAGAGAGATAGATATAGAGAAGAAAGGAAGAAGGCGCCATAGATCGTGTATGAGTGAAGAGAGAGTTAGAAGTTCTCAGAAGACACCATAGATCGCGTATGTACAGATGAATAACACAAGCCTGAAGTGTCGGGTCTTTTCATCTGAAGAGAGATGGTAATAAGAAACTACTCACTGTAGGAGAGTTTCTGTAGCTTGAGCGAGAAGAGGCCAAGCTTACTTGTACACATCTTCTCTAATCGAAAACACATGTTCATGTGGATGTCTGCGCGTAATCTTTACTTGTAAAGAATCTGAAGCTATTTCGTGTTACGGTAGGAAGTTTCCGTTTATCGTTAACTGTCATGACTCGTTACTAAACGTACTTCAGTACCTTCTCTGTAAACACATGTTTCGGTGAATAACAATTTACTCAGTAAACGTATTCCAGTAATTTCTGGTCAGTTACAGTTTCTCAGAAAACAAGATTTTTCGGTAGAACAACGAAGTATAACTCGCAATAGAGTTCGAAGCTTTGTATGAGAGATAGCTCATCTTGTAGCTAGACGTCTCTACTTTAACCTGGTCACAGTTTCCGGTGAAAAGGAGATGTGCATGCAGTACAAAATCTAACCGGAAAGAAGTACTTCAGAACTGTGAAGTTTTTCTTAAAACTTCAGAGGAGTTCATTAAGTGGAGAAAGCTCACGAATCACTTTGGTACTTCTTGTATGTTCACTTGAAGTAATTATAACCAAAGCAGAAGTTCATTTCGGTGAAGTTCCGGTACGATTACGGTGTCAGTCCAGTTACAGTCTGGTGAAGTTCCGGTGGAACTTGTGTCGCAGGATAACACAGTTAAGGCGACGTTAATTAGGCTAAGCTACTGTTGATTACAGAGGTGCTCTAAATCACTCTAGTTTAGCATTCTACTACGGTGGCGCGACAATTTCCGCAGGCCTGACAGAGTTCAAGCTTTGTCGCGAAACCCACCTTCAGGGCGAAAGTAATTCCGCAACAGTGGCATTAGAGCTGAAGTTTTCGCCAACAATTGGTATCAGAGCGGGTTAGTTCCCAAGAATTGGTATAAGAGCCTAGAGTATTCCCTATCATGGCAGACCATGTCCAAATTGATAAACTAGACAGAGATAATTATCCCGCATGGGTAATGCGCATGGAAGCCTTACTTATGAGTAAGGACTTAATGATGTACGTGACCGGAGAAGAAAAGAAGCCGACTTTCGAAGATGATAGTCAACCGAAAAAAGACGAACTAGACGCCCTAAAGTTGTGGCAAAAGAAAGATGCAACGGCAAGAGCCTACATCTACAACACTGTTTCAGATCATCTGCTGCCGCACATTAGAGGTCTGGAAAAAGCAGAGGACATATGGAGCGCATTGGAAGATCACTTCCAAAATACTACGAAAGCTAGGAAGGCCAGCCTATGGTCCGAGTTCACAACGTTCAAAAAGAAGCCGAGTCAAAGCATTAGTGACTACGTCACTAAAATGAAGGATCTAGCAGATAGTCTGGGATCCATAAATGAAGATGTTGAAAATCATAGATTGATAGCACAACTGCTCACAGGGTTGAGAGGAGATGAAAGGTGGAAACCTTTCGTACTCTCAACTGAACTTTCTTTAAATCATTTTGTACCAGATTTAAATTAGTTGCTTGGACTGATGCTCACATATGAGCAAGACCTGAAAGGAGACGCAGACAAAGGACATAGCTCTGCAATGTACATGAAAAACAAGAAGAAAGACAAAGGTAAGTCAAAAGACGAAGAAGAATCGAGCTCTCAGGCCTATTACGCGAGAGGGAAACGCACTGGCAGAGGAAGAGCAAGAGGAAGAAGTAGTCAGAATACTAACAAGAAAGTCTGCTGGATTTGCGGACTAAGTAATCATCTGGCGCTTGACTGTTGGCATAACCAATAGGGATCAAATCAAAGCCAGAACAGTAGTAGTAGAGGCAGAAGTGGAAGAAATCAGAGTAACTTCCAAAGAGGAAGACAAGGCCAAAGAGGAGGCTATGGTAGAGGTGGAGCAAGAAGTTGGGGACAGAGCCAATCCTACAACACCACCTACAACAACTACGCAAATGACACACAGAATGAAAGTCATACATCATTGATGATGAACTCAATCAGCACATCTGATAACGAAGATCTAAAGGTATTTTACATTGACTCTGGATGTTCTAATCACTTGTCAGGAAACGTAGAACTGATGTCAGAATTGGAAAAAGGAAGTGTGAGTCACACTGTTCAAACAGGTGACAATACAAGACACAAAGTACAATCAATCGGGAAAGTGAAATGCAAGAGTGGAGCAGATTTGCTAACCAATGTTTTGTATGTTCCAACAATACCGAAAAATCTGATCAGTGTGGGACAGATAGTCGAAAAAGGTTTTCAGGTCAGATTTACAAATAAAGGAGTATTTGTAGAAGATCCCAAGAACGGATATTATCATATCGTTTCTGGTAAGAAAGAAGGCAGACTCTTTACCTTAAGAGTACAAGGGAACATTGGCCAAGCGCTGCTCACGCACGATGAAAAGGTAATTACAGAACTTGATCTCTGGCACAAGAGATTAGGTCATTTTCACGAAAAGGGAATCAAAGCTATGATAGCGAATCAGTCTGTACTGGGATTACCGAACGTACAGAACCAACATATGATCCACAAATGCGAAGCCTGTCAGATGGGAAAAGCCCACAGGTTACCTTTCCAGAAGAAAGGATTCAAACATGACGGTGTGCTAGAACTCATACATACAAATGTATGGGGACCAACAAAAGAAGGATCAATCAGCGGATCAAGGTACTATGTTTTATTCATTGATGATGCAACAAGGTGGATAACCCTTTATGTTTTGAAAGAGAAATCAGAAGTATTCGGAGCTTTCAGACATTTTCATGCATATGCTGAAAGACTTACCGGACGAAAACTTAAAAGACTAAGGTCTAATGGAGGGGGAGAATACTTCTCCCGAGAATTCAATGACTATCTTTGGAATGCAGGTATTAAGAGAGAAATAACATGCAGGTATACACCACAACAAAACGGTGTAGCAGAAAGGAGAAACCGAACTCTAGTCGAGTTTGCGCGAGCTATGCTAAAAGAAAAGAATTGCCCGGATTATCTTTGGGCTGAAGCCGTGAACACAGCGACATACTTGGTAAACAGATTACCATGTACAGCCTTAGAAGGAATGACCCCTTATGAAGCTTGGTGGGGAAAGAAGCCAACACTTGATCACTGCAAAGTGTTTGGATCAGTAGCGTATGCTTATGTACCGTCTCAACTCAGACATAAGCTTGAACCGAAAGCAGAGAAATATGTATTCGTCGGATATGATGAGAAACAGATGGGTTACAGGTTATGGAGTCCTCTAACCAAACATTTTACTATTTCCAGAGATGTAACATTTGATGAACAGAAAAGCTGGTACGCAGATCAGAGTCATACAGCTGAAGAATTTGAAGAAGAGATAAAAAGAAGAGAGAAAGGAAAATCAATTGTACAGGTAAACAAAGAAGACGAGGCAAGTACGCCTAGGACCGGAATAGGTATAAGGAATGAAGATGAAGACATGTATTCAGATGCACATGAAGAATATGAGCTAAGAAGGTCGAACAGAGTAAGAAGACAACCGGAAAGATACTCGTATGATACATCGTATATAACTCAACAAGATTATGCATATATGGTTAAAGAAGAGGATGAGCCTCAAAGCTATGACGAAGCTAAAGGCAAGAAGCAATGGCAAGAAGCAATGAAAGAAGAACTCACCGCACTGGAAGAGAACAAGACATGGGAGCTTGTTCCTAAACCAAATGGTAAGAAAATAATTGGAAACAAATGGGTGTTCAAAATAAAGAAACTTGCAGATGGAAGGATAGCCAGACATAAAGCGAGACTGGTTATCAAGGGCTATGCTCAGACGCATGGCATAGACTATGACGAGACGTTCAGTCCGGTGGCAAAGATGTCAACCATAAGAACAGTGATTGCTATAGCAGCATCAAAAGGATGGAAGCTAAGTCAGCTAGATATAAAGAATGCATTCCTAAATGGATATATATCAGATGAAGTCTATATGGAACAACCGAAAGGGTTTATAAGTTCCAGATACCCAAATTTTGTTTGCAGGTTAAGAAAAGCACTTTATGGACTAAAGCAATCCCCAAGAGCTTGGAACTACAGACTCGTGAAGTATCTGAACGAACTTCGATACCAAAGTTCGAAGGCAGATGCAAGTCTACTCATCAAAAGGACAGAAGAGGGAATGATCTACATTTGTATCTATGTAGATGACATAATAATTACAGGAACCTCAGATGCAGGAATCACAGAGGTAAAGAAACTGCTAGAAAAGGAATTCAAGATCAGTGACCTAGGAAAGTTATCATACTTTCTAGGAATGGAAATCACATATACAGATCATGGTGTATATGTCACGCAAGAAAGGTATCTCCTGAACTTACTGAAGAAGTTCAACATGGAGAATTGCAGAGAAGCTTCAACACCGCTTGAAGTAAATCATAAACTCAGCAAATATAGTGGAACAGAGTTTAAAGATATGAAGAAGTATCAATCGTTAGTAGGAAGCCTAATATATGCTACGCTAACAAGACCGGATCTCAGTTTTTCGGTGGGAATTCTGTCACAATTTATGCATTGTCCGACAGAGCAACATTGGGTTGCAGGACAAAGAGTTCTCAGATATATCAAAAGAACTATAAAGGAAGGATTATATTATCCCTTTACATCAGATATAAAGCTCAGAGCATATAGTGACTCAGATTGGGCAGGAAGTCAAGATGACCGAAGATCAACGCACGGGTATATGATATACCTAGGAGATAAGCTGGTAAGCTGGTGTTCGAAGAAGCAACACACAGTAGCCTTATCGTCAACAGAAGCAGAATACAAAGGACTGGTAGAAGCAGCAAAGGAAGTAATATGGATGTAGACTCTACTTAAAAGCATGGGTATAGATCAAAGTATACCGATCATACATGGGGACAATATGAGCTCGTTGTATCTTGCAGCGAATCCTGTGTTTCATGCAAGAACAAAACACATAGAGATTCAGTATCATTTCCTAAGGGAAAAAGTAATGGAGAAAGAGATAGAAATAGTCTACACTCCTACGAAAGATCAGATTGCAGACATTCTGACTAAGAGCCTGGATGGAACAAAGACAAACAGATTCAAAGAGATGGCAGGAATAAAAGAAAGAAAGATATATGAAAGACCGGAAGAGGTCAAATTAGTGATTGAGGGGGAGCTGTTAAAGAAACACTCATGAATTTGACGCAACAGACAAAGAGAGAAACAGAATCTTCTGGAAAATCTATGCACAGGTGTACAGTATGCGAAGTTAGTGCACGGTGTACGCATAACAAAGCAATTAACCGCAGCGGGCGCGTAAGGCGCGCATAACGTGAATTGAAGAGTGACAGCGCAGAAGAGCGCCAAAGGAAAGTGTATATATATATATATAGCAAGGTTTGAAGAACAAGGCGGGAGTGTGTATGTGCAGAGAAGAACGAGAGAGAGAGATAGATATAGAGAAGAAAGGAAGAAGGCGCCATAGATCGTGTATGAGTCAAGAGAGAGTTAGAAGTTCTCAGAAGACGCCATAGATCGCGTATGTACAGATGAATAACACAAGCCTGAAGTGTCGGGTCTTTTCATCTGAAGAGAGATGGTAATAAGAAACTACTCACTGTAGGAGAGTTTCTGTAGCTTGAGCGAGAAGAGGCCAAGCTTACTTGTACACATCTTCTCTAATCGAAAACACATGTTCATGTGGATGTCTGCGCGTAATCTTTACTTGTAAAGAATCTGAAGCTATTTCATGTTACGGTAGGAAGTTTCCGTTTATCGTTAACTGTCATGACTCGTTACTAAACGTACTTCAGTACCTTCTCTGTAAACACATGTTTCGGTGAATAACAGTTTACTCAGTAAACGTATTCCAGTAATTTCTGGTCAGTTACAGTTTCTCAGAAAACAAGATTTTTCGGTAGAACAACGAAGTATAACTCGCAGTAGAGTTCGAAGCTTTGTATGAGAGATAGCTCATCTTGTAGCTAGACGTCTCTACTTTAACCTGGTCACAGTTTCCGGTGAAAAGGAGATGTGCATGCAGTACAAAATCTAACCAGAAAGAAGTACTTCAGAACTGTGAAGTTTCTCTTAAAACTTCAGAGGAGTTCATTAAGTGGAGAAAGCTCACGAATCACTTTGGTACTTCTTGTATGTTCACTTGAAGTAATTATAACCAAAGCAGAAGTTCATTTCGGTGAAGTTCCGGTACGATTACGGTGTCAGTCCAGTTACAGTCTGGTGAAGTTCCGGTGGAACTTGTGTCGCAGGATAACACAGTTAAGGCGACGTTAATTAGGCTAAGCTACTGTTGATTACAGAGGTAATCTAAATCACTCTAGTTTAGCATTCTACTACGGTGGTGCGACAATTTCCACAGGCCTGACAGAGTTCAAGCTTTGTCGCGAAACCCACCTTCAGGGCGAAAGTAATTCCGCAACAGTGGCATTAGAGCTGAAGTTTTCGCCAACAATATTTTGGTGGATTTAGGAAGCTCAAACGGTCTACTAATCAACTCTGAAGTCTCAGTTGGCTGGTGTGAAGCTGGTTGTAGCAGCACCTACTCATCTTTGGATTGCATCCACCATCTCTCTTCACAGTGGTATCAGAGCATAGTCAAGCAACATGGGAGATGGATTTCCATCAACAATTGACAAATTGGATCGAAACAACTACCCGGCATGGTCTCTAAGGATGGAGGCTTACCTTCAAGGGAGGAATCTATATGGATTCATATCCGGAGATGAAGGAATGCCAACCATGAGGAACAAAGGGCAACCATCACATGAAGAAGGGGAAGGACTTTCGAATTGGTGTTCGAAGGATGCACTTGCAAGATCCTATATTCTAAACTCAATCTCTGACTTTCTTTTACCTCATGTCAAGGGATGCAAGACATCAAGAGAAACCTGGAATGCACTTGCTTCTTTCTTCTCTTCCAACACTCGAGCAAGGAAGAACCAATTGTGGATGGAGTTCACAACAATGAAGAAAAGCCCGAAGCAAAATGTGACTGATTATGTCACAAAGATGAAGGAGATTTCGGACCAGCTTGGAAGCATTGGAGAGGTAATTGAAGAGGAGCAAATCATTAGACAAATCATGAATGGAATCAAAGCAGACGACAAGTGGGAATCATTCACAACAGCCATGGATTTATACATGGATATGCATGTACCCGACCTCAACACACTCATGGGCCAACTCTTCACTCATGAAGCAAAGATTAGCAATGGTGGTGAGTCCTCAAGAGGTAATTAAACTTTTGCCTTATATTCTGATAAAGCTAAGGTCAAGGACAAGTCAAAGAATAGGAAGAATGAAGATGAAGGAAGCTCTTTCCAAGCAAACTTTGCAGGTAGAGGAAGAGCTAGAGGAAGAGGCAGAGGTGGAAAGCAAGGCAGGGGGAGATTCCAATCATCTCAACCTTGCAACATATGTGGCTTATCTAACCATACCACTGAAGAATGTTTCAAGAACCCGAGGAACTCAAGAGGAAGAGGATTCAATAGAGGTGGCTATGGATCAAATAGAGGTAGATACAATGGAGGCTACAACAACAACTACTACAACAACAATTACAACAACAACAACAACTATCAAAGTGGCCATAGAGGAAGAAGAGATTACAATAACTATGCAAAGGACCAAAGTCAAGAAGATTCATTATTGATTATGAATCTATCAGCGAAGAAGGGTAAGGATGATGATCACATATTTTACATTGATTCGGGATGCTCGAACCATGTAGCAGGAAATGTGGCTTTACTTTCTGATTTGGAAGATCCTCATAACAAGCATGAAGTGCAGACAGGAGATGACACAAAGCACTCAGTGGAGAAGATAGGTAATGTGAAGACATCAGATGGGAATATGAACCTCTTAAGCAAAGTCTTGTATGTCCCTACAGTTACCAAAAATTTAATAACTGTTGGACAGATTGTTGAAAAAGGATTGCAGGTTAGATTCAATCGATTTGGAGCATATGTTGAAGACCCAAGGCAAGGCTTTCGAAGGATTGCCAAAGGAGAAAAGACAGGAAGGCTTTTAACTTTTGAAGTGGAAGATACAAAGAACATAGCTTTGTTTAGCTATGGATCTCAAACTCTAACAGAGTTGGAGATATGGCACAAAAGGCTTGCTCACATTGGTGAGAGGACACTCAAACAAATTTGCAGGGACCAAAGTGTACTTGGTTTGCCTAATATCACAAGGCAACACATGATTTATAAGTGTGAAGCTTGTCACTCGGCAAGGCTCATAGACAACCTTTCAATAAGAAAGGATATATGTATCAAAATCCTTTGGATCTAGTGCACACGGATGTGTGGGGTCCAAGTAAGGAGCCATCTATATCAGGCTCAAGATATTATGTGTCTTTCATAGATGATTGTAGCAGGTGGACCATTCTGTTTTTCATGAAGCACAAGGATGAAGTGTTTAATTGCTTTAAGAAGTATATTGCTCTTGTTGAAAATCAAACAGGTAGGGCTTTGAAAAGACTCAGATCAGATGGTGGAGGAGAATACTTCTCTTCTGAATTTGATGCCTTCTTGCATGAAAGAGGCATTAAAAGGGAAGTCACTACAAGGTATACACCCGAACTCAATGGTGTAGCAGAGAGGAGGAACAGAGCTATTGTCGAAGCAGCAAGGTCCATGCTCAATGAAAAGGGATTGCTGAACTACCTATGGGCAGAGGCTGTGTCGACAGCCACATATCTCATAAATAGACTTCCATCTAAGTCACTAGATGGAACCACTCCATATGAAGTGTGGAATGGAAGAAGACCTAGTCTAGAGCATTGCAAAATCTTTGGATGCTTAGCCTATGCTCACATTCCTTCTCAAGTAAGAGGGAAATTGGATCCCAAGGCAGAGAAGTGTGTATTCATTGGTTATGATCAAAACCAAAAAGGATATAGATTGTACAATCCAACCAATAAAGGATTTTCTGTGAGTAGAGATGTAATTTTTGATGAAAACAAATCATGGTTTGATGATGACAAGAAAGTGAAGCTGCCATATGACTTGGATGAAGATTTTCCATCACTTCAAGCAAAGGAGCCAAAGCAGATTGAAGAAAGTGATTCGGAGATTGACCTAGAAGACTTGGAAAGACTAAAGCTATGGAAGAACAAAGGTAAAGCAAAGATGCAGGATTCTACATATGGACCCGAGAGCTCACATCAACCACTTAGAAGGTCTTCAAGGGAGAAGAAGAAACCAGAGAGGTTTGGTTATGATACTTCTTTGGTCACCAAGCACTCAATCTACATTGCAAAGGATTCAACCAATGAAGAACCTACCACATTCGAAGAAGCACAAAGCAAGAAAGCTTGGAGAGATGCAATGGATGAAGAAATGGAAGCCTTGAAGGAGAATGACACTTGGGAGCTTTTACCTAACAAGCCATCTATGAAGATAATCGGATCTCGATGGATATACAAAATCAAGAGGAATCCAGATGGAAGTATAAATAGACACAAAGCAAGGTTAGTTGCTAAAGGGTTTGCTCAAACCCATGGTATTGATTATGAGGAGACTTTCTCTCCTGTTGCAAAAATGCCTACAATTAGGGTTCTCATTAGTCTTGCTGCATCTAGAAATTGGAATCTTTATCAACTTGATGTAAAGAATGCTTTCTTGAATGGATGGATTTCTGAGGAAGTGTATATGGCACAACCTCCTGGATATGAGGATGGACATCATCCTAACTATGTATGCAAACTAAAGAAAGCTTTGTATGGATTGAAGCAAGCTCCAAGAGCTTGGAATTTCAGATTGGTGACTTATTTGCAGGACCAAGGATTCAAAGCTAGCAAGGCGGATACCTCTTTGTTCATAAAGAGGAATGGATCTGAAGTGATCTATTTATGTGTGTATGTTGATGATATTATTATCACAGGCAATGATCTTGAAGGAATCAAACAGGTAAAGAGTCAAATGAAGGAGGATTTCAAAATAAGTGACCTCGGACCACTCACTTATTTTCTTGGATTGGAGTTGATCTACACAGATTCAGGTATATACATCACACAAACGAAGTATGTCCATGACATGCTCGTCAAGTTCAAGAAGGAAAAATACTGTTGGAGCAAGTCTATGACAAGCCTAAGTATTGGCTTGAGTCCCACAAAGTCATAGAAAAAGCCTTAAAATGAAGACTATGTAAAGTTCACTTGTGAACTACCTCTTGTAACTTTTGAAGAGTTTACTTAATGTAAAAGTAAGAGAATCTTAAGTGGTTGAGTCCACATGATCAAGAATGGAAAGAGGAGCCACGAATTCGTGATTTGTGGTAGGTAGAGAATCAAATCAATCATTGATTGATTGGAGAGTGATTGAGGGAAGTTAGCCTCCCAAACTCAACTATAAATAGATGGCAGTTTTAGTCGTGGTTAGAGAGACCTATGTGAAGACCTCCAAGAGCTGAGCTTTATGCCATATCAAGGTGTGATTACAAGGCACACATATGTATTAGTAAGTCATTGTATTGTACAAGCAATATACTTTCATTTTCATGATTATTTGAGTTCATCTTTCCATGTTCTTGTGAAGTGTACTACTCACTGCCATTACTCTCAGTTTTCTCAGTCAGCTTGCAGAGATGTTTTCTCTGAGCTTGGTGCATCATTTTCAGTGATTTAACTTGGTAAAGTTAGCTCTTTAAGTCTACTATATGCTCATAAGTTTTCATGTCATTTGGATGTTGAAATCTTCAGTTATGTTCATTTGAAATCAACAGAGTCTGTTCATCTTCACCTCTCTGTCAGGTACCCGACTTTTTCACTCATCTTGTCAGAGCCATTGCCCAGTGGTTACTTATCCAAATTCAGTGATTTAAAGCTTGTTGGATTCATCTTACTGTCTAGTATAGCCATACAAATTTTCATAATCATTGGATTCCTACATTTTGAGTTATGTTGATTTTTCTGCTCACTGGTCTATTTCTGTAGCAGCCCGTGAAAATCGGGATGATGTCATCACTTGTTAAAACTCATTCTCAGTGTGTGGTTCATTATTTTTTATGAGATTACTCTTGAAAGTTAGCTCTTAAGTTCCCTAGACTTCCCCAAGAGGAATTGAGCTAATTGCTGCTGTGAGTAGAGAATTATGTAAAACACTGGACAGGTGTATGAACCAAGAATAGCAAGTTTTCACCTCTGAGCTAACTCCAACTTATCTGTTTTGATCTATCTTTTTGAGAGTGATCTTCCAAGGTACATAGGGTGTCTAATACATCCATTGGCAAGCTAAAAGGGCCCACCATATACTCCTGGAGTTCATTTGGTTGGTGTAGATCAAGGATTTTGCAACACCTCTTCATCTTCAAGCACATACCTATCCATCTCTTCACAGTGGTATCAGAGCAAGGTTGGACAACATGGCAGATGGATTTCCTTCATCAATTGACAAATTGGATAGAGGTAATTACTCAGCTTGGTCATTAAGGATGGAAGCTTATCTCCAAGGTAGAAGTTTATATGGTTATGTGGCTGGAGATGAAGTTATGCCAATTTTCAGGAACAAAAGTCAACCAACACAAGAAGAGCAAGAAAGATTGAGCACATGGTGCTCCAAGGATGCACTTGCAAGGTCTTATCTCCTCAACTCTATCTCAGATTTTTTGTTGCCTCACCTTAGACGTTGTAAGACATCTCAGGAAGTGTGGGATGCACTTGAAGCTTTCTTTTCTTCAAGTACCAAAGCTAGGAAGCATCAACTATGGCTGGATTTCACAACTCTCAAGAAGGCTCCCAAACAAAATGTGACTGATTTTGTCACAAAGCTCAAGGACATAGTGGATCAGTTGGGAAGCATTGGAGAGGTAATAGATGAAGAGCAAATTGTAAGGCAGGTCATCAATGGCTTGAAGGCAGATGATAAGTGGGAAGCATTCACCACAGCTATGGATTTGTACATGGACATGCATGTACCTGATTTCAACACACTCATTGGACAACTACTTACTCAAGAGGCAAAGCTTATCAAAAATGGAGAAAGCTCTAAAGGTAATCAATCTTCAGCTTTATACACGGATAAAAGCAAGTCTAAAGATAACAAAGGAAAGGCAAAGAAAGTGGATGATGAAGCAGGTACATATCAAGCTAACTATGCAGGTAGAGGAAGACATGGCAGAGGTAGAGGAAGAGAAGGTAGACAAGGCAGGGGGAGATCCCAAGACTCCAACTCATGTTCTATTTGTGGATTAACTAATCATACAACTGAAAATTGCTTTAGGAATTCCACGAATCAAAGAGGCAGAGGATACAATAGAGGAAGTTATGGCTACTCAAGAGGAAGGTTCAACAACTACCATGGCAACTACAACAACTACAATCATTCAAACTATCAAGGAGGCTACAAAGGAAGGAGAGACTACAATAACTACACAGAAGACTCAAACAAAGAGGATTCATTATTGATCATGAACATGGCTATGCCACAAGGTAAATCTGATGAGCATGTTTTCTACATAGATTCAGGTTGTTCAAATAATGTGGCAGGAAATGTGGCACTCCTATCAGATTTAGAAGATCCAAGGAATAAGCATGAGGTACAAACAGGAGATGATACAAAACATCCTGTGGAGAAAATAGGCAATGTCAAAGCACCTGATGGAAACATCAACCTACTCAGTAAGGTACTCTATGTCCCTACCATTACAAAGAATTTGATAAGTTTTGGGCAGATAGTAGAGAAAGGGTTGCAAGTCAGGTTCACAAAAGCAGGAGCATTTGTTGAAGATCCAAGTCAAGGATTCAGAAGAATTGCAAAAGGTGAAAAGACAGGTAGATTGTTCACATTTGAATTACAGGACACTAGAAACATTGCTCTCTTTAATTATGGTAGTCAGACACTCACAGAATTGGAAGTATGGCACAAAAGGTTAGCACATATTGGTGAAAGGTCATTAAAGCAAATCTGCAGGGACCAAAGTGTACTTGGACTTCCTAATTTGTCAAAACAACATATGATTTATAAGTGCAGTGCATGTCAATTTGGAAAGTCTCACAGGTTACCATTCATGAAGAAAGGTTATATGCATGGAGATCTCTTGGAGTTGGTTCATACAGATGTATGGGGACCTAGCAAGGAAGCTTCAATATCTGGATCAAGGTATTATGTTTCGTTTATTGATGATTGCAGCAGATGGACTATCCTATTCTTTATGAAACACAAAGATGAAGTTTTTTCATGTTTCAAAAGATATTTGGCTCTTGTGGAGAATCAAACAGGTAAATCACTAAAAGGGCTAAGGTCAGATGGAGGGGGAGAATACTTCTCCCATGATTTTGATTCTTTTCTTCAAGAAAGAGGAATCAAAAGAGAGGTAACTACAAGGTACACTCCTGAGCAAAATGGAGTGGCAGAAAGGAGGAATAGGACAATTGTTGAAGCTGCAAGGTCTATGTTAAATGAAAAGCATTTACCTAATTACTTATGGGCTGAGGCTGTATCTACAGCCACTTACTTGATTAACAGGTTGCCTTCAAAATCCCTTGATGGGATGACTCCATATGAGGCTTGGAATGGAAGAAGACCAAGCTTAGATCATTGTAAAATTTTTGGATGTATTGCTTTTGCTCCTGTTCCTTCACAGGTTAGAGGCAAGATGGATCCAAAGGCAGAAAGGTGTGTATTTATTGGATATGACAACAATCAAAAGGGCTACAGGTTATACAACCCTACCAACAAAGGATTCTTGGTAAGCAGAGATGTAGTTTTTGATGAGAACAATTCATGGTATGAAGATTCATGCAGGAAGATCAATTTACCATATGATCTTGAAGAAGATTTTCCAAAGCTTGGTAGAGAACAATCAAAGATTGAAGAACAAGACACCTCAGAGGATGATGAAGAATCTCACATGGAAAAGATCAAAGCATGGAAGTCTAAAGGTAAAGCAAAATTGCAAGAACTTGGACATGAAGCAGAATCATCACATCATGGCCTAAGAAGATCTATGAGGGAAAAGAAAAAACCAGAAAGGTATGGGTTTGACGCCTCATTAGTAACTAAACATTCTATCTACATAGCACAGGACATAAACCAAGAGGAGCCATCATCATTTGAAGAGGCCAAAGCAAAAACAGAATGGAAGCATGCAATGAAGGAAGAGATTGAAGCACTTGAGGAAAACAACACTTGGGATTTGGTGCCCAAGACTTCATCCATGAAGGTAATAGGCTCAAGATGGGTCTATAAACTCAAGAAGAATTCTGATGGTTCCATTAACAGGTATAAGGCAAGGCTTGTAGCAAAAGGCTTTGCACAAACTCAGGGAATTGATTATGAGGAGACCTTCTCTCCTGTGACAAAGATGCCTACTATTAGGGTTTTGCTTAGTATTGCCTCTTCCAAGAATTGGAAGATACTTCAGCTAGATGTAAAGAATGCATTTTTGAATGGTTAGATAACAGAAGAGGTATATATGGCACAACCACCTAGTTTTGAGAATCAAGTTTATCCTGATTATGTGTGTAAACTTAACAAAGCATTGTATGGTCTCAAGCAAGCTCCAAGAGCTTGGAATTTCAGGCTTGTTTCATTCTTGCAGGACAAAGGCTTTCAACCAAGCAAGGCAGATCCTTCACTCTTTATTAAAAAGAGTAATTCCGAGGTCATCTACCTATGTGTATATGTAGATGATATTATATTGACAGGAAATGATGCAGATGGTATGAAGAAGATCAAAGATCAGATGAGAGAAGAGTTCAAGATAAGTGATTTGGGTTCACTTACCTACTTCCTAGGTTTGGAAGTTGTCTACAAAGATCATGGTTTGTTTCTCACTCAAAGAAAGTACATTAAGGACATGTTGGCAAAATTCAAGATGCAAGATTGTAAGATTGCAGGTACTCCAATGGAGGTCAATCACAAATTGAGCTCACATGAAGGTGAACTCATAGAGGACATCACATCATATCAAAGTCTAGTGGGTAGTCTCAACTATGCCACATTGACAAGAGTAGATATATGTTACAGTGTGAGTGTGCTAAGCCAATTTATGCACACACCAAGGAAACCACATATGGATGCTGCCAAAAGGATTCTCAAGTATCTCAAAGGAACCATAAATGAAGGACTTTATTATCCTTATGTATCTGATTTAGGTTTGAAGCTATTTTTTGATGCAGATTGGGCTGGCTCCAAGGAAGATAGAAGGAGCACTTCAGGTTATCTTACCTTTGCACGTTCAAAGCTTATTTCATGGTCATCCAAGAAGCAACCCACAGTTGCTTTCTCTTCTACTGAAGCTGAATATAGAGGTCTTGCCATAGCTACACAAGAAGCTATGTGGATGAAGACATTATTCAAAGATCTTGGATTGGAGTTCGGAACTCCAACTATTTTTGGTGACAATATGAGTTCTATTCATTTGGCTGCTAATCCTATTTTTCATGCAAGGACTAAACATATTGAAGTTCATTATCACTATGTACGAGAAAAGGTTCTAAGCAAAGAGATTCAAATATCATATGTGTCCACTCATCAACAATGTGCAGATATTCTAACCAAAGCATTGGATGGTACAAAGCTTTGCAAATTCAAAGCTATGATTGGTTTGCAGGTAATCTTGGAAGATTGAAGACCTCAAGCATACTTGGCTTGAGGGGGAGCTGTTGGAGCAAGTCTATGACAAGCCAAAGTATTGGCTTGAGTCCCACAAAGTCATAGAAAAAGCCTTAAAATGAAGACTATGTAAAGTTCACTTGTGAACTACCTCTTGTAACTTTTGAAGAGTTTACTTAATGTAAAAGTAAGAGAATCTTAAGTGGTTGAGTCCACATGATCAATAATGGAAAGAGGAGCCACAAATTCGTGATTTGTGGTAGGTAGAGAATCAAATCAATCATTGATTGATTGGAGAGTGATTGAGGGAAGTTAGCCTCCCAAACTCAACTATAAATAGATGGCAGTTTTAGTCGTGGTTAGAGAGACCTATGTGAAGACCTCCAAGAGCTGAGCTTTATGCCATATCAAGGTGTGATTACAAGGCACACATATGTATTAGTAAGTCATTGTATTGTACAAGCAATATACTTTCATTTTCATGATTATTTGAGTTCATCTTTCCATGTTCTTGTGAAGTGTACTACTCACTGCCATTACTCTCAGTTTTCTCAGTCAGCTTGCAGAGATGTTTTCTCTAAGCTTGGTGCATCATTTTCAGTGATTTAACTTGGCAAAGTTAGCTCTATAAATCTACTATATGCTCATAAATTTTCATGTCATTTGGATGTTGCAATCTTCAGTTATGTTCATTTGAAGTCAACAGGGTCTGTTCATCTTCACCTCTCTGTCAGGTACCCGACTTTTTCACTCATCTTGTCAGAGCCATTTCTCAGTGGTTACTTATCCAATATCAGTGATTTAAAGCTTGTTGGATTCAGCTTACTGTCTAGTATAACCATACAAATTTTCATAATCATTGGATTCCTGCATTTTGAGTTATGTTGATTTTTCTGCTCACTGGTCTATTTTTGTAGCAACCCGTGAAAATCGGGATGATGTCATCACTTGTTAAAACTCATTCTCAGTGTGTGGTTCATTATTTTTGATGAGATTACTCTTGAAAGTTAGCTCTTTACGTTGCCTAGACTTCCCCAAGAGGAATTGAGCTAATTCCTGCTGTGAGTAGAGAATTATGTAAAACACTGGACAGGTGTATGAACCAAGAATAGCAAGTTTTCACCTCTGAGCTAACTCCAACTTATCTGTTTCGATCTATCTTTTTGAGAGTGATCTTCCAAGGTACATAGGGAGTCTAATACATCCATTGGCAAGCTAAAAGGGCCCACCATATACTCCTGGAGTTCATTTGGTTGGTGTAGATCAAGGATTTTGCAACACCTCTTCATCTTCAAGCACATACCTATCCATCTCTTCACAAATACCAAGTGTGCAGGTACACCTATGGAGCAAAATCATAAGCTTAGTGCTTATGAAGGAGAGCCAATTGAAGACATCACAAGCTATCAAAGCTTGGTTAGAAGTTTGAACTATGCAACACTCACAAGGGTGGATATATGCTATAGTGTTAGCATATTGAGTCAGTTTATGCATAAGCCAAGAAGACCACATATGGAAGCGGCCAAGCGAGTCCTCAAGTACCTAAAGGGGACCTTGAATGAAGGTTTGTTTTATTCATTTACTTCAGATATTGAGCTAAAGGTCTACTCAGATGCAGATTGGGCCGGATCTAAAGATGATAGAAGAAGCACATCAGGGTATATATCATTTGCAGGTTCAAAAATCATTTCTTGGTCATCGAAGAAGCAACCAACCGTGGCATTATCTTCTACCGAAGCCGAATATAGAGGTTTGGCTAACGCAACTCAAGAAATCATGTGGTTAAAGTCTTTGTACACAGATCTTCGACTTCATTCTTCAACACCTCACATTTTTTGTGACAACACAAGCTCACTACATCTAGCAGCTAATCCAGTATACCATGCTAGAAGCAAGTATATTGAAGTCCACTACCATTACGTAAGGGAGAAGCTAATGAGCAAGGATATTCAACTATCCTATGTCTCTACAGATATGCAATGTGCCGACATGT
Organism: Ceratopteris richardii; assembly: GCA_020310875.1. Taxonomy (NCBI): domain Eukaryota; kingdom Viridiplantae; phylum Streptophyta; class Polypodiopsida; order Polypodiales; family Pteridaceae; genus Ceratopteris; species Ceratopteris richardii. The sequence goes on along the minus strand of CM035443.1, from coordinate 19,627,200 downwards.
TGACTAAAGCTCTTAATGGTACAAAATTAAGTAGATTCAAGTTGATGATTGGCTTGCAGGAAATCAAGGACAATTGAAGACTTATTTGAAGGCCAAGCATGTTAGGCTTGAGGGGGAGCTGTTGGTGCATTTTACCCAAGCCTACATGCTTGATATATTTGATATTATCCACATTTGTAAGTCACATGAGTAGTCATGTGAACACCTCTTGTAAAAGAGTACATTTTATCTTTTGTAAATGGAAAAAGAAAAAAGGAAAAGGTTGGCTTACCTCATGCATGATGTAAAAGCAAACTCATGGCTCTAACTACTAAAATCACGAATTTTTGAGCTGAGAGAATATCTCTTAAATTTGGGGATCACTTTTAGGTGGAGCCAGTCGAATTCGAATTCAAAACTCCCTCCAAGAATAGCTATAAAAGGAGCAAGAAGGAAGAGGCGATTAGCAAGCCTTGTACGTGACCACTTCATGTCATTTTGTAGAGATTGAAGAGCTTACTCCATAGCTCTATCATTCTACTCCCATTGTGCAAAGATTCATTGCCAATGTGGTTGTAATCATATGTGAATCTATACATTTATCATCATCTACTTCTCTGTTTTGTTCTCTGCTATACTCACTCAGAGCAGTAACTTCAGAAGGTCATATCTCGCGTTTTTACTGAACCTTTTTCAGTGTTTTAAAGTGCGTTGGATAGCTCTTACTGTCTAGTTTGTACCTATAAATTTTCATGATCATTGGACTAATATTCTGGGAGATATATACATTTTACTGCTCACTGGTCTATCTCTGCAGAGCCCCGAGAATTGTGGGGAGGTTCCAGAAATTGTTGAAACTTGTTCTCAGTGCTCATTCCATCATTTGAAGTGTTTTAACTTGGATTGGGAAGCTTGCTAAGTCTATTTGCTATGCCCAAAAGGAATTTTCCTAATTCCTATGCCCAAAAGGAATTTTCCTAATTCCTACCAGGTTGAGAGCACTGTTCATTTTTTCCAGCAGGTGTATGTCCAAAAATAGCAAGTTTTGGGAGCTAGTCATTTCGCAACTAGTCTGTCTTGACTTAAACTTTTGGGATACATGTTCCAAAGTACTTGGCTGATATTTTGGTGGATTTAGGAAGCTCAAAGGGTCTACTAATCAACTCTGAAGTCTCAGTTGGCTGGTGTGAAGCTGGTTGTAGCAGCACCTACTCATCTTTGGATTGCATCCACCATCTCTCTTCACAATGGTATCAGAGCATAGTCAAGCAACATGGGAGATGGATTTCCATCAACAATTGACAAATTGGATCGAAACAACTACCCGGCATGGTCTCTAAGGATGGAGGCTTACCTTCAAGGGAGGAATCTATATGGATTCATATCCGGAGATGAAGGAATGCCAACCATGAGGAACAAAGGGCAACCATCACATGAAGAAGTGGAAGGACTTTCGAATTGGTGTTCGAAGGATGCACTTGCAAGGTCCTATATTCTAAACTCAATCTCTGACTTTCTTTTACCTCATGTCAAGGGATGCAAGACATCAAGAGAAACCTGGAATGCACTTGCTTCTTTCTTCTCTTCCTACACTCGAGCAAGGAAGAACCAATTGTGGATGGAGTTCACAACAATGAAGAAAAGCCCGAAGCAAAATGTGACTGATTATGTCACAAAGATGAAGGAGATTTCGGACCAGCTTGGAAGCATTGGAGAGGTAATTGAAGAGGAGCAAATCATTAGACAAATCATGAATGGAATCAAAGCAGACGACAAGTGGGAGTCATTCACAACAGCCATGGATTTATACATGGATATGCATGTACCCGACCTCAACACACTCATGGGCCAACTCTTCACTCATGAAGCAAAGATTAGCAAAGGTGGTGAGTCCTCAAGAGGTAATCAAACTTCTGCCTTATATTCTGATAAAGCTAAGGTCAAGGACAAGTCAAAGAATAGGAAGAATGAAGATGAAGGAAGCTCTTTCCAAGCAAACTTTGCAGGTAGAGGAAGAGCTAGAGGAAGAGGCAGAGCTGGAAAGCAAGGCAGGTGGAGATTCCAATCATCTCAACCTTGCATCATATGTGGCTTATCTAACCATACTACTGAAGAATGTTTCAGGAACCCGAGGACCTCAAGAGGAAGAGGATTCAATAAAGGTGGCTATGGATCAAATAGAGGTAGATACAATGGAGGCTACAACAACAACTACTACAACAACAATTACAACAACAACAACAACTATTAAAGTGGCCATAGAGGAAGAAGAGATTACAATAACTATGCAGAGGACCAAAGTCAAGAAGATTCATTATTGATTATGAATCTATGAGCGAAGAAGGGTAAGGATGATGATCACATATTTTACATTGATTCGGGATGCTCGAACCATGTAGCAGGAAATGTGGCTTTACTTTCTGATTTGGAAGATCCTCATAACAAGCATGGAGTGCAGACAGGAGATGACACAAAGCACTCAGTGGAGAAGATAGGTAATGTGAAGACATAAGATGGGAATATGAACCTCTTAAGCAAAGTCTTGTATGTCCCTACAATTACCAAAAATTTAATAAGTGTTGGACAGATTGTTGAAAAAGGATTGCAGGTTAGATTCAATCGATTTGGAGCATATGTTGAAGACCCAAGGCAAGGCTTTCGAAGGATTGCCAAAGGAGAAAAGACAGGAAGGCTTTTCACTTTTGAAGTGGAAGATACAAAGAACATAGCTTTGTTTAGCTATGGATCTCAAACTCTAACAGAGTTGGAGATATGGCACAAAAGGCTTGCTCCATTGGTGAGAGGACACTCAAACAAATTTGCAGGGACCAAAGTGTACTTGTTTTGCCTAATATCACAAGGCAACACATGATTTATAAGTGTGAAGCTTGTCAACTCGGCAAGGCTCATAGACAACCTTTCAATAAGAAAGGATATATGTATCAAAATCCTTTGGATCTAGTGCACACGGATGTGTGGGGTCCAAGTAAGGAGCCATCTATATCAGGCTCAAGATATTATGTGTCTTTCATAGATGATTGTAGCAGGTGGACCATTCTGTTTTTCATGAAGCACAAGGATGAAGTGTTTAATTGCTTTAAGAAGTATATTGCTCTTGTTGAAAATCAAACAGGTAGGACTTTTAAAAGACTCATATCAGATGGTGGAGGAGAATACTTCTCTTCTGAATTTGATGCCTTCTTGCATGAAAGAGGCATTAAAAGGGAAGTCACTACAAGGTATACACCCGAACTCAATGGTGTAGCAGAGAGGAGGAACAGAGCTATTGTCGAAGCAGTAAGGTCCATGCTCAACGAAAAGGGATTGCCGAACTACCTATGGGCAGAGGTTGTGTCGACAGCCACATATCTCATAAATAGACTTCCATCTAAGTCACTAGATGGAACCACTCCATATGAAGTGTGGAATGGAAGAAGACCTAGTCTAGAGCATTGCAAAATCTTTGGATGCTTAGCCTATGCTCACATTCCTTCTCAAGTAAGAGGGAAATTGGATCCCAAGGCAGAGAAGTGTGTATTCATTGGTTATGATCAAAACCAAAAAGGATATAGATTGTACAATCCAACCAATAAAGGATTTTCTGTGAGTAGAGATGTAATTTTTGATGAAAAAAAATCATGGTTTGATGATGACAGGAAAGTGAAGCTGCCATATGACTTGGATGAAGATTTCCCATCACTTCAAGCAAAGGAGCCAAAGCAGATTGAAGAAAGTGATTCGGAGATTGACCTAGAAGACTTGGAAAGACTAAAGCTATGGAAGAACAAAGGTAAAGCAAAGATGCAAGATTCTACTTATGGACCCGAGAGCTCACATCAACCACTTAGAAGGTCTTCAAGGGAGAAGAAGAAACCAGAGAGGTTTGGTTATGATACTTCTTTGGTCACCAAGCACTCAATCTACATTGCAAAGGATTCAACCAATGAAGAACCTACCACATTCGAAGAAGCACAAAGCAAGAAATCTTGGAGAGATGCAATGGATGAAGAAATGGAAGCCTTGAAGGAGAATGACACTTGGGAGCTTGTACCTAACAAGCCATCTATGAAGATAATCGGATCTCGATGGATATACAAAATCAAGAGGAATCCAGATGGAAGTATAAATAGACACAAAGCAAGGTTAGTTGCTAAAGGGTTTGCTCAAACCCATGGTATTGATTATGAGGAGACTTTCTCTCCTGTTGCAAAAATGCCTACAATTAGGGTTCTCATTAGTCTTGCTGCATCTAGAAATTGGAATCTTTATCAACTTGATGTAAAGAATGCTTTCTTGAATGGATGGATTTCTGAGGAAGTGTATATGGCACAACCTCTTGGATATGAGGATGCACATCATCCTAAATATGTATGCAAACTAAAGAAAGCTTTGTATGGATTGAAGCAAGCTCCAAGAGCTTGGAATTTCAGATTGGTGACTTATTTGCAGGATCAAGGATTCAAAGCTAGCAAGGCGGATACCTCTTTGTTCATAAAGAGGAATGGATCTGAAGTGATCTATTTATGTGTGTATGTCGATGATATTATTATCAAAGACAATGATCTTGAAGGAATCAAACAGGTAAAGAGTCAAATGAAGGAGGAGTTCAAAATAAGTGACCTCGGACCACTCACTTATTTTCTTGGATTGGAGTTGATCTACACAGATTCAGGTATATACATCACACAAAGGAAGTATGTCCATGACATGCTCGTCAACTTCAAGATGGAAAATACCAAGTGTGCAGGTACACCTATGGAGCAAAATCATAAGCTTAGTGCTTATGAAGGAGAGCCAATTGAAGACATCACAAGCTATCAAAGCTTGGTTGGAAGTTTGAACTATGCAACACTCACAAGGGTGGATATATGCTATAGTGTTAGCATATTGAGTCAGTTTATGCATAAGCCAAGAAGACCACATATGGAAGCGGCCAAGCGAGTCCTCAAGTACTTAAAGGGGACCTTGAATGAAGGTTTGTTTTATTCATTTACTTCAGATATTGAGCTAAAGGTCTACTCAGATGCAGATTGGACCGGATCTAAAGATGATAGAAGAAGCACATCAGGGTATATATCATTTGCAGGTTCAAAAATCATTTCTTGGTCATCGTAAAAGCAACCAACCGTGGCATTATCTTCTACCGAAGCCGAATATAGAGGTTTGGCTAACGCAACTCAAGAAATCATGTGGTTAAAGTCTTTGTACACAGATCGTGGACTTCATTCTTCAACACCTCACATTTTTGGTGACAACACAAGCTCACTACATCTAGCAGCTAATCCGGTATACCATGCTAGAACCAAGCATATTGAAGTCCACTACCATTACGTAAGGGAGAAGCTAATGAGCAAGGATATTCAACTATCCTATGTCTCTACAGATATGCAATGTGCCGACATGTTGACTAAAGCTCTTGATGGTACAAAATTAAGTAGATTCACGTTGATGATTGGCTTGCAGGAAATCAAGGACATTTGAAGACTTATTTGAAGGCCAAGCATGTTAGGCTTGAGGGGGAGCTGTTGGTGCATTTTACCCAAGCCTACATGCTTGATATATTTGATATTATCCACATTTGTAAGTCACATGAGTAGTCATGTGAACACCTCTTGTAAAAGAGTACATTTTATCTTTTGTAAATGGAAAAAGAAAAAAGGAAAAGGTTGGCTTACCTCATGCATGATGTAAAAGCAAACTCATGGCTCTAACTACTAAAATCACGAATTTTTGAGCTGAGGGAATATCTCTTAACTTTGGGGATCACTTTTAGGTGGAGCCATTCGAATTCGAATTCAAAACTCCCTCCAAGAATAGCTATAAAAGGAGCAAGAAGGAAGAGGCGATTAGCAAGCCTTGTACGTGACCACTTCATGTCATTTTGTAGAGATTGAAGAGCTTACTCCATAGCTCTATCATTCTACTCCCATTGTGCAAAGATTCATTGCCAATGTGGTTGTAATCATATGTGAATCTATACATTTATCATCATCTACTTCTCTGTTTTGTTCTCTGTTATACTCACTCAGAGCAGTAACTTCAGAAGGTCATATCTCAAGTTTTTACTGAACCTTTTTCAATGTTTTAAAGTGCATTGGGTAGCTCTTACTGTCTAGTTTGTACCTATAAATTTTCATGGTCATTGGACTAATATTCTGGGAGATATATGCATTTTACTGCTCACTGGTCTATCTCTGCAGAGCCCCGAGAATTGTGGGGAGGTTCCAGAAATTGTTGAAACTTGTTCTCAGTGCTCATTCCATCATTTGAAGTGTTTTAACTTGGATTGGGAAGCTTGCTAAGTCTATTTGCTATGCCCAAAAGGAATTTTCCTAATTCCTACCAGGTTGAGAGCACTGTTCATTTTTTCCAGCAGGTGTATGTCCAAAAATAGCAAGTTCTGGGAGCTAGTCATTTCGCAACTAGTCTGTCTTGACTTAAACTTTTGGGATACATGTTCCAAAGTACTTGGCTGATATTTTGGTGGATTTAGGAAGCTCAAAGGGTCTACTAATCAACTCTGAAGTCTCAGTTGGTTGGTGTGAAGCTGGTTGTAGCAGCACCTACTCATCTTTGGATTGCATCCACCATCTCTCTTCACATACACTCTAGCCCACACCTCTCTACACCATTTGGCATTGAAGTTCATGCCAATGGAGTTGTATACAAGTGTTTATTAATACATACATTCACATTGTCCATCTCTGAGTTCTTTGTTAGTCTACTCAAAAGTTTGTTAACTTGTGAAGGGCATATCTTGGTCAATTCTTCACCAAATTCAGTGATTCAAAGCTTTTTTGATTCAAAGTGAAGTTATCTACATGCCATTTCAGAGAAATCTGCTTCGAGGTGATCACTAGTCAATTTCTATTGCAGTCCTAAAAATTCGGGGGTATAGCTTAACTTGCTAAATTGATTTCTATTAGCATAGTTTATCTTTTTACATCATTCCACTTGGAATTGGTAGTTTACTAAGTTAATTAGATACCCCTAAAAGGAATTTTTCAAATCCCTACTGTGCTGGTCATACTAAGCAAAATACCCAGTAGGTGTCAAGCCATAAATAGAAGGTTTTCTTGAGTTTGTGACTTCCAAAGTTATCTCTTTTGATTCAATCATTGCACACATCATTTCCAAAGTACATAGGACATTTCATGGTGTCATTGGAAATCTAAGGAGGTCTAGTTATCAAGTCTGAAGCAAAAGAGGGTTGGTACAAAGCAGGTTTAGCAGTACCTACTCAGTCTCTTGGAGCATCCATCCATCTTTCCCAACAGTGGTATCAGAGCAAACTAAGGTAAAATGGGAGATGGTTTTCCTTCATTCATTGATAAATTGGACAGGAACAACTATCAAGCATGGTCTCTAAGGATGAAGACCTACTTACAAGGAAGGAGTCTCTATGGATACATCTCAGGAGATGAGGAATTGCCCTCATTCAAAACAAGAGGATTACCAACCAAGGAAGAACATGAAAGGCTCAACACATGGTGTGCTAAGGATGCATTGGCAAGGTCTTATTTACTCAACTCTATTTCTGATTTTCTTTTGCCACATATTAGAAATTGTAAGACATCCCAAGAGACTTGGGAAACCTTGTCATCATATTTTTCCTCCAACACAAGGGCTAGGAAAAATCAGTTGTGGATTGAATTCACAACATTAAGGAAGCAACCTAAGCAAGCTATTTCAGAGTTTGTAACCAAGATTAAAGATGTAGCAGATCAGTTAGCAAGCATAGGAGAAGAGATTGAAGAAGAACAGATTGTAAGGCAAGTGATCAATGGGATCAAGGCTGATGACAAATGGGAAAGCTTCACCACTGCCATGGATCTTTACATGGACATGCACACTCCAGATCTTACAACTCTCATGGGACAATTGTTTACTCATGAAGCAAAGCTCAACAAGAATGGAGACACATCCAAAGGTAATAACTCTTCTTCCCTATACATTGATAAGAAGTCTAAAGACAAAGGCAAAAGCAAGAAGGTGGAAGATGAAGGCTCTACCTCTCAAGCCAACTATGCAGGAAGAGGTAGATCATCGAGAGGAAGGGGCAGAGGAGGTAAGCAAGGTAGGGGGAGACCCTATAACTCCTCACCATGCAACATTTGTGGTTTATCAAATCATACTACAGATGAGTGCTTCAGGAATTACAAGAATCAGAGAGGAAGAGGATATCAAAGAGGTGGATACTTACAGTCAAGAGGTAGATTCAACCATCACCAAGGCTACAACAATAACTACAACAACAACTACAACAATAATTACAATGGTAACTACCAAGGAGGATTCAAATCCAAGAAGGATTACAACAATTACACAGAGGAGCAGGATGACTCTCTTCTAATCATGAACATGACTTCAAAACCAGGTACAAATGATGACCACCTATTCTACATTGACTCAGGATGCTCAAATCATGTGGCTGGCAATGTAGCATTACTCTCTGATCTTGAGGAACCAAAAGGTAAGCATCAAGTTCAAACAGGTGATGACACAAAGCATTCAGTAGTTAAAGTTGGAAATGTTAAGACTTGTGATGGAAATCAGAATTTGTTGAGCAGGGTACTCTATGTACCAACCATTACAAAAAACTTGATGAGTGTTGGTCAGATTGTGGAGAAAGGTTTGCAGGTTAGATTCAACCAATATGGAGCATTTGTGGAGGATCCAAGACATGGGTTCAAGAGGATTGCTAAAGGAGAAAAATCAGGTAGACTTTTCACCTTTGAGTTAGAAGATACAAAGAATATTGCACTATACAGTTATAAAGATCAAACACTTTCAGAGCTTGAGATTTGGCACAAAAGGTTAGGACACATAGGAGAAAGAACCTTGAAACAAATGTGCAAGGATCAATGTGTGCTTGGGATACCTAATGTATCCAAGCAACATATGATTTATAAGTGTGGTGCTTGTCAATTTGGGAAGTCTCACAGGTTACCCTTCTCAAGGAAAGGATACATGCATGAAGATTACCTAGAGCTTGTCCACACAGATGTATGGGGACCAAGCAAGGACCCCTCAGTCTCAGGTTCAAGGTACTATGTATCTTTCATTGATGATTATAGGAGATGGACTGTATTGTATTTCATGAAGCACAAGGATGAGGCATTTATTGCTTTAAAAAATATCTTGCATTAGTTGAAAACCAGACAGGAAGGAATTTGAAGAGGCTAAGGTCAGATGGAGGAGGTGAGTACTTCTTCAATGAATTTGAAAACTTCTTGCAGGACAGAGGCATCAAAAGAGAAATAACCACAAGGTATTCTCCTGAACAGAATGGGGTAGCTGAGAGAAGAAATAGATTAATTGTTGAGACAGCTAGATGTATGCTTAATGAGAAAAGGTTACCTAACTATCTATTGGCAGAGAGTGTTTCTACTACCACTTACCTCATAAACAGGTTACCATCTAAGTCTCTTGATGGTATGACACCCTATGAAGCATGGCATGGTAAGAAACCCTCACTAGACCATTGCAGGATATTTGGATGTGTAGCATATGTACACATTCCTTCTCAGATAAGAGGTAAGCTAGACCCAAAGAGTGAAAAATGCATCTTTATTGGGTATGATTTAAATCAAAAAGGTTACACGTTTTACACTCCTACCAATAAAGGATTCATGGTAAGCAAAGATGTTGTCTTTGATGAAAATGATTCTTGGTATGAGAATGAATATAGGAAGGTTAAATTACCCTATGATTTGGAAGAGGAATTTCCAAGTCTTACAAAGGAGGAACCTACTCAGAATGAAGCCTCAAGTTCAGATGATGAAGATACTATCAACCTTGAAGAATTCAAAGCATGGAAGTCCAAAGGCAAAATGAAGATGAAGAAGCTTGAAGACATACCTGAATCCTCAACTCAACCATTTAGAAGATCACAAAGAGAAAGCAAAAAACCTATCAGATATGGGTATGATACATCTCTTGTTACTAAACATTCTGTTTATCTTGCCAAAGATTTGTCAAATGAAGAACCAGGATCATATGAAGAGGCCATAACCAAATCAGAATGGAAAGAAGCTATGGATGAGGAAATTGAAGCACTCAAGGAGAGTGAAACATGGGAATTAGTACCTAAGAAGGACTCAATGAAGGTAATAGAATCCAGATGGATCTATAAGCTTAAAAGGAATTCTGATGGCACAATTAATAGGTACAAAGACAGATTGGTAGCCAAAGGTTTTGCACAAACCCAAGGCATTGACTATGAAGATACATTTTCACCTATGGCCAAGATGCCAACAATAAGAGTGTTGGTAAGTGTGGCTGCATCAAAAAATTGGAATATGTACCAATTGGATGTCAAGAATGCTTTCTTGAATGGATGGATTTCAGAGGAGGTATATATGTCACAACCTCCTGGCTATGAGGACCCCAAGAAGGTAACATATGTTTGCAAATTGAAAAAGGCTTTATATGGATTGAAGCAGGCACCTAGGGCATGGAATTACAGGTTAACTACATATCTCCAAGACCAAGGATTTGTCATGAGCAAGGCAGATACTTCTCTGTTCATCAAGAGAAGTAATTCAGAGGTAATATACCTTTGTGTTTATGTTGATGACATCATCATTACAGGTAATGATGTCAATGGAATCAGATATATCAAGAGTCAAATGATGAAGGATTTTAAGATCAATGATCTTGGTCTATTGAAGTATTTTTTGGGACTTGAGTTAGTCTACACTAACTCAGGGATATATATTACTCAGAAAAAGTATATACAGGACATGTTGAAAAAGTTTCATTTGCAGGATGCTAAAGTAGCAAGCACTCCAATGGAGGTAAACCTAAAACTAAGTGCCCATGAAGGTGATGAAGTCAATGACATTACAGGTTATCAAAGTATGGTGGGTAGTTTGAACTATGCTACCTTAACAAGGATAGATATTGCATATGGAGTTAGTGTGCTAAGTCAATTTATGCGCAAGCCAAGGATACCTCACTTAGAGGCTGCCAAGAGAATCTTGAAGTATCTCAAGGGTACATAGAACCATGGTTTGTATTTCCCTTACATTTCAGATATTGATATCAAAATTTATTCAGATGCAGATTGGGCAGGATGCAAGGATGATAGGAGGAGCACTTCTGGATACATTTCTTTTGCAGGTCACAAACCAATTTCATGGTCTTCAAAGAAGCAACCTACTCTTGCTTTGTCTTCCACAGAGGCAGAGTATAGAGGACTAGCTAATGCCACACAAGAAGCAATTTGGATTCAGCTTTTGTATACAGAATTGGGATTATATACTAGGTCACCAATTATCTTTGGAGATAATACAAGTTCCCTTCACCTTGCAGCTAATCCTATTTATCATGCTAGGACCAAACACATAGAGGTCCATTACCATTATGTGAGAGAAAAGTTGATAAGCAAAGACATTCAACTAACCTATCTATCAACAAACATGCAATGTGCAAATTTGTTGACTAAAGCTTTGGATGGAACCAAACTTTGCAGGTTCAAAGCCATGATTGGATTGCAGGATATACTTGAAGATTGAAGATGAAGACTTAAGCCAAAATGTTTGGCTTGAGGGGGAGCTGTTGGTGTAAATCACAAGCCTACACATTTGGCTTGAAAGATATCTTGAAGATCTTACATAAGTGAAGAAGCATAGGAACCATTGCTAGTGGTTAATTACCACTTTATCTCATTATAAAAGTCAAATTGACTTGGAATCTCCTGTAATCACCTACCAAAAGGATTCGTGGAAAATTTAGTTGTTTGATTGAAAGAATATCTCCTACTATGTAGGAGCTTGATCATAGGGAGCCAAAAGTTTGAATTGGAATTCAAATTTTTACTCATTCCTTATAAAAATGGACATGAAAAGTCGCGGGTAGAAGATCACTCCTGAGCCTCTCATTACTGACTTTTGAGTGTGTGTGAGGTCTACACTCTAGCCCACACCTCTCTACACCATTTGGCATTGAAATTCATACATACATTCACATTGTCCATCTCTGAGTTCTCTGTTAGTCTACTCAAAAGTCTGTTAACTTGTGAAGGGCATATCTCGGTCAACTCTTCACCAAATTCAGTGATTCAAATCTTGTTGGATTTAGAGTGAAGTTATCTACATGCTATCAAAGTTTGAAGAAATTCTATTTATCCATTTCAGAGAATTCTGCTTCGAGGTTATCACTGGTCAATTTCTATTGCAGTCCTAAAAAGTCGGGGGTATAGCTTAACTTGCTAAATTGATTTCTCTTAGCATATTTTATCTTTTTACATCATTCCACTTGGAATTGGTAGCTTACTAAGCTAACTAGATACCCCTAAAAGGAATTTTTCCAATTCCTACTGTGCTGGTCATACTGAGCAAAATACTCAGCAGGTGTCAAGCCATAAATAGAAGGTTTTCTTGAGTTTGCGACTTCCAAAGTTATTTGTTTTGATTCAATCATTACACACATCCTTTCCAAAGTACATAGGACATTTCATGGTGTCATTGGAAAGCTAAGGAGGTCTAGTTATCAAGTCTGAAGCAAAAGAGGGCTGGTACAAAGCAAGTTTAGCAGTACCTACTCAGTCTCTTGGAGCATCCATCCATCTTTCCCAACAGACTATTCACCTTTGAACTCTAAAACACCAGGACATAGTGTTGTTCAAATATGGCACACAAACTCTATTAAAATTAGAAGTTTGGCATAAAATGTTGGCTCACTTGGAGATAAGACCTTGAAGCAAATTAGTAGAGATCAAATTGTACTTGGATATCAAATATCACAAAATAACATATGATTTACAAATGCAGTGCATGCCAAATTGGAAACTCCCACAAAAAAGCTTGATACATACATGGAGACATCTTGGAGCTTGTCCACATTGATTTTTGGGGATCAAGCAAGGAGCCACCTATCTCAGTACGTGTCTTTCATTGATGGACTATACTCTACTTCATGAACCATAAGGATGAATTATTTTCATGCTCAAGAACTATCTTGCAGTTGTAGAGAATCAAATATGTAGGACATTGAAGAGACTAAGGATTGTAGGAGATGGACTATACTCTACTTCATGAACCATAAGGATGAAGTATTTTCATGTTTAAGAATTATCTTGCACTTGTAGAGAATCAAATATGTATTACATTGAAGAGAACAAGGATTGATGGAGGGGGAGAGTATTTCTCCCATGAGTTTGATTCCTTCTTGCAAGAGAAAGGAATCAAAAGAGAGATTACAACAAGACATACACGTGAGCAAAGTGGTGTAGCAAAAAGAAGAAATAGGACTATTGCAGAAGTAGCTAAGTCAATGCTAAATGAGAAGAGGTTTCCCAATTATCTATTGGGTAGAGTTAGTATCTACTTCCACTTACCTTATAAATAGGTTACCCTCAAATTCCTTGGAATTTATGACACCGTATGAAGCTTAAAATGGAACAAGACCAAGCTTAGATCATTGCAAAACATTTGGATGCATTGCATATGCATGATACCATTACAAACCAAAGGGAAGTTTGATCCCAAGGAAGAGAAATGTGTGTTAATAGGCCACAATTTAAACCAAAAGGGTTATAGAATTTATAATCCTACCACTAAAGAATTCATAGAAAGCTAAGGTCTACTATTTTATGAAAATAAATTTTGGTTTGAAGATGATTGTAGGAAGAACAAATTACCTTATGAATTGGAGGATGATTTTCCAACACTATCAAACAAAAATTCACACACACTTGAGGATTCAAGCGAATCGAAGGATGCAAGAGACAGCTAGAAGTGAGATCAAGTCTTGTAACTCCAAAGATAAAGCCAAAGTGCAAGAATTAAGAGATGTAACATAATCATCTCACCAAGCAATTAGAAGGTCTAGAAGGGAAAATAAGAAGCCAAAAAGGCATGGATATGATACCTCATTAGTGAGTAAGCATTATATGCACATGGCTCAGGACATGAACTCTAAAGGACCCTCATCATATGAGGAATCCAAGAAGAAGACATAGTGGAATCATGCCATGGAGGAAGAGATTGAAGTATTGAAGGAAAACAACACTTGGGACTTAGCACCTAAGACATCAACATGAAGTTCATTGGATCGAGATGGATCTACAAGGTAAAAAATAATTTTGATGGAACTAGAAACAGATATAAGGCTAGCTCATTAGCCAAGGGATATTCTCAGACTCAAGGTATTGCTTATGAGGAGACCTTTTCTCTTGTAAAAAATATGTCTACAATTAGAGTACTCATGAGTATTGCTGTTACCAAGAATTGGAAGATATATAAGATGGATGCAAAGAATGTCTGCTTAAATGGATGGATCTCAGAGGATGTATATATCGTTCAACCCCCTAGTTTTGAAGAAAAAATTCCTCGATATATCTCTATATGGGCTAAAGCAAGCCCCAAGAGTTTGGAATCATAGACTAGTTAGTTACCTACAAGATTATGTATTTATGGTGAGAAAGATGGATCCTTCTCTATTCATTAAAAGATCACATGGAGAAGTCATATACCTCTATGTGTCTGTGGATAAAATTATTGTAATAGGTAATGATGTTGAATTCATAAAGAGATCAAGCATCATATGAAGGAAGAATTCAAGATAAGTAATTTAGGGCAACTCATATACTTCCTTGGATTGGAAGTCATGTACACAAAGCATGGTATGTACCTCACTCAAAGAAATTACATCAAATATATGCTCAGAGAGTTCAAAATGGAAAATGCAAAGGTTGCATGTAATTTTATGGAAGTGAATTCCAAATTGATTGATGATGAAGGAGACCTCATTGAAGATGTGACAAGTTATCAAAGTCTGGTAGGAACCCTCAATTATGCTACTCTCACAAGAGTAGATATCAGTTACAATGTGAGTGTTTTAAGTCAGGTTATGCACTCACCTAGGAAACCACACATGGAGGCATCCAAAATGATATTTAAGTATATGAAAGGGGAATCAATTGAAGGCTTATTCTATTTGTATACTTATGATATAGATATCAAGATCTTGGCTAATGCAGATTGGGAAAGATAAAGAGATGATAGAAGAATTATCTCTGGTTATCTTTCATTTGCAGGTTCTAAACTCATTTCTTAGTCATCAAAGAAGCAACCTACAATTTCTCTCTCATCTACAAAAGAAGGGTATAGAGGATTGGAAAATGCAAATCAAGAACCTATGTGTATTAAGACATTATATGTTGATTTAGGGATGAAGTCATCTACTCCTCAAATATTTGGAGATAACATGAGTTCTTTGCATCTTGCAGCGAACCCTATTTATCATGCAAGTACCAAACACATTAAGTTCCATTATCCCTATGTTACGAAGAAGATTACAAGTAATGTGATTGAGCTTTCATATATCTCAACTCAATAATATTATGAATATTATGTATCACAAAAAAATAGTCTATCCATTGATATCAATGAGAACTACATTGACCACTCCCAACCACAAGAGTCTATTAGAGATGATAGACGCAAGAAGGAGAAGATTGTTGGCCATCAGATAGGTCCAATAAGAAGATCAACAGGCAGCATGAGTGGAAGCCATGGCTCAAGCAAGAACAAGAGAAGAGGAATCATGTAATAGGATCCCTCAATTCAAATTAAACAAAAGAAGATACTTTTCCTCCCAAAAAGTGATTCTTACCATTAATAAAATTTTAAACACCCATTATGTAAATATTAGATCCACTTTTTGCAAATCGAGAAGTCCTTAAGCTTTAGGAGATTAAGTAGAAGACACATATCAATTTTCATAATTTTTTGGAGTTCATTTGAGCCTTCAAATTAGCTATAGAACCTAGTTTTTAAATGTGACAAACCCTAGTCATGAAACCAACCAAAACTAGCTCAAAAGCTATAAAGGGAGCTAGAGGAATCGTTTTAAAGGGTTCATTGGTAAGAGGTTTTGAAGAGCTTGGCTTGTAAGGGTTGTAATATTTTTAAAATATAGAAGCTTTTTGTTGTTCCACTCTACATCCTCTTCCTTGTGCATGTGTTTTATGTGTGTTTGCACCTTGTGTGCTTCTCACTTTCACACTTATGCACATCACTTGCTCAAGATCTTCATATTATGCTCACATCTCCATGGTTGACAATTATGAGGTGGATCTCCATCGACATTGATGCTCAGCATTGTTCTATAAGAGGCACCACATGCGTGGTTCCTTGCTTGTCTATATAGGATCCATTTCAAACTTGATCACATGGTGATTAATTTTAAATGGGTGTCCAAAGTTTCTAAGTTGCACAACCGACCTTCTTAAACCATCTTTTAGATATGGGCAACTAATTTTTGTTACACATGTTCCTCAAGTAGATTTGATGTGAATATTTTCCCTATACATGGGCACTTATTACTGATGCTAGCTAGTTGTTTTCCCCTTGTTACCAGATACAATGGCACACTCATATGTGATGGTACTTTGTACTTAGGGATTTACGTATAGCTCTCACTTCATGCATTCTCATACTATTGATCATCAATAGTTAGATATATTCCAACCATCCATCTTCTCTGTGTGTTGTTGGGTTTCTGCTCCTTGTGTGAGCTTCTTGTGTGTTTCACACTTCTACACATGCCTAACAATGGTATCAAAGAAGGTTCGGCTCCTTAAGTTTTAGTTTTTTGCAATGTGGTGTGTGCACTTTTAACTGTGCAAATCTACTTTGGAGCATAGAATATTGATTTTCAACAGCAAGAAAGCATTTCCACCAATTGCATAAGCATTTTACTCCCATTTCAAAGCCATTTGTGCAATCGAAATTGCCATTAGACTAAGGGATTGTGAGGTAAAATTTCAGCTTTCATTGAAGTAAAGATCTTTTCACATTCTTTAGTGAAATGGCACGTAGAACGACTTGTTCGGCATGCTTCAAGTTGAAGATAAGCTTGATGGGACAACTATCCAATGTGGCCTTACATGATGAAACATGTTCTTGTTGCAGAACAACTATGGAACATTATGGCAAATGTAGATCGAAGACCCCCATGTTCTTATATCTCATAGTCTACTATCACAGATGGAACTTCTTCTTCAAGTACAGTGGTTACTCCTCTTCAATCTACACAGGAGAAACTTAGATGGGATGGCAAATATACTCAAGATCATGCATTGATTGCGCTTTTTTTGAAGCATCAAATAGTTCCACACATTCATCATGTTCTACATCAAGACATGCATGGGATACTATTGCTTCTTTGTATGTCGTGTGTAATGAAGCATATGTTGCATACTTGAGAAAGCAACTTGAGGGTGTATCTATGGCTGAAAATGAGTCTGTGGATGTATATGTGGCACACATCAAAGACTTGAAAGAGAAATTGGCGACCATAGATGAGACTATTTCGGATGCATCGCTCATTTCTACATTGTTGAAAGGATTACCCAAAATCTTCTCAAAGATTTTCCACTACACTTCATTTGGTTTTTCAAAAGGGAGTCCAAATATGTATGAATTCAATGAGATTGTGTATTTTCTTTTGCAAGAAGAGCAATCTAGAGTGAATAGGAGTGGTTTGATTGAGGGAATGCAAGCACTTCATATCAAAAAAAGGGAAAAGAAAGTATGGTTCAGCTTTGGGTTCACCAAAACCAAAGCCTTAAGCTTCCTCTTCCATTCATCCCTCTAATGATACCGATTTGCAAAAGAAGAAGAGATGCAAACATTGCCAAAAGTCTTGTCAAACTATTGATGAGTATAAAAAGCTTGGTAAGTGCAATGAAAACAAGGAATCACAAAAAATTATTCAAATGCAAAGAAAGATGAAGCCAACTTTGAAAGATGCACCCATAGAAAGACATGGAGTGTGTACAAACAATGTCTCTTATCCTATCATTAGAGTAGGAGGAATTGATCTTACTACTGCAGATGGAGGGTTGTTTCTATTAAAAGTTGCATTGTATGTACCGAGTATCAAGAAGAACTTAATTTTAGTTCATTTAATTGTCAAAGTTGGACTTCATGTACATTGTTCATGATTTCAACAATGGTAATACTATCTTGATGTTCAGTATATTATGTAATGTTGTGTGTCGATTGGATACATACAAGAGGTCTGCCTCAAATGTCTTGGTTGCTCATACTTCCTCCATGGCTTAAATGGAGCTTTGGCATGCTCGTTCTAGTCACTTGAACTTCAATAGTTTTCTTTACTTGTGAAACAAAAACATGGTTATTGGTTTGTCGGCACTTGATTCCATTGAAAAGCATGCATGTGAAGGTTGCATTCTTGGAAAAATGCATCATGCTTCTTTTCCAAAAGATAGTTGTACACTCACTACAAGAAAATTGAAGCTTGTTCATAGTGATGTATGAGGTCCCATCAAAACTCCATCTTTGGGAGATATGTATGTATATTTGTTACCTTCATTGATGATAATCCTCATCATACATGAGTGTATCCTATGAAAGCAAAGAATAAATTGGTTGTCAAACAAGATTGGAAAGGCAACTGATCATAAAAATAGCTTTCTTAAATGGTGATTTGCAAGAAGAGGTTTATGTGAAGCAACCTCTTGGATTTGCCATGAAAGGGCAAGAGCATATGGTTTGTCGCTTGCATAAATCCTTGTAGGGATCTCAAGCAAGTTGCATGTGCATGGTATGACAAAATCCATAAGCACTTGATTGCTCTTGGTTTCACATGTAATCCCATTGAAAGCACATCTTTGTACACAAAGATTGGGTTGATCTTATAGTGCTTGCTCTTTATGTTGATGACATACTCTTGACTAGGTCATGTGATGCAAAACATAACATCCTTATGACTGATTTGCAACCTACTTTTGATGTCAACTTATCTTGGTCTTTTGAGCTCCTATCAAGGCATCCAGTTTATATTCGTTGAGGAGGAATTGTTATGCATCAAGCAAAGTATGTTGAAAAACTACTCTTGGGTTTTGATTTTGAGGATCGCAAGCCATTTTCCACACCAGTGGGGACAAGATTAAAATGCTCAATTGAGGATTCGAATGATGCATTTGATACTTCTCTTTACCAACAATCTATGGGATAGCTTATATATGCATGCAACACAATGTTCGATATACAATATGCAGTTTCCAAGTTGATTCAAATCAAGCATAGCACTGACACTAAGCATTGGCAAGCAGTGAAACATGTGTTTACATATCTCAAAGGCACTTTGATTTTAGGTCTATTTTATGGCAAAGATATTCATCCATGCTTAGATGCTTTTACAGATGGTGATTCAATTGGTTGTTATGATACTTGCATGTCCACTAGTGGTAATTACTTTTTCCTTGGAGACTCATGCATATCTTGGTTGAGTAAGAATCGACCTACATTGGCGACATCAAGTTGTGAAGTTGAGTACAGGGCAATTTCCACAACTACAGTGGTGTGTATATGGTTGAAACACCTATTGATGGATCTTTGCATTGTTGAAGAAACACTCACGAATTTGACAAACAGACATAAAAAGAGAAAAAGAAGGAAGCAGAATCAGAGAAAATCAAAAGCCTTAGTGGAAGGACAAATCCACGACCGTTATGTACAGTACAGAATCTCCCAGGATCAGAATACGGTACGCCGAATCAAACTGTACATAGAGAGAACGTGCAAAGGAATAATAGAAGGGAAGTGCGAACAAGAACGTGCTTAAGAAGAGCGCGCAGTATAAATAAGAGCACAAACAGAAGAAAAGGTGCGGGAGTGTGTATGTGCGAGAATAGAGACGAGATATAGCAGATGCGCAGAGACGCAGAGATACAGATAGAAGACGCCATAGATCGCGTATGTAGAAGAAGACGCCAGAGATCGCGTATGTAAAGATGAATAACAGAAACCTGAAACGTCAGGTATTCATCTGAGAAAGATGGTAATAAGAAACTACTCAGTATAGGAGAGTTTCTGTAGCTTGAGCAAGAAGAGGCCAAGCTCACTTGTACACATCTTCTCCAATAGAAAACACATGTTCATGTGGATGTTTGTGCGTACTGTTTGTATGTGGAAGAAACAGAGTATGTTTTAAGGCTAATTAACAGTTAACGTTTTTTCAGTAAACGCATTATCGGTCAGTTATAGTTCTTACAGTAGACGAGTAATTTCCGGTAGAAGAATGAAGTAGATCTCGCAGAGTAATGCGAAGTTTTGTATGAGAGATAGCTCACTCTGTAGCTAGACATCTCTACTTTCAATTGATCAAAGTTTCCGGTGGAAAAGATATCCTCACATAGTACAAAGTCTGACCGGAAAGAGGTTGTCTGAACGGGTGGAGTTTTCTCTTAAACTTCAGAAAGTGTTCAGTAAGTTAAGGAAGCTTTCGCGTTACTTCCTTACTTCACGTATGTTTACTTGAAATAATTATAAAAGGATTTGAAGTTCATTCCGGTACAATTCCGATACGATTACGGTGTAAGTCCAGTGACAGTCTGGTGAAGTTTCGGTGAAGTTTTTCCAGTGAATTTAGAAGCGCAGTCTTATATGTTGAGCGCTAGACGTTGCTAAGCTATTGGTTGATTACAGAGGTGTTCTGAATCACTCTAGCTTAGTTCTTCTTCGGCGTGGCGGTTTCCGCAAGGCTTAGCCTTCGTCGCGTCGTCAAGAAGTGGTATCAGAGAAAAGAAGTATACCACATTTCCGCAACAGTGGTATCAGAGCCAGAGCTAGTCAGAGCCAGAGCTAGTCAGAGCCAGAGCTAGTCAGAGCCAGAGCTAATCAGAGCCAGAGCTAGTCAGAGCCAGAGTCAGAGCCAGAGCCAGATTCAGAGCTAGGCGTATCTAATCAGAGTCAGAGCTAGGCATATCTAATCAGAGCCCAGAGTATTCACCATTATTGGAAACAAGAGCCGGTTAACCACAACAAGTGGAACCAGAACGAGAAAGATTCGGAAGAGCAGAGAGTTTCTCAAAAGCTCACCGGAAGTAACAGAAACAAGAAGATCATGGCAGACCACATTACTATTGATAAGTTGGACAGAGATAATTATCCCGCATGGGTAATGCGCATGGAAGCCTTACTTATGAGTAAGGACTTAATGATGTACGTGACTAGAGAAGAAAAGAAGCCAACTTTCGAAGATGATAGTCAACCGGAAAAAGAAGAGTTAGAAGCCTTGAAGCTGTGGCAGAAGAAAGATGCAACGGCAAGAGCCTACATCTATAATACTGTAACAGATCATCTACTACCGCATATTAGAGGTCTGGAGAAAGCAGAGGACATATGGAGTGCATTGGAAGATCATTTCCAAAATACTACGAAAGCCAGGAAGGCTAGCTTATGGTCCGAATTTACGACATTCAAAAAGAAGTCGAGTCAAAGCATAAGTGACTACGTCACTAAAATGAAGGATCTAGCAGATAGTCTTGGATCCATAAATGAAGAAGTCGAAGATCATAGATTGATAGCGCAAATACTCACAGGTTTGAGAGGAGATGAAAGGTGGAAACCTTTTGTACTATCAACTAAACTTTCTTTAAATCATTTTGTGCCAGATTTAAATCAGTTGCTTGGTTTGATGCTCACATATGAGCAAGACCTGAAAGGAGATGCAGATAAAGGACAAAGCTCTGCAATGTACATGAAGAACAAAAAGAAAGGCAAAGGTAAGTCAAAAGACGAAGAAGAGTCGAGTTCTCAGGCCTATTACGCAAGAGGTAAAGGCACTGGCAGAGGAAGAACAAGAGGTTTTGGAAGAGGAAGAAATAGCCAGAATACAAACAAGAAAGCTTGCTGGATTTGTGGACTAAGTAATCATCTGGCTCATGACTGTTGGCACAATCAACAAGGATCAAATCAAAATCAAAACAGTAATAACAAAGGCAGAAGCGGAAGATATCAAAGAGGAAGACAAAATCAAAGAGGAGGCTATGGTAGAGGTGGAATGAGAAGTTGGGGACAGAATCAATCCTACAACACCACCTACAACAACTACGCAAACGACACGCAGAATGAAAGTCATACATCGTTGATGATGAACTCTATCAACACATCAGATAATGAAGACCTAAAGGTATTTTACATTGATTCTGGATGCTCTAATCATTTGTCAGGAAATATAGAACTAATGTCAGAACTAGAAAAAGGTAGTTCTAGTCACACTGTTCAAACAGGTGACAATACGAGACATAGCGTACACTCAATTGGAAAAGTAAAATGCAAGAGTGGAGCAGATTTGCTAACCAATGTTTTGTATGTTCCAACAATACCAAAAAATTTGATTAGCGTGGGACAGATAGTTGAGAAAGGTTTTCAGGTCAGATTTACAAATAAAGGTGTATTTGTAGAAGATCCCGAGAACGGATATAACCAGATCGTTTCTGGAAAGAAAGAAGGAAGACTCTTTACTTTAAGAGTACAAGGAAACATTGACCAAGCGTTGCTCACACATGGAGAAAAGGTAATTACAGAACTTGATTTATGGCATAAAAGATTGGGTCATTTCAATGAAAAAGGAATTAAATCTATGATAACAAATCAGTCAGTATTGGGATTACCAAATATACAGAATCAACATATGATTCACAAGTGTGAAGCATGTCAGTTGGGAAAAGCCCACAGGTTACCTTTCCAGAAGAAAGGATTCAAACATGATGAAGTACTCGAGCTTATTCATACAGATGTATGGGGGCCAACGAAAGAAGGATCAATCAGCGGATCAAGGTACTATGTTCTATTCATTGATGATGCAACAAGGTGGATAACTCTTTATGTTTTGAAAGAGAAATCAGAAGTGTTTGGAGCCTTCAGGCATTTTCATGCATATGCTGAAAGACTTACTGGACGAAAACTTAAAAGATTGAGGTCTGGAGGGGGAGAATACTTCTCCCGAGAATTCAATGACTATCTTTGGAATGCAGGTATTAAAAGAGAAATAACCTGCAGATATACACCACAACAAAATGGAGTAGCAGAAAGAAGGAACCGAGTTCTAGTCGAGTTCGCACGAGCTATGCTAAATGAAAAGGATTGTCCAAATTATCTTTGGGCTGAAGCTGTAAACACAGCTACATACTTGGTAAACAGATTACCATGTACAGCATTGGAAGGAATGACCCCTTATGAAGCATGGTGGGGAAAGAAGCCAACACTTGATCACTGCAAAGTGTTTGGATCAGTAGCGTATGCTTATGTACCGTCTCAACTCAGACATAAGCTTGAACCGAAAGCAAAGAAATATGTGTTCGTCGGATATGATGAAAAGCAGATGGGATACAGGTTATGGAATCCTCTAACCAAACAATTTACTGTGTCCAGAGATGTTACGTTTGATGAACAGAAAAGCTGGTATGCAGATCAAAGTCATACGACTGAAGAATTCGAAGAAGAAATAAAAAGAAGAGAGAAAGGGAAATCAATTGTTCAGGTAAACAGAGATGAAAATCATATGCAGGCAAGTACGTCCAGGAACGAATCAGGTATGAGAAACGAAGATGAAGATGTGTATTCAGACACACATGAAGAGTTTGAACCAAGAAGGTCAAACAGGAATAGAAGACAACCAGAAAGGTACTCGTATGATACGTCATACATAACTCAGAAAGACTATGCATATATGGTCAAAGATGATGAAGAACCACAGAGCTATGATGAAGCTAAAGACAAAAACCAATGGAAAGAAGCAATGGAAGAAGAAATCAGCGCACTGGAGGAGAACAAGACATGGGAACTTGTTCCGAAACCAAATGGTAAGAAAGTAATCGGAAATAAATGGGTTTTCAAAATTAAGAAGTTTGCAGATGGAAGGATAGCCAGACACAAAGCGAGGCTGGTAGTCAAAGGCTATGCCCAGATGCATGGCATAGATTATGACGAGACGTTTAGTCCGGTGGCAAGGATGTCAACCATAAGAACAGTAATCGCTGTAGCTGCATCAAAAGGATGGAAGCTAAGTCAGCTAGATATAAAGAACGCATTTCTGAATGGATACATTTCTGATGAAGTGTACATGGAACAACCTGAAGGGTTCAAAAGTTCTAGATACCCAAACTTTGTTTGCAGATTAAAGAAAGCACTTTACGGATTGAAGCAAGCTCCAAGAGCTTGGAATTACAGACTTGTGAAATATCTAAACGAACTTGGATACCAAAGTTCGAAGGCAGACGCAAGTCTACTCATAAAGAGAACAGAAGAAGGTATGATCTACATTTGTATTTATGTAGACGACTTAATAATCACAGGAACATCAGATGAAGGGATTACAGAAGTAAAGAAACTACTCGAAAGAGAGTTCAAGATCAGTGACCTAGGAAAGTTGTCATACTTTCTAGGAATGGAAATCACATACACAAATCATGGTGTATATGTGACACAAGAAAGGTATCTCCTAAACTTACTAAAGAAGTTTAATATGGAGAACTGTAGAGAAGCTTCAACACCGCTTGAAGTAAATCATAAACTCAGTAAATATAGTGGAGCAGAGTTTAAAGATATGAAGAAATATCAGTCACTTGTAGGAAGTTTAATTTATGCTACACTAACAAGACCGGATCTTAGTTATGCAGTGGGAGTTCTCTCACAGTTTATGCATTGTCCGACAGATCAACATTGGGTTGCAGGACAGAGAGTTCTTAGATATATTAAAAGAACTATAAAAGAAGGATTATATTATCCTTTTACGTCCGACATAAAACTCAGAGCATACAATGACTCAGACTGGGCTGGAAGTCAAGATGACAGAAGGTCAACACACGGGTATATGATATACCTAGGAGATAAGCTGGTAAGCTGGTGTTCGAAGAAGCAACACACAGTGGCTTTATCGTCAACAGAAGCCGAATACAAAGGACTTGTAGAAGCAGCTAAAGAACTAATATGGATGCAGACCTTGTTCAAAAGCATGGGTATTGATCAAGGTATACCTATCATACATGGAGATAATATGAGTTCACTATATCTTGCAGCAAACCCAGTATTTCATGCAAGAACAAAGCACATAGAAATTCAATATCATTTCCTAAGGGAGAAGGTAATGGAGAAAGAAATAGAAATAGTATACACTCCTACAAAAGATCAGATTGCAGATATGCTGACAAAAAGTTTGGATGGAACGAAGACAAGCAGATTCAAAGAAATGGCAGGTATAAAAGAAAGAAAGATATATGAAGGACCAGAAGATGTCAAATTAGTGATTGAGGGGGAGCTGTTGAAGAAACACTCACGAATTTGACAAACAGACATAAAAAGAGAAAAAGAAGGAAGCAGAATCAGAGAAAATCAAAAGCCTTAGTGGAAGGACAAATCCACGACCGTTATGTACAGTACAGAATCTCACAGGATCAGAATACGGTACGCCGAATCAAACTGTACATAGAGAGAACGTGCAAAGGACTAATAGAAGGGAAGTGCGAACAAGAACGTGCTTAAGAAGAGCGCGCAGTATAAATAAGAGCACAAACAGAAGAAAAGGTGCGGGAGTGTGTATGTGCGAGAATAGAGACGAGATATAGCAGATGCGCAGAGACGTAGAGATACAGATAGAAGACGCCATAGATCGCGTATGTAGAAGAAGACGCCAGAGATCGCGTATGTAAAGATGAATAACAGAAACCTGAAACGTCAGGTATTCATCTGAGAAAGATGGTAATAAGAAACTACTCAGTATAGGAGAGTTTCTGTAGCTTGAGCAAGAAGAGGCCAAGCTCACTTGTACACATCTTCTCTAATAGAAAACACATGTTCATGTGGATGTTTGTGCGTACTGTTTGTATGTGGAAGAAACAGAGTATGTTTTAAGGCTAATTAACAGTTAACGTTTTTTCAGTAAACGCATTATCGGTCAGTTATAGTTCTTACAGTAGACGAGTAATTTCCGGTAGAAGAATGAAGTAGATCTCGCAGAGTAATGCGAAGTTTTGTATGAGAGATAGCTCACTCTGTAGCTAGACATCTCTACTTTCAGTTGATCAAAGTTTCCGGTGGAAAAGATATCCTCACATAGTACAAAGTCTGACCGGAAAGAGGTTGTCTGAACGGGTGGAGTTTTCTCTTAAACTTCAGAAAGTGTTCAGTAAGTTAAGGAAGCTTTCGCGTTACTTCCTTACTTCACGTATGTTCACTTGAAATAATTATAAAAGGATTTGAAGTTCATTCCGGTACAATTCCGGTACGATTACGGTGTCAGTCCAGTGACAGTCTGGTGAAGTTTCGGTGAAGTTTTTCCAGTGAATTTAGAAGCGCAGTCTTATATGTTGAGCGCTAGACGTTGCTAAGCTATTGGTTGATTACAGAGGTGTTCTGAATCACTCTAGCTTAGTTCTTCTTCGGCGTGGCGGTTTCCGCAAGGCTTAGCCTTCGTCGCGTCGTCAAGAAGTGGTATCAGAGAAAAGAAGTATACCACATTTCCGCAACATGCATGGGGATCGATACTGATGCACGTATTCTCCTTGATAGTTAGAGTGCATTGGTTGTTGCATGAAATCCAATGTTTCATGCATGGCCCAAACATATTGAGGTGCATTATCACTATGTGAGAGAGTGCCTTCATGCAGGAGATTGATTTCGTATGTGTCTACACAAGATAATATGGTAGACACATTCACCAAAGCTCTTCCATGGGAAAAATTTGAAGAATTACAAAGCTTTAGGTTTAGTGCCTAGTGGGGGTTGATTCATCACTCCCTGTATGTGTTCACATCACTCGCTCCAGGGGGGGTTGTTACACTTATGTGTTCCTCAAGTAGCTTTGATGTGAACCTTTTCCCTATACATGGGCACTTTTACTAGTGTTGTCTACAAGAATTTGCCCCATGTTACACATACATGATATACTCATATGTGGTGGTACTTTGTACTCAGGGATTCACTTATAGCTCTCACATCATTCGTTCTGGTAATACTAATCATCAATAATGAGAGCTATTCCAGCCATCTGTCTTCTCCATGTGTCTTCCTGCATTTTTTATCCTTGTGTGTCCTTCTCTAATACACTAGCTTTTTAGATTCAGTTAGATGGGTGTGAGCCTAATTGCTTAAACCAAGATGTGGCAACGCAATTGACACTATCTTCAAAAGATCTAATGCTTTTTCTTATTGTTTTTGTAGTTTTCTTGCTTAATGGTAAGTAAATGAAGGATTTCCCCCTTAACGTTGCATCTATATCCATGTTTTTGTTCCTTGTCCTTAGTCCCTTGAATTCTTTGTTAATTCTTGTTATTGAACTTGTCTTTTTGTTTAAAAGCATCACTAATAGGCTTGTTTGAAATTTTCATTCGAGGCTATTAACATCCACTCTATTAGGTTTTCATGTCCACTTTATTATCTTGATAATTGAGTTCCTTGTGGTTCTTGTGATTTTTAATTCCTAATGTGTCCCTAATATCTAACCCTAGTGCTACGCTCTTAACCTAGGCCAAAATTGATAGAGGGGTTAAAGTGGTGGCTCCAACCTTGCACTTCAAGCCTTCACCAAGATTTTCCTAGCTCTTAACCCATGTGATTAATGCTCCCAAGCACCAATCTTGCAATGATTTCTCGTGCACTAGAACATACAAACTAATGCACTTGTACTTGCTTCTCAAAGCTCTCAAAAGCTCCTAGTATCACCAAAAAATCAAGTAAGAAATTGAAAATTTCACTAAAAATTTACCTAATAGTTTGTATGTCAAGATGGTCTCGACTATCACAATAAACAACTATGTGTTATGGTTGGGTCTATCATGATAGATAGATTTGTCATGATGGTATGAGGCAATCATGATAAAAGGCACAATCATGATAAGGTGGCACTATCACGATGGACAAGGATTGATTGGTCCGGACAATTGCAAATGAGGGGTCCAAAGAATCAATAGATAAGTCTATCACGATCAAGGCTTGGATAGTCACGACAAATCACAAGGTTTTGTCATGATGATGTGGGCTATTGTCATAGATAGGTATATTGTGATAGAATGGTCTATAGTAAGTTATGGTTATCATAATCGGCCTTAGTTATTTATGATGGTCAAGGATATTGCAATGGATCGTGACCATCCCAATCGTGCCAATCTATTGCAATGGCTTGAAAAAGTCCATCTATTCAAAATCAATCCACACCCTTGTGTTTTGGCTAATTTAAGAACTATTGTGCACGACTTTTTATGCAAAAAAATTGATTTCCATGATGTCCTCACAAATTCAAGGATGATACCTTGAGACCTAGCTAAAGCACATTTATACCTATAAAGCATGATGGAGCGGGAATCATAGTGGAAGCTGCAAGAAAATCTCATAAAACAACATGCGCTTTATAGCTCTCTTTCACAAATGAGGAAGATGGAAGTGAAGGGGTGTTTGTGCCCTCGACTGCAACTTTCAACAATGGACATAGAGGGAGTTCTAGGAGGGTGCATGAAGGTGATAAGAGTGTAGATACGATGCAGAATAAGATGAACATGATCTTATCAAACATCTCCAATGTCGTTTCTCAACCTACTCTTACCATCGCAAGCTTGTTCCTCGAGTAACTCTCATCATCAACTACACCAAAAAGGCATTTACAATCTCGATGTAGAACAATGGTGAGATCTTTTGGTACATTTCATTGAATCTTTGCTTATTTGCAAATACAAATAACATACATGTCCACATTAGAACCTTGTTATCCTTCATATCCTAGATGGTAACAATGTCTTATCCAACCATCATTTGTGCATGGAATTATGTAGATTCCTTGACTGTCACAAAGACAACTCTAACTTCAGTCTCCTACTAGCCTCTACAGACTCTAGCCCCACTCATTCCCCAATGTCGATGAGTGACATAGTTACTATGGCATGGCTACCAATGAAACCAATCTATACAACTAAGGAAGAAGTTATGACATCGCTTAAGAATTTTCGTAGAGAATGAGCAAAGAGTTGGTCGCAAAATGCAGAAAAACTCCTCCTCATGATTTGATATAAATGATATGGAAGAGATGAGGGTTGAAACCTGAAATCTAATACTGTTGTTGTCACTTATCTAGCAACCTAGCACTGAGACATGGTCTTCTCTTCTAATTCGATGAGAATGAGACAAAGAGAGAGAGGAAGCAGACAGACCAATGCAAGTACACAAAACAAGATAGAGAGTACATATAAGAGCGGAGATATGTTATGGTAGGGAGCCTCCATTTTCCCAAAACAATGATGAGGACATGATTTTAGACATATTATATATCTATAATATAAAGAGAACGGAGGAGAGTCACAGGGACCCTTATTCATCTCAATAGGTATGACCAACCACAAAGGATGAGGAGACAAAACACACAAGGTATGTTTGCAAGCTAAAGAAAGCCTTATGTGTGGAAATAAACCACCTATTGATGGCATGCAAGAACCACAAGTTACTTCTTTCTATTATGCAAGCCAATCATTGTGTTTAAAAGTAAACTCATAATGACTTTCACTGTCAAGAGGAGAGCAATGATGATATGGACATCAAAGCCATAGTTCGTCACAACTCGATTGTTTCCAATGATTTTAGAAAGACTTAAACATTTTAAGTTATTTTTTGGGCATTAAAATTATGCATAACAAAAAAGAGACTCTTCCAAAAATACTATGCATTAAAAAAGTACCAAAAAGTTGGTATTGCTAGTCCATACCATTGCATCAAAGTATGAAATAAAATGCCATTACAAGTGGAGCATTGAAAAATGCTAGTATGTACAAAAGACTATGGAAAGTTTGATGAGCTCACAATTACTAGACAAAGTGTGAGATACACTTTGAAGCTATTTTACAAAGCTTCTTAAGGAGTGACACACGAAAGAATTGAGGCAAAATGCACATTGCAAGTCGTGCTTTAAATTATGAATCATTTCATAATGATAGTGTGTTATTGTAAGTGCATGGAACAATATGATTTGAATAGGTGATGTTTCAAATAAGAGCCATACGATTCATGCTTGAGCAAGAAAGTGCTATTATCACATGAATTTTTGAAGAAGTATTTATAATGGCACTATCAAGCATAGAGGCTAGCTATAGAGAATGAGTTTGGAAATGTGCAACATTGCATGGTTGGACAGACTATGTAAGGACATAGGAACCAAAGTACATCTATCATTTATTGTAGATAAGCTTGGTTGCATGCAATTAGCACAAACCCTTGTGTTCCATGCTCAAAGAAAACATATGGACAAACATTTTGATTTGAGAAGATCATAAAAAGTGGCATTGATCATGTTTGTGTAATTTCAAGTGAACATATTACGCATTTTTTGTAAATTATGCAAATATTTTGCATAATATATTAACTTTAATAATGTGAAGATGATGTCGAGGGCCTAACAAATTGAGGCCAAGGTATAACATATTAAATAAAAGAGGGTTCAAAACAACATATTGATATAGAAGGACAAGTAACACATCTTTAAGGCACTTGTACCACAAACGGTCTCCAATTTTTGGAAGTTAAGAATAAGAATAACTAAGAGAAACAATACAATGTTAAGAGTAAAAACTATGGACGACTATCATGGGAATAAAAATTTGATGGCCAAAGTTTAGAAAAACAATGGGATAAGAAATCAATCAATATTAGCCTCCCACTATGGGATAGTACTAATCATGCCTCCCATGTATCCGTTAAATCTCCATACAAACTAGTTGAATTCGAAAGTGTGTCTTAAACTTGATTATCAATCTCTCATATAAATCCTAAGCTCCTTGGCTTTCAAAGGTCCTTAATGTCTAAATTTCAAACATGATTCACCTTCCATATGTTTTTTTTATATAGAAAACTAACATGCTTATGTTTCCACAACACTTGTGAGCTCTATTACCCTCTTCTTTGTCGAAAACTTCAATATCTAACATCATATAAAGCAAAAGACATCATGATATTGTGTAAAAGAAAGAAACTGATCTTTTGTCAACTTCAAATGCTACATTCATTCTAGCACATATGGTTTTTTAAATCTCTCAACCCTAATCTTACTCAAAAAATCCCCTATGATTACTTCATATAGAAACCATATCATAACCATTACATATAAATCACAATCAACATCAAAAGTATGGAGTCGCTTTTCAAACATCATAAGTACATTGCAAATCCATTAATGAACTACGTTTGTGGCACATAAAATTGGAGTACTAGCATACCATCAACGATGAGCACAATGTAATTGATATTAAAACCCCACTTGATAAATCTCCTTATGCATCATTTTCATTAGACGAAGGATTTATTACATTCTACCAACCATGCACGCTTTCAAGAAAATGATTTGCACACAAGTTTTTCCTTGAATAAAAAGTCATTTCTCATGTATACTATCAAAGTACCACCGACATCAAGAATGTGAAATTCTACTTTTCTAATTCTAAAGATGCAAGGAACATAGGAAAAACATCACAATCTCAAAAATATATATCAACAATCTCACTAGCCAACAACAATTCTCATAATATCGAAGAAATGTTCATTCACTCATGAATGCATGTATGAATCATTCATTCCACATTCAACATCTCGTTATTTTCCTTGAAGACCATCCTTAACCACTTCCAAGTTATATGCAGAGCCTTAACCACTTTCAAGTTATATTCTCTGATCAATCATATCTCTCACCTGAGATTATTGAGGCTAGAAAGATTTTTTTAATTTTCACAAGCTCTTTGATCCTTAAAAGAAGTTTGGCTTCTATCAAAGAATTCAAAAATAGCATGTATAAATAGTTGGGTGGGATTCCTACAAAAATTGTGAATTTATTGGCATCCATTGGCTCCTCCATTTAGACCTTTGAAAAGATGCTTGACAATGGTTTTAAACCTTCCATCAATGGAGGATTCATTACTATTCATGCATAAAAACAAAGATAGGTGATATAAATAATTGCAAACATATCCCTTGATTCAATGTTATTTACAAGATCTATGCTAAAGCTCTTGATTAGACATAGATTTTATGGAGCTTATCATCAAAAAAGAAATGGGTTTCATTCAAGGGATATATACTCTTGATGCAACATGTCTTCATGGGAATGAATGGATCACGTACAATAAGTTAGACAAGAGTTTCTATTCCTCAAGATGGACTTTCATAAAGCATATGATAGGCTAGAGTGCATCTTTATTCTTCAATCCCTCAAAGATTCAACTTTTGGAAATCATATTCTAAGAGCGATTAATTATCTTTTCTCTAATACCTCTACTAAGATGGTAGTCAATGGTAAACTTTCTTATAATTTGAAGTTGCCTAGGTCGACTAGATAGGGATGTTTCCTTGATCCTTTACTTTTTGCCTTTGTTATTTAGAACCTTGACTAGTTGGTTCACAAAAAACCAACAGCAGCAAAATTAAGGGGGTTTCAATGAGCATTGAGCATGAGATGGTAATACAAAGCTATGCAAGTGATACTACATATATACACAACAATAATATTAGTATCACAACTTTTTGACATTCCCTTAATTGTTTGTTTATGTGAGGCTAGTGGCTCAAATATAACTCACTCAAAGACTTCATATAAAGTCTTTCGATATTTGATTCCTCAATTTCTTGAGATTTAATGCTATTCTTTGATTCAAGATGGGCACATATTTCATCTTTTGAGAATACCAATGGATTCCAAAGTTATTAACACTTAGAGAAGGAATCGCATATCTAAAAGAATGAAGATAGGATATCTAAAAGAATGAATAAAAAATTTGCTTAGTGGAATTAGTCTAATCCGAATTCATATCAGAGGAGCTTCATTATTAATCATTATCTTATTCTGGACTTGATCTATTATATAGCTTGTTGAAATCTTGGTACCTCCAAGAGCAAAGGGTGAAGGCCAAAATCTCCAACTTTTTGTGGGGATGGATCTTTGCAAGATAAAAAAATCAATGTGGCCAAAAGTGGTTGCTATCAAAAAGGGGAGCTGGAGACCTTGGGCTCCTTGATCCTCAAGTTCTTGCAAGCAAATGTTGTGCTAAGTGGATTGCTACAATATTTTGTAGCTCCAACATCTGGACTACACTCTGAGTTCCAATGAGACACTCAGTTTTCCCCTTGTACACTTTCAGACATGAAGAAACAATAATAGGATTTCTCACTATGCATCCATAGGATACATAGTATATCATCAAAATGATCTTTTATGAGACACTTTCAAGTGATTCACATGCAATATAGTGTCTCTAAACTTTAAAAGCATGCACATTGCATACAACTCCTATTCATGCACTAACCAATTGCAGTGTGCACTAGTTAACTTTTTACTTTCAAATGCTTTTGGCCATCCATCTTGGCTCAATACTACCCCTATGGCTATGCCACTAGCATTTGTCTACAACTCAAACGACTTCTGTGGATCTACTATTTTTTAGAGCCTTTGAAATTTCTTGCTTCAGAGTATCAAAACTTTCTTGTTTCTTATTGATCTTATTCGTCATAGGTTCTGTTGTTGACAAATAAGATGAAATGAATTTTTTATCAAAACCCAAAAAATCCTAGAAATAGCCAAAACTTCCCCTCCTTGAGGAGTTGATGATGCTACAATAATTGAGACCTTGGGATCCATATGAACCCCACTGACCAATACCACATGCCCTAAATACTCTTATCTCTAGAAGAAACAATCGAGTCTTATATAGATCTACAATCAATTAATTTTCCTTCAGTTTATTCAACACTAATCTTAATTGACTCTCATGCTTCATGTACGCACCTACTATTCATCACATCATCTACAAAATCCACAACAAATTTTCCAATGAAATGGACGTAAAATGTCATTCATTATCATAAAACTAGCAAGTGCATTACCCAAACCAAATATCATAACTAAATACTTATAATGCCCAAAACCGGTCCTAAAAGTTGTCTTATATACATTATGCTCTTTAACTCTAGTCTAATGATAGTTACTTTTCATATCTATTTTGCTTTATAAAATTGCTCCGCCCACAAAATTGCTATATAAATTGCTCCAAGGAGAAGAGGCAAAGAGAATGTTGTAGTTGACGCATTATCACAAATAACACATCAAATGAGCTTTACAATTCTAAAAAGCCCATTGCTTCAAGAAATAAAGGAAGCACAGTTGAAGATCCACATTTATTACAAATTATTTGAGCCATACATGAAAAGGTTTGCAAGCCAAATTCCCATAGTTTCAAATAGGGATGTTAGATTCAAAAGACACTCTTGGAAGTTTGTATTTGACCAACTAAAAGTATCATTGCAAATGAGAAGTGGTAGCCATCCACATACTGATGGTCAAGTCGAAAGGGTCAATCGGAGTATAGATGACATGTTGAGAGTATGTGCTTGAGGGGCAAACAGAATAGTTATTCACTAAAAGCAATTGATAGAGCAAAAGAATATACTGACAGAAAAAGTTCTAGAATCTTAGAAGGAGATAGAGGTTTTTTTCAAATGCCAACCATATCTACTTCACTATGCACAAGGGAGTGCACTAAGCTTCTACCAAAGTTTTGTGTACCTTGGAAGATAGTTAAGAAGCTTAGTGATGTCCCTTACCAATTAGAGCTTCCTCCTGCTTGTAAAGTTCATCCAATGTTTCATGTTTGTAAACTTAGAAAGTATATTTCTAAGGAGGATAGTCTAATAGAGGGTATTGTTTTTTTACAAGTGACAACATAGATCATTCTCCAAATAGGATACTAGATCAAAGACCAAAAAATTTGAGAAACCGTGCCATCCAATAGTATTAAGTAGCCTAGAGAGAAAGACCACTTGCCACCTCTACTTGGGAATAGAAGCTCTGGATTGCTACTACTTTCCCTCATTGATCATTGAGGACAATGATTCTTTAGAATGGGGAGAGAAAATTAGACATTGGTCTACAATGACCATCACGTGTAAGGGTCGAGGGCTAGTCATAGCCAAGGTCCCTAACTCGAGAAATATCCTAAGGTATTTGAAAGGTAATGGTAATGAATGTTCATGATGGCCATATGTCCAAAATTAAGCATTCAAAATGATTGCTATTTTACGTGAAAGAGGAATGGGAGTTAAGTTGCACATGCAACAATATATGTTTTCTTACTTTCTCAAACCTTTTACTTGGAGAGATTTTAGGAGTCTTGCCCACAATACAAATCTGATGAGGTTATAATATAAACTTCAGAGTTGTCATAAGGCATACCACAAGAGCTTGTAAATCGTTCCTTGAGATGCCATTCACTAGATGAGTATCAAAAGATAAAATATAATAAGGTTAAGATTTTTCCTAGCAAATGCAAAGGACAGAACTGATAGATGTTATGATAAAACATGCAAACGGTTCCTAGAGATGGCATTTCGATGAATATCAAAAGATACAGAACATAACCAAGAGTCCCAATGAGTCCCTATCCTCATAATTAATGCAAAGCGTGAAATTGATGATGTAGCAATATTCAAGTTGTCTTTATCTCCATTTTGAGATCCAATACCCATTATAGTATAGTTTCCAATAGAATAGAAATATCAGAACTTGCTGCGATAACATCAGAAGAGGTTATAACACAAACTTTCGGAGTGATCATTAAGTATATTACAAGAGCAAACACTTACGGTTAAATTATCAGATAAAATTTTTCGGAAGCATTTTGGATGACGTTCAATACTGATATACCTGCACACTTCATTTCCTTAGAGAGAGACATTTTCAAATAGGAGTAATTATTCATCCACTCGCAACTCATTGATGTCCCTCAAATGTTGTCTAAATATATCTTTTTTATATATTATCCACATACATAACTAAATACATCTGTTTTTTATATTATCCACATACATAAATAAGAAACGAGTTCACTCGTCATATGAGAACTAAGGAATCCAAAATTTCTAGAATTATATTCTGTTTTAAAACTTTCCATTCAACCATGGATGTAACCTGCCACAAAACATTGAGTTCATCTTGGTTTTGGATGCTTTAAAGAATTAACAATTTTCAGGGATGTCATTTCACAATTCTCTGCTCAAAAAAATGCATATGTTTTAATCAGATGATCTACATTGCTGTATATTAAAAAAATGATTGACATTTTGATCGTATTCCATTTCACAAGATGGTCACAAAGTAGTGGAAATGGAAACTTTCATTTCACTTCAATTTATAATCTTGCATACATGCACTGAATTATGCTACTTCCCTAGTGATATAATTCCTTAGAGGAGAAGCATGGACCTCAACTTAAGCATTTTGTAAAACTCTTCCCCATATAAATCTCCATCAGTAAACACTTAAGAGGAAAACTATAAGAAATGGCCAACCACATAAACCAATCCCCAAAAAATCACCAATTCATGCTCTGATCAGTAAATCTCCAAAAATAGTGCACAGCATCTGAGTTCAAAAGAGAGAGTTTCAGTGAGCCTAACAGTCCGTAGTTTGCGGCCAGCCTTTACTCGAAGTATAGATATTGAACATTATTGTGAGAAAAACAGTAGCATGTATTACTTCTCATGCACAATTATGAGCAGAATTGGATGAGCTGAGCCCACAACCACATGCCAAAGGGCCATGTTGGATACAGTGCTCCCCAACACATTTAACCTTTTAAGTTACCCCATTATCACATGCCAATGGGCCATGTTGGGTACAGTGGTCTCTCCAACACATTTAACCTGTCAAGTTATAGCACAAAACATAGCAGTGTTCTCTGAACACATCACTTAACTTCTCTTATTAACCACCAATAAAATGGTGCACAGTATATTTAGCATTAACCTTCTTTTTCCAAGACCACCATGTAACAAGACATGCTTATTATACCTAATAATTCATGAGATGCTCATCATTTAGTACAAAATATGTACTCGGTACATGCAACATTAACTGGAAGATACCTTAAATTATGTTATCAACATTTACTTTAAGAGACCTTGGAAATTATATCATCAAGACCAAATGTAAAGGAAGTCACCATATTTCAAGTGGCACGCACTTGAATACTGTCAGAGGTGTCTTTTACCACTAAGATAATAATTAATTATACCTTGTAGACCACATTTAACATTTACCATTTTGTATTCATAAAATTAACATTAGAAGCAATATTAAGAAAAAGATATTGATAAGCAGGGAAAAAAGAGAGGATGAGAGAAAGAAGACTAAGGGCACCTGAATATAAACTAAGGTTTCCATCATTTCCATTCTTGTCACTAGGCATCCTACTGCCCTGTGGAAAGCTTACAAACCCACATACATCAGAACACAATCCAAGTGCATTGGCACTAAGCTCCATCGCACTTAACCTGGTACCAAGGTGAAGCAGCTTCTAGAACAAGTACAGGAAGGTGGTAGGACTCCCATCAATTATTCAGATATCAGGGTCATTCACCAGGAAAGCGTCCAAAAGTGAAAGGTTGTAGGCAAACTTAAAGCAGCTCCAACTAGACTTCATTTCTTTGCCTCTTCTTGCCCCCCATGTTAATCTTCCTTGGATGCCAAAAATACTTTAGTTCTCAGGACCCTTCACCTGCCCTAAGGGATAATTTCCAACATATCCAACAAAATATGTTAACAGAGCTTTGGAACTTAGGACGGCTTCTTGCTCTGTACATTACCACAAGGACACAACCTTCAATATTAAAAATCTCAATGCTTTAATATTATGTTCAAAAGTTGTACAACCTTGCTACCAAATCTTGGAAATTTTATTAATACCTCCCATCTCAATACAATTATTATAAGATCTCCCATCTCAATATGCTTCAATACACCTAGAGATCTAACTAAGACTTTCAACCAAACACACTTTAAACAATAATTTTTTGGTGCATTATAAGCTCTATCCTTTCTTATTTAGAGAACATACTAATTGAAATCATCGATGTTTCACCTATTTTTATATTCTTCTTAAGGCAACATTTCAAAACTCAAGGGACAAGGTGCCTGTTGAGGGGGGTGCTGCCTGCACTTCTTATGGTTGCAATCATTCTGCAAGTCGACATGCTTATTAGAAACTGCATATCTTGAAGGATCTATAACCAAGTATTTCCAAACCCATCTGTATGCATGCCAGGAACAAGATTATCATAGGCCTTACATATTTTCTCAAAGTGACTTCACACACCTCAGGAGTCCATAAGTCAATGTTTTTAATGCTAAACCAGATCAGACCACGAGCCTACTATCTGAACCTAAAAACTACAATTCTGCTTTGGAGAGCTACAAAAGCTTTCTTTAAAAAACATGACACAAAATCAAACTCGTCACATTTATGCCTTCCTAACTAGATTTATCCAAACTCACTGCATATTTGTTTGATAAACTTCATAACTATCAAGATGGATATGTACATTGGATAAGTTCAGACTAAACAATATATGCCATGACAGTGATTAACCAATCATTGCATAACATACCCAGCAAAGGCAGTGAAATATCTTAACTTCTTCTATTGTAATCATATGATGCAGTACTAAGTGCATGGAACTCCAACAATCATCCTCGAAACCATAAAAAACCAGCCATGACATCTGCCTGGTGATGATCAGCAAATCATATCTTAGACCTGATTTGTGTGGAAGGGAAGGAGGGAAGAGACAACACCAAATTTGTGGGGACAAAGGAATTACTAGAATAGGCATTCGTTAACAGAGATGTGATATGTGTATGTATGTATACATATATGCATACATACATAGATATATAAATTTACACATGTATAAATATAAATAAAAATATAAATATAGAAAGATATGTAGATAGATAGATAGATAGATAGATAGATAGCTTTGCAAGTTCAGATCTATATGAACTTTAAAAAATTAGAGGTAATAAAGACAAATGAACACATTAGAATGTGATGACAACAGATCGTGCACTCTCTGATAAATAAAATGATAGGGTCTATAAATCATTAGTTATGATGATGAAAAAAACCAAGTAACTGTTAGAGATAATTAATCTTCTGCTGTCCATCAAAATTTTATGTGTGTGTGCATAAAGACGGTACTGAAATTAATAGCTAAGGCATGACCTTTTGTTCAAAACTGTTTATCGGTATCTGTATTACTTATGAGCAGAGAGTAAATCCGAACATTTGAACAATTAAGCTGATTCGAACATCCCGATGATCAGCAAAAAATCAAATCTTAAACCTGATACGATCATTGACTCATATGACACGCATACACATCCTCTATCTACAAATGATTGCACCTGTAAACCCCTACTTATCTAAGAGCAAAAAATAAAGTAACTACATTATTGAATAAGTGATCATGTGATATTCTCAAATTATTTAAAAGAATAAATATGGGTCAAGAGAACAAATGCCCTGGAATCGTACATAAAAGTTCACACTCATCCCAGAGAGAGAAGTTAGAACATATTTCAAAACATAATTTGAATAAAAACTAGAACTGCACTCCTACTCCAACATAATGACACATTTTCCTTAGCTAAAAATGATCTCTTGCAATTTTCCCTGAACAATTCCATCAGTAAAGACCGGAAAGACAAATAATAGCATTGGGAAAAAAATTGCCCCTTTCTAGAAACAGTGGCACAAACATGAATATGGGCACCGACCTCCAGCCAATCTTCATTCATGCAAAACAACCCTCCCCACTTAAAGCTACATAATAGAAAAAATTTACAGGCAGATATTGAAGGGGATCAGACCCACTAAAGTTACCGAGATGCAAATAAAATCAATTATCAGTATGTTGAGGATTATCAAAGGCACTGCCAATTACATCAATTATCAGTATTTTGAGGATGATCCATACATACAGTCATAACCATAACACACACACCTAAAACCTGCTACAGATATTCTATCAAATATCATGAATGCACCTCTTTCTGAATTAAGTCATCATGCACCCAAAAACTTGATATGTTTAGCCTTAAAATATCATATATCTACCTATCTGGATTCCACACACAGCATGAGACAATTATATTCTAAATCTCCTGGATAAAAAGGCAATCAAAATGCACCCATGAAAAACGCCAGTGGTCAGCCTATAACTGTTCTTTATGCTACTTACACAAGATTCACGCTGACAAAAACTCAAAGCATGCTCCTACCCTGTATATCTCTCAAATGAGCAGTACACTATGCCATGCATTGTCAAAAGTGTGTTCAACATAGCCTTGTTGGAGCCATAAGATGATCAGTGATTGAGAAAAAAGTTTCTCACGTTCATTCACCAAGAAAATGACTTAAATTAAAAGACATTATCCGATACATTTTCAATTTTAACAAGATACTTCAGTTACTAATGATTAAACCAGTCACACCTACATTAATTAACTTGGCAGTTTAAACTGCACTACACGAACTTCATGATTTAAGGTACTGTTTTTACTTAAGAAAAAGGAAGAGAATTTACCTGCGCATAGACTGTGCACACCACAAGCCTTCATAGCTCTGAGTAAGATGAGGGCAGACAAGACTCAGAAAATTCTAAAATGGATCACTTTGTAATCAGTGGAGACATAAAGGCACCACACCATTCAGCATCTATGAGCATCCCAGAAATCTGTTATGCAATACTACTTCTGCCTTCAGTGAATACTTCAACTTGACCGAACCTTCCCTCACCTGAAATATATTCAATATGCTAAAGTGTCATCTGTAGCATACACACCCCCAGATTCCATCAACAAAAGGACCGTACTGAGAGTCACTTCTCAAGCTGAAGACTTGAGTGTAAGACCACCAAGTGCCTGATAGTACTGTGCCAGACAATGGAGATCACTGATACTCATCTCCTGCATCAAAGCTACACTGTATTATAAGTAGCAGTATATCCCTGCTGCTGATTGGGGGGATAATTGGGAGCATAATAAGCACTCCCATCCCCATTCTGTGCGCCATCTGCAATAAATGGAGGATTAGCACCTGAATTTGGGTCTTGGTAAGTGGATGCACCTCCATAATAGGGGACATTTTGTGATTGTGAATGTTGTGACTGAGACGGGTCTTGATTATAATAAGGAACAGGATTGTTATCAGTTTTTGGATAGCCGTTATCAGGTGCATAATTGGATATCCAAGGAGCCTGATTAGTCTGACCATACATCTGTGAGGGAATCGCCAGTGGTGGTACTGAAGCTGGTGCTGGTACTGGGGCCATTGCTGGTGTCAATGCTGGTGCTGGTGCTGGTGGAGCTGAGCTGGTGCCAGCCCACTTGTTTTCAGGATTCCAGTAAGTATAATTGGTAGAATACCCATTGCTGCCATCCTGCTGATTATAAGGGTTCATATTTGTTCCGGGTGCAGGATACGGGTTCAGATTTGTCGAGCCAGTAGATAGTGGGACTCCTGTATTTCCATAGTTTGATGCTGATGAAGGAACGCCTGCATTTCCATAGTTTGAAGTAGGAGGACCAACTGGGTTACCGTAGCTTGATGCAGGTGGAAGGGGGCCAGTGTTTCCATAGCTTGATTGTGCTCCATATGGTGCAGCAAGTGGAGGTTGATTCATCATAGTTCCATCGGTGTACATGTTCGGACCTGTGGGACCCATATTGCTGTAGGCAGGACCTCCAGAAAATGTGCGTAACTCTGGAACCAGTTATCATTAAGTTAAATGTGCTTGTTGATGCACCCATTTCTATGTCCACTAAAAACCATCAAGCGTGCATAGACGAGGCAATAAGTGCATAACAAGAACTCAGGAGACTGGGCACGATTCTTATAAATGGTCCATATAAGTACCAAACAACGCTTCAGTACGTGGCACTTCAACCAAAAAAAAAAAAAAGTAAGCAAAAGATGAGCAAACTTAGACACACAGCAACGTGCTAGCGTTACTTCAAACATTGTGCCTTTACAACCATAGAAGGTAAAAGCATTCAATCCATAATCATTTCCGTGCCCATGATCAAGATGAAAGACGATTATCCATCGAGATTCCGTTATAAGAGGCAGCAGTTGTCATTCCTACGTGCATAGCTGAATATGCCGGACTTCATGAAGGGAATCAAGCCAGATATCCAAAATCTTTACCAGAACAACTCTTTTAAAACGCACATGTATATGAAGATTGCGAAAAAGGGGAAAAACGCACATCACAGTCAAGAGACAGTTAATAACATACCAGCTTGTCCATGCGCAAAGTGACATTTGTCTCCATAGATGCACATTTCTCCGTTCTCCCAGCGACTGCACAAGCGAGTCTTATAGTTAGACCTTCCAGATGCATTACCTGCAGAAGACGGGTCCATAGAGGAAACTGTATCTCTATGCACATCATCTGCACCATGTGAAAAGGTGCATCTATCTCCGTATGGACAATTCCCTTCAGTATAGAACCTACAAGGCTTGTTGCTTCTCCTTGGCGGTTCCAAATTCCTCCCACCTGTTCCGACGTTGAACGCACCTCCACCCTGTTTGACCATCTCTTCCCACCCGGGAGGTGGCTTTCTTAGCTCTTCGACAC
Source organism: Ceratopteris richardii (assembly GCA_020310875.1). NCBI lineage: Eukaryota > Viridiplantae > Streptophyta > Polypodiopsida > Polypodiales > Pteridaceae > Ceratopteris > Ceratopteris richardii. Next base: position 19,584,964 of record CM035443.1, on the reverse strand, counting down.
CATGCGCAAAGTGACATCGCTCATTAAAAGTACAGGTACCAAGTTTAAACTTCGTGCAAAGCTTAGTCTTGAAAAAAAGAGCACCAGTACCGGATCCCCGTGCAGATCCAGGTGCAAAGCTACCATGAGGACGATCAACGTTGAAGGCAGAAGACACTAGGTAGCCTTGATCGGCAGATGAACCTCCGTGCCCTAGCGTAGCGGATCTGCTGTTGTTTGGACCTGTAAGTGTTTCTGAGTTCCCACCAAAAGCAGAAGCCACATCGCCTGTTTGAACCGATTCCATTTTCGGTTTCTTCATAGGAGGTTCCAAGGCTGTCGCAGCGGCCCTTTTCTCGCCATTATCGGCCTCTTGTGCTGCATTAATGGAAGATTGCACTGAAGGACCATCGCTCCATCTCGAAACCCTAGCGGGCGCTTCCATTGTTTACAACTGAAAAACTGTGTCTCTCGCTCGCCCGCGATGTGGATCTTTCGTTCCCTTCGCTGCAGTCGCGATGCTGCAGATGGCACGAAAACCCTATCCTGCGTGTAGTCTTATCAATATGGATACAAATATGAAAACTGCTTAATAAGAGGAAAACGTGAAATCTCGATCATCCAAGTCTAGACGAATTCTTACCATTCTCAAATGCCGAACTTTAAATAGGGAAGATACAGCTCTCGGTGGGAAGGATGTTCAACGCATATACATACAAGCTAAAAGTAAGGGTGGCTTCACATTTGGGCGGTGGAACAAAGAAAGAAAATCTTCAAGTTCCATCTGAAACTAAGGGTCACTTCACATTGAGCGGCGGTACAGTAGTTTTCTACGATCAATCGAATGAACAAGCACCATATGTCGTCCATCATTCACATTGAGCGGCAGCACGCTTGCTATGCACTGCTGACTAAGCGGCACATATCACTGATTTTAGTTTCAACCCTCCTCCTCCACCCCAAGTCGAGTTCCAGACTTCTGTGGCATTTTTTGAAATAAAAAATTAAAATCACACTCATTTTAAACAATGAGATGCTTCCACTTCAGATTATGAATAAAGATTTGTTTTACGGTGTTCCGCAGCCTATGTGAATACAAGGTCGAAAGACCTTCGACAATCACGATAGTTCCAGGTGGAATACTAAGTTTTTCTATGGTTGTTCCGGTGCCTCAGTCTGAAGCCACCCTAAAAAAAAGTAGAGTGTTCCGCCGCCCATCTATTCACACTTGAAGGTGGAACTGTGATATTTTAGTTTTGTGCCGCCGCTTAGTGTGAATACAAAGGGGCAGCAGAACTAAGTAATCAAATGAGTTAATGCACACTTTTTTATCATAATTTATATAATTTGAGCATAAAGACATTCAGATTATGGAATGTTCAAACTTCACATTATGGAAAAAAAAAAGTATATGATGGCTCCAGTACATTCGCTGCTTATATTTTATTATGGAAAAGTCCATGTAGGACCAGTGTGAGCACTTTGGGGGGGGAGGGAGGGGTCAGCACTGTGCAATAGTTTTTGTACTGCCAAGTCATCTGCTCTCAACGATTTTGCCGCCGCTCGGTGTGAAGAAGGACGTCCGAAACTCAGCTACATGGCAAATGCTCATTGGATTGAGCGTGCGGCGCGCGAGTGCCGCTGCTCAGTCTGAATTGGGCCTAAGATGTAACAATAGAGTATTTGGTCTAGAGAGTGTTACAAAGAAGGTTAATAACCCTCTGATTTGTGGGATCTGGGGTGCCCATGGGCACTAGTCCACTTGTAACTCGTTCTTCCCAAAGCTTCAAACTTCTCTCGAGGTAGAGCCTTTGCTGTATGGGCACATATACCAAACCAATCTCCCCAGCAAAGAACCTCTCGTTTACATAATGATAATGTACCTCAATGTGCTTTGTGCAAGCATGGAACGCAAGGTTCCTCGCAACTGCCAATGCGCTCTAATTGTCAGTGAAGATGGTGGTGGTAGAAGACTAACCAACACCCAAATCAGCCAAAAGGTGGCTAGGCCACACACACTCAACAATCGTTGTGAAAGCTTCCCTATACTCAGCCTCACAACTAGAAGTGACCACAATAGGTTGTTGCTTGCTCAACTAGGATATGCATGAGCTACTGAGCATGAAGCAAAAACCACCAATGGACACACGAGTGTCATAGCAACCATCCCAATCAGAGTCAGAAAAAGCATGTAAATCTAGTGGTAGTGATCCCCCTACAAGAGACTAATGAAGATTACGACCACCACATGCTAGAGAGATGACTCTCCTCCCAACCAAATGCCTCTACATATAGCTCTATCCATGGGACTACCTTCTTGGGCAAGTGGATACTAACCATCCATGTGTCGGCCATGTAACTACATGTGTGCCAAGTGTCTCGGTTAACTCGAATCAACTCAAGATGCTTCTAGAAGGATCTAGATCTCTTTGGGCAAAATATTGTCCCCATGTACCCCATGGGGATTGAGCCCAACACCTCCTCCTTCACATCCTTGAGACTTAACCACTAAGCTAAGTGGATCACTTGTTTACAAGAGCACATGAACTCCTAGTAAGTCTATACTCAAGCTCTTTGGTCATACACACGGGTGACCAAACGGTGTCTGATTCCAGATCCTTCTGAATCAACAAGATCCTTAGATCATAGACTTACTTTATTACATCCTTCCCCCCTTGAAAAATATCTTCATCCTAAAAAATAGAGCTATATAACTATTGTAGGCAACCCTCGAGCCACATGTTCTAAAACCAGAAGAACATGTTCATGTTCTAAAACTAGAAGAAGGTGTCTCACCTCTATGGTGGCATCCCTGCCCAAATGATTGAAAACACTGTCTCGCTTTGCACTTTGATAAATTGGTCAAAGTACAAAGTAGTGAATGAATAATAAGGGTGGATCTAAAAACATCCTTGGCTAGTTCACAGTTTTTACTAGGTGCAATCTAGGCACAAACATATGAACTGGATGGATTCAAATTACCAGTCCATTTATGGGCATGACTGATGCATGGACTTAGTAACAAAGGCGGGATTCTTATCCCTTACAAGACTTTCAGAACTTTTGATTCACTTGAATTTGGTTTGGAGAACTTGAAGTTTGGTTGTCCCAAACATCTAACTAGGATATTTGTACAATGGTTTAGTCCTATCCAACATTTACTTGATTTTTTCACCCGACTAGAGGACTACTTTGTCCTAATGAGTTTAAAAATTCTATGTAAACTATAGGAGAAATTTTACCATTTACTTTGAGTCAACCATACTATAACTTGACCGATTCAAATTGAAAATGAAAATTGTCCAACTTAGTACATTTTTCTCAAAGACTTGTGCTAAAATTTTATGGGAATTGTCAATCTGATGAGCAATTCCTAACTTCATTGTTCTAGAGTGTACTATACTCTAGTAAGTCATGAGAGTTATGCTAATAACTGGAAGCAAACCCAAATGAATAAGTCAATCTTGGACTTGTTATCTTTTGATGATTGAAAAGGTTCTTGTACAAAACATCTATCTAGGATGTTTAATTTAGTTACCTAATTCTAATCGACTAACCCTCGACTTTTGTGAAAAGAATCAGCTATCGTATCTAAGTCAATTCCAAAAGATTTGGAAAGCAAGAAAGAAAGAACTAAAAACTTTGTATAACCAATTCAAACTTCAAAGATACATAAACTTTCTATGATTCAAATTCTAGATGACTCAAGACTTTAACTTCTTGAAGATCTATTTCAACAAGGTATTGAAGCATTTTTCCTATCTTTAAGAGAAATAAACGGAATTCTCAAAAGGATTCGTAGAGTAAATCTAAAACATCATCCAACCACAAGATACTAGTGTGGTATCTAACATCAGTATGTCAACCCACTGATGTCCTATTGATGAGTTTTTTACTCAAATAATGCTTCATCGGAGATTAAGTTCATGCCTATATTCAATCTTTATGACTCCTTACTGGGAATGCAATTCTTGTGCATTTCTTCGAGTCAAAGGATTGAATTTACTAAGTTACACCACATGCTAGAGAGACGACTCTCCTCCCAACCAAATGCCTCTATATATAGCTCTCTCCAAGGGACTACCTTCTTGGACAAGTGGATACTAACCATCCATGTGTCGGCCATGTGCATGTGCACCAAGTGTCCCAGCTAACTTGAGTTAAATCAAGTGGATGCTTCTAGAAGGCTCTAGGTCTCTTTGGGTAAATTAATCTCCCCATGTATCCCTTGGGGATTAAGCTCAAGACCTCCTCCTTCACATCCTTGAGACTTAACCACTAAGCTAAGTGGATCACTTGTTTACAAGAGCACATGAACTCCTAGTAAGTCTAGAGTCGAGATCTTTGGTCATACACACGAATGACCAAACAGTGTCTGATTTTAGATTCGTCTGAATCGGTTGGATCCTTAGATCATAGACTTACTTTATTATAGCATCCTTGGGATAAAACAATCCAACTAGCTGGGTACCACTCAAAGAGCGAAAGATGTGATTAACTACCTCCCAATGCTTGACACCTGGGAAATGCATAAACTTGCTTATCTATGAGATAGCAAACTAAATATCAAGACGAGTTATGCATAAGTAAATCAAGCATCCAACAGCTTGTTGATAGAGAAAAACATCAAATGCATCTCCGGCATCATGAAGACTCAACCATAAGCCTTTTTCCATAGGAGTGGCAATATGTTTGCAATCTTCAAGGCCAAAACACTACAAAAATGTGTTAAAATAATTTGTTTGACACAAAGTTATTCCACCATTAAATTGCATAAATTGAATGAAAAAATAATGATGCAAATGCTCCAAATCTGACATCATAAATGAGGCATGCAAATCAGTATTAAAATCAGCAATATGCTTCTCATTAGGATAAGTGAGTAGCATATAAGGTGCTCTTAGTTGGACTGCTTTCAAAACCATGTGCAATTAAGTAGGCATGTATCTTTTCCTACTGAGCACATGTGGTTGCTTCAAACCATATAATGTCGTTTTCAACCTGCACACTTTGTTTTCATGTCCTTTCTGTACAAAACCACAAGGCTAAAAAACATACACTTCTACATGCAAGTCACCATTAAGAAATGCAATTTTAATGTCCAATTGATATACGTTTTAACCATGATGGGCTATGAGTGCACATATGGTAGTCATTCGATATGTGGGTGCAAAGGCCTCATCAAAATCAATGCCTCTTTTGTGAGAATAACCTTTTGCAACAAGCCTAGCTTTGTTCCTCTCAACTATCACATAAAGACCATGTATCATTCTTCATAATAGCATCATATTCTAATTGCATAATAGCCATCCAATTTTTTGAATTTTGTGCTTCATCTAAAGAAACACGCTCATTCTCATCACAGAGACTAAAGACAGCCATAACATAGTAATCTCATGCAAAAGAAGCACAATGAGAGCCTAAACGAGTACAATATAATAGAGTTGCATCCAATTTGCTATCTCACAAAGTTTGCACCAGCCATTTAGGCATACTTTTTGCCTCCTCTATATCATCCCTCTTATCAACAAGTGCATAATGTAAATCTGCATCAGAAATGGAATGATCTACATCATCATGTGGAACCTGTAAAGGCTGAGAAATTCCTCATTTGGACTAGCACTTGACTATCCACCTATAAAAAGAGGCAAAAAAGTGTCATACACATCTTTGGACCTAATGATGTCTCCTTAGTACATGAAAGTAATGGCTGAGTTGCATCTTCCACAAAAACAACATCATGACTAACCAAGACGTGTTTAGTTTGTGGATGATACAGCCGATAGACTTTGCTTTCAAAACTATACCCAACAAAAATACAATTAACTGCTTTATCATCCAATTTTCTGCGTTGTTGTTCAGGCACTAATGAACATGCTAGACAACCAAAGACACACAAATGAGCAAAAGATGGCTTGGGACACCCGTTAAGTACATATGTTGCACACATAATAGCCGCAAGCAAGAAGCTATGTGGTAAATCTTGATTTTTTATCATACACCTTGCCATCTCCATGAGAGACCTATTCTTTCTTTCAAGAACTCCATTCTGTTGAGGTGTATATGGAATTGTACACTAATGTTTTATCCCACATTTAGCCAAAATGCATTAAAATCAGAAGATATGTATCCCCCCCCCTTGATCAGAACGAAGGGTGCCCATTTAACATGTTGATAAATTTTCAACAAAAACCAGAAATTGTTTGAAGCACATAAACACTTCATATAGTTCCCAAAAGAAGGTGTATGCATAGGACCACAAACATCATTGTGAACAAGCTACAATTTTTTAGTGCCTTGTATTGAACCATCTTTTGGGAAGGAGGAACGTTGCATTTTGCCCAAAATACATCCTTCATAAACATGTTTACTAGGTGCCTTAAGTTTGGGCAGAGAGGACACCATTTAAGATTTTTGGAGGGGTGGTAAACTAGCAAAAATTATATGACTAAAGCATGCATGCCATTGATCTACATCTAAGATAGCCTGAGAATCTTAAGTTGCACATGCTGAATCATTCACAAATTTTGCATAGTCTATGAGCTTATATAGCCCATGACATAAAATGCCAAAAACAATAATAGCATCGTCATTTGACAAATCATGAATCATACATCTACCATCAAGAAATTTGACAACCAAGCTGATCTTCGCTAATGCTGAAATTGACAACGTATTTTTCTTCATCCCTGGCACAAACAAAGCATCTGACAATGTGAAAGAACTACCATCAACAGTAGCCAAGATGATCTTACCAACTCCCATGATAGGATAAGAGGAGTTGTTGGCACATGTGACAATATTCCCTGTAGGGGCAAGCTCAAGTGAACTGAAGAAATTGTGCAACAAGGTAATATGTTTGATTGCCCTATTGTCAAAGTATCAAACATCTTAGTCTGTTGCAAACATACACTGTCCATGAGAAGATGGGTCATAACTGCAAATAGTAGTAAATGCCCATTCTTCATTATGTACAAGATTAGTAGACTCTACTTTGGGTGTAGAGGCCTCTGCAACACCATTCCAACCTCTTTCTTCTTTGCCCCTTTTGCAGTTAGTTTTGGACAACTCTTTATGACATGATCATTTCCTTTATAGTATTTGCAAAAATATTTCTACTTTTCTGTTTTCTTCTCCTCTTTGTCTTCCCTTTTTGATTATGTAGAATTAGCAGATTTTTGCTTACTAGTACATGAGCTCTGTTTAACTTTGCCCTTTTGACTAGCTACGAAAGGTTGATCTGCAACATGCATAATGGACATGTTTTGCCTAGATTGGTCTTCCTAAAACAAAACAGAGACTAACTCCTCAAAATATTAAGGCATTTGGATTGCTTTTCATCATCAACCGAAGAGTCAAAGCAAAACTTTGATATGAATCTCGAAGATCATTAAGAACGGTCTACACAAGTGAATTATGTGGCAAGACTTCATCTGCAGAAATCAACACCTTCTTCAAATCTTTGATCTTTGTCAAAAAACTATCCACAACATCTCCTTCATTCACATGCTCACTCTCCAACTGTTTTCAAAGGTAAGCAATACGAGCCTCATTTCTTGCCTGGTACAAAGTGGTAAATGTATCCAAGCATTCTTTGTTGTTTTATAAGAGAAAATATGAGGGATAATGGCATGTTTGATAGAAAAAGCTATCAATGCATGTGTCTCAGCATCTTTGCCATCCCAACAAAGTTGCTCTATAGTAGGTGCAACAGATAGGAATTTGAAGTTTGTCATCTTTAATGCCATCTGTATCACCTTGAATACTTGTATTTGCAAGTGAAGTAGGTTGTTTTTCAACAGCCTACACAATATTCCACAGTCCTTTTGCTACTAATACATGATGCATCATATATGCCCATAATGGGCATATATGATGCATCCAAATTGTCCTCAACATCGAATATATTGAATACATCATTGCTTTCAGCCATGGCCACTAACTAAAATACCCTAATGTAGAAAAATGATTATATCTCAAAAAATTGAACAAAGCTATCCTATCAAACTCTACTAAACCTATACCAGACTTCGAGCTGCTTGTAATGGTGAACCAAAACTTGTACATATGTTTGGCACAAAAGGATAAAATTGCCTACACAGGCAATGTGATAATGCATTTGGAGCCGAAACAAGCTCAGATGCAAATTTTGACACCATAAAACAAAGTTATTTTGAACTCCTAGTCTCTATGAGTATGCTCACCAATTTTGGTGTGATTTTGAGACTTTGATTGGAGGGTTGTTGATGATGCCCTAGATGAAACGATGACCTACTCGGATACCAATCATTGGAATTTGAGGTCTGTGGAAGCGCAGGAACAACACAAGGAAGAAGAAGACGCTTGAAGCACAACACACAATACTAAATGTATTACCAAGTGAATGTACAAAGATAAGTAACCCGTTAGGGTTATAGGTGTATATACAAGTTGGGGGTTAAAAACCTCCAAAAGAGGGAAAAATGTGCCCCAATGGTCTTGAGTGTGTTCACGCACATCACTACCAAAATATATCAACAACACCTAGTCTTCTTTTCAAATGGGAAACTTCTTCAACATCTCATAACACTCCCCTCTCTAAGACATTGTCATCTTTCACAATGCTAGGGTTTTGTTTACTTAGATTATTGAAGTGGTATTTGTATTGGACTCCCTATGTTAGACATCAGTCTACAGAGACCATATCATATGTGTGGGACAAGGGTTAAGGTTAGCCAAGGTCCCTAGCTAGGGGGATATCCTAAGGTACTTGATGAATAATGGGAATGAGTGTTGCATGATGACCACATGTTGACACAAGAGCATTCCATAGCATTAGGATTTTGGATACACATGGAGAATGAGAGGTGAGTTATACACACAACAATCAAGTCTTTTCTTGAGTGACTTGAGATAAAGAATCTTGGAGAGTTGTACACTCTGTATCCGATTTTTATTTCAACTAACGATTGAACTATTGTCGCCTTATGTTTCTCATTTTTTGTTTTTACTAATGTGTCCAAGTTTTGTGATAGAAAGAAAGTGGAATCTAGTCATATCATTTGACACCTACTCAACCTTGAGAACCAAGTGTAAAGAAGCTACATGGTAATAAAGCATGACTATGTGGATGTGCATTCTAATTTTCTAAAATTCAAGTGCATTATTTTGGTAGCTATGCTTTAGAGTGCATCCCAAAGCCAAAAGCCACACTGCCCAATAATATATTGGTGTATGTTACGTCTTGGGTTAATTAACCATAACAATAAATGAATGTGAAAATCTCATATTCAACAATTCCTTTATAACAAATGCAAAATAATTCCCACATAACATAAAATTCCAAAACAACATATGATTAAGACCATTCAATATTGTAAAGAAATGAACATTAAAAATAGAGAAGGTATGAGCAATAATTGTTGTAGATGTGGATTGGACACCATGCCAAAACAAAAGAAAATTCCCCATTTGATTTGATCCTCATGCTTACATCATGATGTTTGATTACATTGGGATTCATCCCTTTCCCCGGAATTTGATATGCGTGAGTTGTGCAACTTTTCTATTTTGAAGCATTTACTAAATAAAACTAAGGTTCAACACTTGGATGTGGAACCAACCATTCAAACCATACTCAAAGGAAGACTCATAAGTTGTGTGTACAACTCACTTACCATCCTTTATATCCACATGTGTCCAAAATAGATAGTGATATGGTGGTCTAGTGTCCACGTGTGGCTACCATGCAACATTCATCCCCACTTCCGTTAGGTACCTTAGGATATCTCCCGAGCTAGGGACCTTCACAAGACTTGGACCTTGTCCCCCACACACATTAGATGGTCTTTATAAACCGATGCCTAACACTTTCTCCCCCTTCTCAAGATCATTGCTCCCAATGATTAATGAGAGAAAGTACTTGCAAACTAGAGCTTCTAATTCCCAAGTGGAATCTATAAGCAACAATCCTCTCCAGACTACTAGATACTCTTGGATGACATGATTTCTCAAGTGTTTCTGTCTCTTATCTAGTATCCTATCTACATAATGATTTGTGTTTTCATTTTCTAGCAATTAAACAATACCCTCTATTAGATTATCCTCCCTAGACATATAATTTCTAAGTTTACTAACATTTTACAATGGATGGAATCTACAATCTAGAGAAAGCTCTAATCCATATGCAACATCACTATCTTTTTCAGCTATCTTCCAAGGTCCACAAAACCTAAAAGCTTATTGCACTTCCCTATGGATAAAGAATTTGACTTTGTTAATACCTGAAGAAAAATTGGATCCCCTGTTGGAGTTTGAGGTATGTGGATGTATGCAAACAACACAAGGAAGAAGAAGAACCTTGGAGCACAATACACAATACTTAATGTATTACCAAGAGATAGTACAAAGATAAGTAACCCGTTATGGCTATAGGCATATATACAAGCCAGGGGAAAAAAACCTCCTAAAGAGGGAAAAAAGTGCCTCGAAAATCCTCGTGTGTTCACACACATCACTACTTTAATATATCAACAAATCCCCCCTCAGAGTGGTGTGGTGATTAAGGAGCTCACACTCATGTGAAAGGAAGTGCCAAGCTATGTGGAATTAGTCCACAAAAGGAAGTAAGCCCAAGGCTTTGGAGAAAGCTTCAAACTTCTCCCTAGACAGAGCCTTTGTGAAAAGATCTACAATGTTCTCTTGTGTGGGCACATATGCCAAAATGATCTCTCCAATAGAGATACTCTCCCTGACATAATGATCGTGCACCTCCATGTGCATAGTGTGAGCATGGAACATAGGGTTTGTCACAACTTCCAATGCACTCTAATTGTTAGTAAAGATCGTGGTGATAGAAGATTGACCAACACCCAAATCAGCCATAAGGCATCTGAGCCACATACAGTCAACAATCACTGTGAAAGCTTCCCTATACTTAGCCTCACAACTAGAAGTGGCCACAGTAGGCTCCTTCTTGCTCAACCAAAATATGCATGATCAGCTACCAAGCATGAAGCAAAAACCATCGATGGACACACTTGTCACATCAACTAGCCTAGTCAGAGTCAGAAAAAGCATGTACATCTAGCAGTGGTGATGCCCCCTTGGGATAAAACAATCCAAGTAGACGGGTACCACTCAAGTAGCAAAAAATGCACTTAACCACCTACCAATGCTTGACACGTGGGCAATGCATAAACATGCTCATCTACGAGACAACAAACTGAATATCTGGCTAAGTAATGCATAACTAAATCAAGCATCCAACAGCCTGTTGATAGAGAACAACATCAAATGCATCTCGAGCATCATGAAGACTCAACTGTAAACCTGTTCCCATAGGAGTGGCAATAGGTTTGCAGTCTTCAAGGCCAAAACGCTACAATAATGTGTCAATATATTTTGTTTGACACAAAGTTATTCCACCATCAAATTGCATAAACTGAATGACCAAATAATGATGCAAATGCCCCAAATCTAACATCTCAAATGAGGCATGCAAATCAGCCTTAAAATCAGCAATATGCTTCTCATGAGGACCAGTGAGCAGAATGTCATCAACATAGACAACAATGATCAAAAGCATATCATTTGCACGCTTAACATATAAGGTGCTCTTGATTGGTTTGTTCTCAAAACAATGTGCAGCCAGGTAGGCATGTATCTTTTCATACCAAGCACGGGGTGCTTGCTTTAAACCATATAATGCCTTTTTCAAGCTACACACTTTGTTTTCATGCCCTTTCTCCACAAAACCATGGGGCTGAAAAACATACACTTCTTCATGCAAGTCATCATTCAGAAATGCAATTTTAGTGTCCAACTAATGTACGTTCCAACCATGATGAGATGCAAGTGCATATATGCAAACGAACAGTAGTCATTTGGCATGTAGGAGCAAAGGTTTCATCAAAATCAATGCCTTTTTCTTGAGCATAACCCTTTGCAACAAGCCTAGCCTTATACCTGTCAATTGTTCCATCAACCTTATGCTTCGACTTGTATACCCGCTTAGTGCCAATGGCCTTCTTGCTAGGAGGCAAGTCACATAAAGACCAGGTGCCATTTTTCATAGTAGCATCATATTATGATTGCATAGTAGCCATCCAATTTCAGAATTTTGTGCTTCATCAAATGAAACTCGCTCATTCTCATCACAAAGACTGGAGGCAGCCATAGTATAACAATCTGATGCAAAAGAAGCACTATGAGAGCCTGAATGAGTACGATATGATAGAGGTGCATCTAATTTGCTATCTCACAAAGTTTGCACCAACCATTTAGGCATAGTCTTTGCCTCCTCTATATCAATTCTCTCATTAGTAAGTGCATCATGTAGATCTGCATCAGAAATGGAATGATATGCATCATCATCTAAAACCTGTAAAGGTTGAGAAATTACCTCATTTGGACCAGCACTAGACTGTCCACCCATAAAAAGAGGCACCAAACATGGGTAACCAAAATGCATTTAGTCTATGGATGATACACACTATTCTATTTTATTGAATAATGGAATGTTAAATGGATTTTAATGCCTTTAGGTTTTTAATGTGTTTTGTGTTTTGATTTAGCAGGTGAAGATTCATGAGGGTGTGAATGTGCATGGACTTATTCAAATATTATTGGAGATATTTAGAAGATATTTTTAGAAGATAGTATTTATAGTTATTTTTGTAAAAATAATAGATCGCTTAAGAAAGTGACGTTTTAAAAATAGAAAATCACGATTTTGTAAATAAAGCAAAAGCATGCTTTTCGAAGCGTCACCCTCATATATGTTCTATTCAGGATGTAATAAGAAATACCTATAAATAAACGTGCTCTGATACACTCATCCATCAGAGTATATGGGGGACGATTATACCCAATCTAATATCAAGTCTCTTGTCTCTTTCTATTCTCTGAGTACTTTTGTGAGATTTTGTTTCTGTACAATTCTCTGCGTGCGTGCATCTGTGGGATCCAAAGGTCAACAGTGGTATCAGAGCCAAGGCATCCGTAGAGATGGTTTCGACATCCAATTGTGATTCACGACGTCCATTTCATTTGGGATTTGGTAGTAGTCTCAACCATCCGGTCCAAGTTTTTGTTAATCAAGTTTGTTTGTTTTGGTTCATCGATTAGTTTTTTCAATTTTTTCGAATTTGGTATTGTGCACTGTAACACTTTACCCCCTGTCACACTGTCACATTGTACCCCCTGTCACACTGTACTCCCTGTACCCCTTGTCACCCTGTCACCTTGTACCCCCTATGCTCCCTATGCTCATTGTTCACTGTTCACTATTCGAGTTTGGTTCGGTTATCAAGTTTGTTCATCAATTCAGTTACTCCTTTGGCTTACTCCAAGGTGTCGACTAAGGCATAGAAATATGGCATAACTTTGGCATCTTTGGCTTCTCTAGCACTGATGGTTCTCTTGGTTCACTTTGGTTCCCTTTGGCAGTCGTTGGCTACGTGCAAACCAATTCTAACATATGAGTGACAATAAGGGCTTAATTATTTCCTTGGTTAGCCTACATAGTTCCTTATTTAGCATCTAGGGGATTTGAACTCATAACCTCATACTTCCAAGAGATAAGCCTTATCCACTAGCCTATTTTCTCTTTTTGATACCCCATTCCTTTTAATAAATATTTAAGATAACTCTTAACATTCTCTTTCTCTTATTTATTTAAGCATTCTCTTTTATTTATTTATTTATTTATCAAAGCACTCTCATTTATTTTATTTATTTATTATTATTCTTATTCTTATTATTATTAATTACTATTTTTAATATACACTATTATGAAAAAAATATTTTCCCATGCTTAGACCTAGGTTTTGGTTCTCTACATAAGGCCATGGACCCTACTCATAGCACCGAGGATTTTAGTACATCACCCCTACCTAGGGTAACACCTAAACAACAGTTGGAACTTTTACGTCAAGAACTCCAACATGCTCAAAATGAAATAAAAGAATGTGATGCTGCACTCCAACAACTACAAAGTGATGACAATAACCTAGTTAGGGTGGTGAAGGCCATTATTACCGCCCAAGAGCAAGGCATACAGTCCAAGATTGGTGCGAAAAATTTCCAATTTTTTCGATTTGATGGGTGAAAGGATGGCCAATTTGTTCTTTCATGGCAATCTCAGTTTGATGACTTCTATTCTGATGAATCATACTCTGAAAGTGAAAAAGTGAAATTTGTAACTAACTATTTGGTGGATAAGGCCCAATTTATACGGTGGAATGTTTTGTGCCATAGCACCGACCACCCTACCATGTGGAAGCATTTCAAGAAAAGATCAAGGAGTCTTTCCTTCCTCCCCAGTTCCACTCACATGCATGTCGATCATGGACAACTTTTGGATGGAAAGAAGGAGATACCGTGTCTACCTATACTAAACATTTTTGGCAACAACTATTACTCATTCGTTCACTTGAAACGATTCCTGAGGATACTTTGCAATGGAAATATGAAGATGGTTTAGAGATGGGAATCCAAGCTAAGCTCAACACCCTACATCCGACGACCCTATATGAAGCTATTTCTTTTGCACATGCTGCTGAGAAAGAGTTTCAGTATATCACCAAGTCCATTTGCTTACAATAAACACATCAACGACAACCACAAATCAAGCCCAATTTTCCTTTCAAACATCCCTTCAATAGTCTTTCTTCTCCTACTTTTCAACGCCCATCTACTTTCCAATGCCCACCTACTTTTCAATGCCCTCCTCAATCTAATTTCTCACCAATACCCAAGACCACTCCCCAACAACCCGCAAAACCTCCACCCTTCAAACTACAATGATGGATGCTCAACAAAAGAGGCCCCGTATCACTTGCTGACATTGTGGTAAGTTTGGTCATACTAAAGCTAAATGTAGGTTTTGAACTAATGACATGAAGCCTGTTGGAGCTCAATTACACAACATGGAGGTGGTTCCTAAAGACATTCAACCTGATTGGACTGAAGAAGCATTGAAAGAGGATCTAAGTACCTTGGGTAACAAAATTTCTATTCATTCTTTACTTTGCATGCAAGGTACTATGAATGGTAAAGTTGTTAATATTTTACATGATGATGGTAGTTCGCATGACTTTATTTCTCATACACTAGTGAAAGATCTCCAATTAAACCCACTTCCTTCTATGTATAAAGTTAAGGTTGCATTTCAAGGAAATAGATATAACGTTACAAGTGAAGTGCATACCATTCGGATTTGTATAGGTTCATACATAGATGAACGTACATTTTTAATTGCTTCTTTACAGTCTTATGATGTTATACTTATTATGCCTTTTTGTCATCATTATAACCCATTCATTGATTATCATACACACACAATGAGTTTTAAGTTTAACAATCAAGATATTTGTTTGTCTGCAATGCATGACTTCCAACCATTTCCATTAATTAATCATACTGAAGTAAAATGTGCATTTAGGAAAGGCTACAATTCATGTATTTTTTTTGTTAATAACATAGTTGATTATACACATACACTTCCTAATGCACGTAAATCATTTATGGATTCCTATAAGGATTGTTTTATGGCTGATTTTCCTTCTAAACTACCACCTTCTAGGGGATCACTTGACCATATTATATACTTAATTCCTGGTAGTTCTCCTCCCCATAAAGCACCTTTTAGGCATGGACCTTTACATCAACAAGAAATAGCTAATCAAGTTAAGGATTTACTCCATAAAGGACTAATAAGACCTAGTTCTTCTCCCTTTGGAGCACCTGTTCTTTTAGTAGAGAGAAGAACAAGACTTACAGTATGTGAATTGACTATAGATCACTCAATAAGATCACAATTAAAAATAGATATCCTATTCCTATGATAGATGATTTGCTAGATAAACTTCATCGAGCATGTGTCTTTAGTAAAATTGATCTTAAATATGGGTATCATAAGATAAGAATGACACAAAATGATATTTATAAGACTACCTTTAGAACACAAACTAGTCACTTTGAATTCATGGTAATGCCCTTTGGACTCACCAATGCACCTACTGTAGCGGCGGCATATATGTCTATTCATCTGTTCGGCACTGTAGTGGATTTCCATATTACCGACCCGCACTATAGCGGGCATCATTGTATCATTGAGATTTTATTGGACGACTTCAGTTGCATTTCCATTATACCACCCATGACTCCCGTGTTTTATGTTTGTACCTCGATTCTCTTGCTCCCAATGCCTATGGTCTTTCATGTACGCACGTTCGCTCGTCTCTTCCGAGAGAAAGGGTAGGGGCCCTACGAGGATCGCCACACTAGAGAGTGAGAGGGCGAGGTGCCCAATGTTGAAGATAAATGTACAAGCTCATTTTCATATGAGCCATGCTTGGATAAATTTACCAACTATAAAGATAAAGAAAAAAGTGGAGGAAAAAAGGAAAAAATAATAAAAGAAAAAGTCTAGTCAAAATTCATGATGAGTAAGAGATACAATATCTTGCCTTGTAGTTAGTAGCATGTAGTGGAGAAAGTGGTGAGTTAAGAAGGAGGCACAAACTTCTTCACATGCTCATTGGTTATAAAAGTGAAGTGGGAGCACATTCAAAACAAGGAGAGAAAGAGGCAAGAGCTCCCAGTAGTCGGATCTAGCCATTTTGTCATTTTGGTTTTCCCTTAGACTCCTTCTAGCCGCATGTCAGTTTGTACGCAGCTCTGTTGCAGAGCTCATATCTCAGTGCATATGTAACCATTTTGTGCATTTAAACATTCACTGGAAATCTTATCTTGTGTAGTTTCTGCATATCAAATATCTCTTTGAAAGCTTATGTAGTTTGTGAGATATTAGTGAAAGAGTGAAGTCCAGTTTTTCAGTATACCTGTGTAAATAGGTAGTCTATTTTGGTTGGTTCATTTTCCCAACCAAAACATATCCAAATTGCATGATTTTTGTCTTGTTGGAAAGCCCTTGGGATCTACTTTCACTGTCGCAAATATCTCATTCAGATCATTCATAATCTGTGAGATATCTGTCAGAGAGTAAAGTCCAGTTTTATAGTGTACTTATGTGTGCAAGTGGTCTATCTTGATGAGTTGAGTTTCCTAATCAAAACTCATCCAAATTACTTGATTTTTAGCTTCTTGGAAAGCTATTTGTGTCTACTTTCTCTGTACCAAATATCTTTCTCAAAGGTTATATATTCAGAGAGCTATCAGTCCGAGAGTGAAGCTCAGTTCTTCAGCATACTTGTGTGGACAGGTAGTTCATCTTTGACAGTTGTGTTTCCTAATCAAAACTTGTCCAAATTAAGTCATTTATAGCTTTTTAGAAAGATCTCTTTGTCTACTTTGATTGACTAAAGCATCAAGTCCATTTGAGTTTTGTGTTGAGAGCAGCAAGCTATCTAAGGTGCAGATGTTTGTCCAAGTGCTGGACATACAAGGATTCACTACACACTTCCGTTGCGCATAGGAGAACTCGTTCTCCACAGTTGGTATCAGAGCAAACTTGGTGTTGAAGCTTCATCAACAGAGCTGGAGGTTAATCAAAGCAAAAGAGGAGCTACAAAACAAGAAGGAGCTTCACAAACGCAAGAGCAAAGGACTATAACTATTCGAGGTAACTCTCAAAGTCTTTGATACTCTTCAATGGCTGAATTGGGTCAACAACTAGAGAAGTTGGACAAGGATAACTATCCCGTGTGGAAGTTTAGAATGACCAACTACCTAATGGGCAAAGGCTTATGGGGTATTGTGAGCGGCGATGATGCTCAACCTCAAATCAATCAAGCTATGGCCACTGAAGTCCAAAGGAGGCAAGCAAAAGAATGGGAAGAGAGGAATAGGAGAGTCATGTTCCTCATTTCGCAAGTCATTACTAATGCCATGGTAGGTCATATTCAACATCTAGAGAAAGCTAAGGATGCTTGGGAAGCTCTTGAAAGGATGTATTCAACAAATACCAAAGCTAGGAAACTTCAACTCAAGAATGAGTTGAACACAATCAAGAAAAGTTCGAGTCAATCCATAGCTGAATATACTTTGAAGATTAAGGAGCTAAGCGATGCTTTAGCTTCTATTGGCACAACGGTTGAAGACGAAGATCTTGTGTGTTATACTCTCAATGGCTTGAGAGAAGATGAAAGATGGAAGCCTTTTATAACTTCCATTAACTTGAAGGATGTATATCCAGGTTTTGAACAACTAATCCCTCATCTTGTCACATAAGAGCTTAGCTTCGGTGGTCCCAAAGGAAAGGACAGCCACAACCAAAAATGTTATATGCAAGTCGAGGTAAAGGAAGAAACTCAAGAAGAGGCTCAAGAGGAAAAGGAAGAGGTCACAACCACTCCAACTACAATCAAAACAATTCGAAAGACAACAAGGATGCATCAAATGCCAACACACAAGGAAGAGGTCGAGGTAGAAGTAGAGGAAGAGGCCGAAGCTCCTACAATTCTCATAAAGGTATAACATGCTATCATTGTGGTAAAGTAGGACACTATGCTAGTGATTGTTGGCTGAAGAATGGAAGAACAAATGGAGGCAATCAAAGGAACCAAAGCAACTATGCAAGCACCTCAAGTGAAGGAAGCAAGGACACACTACTTGCAATGAGACATGAGTATAGAAGCTCTTGTGAAGATGATAAAAAATGGTACATTGATTCAGGTTGTAGTAACCATATGTCATGCCAAGGAAGTTTGTTCACTAATCTACAGGTACCAAGTGGAAAAGGATGTGTTGAAACAGGTGATGATACTCAACACATGATTGAACACATTGGAGATATAAGGCTTGGAGATACAAGTAGAGCAAAGGTACTATCTAATGTTCTTCATGTTCCTACAATTTCAAAGAACTTGACTTCAATAGGACAAATGGTAGAGAAGGGTTACCATGTCATATTCAATGAGAATGGGTGCTTCATAAAGAATCCAAAAGAAGGCTTCAAGGTCATTGCTCGAGGTAGAAGAGAAGGAAGGATGTTCACTTTGGATGTCCAACATCCACATGGAAAGGTCATGTACATTCAATGTGGGAACAAGAAGATTTCAGAGCTGGACTTATGGCACAAAAGAATAGGACACATCAACATTCCAAAGCTAAAGGACATGAGCAAACATGAAGTGGTAAGAGGTCTTCCAAAATTTAATAGCATTGGACTACATGAGTTATGTGAAGCTTGTCAACTAGGAAAGCAAACGAGGCAGCCATTCAAGAGGAGCAATTATGTGGCTCCAAATGTCTTGGACTTGATACATACGGATGTATGGGGACCAACCCAAGAGGCATCAATGGCTGGTAATAGATTTTTTGTCACCTTCATTGATGATCACTCAAGAAAGGTATGGCTGTTTTGTATGAAGCAAAAATCAGAGGTGTTTTCTATATTCAAAAGATTCAAAGTTGAAGTTGAAAAGGAAACAGGAAGGTCTATCAAAACCTTAAGGTCCGATGGTGGAGGAGAATACTTCTCCAAAGAATTTTTAGATTTTCTACAAGAGAATGGGATCAAAAGGCAATTCACTTGTAGGTATACACCACAACAAAATGGAGTAGCTGAGAGGAAAAATAGGCAAATTGCTGAAATTGCAACCATTGTACTATTGGGCTGAAGCTACCACAACTGCCATTTACTTGATGAATAGGTGCACAACATCGGGAATACATCACTTGACTCCAAAAGAGGTATATTCCGGTAAGAAACCTGATCTTACACACCTCAAAGTTTTTGGATGTGTTTGCTTTGTTCACATTCCACAAGAAGTTAGAACAAAGATGGAACCAAGATCAGAAAAATGCATTTTCATCGGCTACTCGACAGAGCAAAAAGGATACAAGTGTTACAACCCTAGAACAAAGGAATTAAGAGTCTCGCGAGATGTGGTCTTTGATGAACTAAGACAATGGTATGAAGATAAAAGAAAGGAAAAGATTCTTGAAGAAGATTGTGATGATTATGCAGGAACAAATCAAAGAGAAGTTCAACAATCAAGCACAAAGGCTTCAGGTCTAGAGGCATCTACATCAAATGAAGAATGTTCAACATGGAGGGGGAGCCATTCTTTGTCTCCAAATTCAGCTCATAGTAGAGCCAAAGATGCAAGTGCTACTCCAAACAGTGAGGTAGGTGCAAGTGAAGAAGAATATGAAGAGGTAATCACTCCGATGGTAAAGCTAAATAGGTTAAAGAAGCAACTCTCTAAAGGCAATGAAAGAAGATCTTCAAGGACAAGGTATCCAACTCAAAGGTTGAGTTATGATAGTTTTTTGCATACATGATGCAGGTTATCAAAGACAAAGAGCCTGAGATATATGAAGAAGCTTGCACACAAAAGGAATGGAAGCAAGCTATGAAAGAGGAGATCAAAGCTCTCAAAGATAATCACACATGGGAGCTAGTGCCAAAGAAAGAAGGTATGAAGATTGTTCCAAACAAATGGGTGTTTAAAGTAAAGAGGAATGCTGATGGTTCACTAGCTAGATATAAAGCTAGATTAGTTGCCAAAGGATTTAAACAAACACAAGGCATAGATTATGATGAAGTTTTCAGCCCCGTTGCAAAGATGGGAACTATCCGAACCTTAATAGCAATTGGTGCTTCAAGGAGATGGCCATTATATCAACTCGACATAAAAAATGCTTTTCTTAATGGAGAACTACAAGAAGAGGTATACATGAGTCAACCGATTGGATTTGAAGATGAAAACCATCCAAATTTTGTTTGCAGGTTGAAGAAGGCACTTTATGGCTTGAAGCAAGCACCAAGAGCATGAAATCAGAGATTGGTAGAGTATCTAACTAAGTGTGGATACAATCCAAGTAGTGCAGATCCTTCGTTGTACATGAGGAAGGAAGAAAAGAGACAGGTATATATTTGCATATACGTCGATGACCTCATCATAACAAGAAATGATGTTACAGGGATTACAGATATCAAAAGGAAGCTTGGTAAGGAGTTTAAAATTTCAGATCTTGGAGAGCTGAAATATTTTTTAGGAATTGAAGTTGTTTATGGAAAGAGTGGCATCTACTTGATGCAAAGGAAGTACTTGTTGGATGTTCTTTTCAGATTTGGAATGAGTGAATGCAAACAACTCACTCAACCCATGGACACAAATACAAAGATTTGTTCAAATGATGGAGAACCATTGGAAGATGTAACGACATATAGAAGCATTGTAGGATCATTGATCTATGCAAACATTATAAGACCTGATTTGTCTTATGTTGTTGGTGTACTTTCTCAGTTTATGCAAGCCCCGACAAGTGAACACTTAAATTCAGCCAAGAGAGTGTTGAGATACATAAAGCATACAGTTAATCATGCTTTGTTTTACAAGTTTGATGAAGAATTGCAGGTCAAAGGCTTTAGTGATGCTGATTGGGCAGGCTCAAAGGAAGATAGAAGATCAACCTCAGGTTATGTGTTCATGATAGGAAGCAAACCTATCATGTGGAGCTCAAAGAAACAACCTACTGTTGCACTTTCATCTATGGAGGCTGAATATAGAGGATTAGCTTTTGCCACATGTGAAGCAATGTGGATTAAAAAGCTTTTGGCTGATCTTGGAGTGCAAGTTGGAACCATCCCTATATACGGTGATAACATGTCAAGTATTTACTTGGCAAGCAATCCTATGTTTCATGCAAGGAGCAAGCACATAGAGGTCCACTACCACTATGTAAGGGAGAAGGTGCTGAGCAAAGATGTGGAGGTAAAGTTCATCAGAACCAAAGAGCAGGTTGCAGATATGTTTACAAAGTTCTTGGATGCTTCTAAACTCAAAGGTTTCAAGGATGCGATGAATTTGAAGGACATGGATGAAGATAACTCCCAAATGAGCTTGAGGGGGAGTGTTGAAGATAAATGTACAAGCTCATTTTCATATGAGCCATGCTTGGATAAATTTACCAACTATAAAGATAAAGAAAAAAGTGGAGGAAAAAAGGAAAAAATAATAAAAGAAAAAGTCTAGTCAAAATTCATGATGAGTAAGAGATACAATATCTTGCCTTGTAGTTAGTAGCATGTAGTGGAGAAAGTGGTGAGTTAAGAAGGAGGCACAAACTTCTTCACATGCTCATTGGTTATAAAAGTGAAGTGGGAGCACATTCAAAACAAGCAAAGAAAGAGGCAAGAGCTCCCAGTAGTCGGATCTAGCCATTTTGTCATTTTGGTTTTCCCTTAGACTCCTTCCAGCCGCACGTCAATTTGTACACAGCTCTGTTGCAGAGCTCATATCTCAGTGCATATGTAGCCATTTTGTGCGTTTAAACATTCATTGGAAAGCTTATCTTGTGTACTTTCTGAATATCAAATATCTCTTTGACAGCTTATGTAGTTTGTGAGATATCAGTGAAAGAGTGAAGTCCAATTTTTTAGTATACCTGTGTAGATAGGTAGTCTATTTTGGTTGGTTCAGTTTCCCAACCAAAACATATTCAAATTGCGTGATTTTTGTCTTGTTGGAAAGCGCTTGGAATTTACTTTCACTGTCGCAAATATCTCATTCAGATCATTCATACTCTGTGAGATATCTGTCAGAGAGTAAAGTCCAGTTTTATAGTGTACTTATGTGTGCAAGTGGTCTATCTTGATGAGTTGAGTTTCCTAATCAAAACTCATCCAAATTACTTGATTTTTAGCTTGTTGGAAAGCTATTTGTGTCTAATTTCTCTGTACCAAATATCTTTCTCAAAGGATATATATTCAGAGAGCTATCGGTCCGAGAGTGAAGCTCAGTTCTTCAGCATACCTGTGTGGACAGGTAGTTCATCTTTGACAGTTTTGTTTCCTAATCAAAACTTGTCCAAATTAAGTCATTTATAACTTTTTAGAAAGCTCTCTTTGTCTACTTTGATTGACTAAAGCATCAAGTCCATTTGAGTTTTGTGTTGAAAGCAGCAAGCTATCTAAGGTGCAGATGTTTGTCCAAGTGCTGGACATACAAGGGTTCACTACACACTTCCGTTGCGCATAGGAGAACTCGTTCTCCACACCCAGCGTGCAGACGCCACTCGCCAGACTGCGGGAACGGTGCACACACGGGGCCTCATCCAACCCCGCAGTGGCTCTTCCCATCCACCTGACCTCCTTCTTCCCGACACTTGAACCCAACGTGAAGCGAGGCGGTTGCCCGGTGATCCTCGACGCGTCACCCACTTCTTTTGAAGACGGACAGGAACCTCGACATCGGACAGATATTTCAATTACCATCATTTTAAGTTTTATGAATTATTGCATTGCTCCTCACACTTGAATAGAAAGATTGCTTTTGACTGTGTGACTTTGATCATCCACTTTTTGCATCAGTTTTGATCATACGAGTGTGCACTTTTCTATTGACGCATAGATTAAGAATCTACTTCTCAGCTTAGATCGTAAGAAGAGGGAATTTAAAATGAACAAAATGATTGAAGAACAGTTTAGGAAATACGAAGAACGATTTAGGGAAATGGAAATTAATGCGAGTGAATCTATAAAATCAAAATTTAGTATTGTGCTGACACTAATGCAAACAATAAATGCGATATCTGATACTATTCAACTAATGGGCATTAGTATTAAAGATGTAAAAAATGAAATGGATTCTGGATTTTCTGAATTGAAACATAAGGTTGACCTGTTGTCTAACCAAGTTAATGACCTACAAGTATTGAAATGTGACCATGAACATGTGGTAAAGGTCCAAGGAATATTTGCACAAAAAGAGTCATTAGGTCTTAGAAGAACCATGCCTAGAGTGATCCCTAGGAAATCAAGTTGGGCTGAGAAGAGACCTATATGTTGCTTTTGGTGTGACCAATATGGACATACATTCTCGGATTGTTTAGCATATGACAGTGCATGCAGACATAGACTTGTAAGTGACCAATATGGACATACGTTCTGAGATTGTTTAGCATGATGGAAAAATTTGAAAATATCTTTGCATTTGAATGTAGGAAATGGTGGGATAAAAGAATATTTTGAAGAGACTAAAACTAGATCGAAATCAATTCAAAGAGTATGGAAACCAAAAAGACTTGAGAATAGTAAATCTGATGAACAAAAGAGCCTACTATCTATTGAGAGTCAAGAGAAATCTATTGAAGAAACCAAAGGTAGACCAATAAAGGTCGAGAAGCAAACTATTGAGCAGATATTAAGAGAACAAATAGAAATGGATCATAAAAAAGAATCTGATAGAGAAATTAAAGAGAAATCAAAGAAAGAGCATGATGTATATATTTCATTTTATCCAAAAATTTTAACTAATGAGAATCTATTTGATCAAGAGAAAGTTGAAAAATTACAATCACAATTAAACTTTGACAAACAAATTGAACAAGATAAGAGTAAAGAAGAAACTGAAGAAGATATAAAATCTGATAAACAAGTTAACAAAGTAGAAAAACAGTTGCTTGATGATATTATTATGCAAATTGAGGGGAATGTAAAGGCGACTGCAAAGTCTTCTAAGTCCTTGAAAAAGAACAAGAGAAGTAAAACTCTAACCTTTCAAGATATATTTGCAAATATTGAATGATGATTGAAGAAGAATCATAATGAAAACACATAAGAATGACCAAGAGTTATTGAATGATGATAATGGCTGATGATGGATGATGATTGTTGATGTTGACTGATGATGATGATTGATAATGATTGATGATGATGAAAGATGGAAGATGATTATCATTAATGAAAATTATGATTGATGAATGATAATGATTTATGATTGATAAAAATGATTAATGATTGATTGATGATGATTTATGATTGATGGTCTATGATGATGATGAATGATAATGACTGATGATGAAAATGATGATGATTGATGGTGATGATGATCATTGATAAATGATTACGATTGATGAGTGATTATGATTGCTGCATGCTGGAAAATGATTGATGATTGATGGATTGTTGATGATTTATGATGATTAATGAATGAATGATGATTGATGATGATTATGATGATTATGATGATTATGATCCTGGAGGATACTAATGATACTAAGGCTGATGCTGATGAAGAATGATAGATCATGAAATTGAAGAAAAGCTCGATCAATCAATGATGAAGTTGCAAAAAAATAACGAGGTGAAATATTTTTTATTTGAATTCTGTTTTCTTTCTGATAAAGCATTTGCATTGCATTATTGTGTGTGATAAAGATATGTATGAATTTAAGAAAATCATGTAGAATGAGGATAGAAAATATATATCATGGGTTTGCATGAAGCATGAGCGACTAGAAATTATATGAATGGAATCAGTTAGCAGACTAGAGATTGTTGGGAGTGAAAACTTGTGAATGTGATAGCATGCTTAGACCGAGTGCATGTATATGCTTATTGTCTTGAACGCTTAGTGAGTGGGAATCTTTGGGTCCTACTATTTGTTTCTTATGAGATCTTTTATTGATCATGATTTATGAAAAACCTTCATGTGTGTGCATGTTGTTAGTGCGCTGCGATGGGCTAGTAGGCTGGTAGAACCACCTTGGTCGGGCGATCAAGGCCACAAGCCATAGCTAGTTTCCTCGTAGGCCTGACTTATCTATTGTCATGCACCTGCATGGGTCGGTAGGCGGGTGTAGTCACTTTGACCGGGTGGTCAGAGCCACGAGCTGACGTCGATTTCATGTAGGGCTGATGTTGTGTATGTCGTGCGCTATGTCGGGTCGGCAGACAGGTGGGGTAAACTTGGCCGGGCGGATAAGTCCATGAGTCGCACCCGATTTCAACATAGGCTGATTTGTGAAATTAAAAGTAAAAAGAAAAATGCTGATCTGAGATGAAGTGGAAAATAAAGAAAGAGAAAAAGTAAAATGAAAAAGAAAAAGGAAAAGAAAGAGATCTAATGGAGAGTTGGAGAGTAAGAGATAAATAGTGGGAATCGAGGTATATTCTACAAACTATGTTAGTAGAAACTTAGTATATGCTAGTACTTAGAATGAGTTGCTGGATCTGAACTAGTTGAACAAATAGAAGATCTAGAAAGCCAACAGTTTATTCATGTGATTACTTGTCAGATTATAGACGCAAAAACATAGTATGATGATTGTGAAGCTTGAATCTACTTAATTTTCTAAAGTTTGTACTAATCTTTATAAAGTTGCATGAACTGCATGAGATCACGCTTTGATTTTTGAAAAGAAAAGCATTAAAAAGTAAAAAGTGTTTCAAAAGAACCCTGATACGCTTCTGTTTGATCTTGCAGGTTGGCCCATCGGGATGATGTGCAGGTTTAGTGGGGGCAAATGTTGGGGTGAAATCCCTCAGGGAAGTTTGCATGATTATTTTTCAAAGTTCATTGATTTTATGAGTTTTGTGTGATGTTTTGATTGAGAAAGTGGTATAAACTGTGTGTGTTCTGGCCGATTTGATTGATTGAGAGATGAAAAACCATGTTGAATATGTATTTTTAGACCTCTGTGTGTAAATATCTAACTTTTGACCCATAAACCCCTAGGTTTGAACCTTAAAAACCCCTGAAAACGTGATTTTATCCCATAAAAACAGAACCCGAACCCTTAGAAACCCTTGGATTTTAGGCCGTAATTGTAAATAAACCCTTGAATTGACGTGCTTGAGTTATTTGTAAGCAAACCCCCTAACTTTCCCAATCGAAAACCCTAACTTGGACCCTTAAAATTGGCTTTTAACCTAAGTCCAAACCTTTCAATTAATTAATCAATCTTGTATATACAGTGTGAAACCAAAACCTTAGAGTTGGAAAAAAATAAAAAAGCAAAAATACCAAAAATAGAAATAAGAGGTCTGATTTTCCCAAAATAGCAAATGGCCATGCAACATGATTATGGAGTTAGAAAGTTTGAGAGGAGGTTAGAAGAATCTAGAAGGATGTCCTAGGGGGGACCTACAAATAGGTGGCCAAGCTTTATTTGTTTCTCCCCCATGGACATTTCTATGGATCTTCTCCTCCAGGTTGCAGTTGATTGTTGAACATAGTATATGAGGTTATTGTGGATTATATGAAGTAAAGTTGAAGAGTTGAAGACCGAAGTAAAGAGCTCTCGTGGATCTTCTTGGTGAATCTACTCTCCAGGTTATTGAGTGATCGGAGGCTATTGCGATTTATGAAGTGAAGACAATTTTTTGAAAAAGACTTGAAGTAAAGCTTGGACCGAAGACCGAAGAAAAGAAAAGTTCTGAAGACTGTTGAGTCTAGTGGGCGATCTCTCGCACTCTAGCGGGAGGCCTACCTTATATTCGGCTGATCTGCACTATAGCGGCGGCATATATTTCTATTCACCTGTTCCACACTGTAGCGGGCATCATTGTATCATTGAGATTTTATTGGATGACTTTAGTTGCATTTCCATTATACCACCCGTGACTCCCATGTTTTATGTTTATACCTGGATTCTCTTGCTCCCAATACCTACGGTCTTCCGCGTATGCACGTTCGCTCGTCTCTTCCGAGAGAAAGGGTAGGGGCCCTACGAGGATCGCCACACCAGAGAGTGAGAGGGCGAGGCACCCAGTGTGCAGACACTGCTCGCTGGACAGTGGGAATCATGCACACACGGGGCATGATCCAACCCCACGCCGACTCTTCCCATCCACCTGACCTCCTTCTTCCCGACACCACCGGGGCACTTTTTTCCCTCTTTAGGAGGGTTTCCCCCCCCCCGACTTGTATATATGCCTATTGCCCTAATGGGCTACTTATCTTTGTACATTCTCTAGTAATACATTCAGTATTGTATGTTATTCTCCAAGCTTCTTCCTGTTCGCGTGCTTTGCTTCCGCAGACGTCGAACTCCAACAATTGGTATTAGAGCAGGTTGTCGCTTCATCTAGGGTGTCGTTAAAACTCCGATTGTAGTCTCAAAATCGCACGAATTTTGGTGAGGATACTCAAGGTGTTTCAAAGATCAAAACCGTTTTGCTATGTGGTGCCGAAATCGCGATCTGAGCTCGTTTTGGCCTCCGAATGCACTATCGCAGTGCTTTTGTAGGCGATTTTGTCTTTTTTTGCCAAAGGTATATACCAGTTTTGGTTTTCTAGTATAAGCGTCTCGAAGTCTACTATAGGTTTAGTAGAATTTGTCTAGGCAGTTTTGCTCAATTTTTTGAGATACAATCAATTTTTTGCATCAAGGTATTTTAGTCACCGACCATGGCTGAAAGTAGTGATGTATTCCGTATGTTGGTTGTTGAGGATAAGTTGGATGGTACCAACTACCCATTATGGGCTTATATGATGCCACATGTATTGGTTGCAAAAGGATTGTGGAATATTGTGCAGGGTGTTGAAAGACGTCCTGTTACACCTGCAAATATAGGTACTGCAAATACAGGTGATGGAGCTGATGGAGATGGTGTCGAAGATGATGATATTCTATAGATTCTTATTCGTGCTGTGGTTTTTGTTGCACCTATTGTAAAGCAGATTCATTGGGATGGCAGAGATGCTCAAGCACATGCATTGATAGCTTTGTCTGTCAAACGTGCCATTATTCCTCACATTCGCTCTTGCGGAATAGCTAAGGATGCTTGAGATACACTTACCACATTGTACCAAGCTAGGAATGAGGCTCGTGTTGCTTACCTCTGAAAACAGTTGGAGAGTGAGCACAGTTGGAGAGTGAGCACATGAATGAAGGTGATTCTATGGACAGTATTCTAACAAAGATCAAAGACTTGAAGGAACAATTGATTTCTGTTGATGAAGTTATACCAGATAGCTCACTTGTGCAGACCATTCTGAATGGTCTTCCTAATTCATATCTGAGTGTTGCTTCTACTCTTCGGTTGATGATGAGAAAGGCAATCCAAATGCCTTGTCATTTGAGGAGTTAGTGTCTGTTTTGTTGTAGGAAGATCAATCGAGGCAGAACAGGTCCATTATGCATATTGTAGATCAAGCTTGTCTGGCTAGTGAGAAGGGCAAAGGAAAATGGAGCTCTTCAACTAGTAAGCAAAAATCTACTAATTCTGCACATTCAAAGAAGGAAAACAAAGATGAGAAGAAATTAGAAAAGCAAAGTAACCTTTGAGAAAAGGTGTGAACCATCTCTTAGTTCATTGAGATGGGCTCACACATGAGTGCCATGTGGCACCCATGTGTAGAGCCATGGGTCACTCATTAAATATGGAAAGAGAGAGAGGATTTTGTGGGGATTTGTGCATGGCTGGGCGGAGAGATATATGTCTTGAACTCCATGACTTCATTCCATTTTTGTAGCTGGCAAACCTCTTTGAAGTTTGTGCTGGACGTGATAAAACGAGGGGAATCCTTGGAGATACAAGGAAGCGACACCACACTGGTATCGATTTGCACGCACAACAAGGCATCAACAGGCACAGTCACAAGACTGTCAAAGCTCACGGATGGAGTCATCAAACTTCACTGACGAGGCAGCAGGCGCGCAAGAGCTCAGCCCACGACGAGCCTCTCTCCTCATCCCGTCCTCTTGGATGAGAATAAGAGGCTTGGAGCCTTCATTTTTATATTATGTTCCTTTTTCCTACAGCCCCATATATGGGATAAAGGACTTCGTCAGTGGCCATTATCAGTCAATTTTTAAATTTGCAATCAAGTTCAAGTTGATAATGGGAAAAATTTGAAATTTTTCTTGAAATTTGGAGGACAAAATTGATGCTATGGATCAAGATTTTGACAAAATGAGGATGTATATATGTAATATGGGCTGTGGAGATGGGCTATGGGTTTTGGGTTGATTCAAAAAGCTTCAGTTTCTCAGTTTGGAGTCTCTCAAACTCACCCTTCCATGAAGATTAGCTTTTTCACTTCTTACTTGTGACATACCCGGCTTCTCCGCACCATAGCTTCCTCATACGATATCCGATTTCAATAATTTTGGTCACATTACGAAGCTACCTCCTAAGCTTTGCTCAAAGACTATCGATCTTGGATTTGGATGAGATTTTCCCCACCAAAATCTCTCTGTAGTGCTTCAACAATAACTAGGCGACCACTTCCGTGCCTAGTTTTTCATCATCCGATGTCCAAATTCACTTTTTTCACTTGGGATAGTCTGAAATTTTTGAAGTACAGGTGCTGGGCTACATTTCTTGGACTAACAAGGGCTGTCAAATCTCAAAAGTTGCTCAGTTTTACTCAGTTTGCCCGGTTGGGGCTATTCCCACGTGGTTTTGGCATTGTTTTGGATGGTTTTTGGTGTTTAGAACCTCCCCCGACCAACCGGACATTTCCACTTTTTGTTTGGGCCTGGCAAGGATTCAAAATCAGTGACCTAAAGCTTCAAGGATCACTTGGATTTTGCTTCCGCAGCTTTACTTTGTAACAGGGAAGTGTCTTGTGATATATTTCTCTTCTTCTTGCATATTTAAGCTTTACTTCCATTCATATTCATATACTCTAGTTATCAAACGGGGGAAGGGAAGGAAAACATGGAATCTAAAGGGAAACAAGTAGTTGAACACACTTCTCCATCTAAAGAGCAACTAGAGGATCCTGATTTTAGAATGGAAGAAGTAGAATTAGGGCAAGAAGTAGAAGAAAACTTAGAAGAGAAAGAGCCTCAACATGAGGAATATACATATGAGGAACTTTTAGATGAGTTTTTCACTAGTGACCAATTCATAGAGTTGAAAGAGCAAGAGATCTTGGTAGTATCACATCTCTCATACAACAGCTTAAGTCTCAAATGATCTCACTTGAGACTAGTGTCACCTCTTTCCTGGCTAGGAAGGAAAGAGAGACCCCTCCTATTCCTTTGGAGCTCACTAGGAAAGCTACTTCTCTTCCTAGTAAGCATAAAGGAGAGAGATCTAGGGAAGCTCCCCTCCTGAAAGACTTGAAGCCACCTACTTTTACGGGGGATGATCGAGACAGGAACAAGGATGCAATCTACACTTTTTTACGAAAGTGGCATGATTTGCATCAATTGAAGGGCACCCCACTAGAGTACCGTGTGCTAGAGGTGAGTCTCTCCCTCGGCCCGCGTGCTTATAAGTGGTGGATGAGTCTTAAGGAGGCAAACTCTATCCCTACTGACTGGACTCAGTTTGAGACTCTTTTTCTAAAAGAGTTTCTTCTTGAGAATGAGGAGGAGAGGAATTGGGATGAGTGGGATAGGATTACACAGAGAGGTAGGCCTCTTATGGTCTACCTATCCCACTATAGAGAGATCATTTTGAAACTTAAGGGTTTAGATGATTTCCAGAAGACAAGAGGGTTTGTTAGGGGCTTAGATAAAGCCATAAAGAGGGAAGTCAGAAGGAATGCACCTAAGGAGGCGATCAAGTATGCACAAATCT
This sequence comes from Ceratopteris richardii, assembly GCA_020310875.1. NCBI lineage: Eukaryota > Viridiplantae > Streptophyta > Polypodiopsida > Polypodiales > Pteridaceae > Ceratopteris > Ceratopteris richardii. The sequence goes on along the minus strand of CM035443.1, from coordinate 19,553,769 downwards.
ATGAGGACCATAACCGTCCTCAATACACTCCTATGGAGATGGATCAGCCCCTCAAACCTCTTAGTACGACTAAATTCAAGAAGAAGTTGCCTTTTGGGAAAAACAAAGTTTTTATTAAAAACAAAGATCACAAGGGCATAGGTTATCCACAGATCAGTTTGAGAGGGCCAAAAAAGAGAACCTATGCTTTAGGTGCCTGTCTCCTAGCCATTCACAGTGGAACTGTCCACTCAAGAAGGGGGAAGAGAAGAAGAAGGGACCAGAGGCTAGTACAACCCCCGAAAAGGGCAAAAAGGCGGTCCACCTAGTGCAAACCCTTCCTATTCATGGAAGCTCTAGCTGCAAGGGAGTGGAGGTGATGCACAAGGATATAGAGCACACCTGTTGTTTGACTTAGTCATTGTGGTCACCGCAGTTTGGACCACATGACTTAGTTAAACTACATGGTAGTGTATACGAGACCAGGGTGCGGGTCATGATAGATGACTCTGCCACTCATAATTTTATAAACTATGCTTTGGTCAAGAAACTAAAGATTCCCCAGCAGCCTAGTGCACATAAATACATTGTATCTATGATGCAAGGGCAAGATAAGAGGATATGGGATACTATGGTATCCAATTTGGAAGTCAAGATGCAGGACTATACAGATTATATGGACTTCCAAATTATGAATATGGAGAGGATAGATCTAGTTTTAGGAAGAGAGTGGCTGTGGGGGTTGGGAGACACACTTAAATGCAACTATCAAAACAACACACTTGAATTTGAAAAGAATGGAAGTAAAGTTTGTATTCAGGGAGAGAGAGAGATGTACCTAGTGCACCTCTCATTTCATTACTAGAGTTGTATAGTCTTTGTTATTCTCAGCATGTACATGACATGTTTTTATTGTATAGTCATGATATGGAGCATTTTACAGATATATTTTCATGCTAGGAATGTAAATATGGATAGGAATTTCTACTATTCTTTTTTGCAAGAGTGTGTGGTTAAAAGTTTTAAGGATCTTATGTTTGAGTATAGAGATGTTTTTTCCATTGACTTACCTAGAGGGCTACCACCTGAGAGAGGGGACATTGACCATGCCATTGAGGTTGTTACTAACACTAACCCTATTTGCAGATCACCTTATAGGCTTAGTGTTTCTCAGCATGAGGAGGTTGAGAAGCAGTTGCAGGATTATTTAGATAAGGGCTTCATTAAACCTAGTAACTCACCTTGGGCATCGCCAATGCTCTTAGTTAAAAAGAAAGATGGCTCTATGAGATTATGTATAGACTATAGAGCACTTAATAAGGTAACTATCAAAAATAGGTTTCCAATGCCTAGATTGGAAGATCTATTTGATCAGTTACATCAAGCTAGGTATTTTACCAAGCTTGACCTTAGATCAGAATATCATAAGATCAGGATTAGGGCAGAGGATGTCCCTAAGACTGCATTTAGGACTAGATATGGGCACTATGAGTTTTTGGTGATGCCTTTTGGTCTCACCAATGCTCTTGCCACTTTCATGAAACTCATGAATAGTGTTTTACGGCCTTATCTAGGACAATTTGTAGTAGAATTTTTGGATGATATTCTGATCTATAATGCATTAGAAGAGGAGCACTTGGAACACTTGAGGAAGGTATTTCAAGTGCTAAGGGAAAATTCACTCTTTGCTAAGGAGTCAAAGTGTGAATTTTTCAAAACAGAGGTTAGATACCTTGGGCATATAGTCTCCCAGGATGGAATCCAGATGGATTCTAAAAAAGTAAGGGCTATTATGGAATGGCCACATCCAAGGAACTTGGAAGAGCTGCAGATCTTCCTAGGTTTATCAGGTTTCTATCGAAGATTCATTAAGAACTATGCCAAGATTGCTGTCCCGATGACAGAACAACTTAAAGGGAAAGGGAAAACCTTTCATTGGGAAGACGAACAGAAGAAAAGTATGGAGAAGTTGAAAGTAGCAATTGCTACAACTCCACTTTTACACATAGCAGATCCCAACAAACCATTTGTGGTTGAGACTGACGTGAGTGAATTTGCCATAGGACCAGTTTTAGTATAGGATGGTCGACTAGTAGCTTGTGAGAGTAAGAAACTAGAATCGGCTCAAAAGAATTACTCCGTCTATGAGAAGGAGTTGTATGCAATTGTCCATGCTGTGAAGAAGTGGCGTCATTATTTATATGGTGCCAAAGTCACTATAGTGTTTGATCAAGAGAGAGCATTAAGTGGCTCTCTAATCAAACAGACCTTAAAGGTCGTAAGGCCCGATGGGCAGAGACCCTTCAGGAGTTTGATTATGAGCTTAGGTATAGGAAGGGAAAGTTTAATGTAGTGGCTGATTCACTTAGCCGCATGCCTATAATCAATGGACTGAGTTTTACTCAGATCACTAGTGAGCTACTTGAGTCCATTAGAGGGAAATGTAGGCTTGATCTTGCATATTCTGAGATTTGGGAAGCCATTGAGAATGGGGATCGTGATATACGGGTTTCCAGTGAGGATGGAGTATCGACGGGTACTCAAGAAGGATTCAAGTGGAAGAACTACAGTGTCCATGATGGATATTTGTTATATAAAGGTAAGGTATGTGTCCCTAGAGATTTTGAGATGAGACGACATATTTTGTATGAGTGTCATGACGCACCTAGTGCAGGACACCCAAGAGTTAACAAGACTTATGACCTTGCTAAGAGGCAGTTTTATTGGTCTGGACTTCATAAGGACGTCCTAGAGTATGTGCTTAAATGCACTAAATGCCAGATCAACAAAGTTGAGAGGTTGAGGATTGGAGGACTACTGCACCCATTGGATATTCCTAATGGGAAGTGGGAGAGTATCTCCATGGACTTTATAGTCAGATTACCTAAGACACAGAGAGGGCACGACTCGGGCTGGGTAATTGAGGATAGGTTAACCAAAATGAATAGGTTTATTCCAACACGTACTATAGTGAAGACACCAGAGTTGGCTAGACTCTTTGTAGAGAACCTATACCAATTATATGGTCTTCCTTTAGACATAGTTTCCGATCGGGATAGGAAGTTTACTAGCCACTTTTGGAGAGTTGTCTTCAAAAGGTTGGATACAAAACTTAGCATGAGTACGGCCTAGCATCAATAGTCAGATGGACAAACAGAAAGGGTTAACCAAATCCTAGAGGATATGCTTCGAGCATATGTAAATGAAAGGCAAAATAATTGGGAAGAGTACTTACCTATAGTAGAGTTTGCATATAATAGTGCCAAGCACTCTTCCACTGGGCATAGTCCATTTATGCTTATGTATGGGTTTTAGCCAAGAGCTCCTTATGCAGTAGGCTTGCAGAATGAAAAAGTTCAAGCTGCAAAGGACTTCTTAGAATAGCTGAATGATATGCTTAGACTTGCTAAAGACAACATTAGAAGAGCTCAGGATCGAGCTAGAGCCTATGCTGACCCTCAAAGGAGAGACATCAACTTTGAGGTAGGAGAGCATGTCTATCTTAGAGTTCCATCTAGATCTGAAACCATGAAGACGAGACCTTGTCCAAAACTATCTCCTAGGTATTGTGGACCTTTCCAAATACTTAAGAGAATAGGAAAGATGGCTTACTAGCTCCAACTAACAGAGAATAGTCAAATCCATCCAGTTTTTCATGTTAGCCGACTTAAGAAAAGGCTGGGTGAATCTGACAACCTCATTCCAGATAGTGAGGTAGTAAAGCCTATTTCTGTTCAATCTATTCCACATGAGCCTAAGAGCATACTACGCACTCGAGAGAAACGGACGAGAAGTCACTTATATAAAAAGTGTCTAGTAAAGTGGAAAGAGAGTTCAGAAGATAGTGCTACATGGGAGCGGGTTAGCACCATTTAGAGACGGTTTCCCAGTTTTAGACTACCTTTCCAAGAGACTTCTTAAGGGAAAGGATATGGGGAAACAACATGGAGTCATGACCATGTATTTCTATAGATGGGGATTTAGTGGGAGCACTATTCCCTTGATTATCTCTTTCTTTAGACCTTCTAGTACCATTTTTGAGGACAAAAATGGAGTTAAGGGGAAGGAAATGTTATATGGACTAACCTTTGAGAAAAGGTGTGAACCACCTCTTAGTTCATTGAGATGGGCTCACACATGTGGCACCCATGTGTAGAGCCATGGGTCACTCATTAAATATGGAAAGAGAGAGAGGCTTTTATGGGGATTTGTGTGTGGCTGGGCAGAGAGATATATGTCTTGAACTCCGTGACTTCATTCTGTTTTTGTAGCTGGCAAACCACTATGAAGTTTGTGCTTGACGTGACAAAACGAGGGGAATCCTTGGAGGTACAAGGAGCGACACCACAGTTGTTTGGCGTATGCATTAGTGCCTGAACAACATCATAGAAAATTGGATGATAAAGCAGTAAAATGTATTTTTGTTGGGTACAGTTCTGAAAGTAAAGGCTATCATCTGTATCATCCATAGGCTAAACGTATTCTAGTTAGCCGTGATGTTATTTTTGTGGAAGATGTTATTCAACCATTGCTTTCATGTACTAAGGAGACATCTGTTAGCTCCAAAGACATGTATGATACTTTTTCTGCCTATTTTTATAGGTGGACAGTCTAGTGCTGGTCCTAACGAGGCAACTTCTCAACCTTTGCAGGTTTCATGTGATGATGCAGATCATTCCATTTCTGATGTAGCTTTACATGAGGCACTTGTTGATGAGAGAGGTGATATTGAGCAGACAAGAACTATGCCAAAATGGCTAGTGCAGACTTTGCGTGATAGCAAATTAGATGCACCTCTATCATATCATACTCCATCAGGCTCTCATAGTGCCTCTTTTGCAGCAGATTGCTATGCTATGGCTTCCTCTAATCTCTTTGATGATACTAAACCTGTTTCGTTTGATGAAGCACAAAATTCTGAACATTGGATGGTTGCAATGCAATCTGAATATGATACTATAATGAAGAATGGTACTTGGTCTTTATGTGACTTCCCCCTGGAAAGAAGGCCATTGGCACAAAGTGGGTATACAAGTTGAAGCATAAACCTGATGGAAAAGTTGATAGGTATAAGGCTAGGCTTGTTGCAAAGGGTTATGCACAGGAAAGAGGCATTGATTTTGATGAGTCCTTTGCACCTACTTGCCAAATGACTACTGTTCGTAGCATCTGTGCACTTGCAGCTCATCATGGTTGGAATGTACATCAGTTGGATATCAAAAAAACATTTCTGAATGGTGACTTGCATGAAGAAGTTTATGTTTTTTAGCCCCGTGGCTTTGTGCAAAAAGGGCATGAGAGCCAGCCGTGCAAGTTAAAGAAGGCATTATATGGTTTAAAGCAAGCACCACGTGCTTAGTATGAAAAGATACATGCCTATCTGATTGCACATGGTTTTGAGAACAGTCCAAGTGAAAGCACCTTATATGTTAAGCGTGCTAATGATGTATGTCTGATCATTGTGGTTTATGTTGATGACATGTTGCTTATTGGTCCTCATGAGAGGCATATTGCTAATTTTAAGGCTGATTTGCATGCCTCATTTGAGATGTCTGATTTGGGGCATTATGCATGTTGATGGTGGAATGGCTTTGTGTCAAACGAAATATATTGATACATTATTGCATCGCTTTGGCCTTGAAGACTGTATACATATTTCCACTCCTATGGAAACAGGTTTACGACTGAGTCTTCATGATGCTTGAGATGAATTTGATGCTGTTTTTTATCAGTAGGTTGTTGGATGCTTGATTTACTTATGCACTACTCGGCCAGAATATACAAATGAGCACATTTATGCATTGCCTAGGAGTCAAGCATTGGCAGGTGATTAAGCACATCTTTCGCTACTTGAGTGTTACCTAGCTACTTGGTTTGTTTTATCCCAAGGGGGGATCACTACCGCCAGATTTGCATGCTTTTTTTGACTCTGATTGGGCTGGTTGCTATGACACTCATGTGTCCACTAGTGGTTTTTGCTTCATGCTTGGTAGCTCATGCATATCTTGGCTAAGCAAGAAGCAGCCTACTATGGCCACTTCCAGTTGTGAGGCTAAGTATAGGGCAACTTTCACAGCAACTCTTGAGTGTGTGTGGCTCAGATGCCTTATGGCTTATTTGGGTGTTGGTCAGTCTTCCGCCACCACCATCTTTAGTGACAGTCAGAGCGCATTGGCAATTGCGAGGAACCCTGTGTTCCATGCTTGCACTAAGCACATTGAGGTGCATCATCATTATGTCAGGGAGAGGTTCTCTGTTGGGCTTGACATATGTGCCCATGCAGGAAAACATTGCAGACCTTTTCACAAAGGCTCTGCCTAGGGAGAAGTTTGAAGCTTTCTGCAAAGGTTTGGGCTTACTTCCTTTTGTGGATTGATTCCACATAGCTTGGCACTTCCTCATACATGAGTGCAAGCTCCTTGTTCACCGCATCACTCCCAAGGTGCATTTGTTGATATATTTAGGTAGTGATGTGCGTGAACACACTAGGACCACTGGGGCACTTTTTGCCCTCTTTAGGAGGTTTTTTTTTTCCTCGGCTTGTATATACACCTATTGCCCTAATGGGCTACTTATCTTTATACATTCTCGAGTAATACATTCAGTATTGTGTGTTGTTCTCCAAGCTTCTTCTTCTTCCTTGTGCTGTTCACGTGCTTCCACAGACGTCTAACTCCAACATTATTTTTAGAAGATAGTATTTTTAGTTATTTTTTGTAAAAAATCATAGATGTCTTTAGAAAGTGATGTTAAAAAAAAATAGAAAATCACGATTTTGTAAATAAAGCAAAAGCACGCTTTTCGAAGCATTTCCCTCATGTATCTTCTATTCAAGACATAATAAGAAATACCTATAAATACACATGCCGTGATAAACTCATCCATCAGAGTATGCAGGGGAAGATTGTATGCAATTTGGTGTCAAGTCTCTTGTCTCTTTCTATTCTCTGAGTACTTTTGTGAGATTTTGTTTTTGTACTATCCTCTGTGTATGTGCATTTGTGGGATCTGAAGGTCAACACACATGATAGCCTTTGCTTTCATAATTGTACCCAACAAAAATACATTTCACTGCTTTATCATCCGATTTCCTATGTTGTTGTTCAAGCACTAATGCACATGCCAGATAGTCAAAGACACATAGGTGAGCCACAGATGGCTTGCGAGAATGCCAAGCCTCATATTGAGTGATAGACTGCAATGCTTTAGTGGGACACATGTACATATGTTGCACACATAACAACCTCAAGCCAAAAACTATGTGCTAAAGCTTGAATCTTGACCATACACCTCGCCATCTCCATGAGTGACTTGTGAGTTGTTCTTCCTTTCAACAACTCCATTGTGTTGAGGTGTTTATGGAACTGTACACTGGTGTTTTATCCCACTTTCGATAAGAAATGCATTAAAATCAGAAGATATATACTCCCCCCTCTATCAGAACAAAGGATGCCCATTTTACATGCTGATAGATTTTCATCCAAAACCAAAAACTATTTGAAGCACATAAACACTTCAGACTTTGCCTTCAATGGATATACCCATGCATGCCTGGAAAAATCATCAATGAAAGTCACGAAGTAGTTTTGTTAGGGTTTAGAAATAGCTTATTTTGTTTTAATTTATTCAACACTAGTAGTAAATGACTTTCATGCTCATGCATTGGCTTACTTTATACTAGAAAATCATCCACAAAATCCACAATAAAATTTCCAATGAAAGGGTGCAAGATGTCATTCATTAAGACTTCAAAAGTAACATGTGCATTAGTAAGGTCAAATGGCATAACCAAGTCTCATAATGACCAAACTAGTTCCTAAAAGCTATCTTATGTGCATCCTACTCTTTAACTCTAGTATGGTAGTATCCACTTTTTAGGTCTATTTTACTAAATACAATTGCTCCACCTAGAGCATTGATTAGACCAATGCTTTTGGGCATGGGGTATCTGTGCTTGATGATAATCTTATTGAGTGTGTGCTAATCTATGCATATTTGATAAGACTTGTATTTCTTCCTCATTCGGTGGGACACCTATTAAGTACATCTGTTGCACACATAACAACCTCAAGACAGAAGCTATGTGATAAGGCCTAACTTTTGACCATACATCTTGCCATCTCCATGAGAGACCTATTCTTTCTTTCTGCAAATCCATTTTTTTGAGGTGTATATGGCTCTGTACACTGATGTTTTATCCCATGCTCAACTATAAATGCATTAAAATTAGAAGATATGTATTCCCTCCCTCGATAAAAATGGAGGGTGCCCAATTTGCATGTTGATAGATTTTCAACCATAAACAAGACGTGTTTGAAGCACATAAACACTTCAAAATCTACGTTTAATGGATACACCCATGCATGCCTCAAGAAATCATCAATGAAAGTCACAAAGTAAAGGTAGTCCCCAAAAGAAGGTGTCTGCATAGGACCACAAAGATCATTATGAACAAGGTGCAATTTATGGATAGCTCAAATTGAAACATCTTTAGGGAAGGAAGAACACTAAATTTTGCCAAAAATACAACCTTCACAAACATGTTTACAAGGTGTCTCAAGTTTGGGCAAAGAGGACACCATTTCACATTTCTATAAACATAGCAAACTCGCATAGTTCAAATGACCAAAGCATGCATGCCAAAGTTTTGCATTTGAGATAGTGTTAGAATTTTGAACTATACATGCTAAATCATTCATAGATTTTTCATGTCAATGAGCTTATACATCCCACAAAATAAATTGTGAGAAGAAATAATAACATTGCTAGTTGATAGATCATGAATTGTACATCTATCATCGACAAATTTGACAACCAAGACAATGTTAGCTAATGCTGAAACTGACAACAGATTTTTCTGGATCCCCCACACAAACAAAGCATCTAACAATATGAAAGAACTAATATCAATAATAGTGAGAATCATCTTACCAACTCTCATTACAAGATAAGAGGAGTTGTTAGTGCATGTGATAGTATTCCCTGTAGGGATAGGCTCAAGTAAACTTAAGAAACTACACTGCAAGGTAATATGTTTGGTTGCCCCACTATCAAAGTATCAAACATCTAAGTCTACTACAAACATACACTGCTCATGAGAGGATGGGTCATAGTTGCAAAATACTAGTAAGCAACCATTCTTCATTCTACACAAGATTAACATACTCTGTTTTTTGTGTAAAGGCCTCTGCAACAACCATTCCAAACTCTTTCTTCTTTGCCTCTTTTGCAGCCAGTTTTGGACAATTCTTTATGACATGATCATTTCCTTTATAATATTTGCAAAATTGTTTCTAATTTTTTGTTTTCTTATGATCTTTGTCTTCCTTCTTTGACTTTGTAGCATTAGGAGATTTCTACTTACTAGTAGATGAGCTCCATTTACCTCTGCCCTTCTGAATAGTTAAGAAAGCTTGATTTACAACATGCATAATGGACCTATTCTTTCTAGACTCATCTTCCTGCAACAAAACATAGAATAACTCCTCAAATGTTAAGGCACTTGGATTGCCATTCATCAACAATCAAAGAGTAGTACAAGTGAACTATCTAGCAAGAACTCATTAGCAGAAATCAAATGCTCCTTCAAATCTTTGATCTTTTTCAAAAAACTATCCATAGAATCTGCAACAGCGTAGCGACAGAAATTGCTCATGAATGAATGACTCTCCTCCCAACCAAATGCCTCTATATATAGCTCTCTCAAGGGAACTACCTTCTTGGGCAGGTGAATGCTAATCATCCAAGTGTCAGCCATGTAACTGCATGTGCGCCAAGTGTCCAATGGATGCTTCTAGAAGGTTCTAGAGATCTTTGGGCAAAATACTCTTCCCATGTATCCCATGGGGATTGAACCCAAGACCTCGTCCTTCACACCCTTGAGTCTTAACCACTAGGCTAAGTGGATTACTTGGTTACAAGAGTAAATGACCTACCAGTAAGTCTAGACTCGAGATCTTTGGCCACACAAACGAATGACCAAACGGAAGCCGATTTCAGATCTGTCTGAACCAATCGGATCCCTAGATCACCAACTTACTTTATTACATTCTTCCCCCCTTGGAAAATATTTTCGTCCTCGAAAATTAGAGCTATATATACTGTAGGCAACCCCCGAGCCTCATGTTCTAAAACTTGAAGAACATGCATTCATTCAAACAGGTTATTTACTTAGATCTTGAAAGTAAAAAACCTTATCATATTCTAGATCTTGAAGAACATGATCGGTTTATCTACTAAAAACTTGAAAGTAGAAAACCTTCTTTATTTGGGACCAACTTAAAACTTGAAAGCTGGAAAACGTCGTTGGATTGTGGAAACTTTTTCCCATGTTGAATTTTCTTCAGTTCCATCCTTCCATTTTACTAAGCACTCTTCATACAAGTGGCTTCTTGTACGTTTATCTCGGGTGCGAAGTATCCTTTCAGGTTCATGAGGAACTGTTTCATTTACTGGAATAGGAAGTATGACCTGATGTCCAACTAGATTATCTGAATCTGTTAGACTCTTCCTAAGTCGGCTAACATGGAACACTGGATGAATCCAACTATCATCTGGAAGTTGTAATTCATAAGCCCACAAACCAACTTTCTTGGTGATTGGAAAAGGACCGCAATATCTAGGCGACAACTTGGCGCATTGACCAGTCTTGAACTTTTCCGATCTTTCAGGAATACGAAGATAAACTTGATCGCCAACCTGAAAAGTAACATCTCTTCGCTTTGGATCGGCATAAGCTTTTGCACGATCTTGAGCTTTCTTTAAGTTTTCTTTAGCTAACTCTAGCTTAAAGTTCATGTCTTGAAGGAACTCTTGTGCTGCTTGAACTCGTTCATTATGAAGTCCCACTGCATAAGGAGATCTAGGCTGGAAACCGTACATTAACATGAATGGGCTAAATTCAGTTGATGTATTCTTGGCACTATTATAGGCAAATTCAGCTAAAGGAAGATAATCTTCCCAATCAGTCTGTTTGGAAGTAACATAAGCTCTAAGTATGTCTTCCAAAATCTGATTGACTTTCTCTGTCTGTCCATCCGTCTGGGGATGTTCAGCTGTACTTAAACTTAGTTTAGTTTCAAGTCTACTAAAGACTGCTCGCCAAAAATGACTTGTAAATCGAGCATCTCTATCAGAAACTATGTCTACTGGAAGACCATAGAGTCTATAAAGTTGATTTACAAATATTTTTGCAAGTTCTGGAGTCTTATAAGTAGTCTTGACTGGTATAAACTGAGCAAGTTTAGTCAATCGATCAACTACAACCCAGACTGAATCAAAGCCCTTCTGAGTGCGGGGTAATCCAGAAATGAAATCCATGGAAATACTTTCCCACTTTCCTTTGGGAATTTCCAAAGGATGTAGCAATCCTCCAACTTTAAGTCGTTCAAACTTATTTACTTGACATTTATGGCACTTAGACACATAGTTTTGCACATCACGATGCAAACTAGGCCAATAAAAATGTCTTTTCACTAACTCATAGGTTCGGTTAATACCAGGATGTCCTGCACTTGGAGCATCATGGCATTCGAAAAGTACTTGATTTCGTATGTCCATTCTACTTGGGACACAAACCTTACCTTTATAAAGCAAATATTCATCTTGGAGAGAATAGTGTTTAAACTTTCTCTCAGAAGTACTTGCTTCATTTTGTTTATCTTGTTCAGCTGCTTTCCATGCTTGACTGAAGCTTGGATCCTCTTTGCAGCTTCCTTTCAAAGTTGAAATAAATTCACTTTGAATTTGTACAAAACTTAGATTGTTCAACATAGGCATCCGACTTAGGGCGTCTGCCACTGCATTGAACTTTCCTTTTCTGTACCTGAGCTCATAATCGAACTCTTGTAACTGTTCGGCCCATCTTGCTTTTCTACCTCTAAGATCAGGTTGGTTTGCAAACCACTTTATGCTCTCTTGATCAAAAACTATGGTCAGCTTTGATCCATATAGATAATGGCGCCATTTCTTTAGAGCATTTATAATAGCGAACATCTCTCGCTCATAGGTAGAGTAGTTTTGCTGAGCAGGACTTAGCTTTCTACTCTCGAAAGCTATTGGTCGACCATCTTGGCTTAGTACTGCTCCTACTGCGGATGAACTTGCATCTGTCTCTAATTGGAAAGGCTTGTTCGGATCTACAATTTGTAGAACCGGGGCCGATGCTAAAGCAAGTTTAAGTTCTTGAAAACTCTTTGCTTGCTCTTCTTTCCAATTTAACTTTTGATGCTTCCCTTTGAGTTGATCCGTCAAAGGTACTGCAATCTTGGCATATCCAGCCACAAACTTCCGATAATATCCGGCCAATCCGAGAAAACTTTGTAGTTCTCGAACCGTCTTGGGCTCAGGCCATTCAAGAATCGCTTGGACCTTTTCAGGGTCAACTTTGATTCTTTCCGCGGAAATAATATGACCTAAATACTTTACTTCTGGGGTAAAGAATTCACATTTTGACTCTTTACCGTAAAGTTTATTATCGCGAAGAAGTTGAAAAACTTTTTTCAAGTGCTCTAAGTGACTTTCATGATCTTTACTGTAGATCAGAATATCATCAAGAAAATCTACAACAAATTTTCCCAAATACGGCTTAAGCACTTGATTCATCAAAGTCATAAATGTTGCGGGTGCGTTTGTCAACCCGAACGGCATCACTAAAAACTCGTAGTGGCCAAACTTTGTTCGAAAGGCTGTTTTAGGAATATCATCAACTTTGATTCTGATCTGATGATAACCTTGGCGTAAATCAATCTTAGAAAAGATTGTAGCTCCCTTTAAACTATCGAAAAGATCTTCGACTAGTGGCATGGGATACTTGTTCTTTATCGTAAGATTGTTTAACGCCCTATAATCTACACACAGCCTCATAGTTCCATCTTTCTTTTTCACTAGAAGGATGGGTGCTGCCCATGGAGACTGGCTTGGGCGGATAAATCCTTTATCCAAATACTCTTGGATTTGATTTTCCACCTCTTGATTTTGGACATAGGGGAGGCGGTATGGGTTTTGAAATTTTGGCTTGGTACCCGGAAACAGATCTATGCTGTGATCGATGTTTCCACGAGAGGGTGGCAAGCCGTAGGGGAGTTCCTTAGGGAACACATCTTTAAATTCCTTCATTAAATTGTTAAATTTAACATAAACTTCTCGAGGAATAAAGGACGAGACATAAGAAACTTGATTTATATTATCAGAATCTGTTACATCTGTGCCAAGGACAAGAAAAGCTTGGGTCCTGGCTTCATTATTTACAAGTTTCTGTAGTTCAGTGTATGATATCAAAGGGATACTTGGAACATCATGCTCACCCTTGATCTTGTACACAATTCCGTCACGCTGGAATTCCAAAGTATTTGTAAAATAACACCTGGTCAATGAAGGACCTAGACTCCATAGCCACTCTCTCCCTAAAACGAGATCTACCCGATCCATATTCATTATTTGGAAGTCCAAGGTATCTTTAAATCCTTGGATTTCTAGTTCCAAATTACAAATCATTGTGTCCCAAACACGGGTGTCTTGACCGTGCATCATGGAGACAATGTATTTATGAGGCGATGGTTCCTGGGGAAGAGCCAGTTTTTTTACTAACGCATAATTGATAAAATTATGCGTAGCAGAGTCATCCACCATTATCCGGATGGTGTGACCTTTTACTGATCCATGCAACTTGACCAAATCATGTGGACCAAACTCTTGAGGTTGCCACATGTTTTTGGAGATTTGACATGAATGGGTACTGTCGCAGTGCATAATCTGAACCTTCTTTGCACTTGAATTTGCATCCAAGTTCAAAGATTGAATCAGATGGATTTGCTGCTTACCCTTTCCCTTACTTTCTCTTCCGACTGGACAGGCACGGCTTCGATGTCCAGGCTTAAGACATTTAAAGCACAAGTTTTCTTTTTGCGCTTTATCATGATCTTCTGGAGAAAGGATGTGTCTAAAAACACGAGGTTTCTTAGACACCCTTTCACTAGATCTAGTCCCTTTACCCTTACGCTTAAAGTTATTCTTCTGGGAATAACTGCTTTCCTGCGTGACATCCAAGCGTGAATTGTCCTCATAAATCTGTGCGACCTTAATCGCCTCTTCAAGGGATTTAGGCGCATGTCTCTTAACTTCATTACGAATTCGCTGGTTAAGTCCTCTGACAAAACCGCGAAGTCGATGGAAGTCATCTAAATTCTTTAACTTCAGAATTACATCTCTGTATTCTGAAATATACACCAATAGCGGTCTACCCTTCTGCTGAATTTTATCCCAAGCTTCCCAATTGCGTTCCTCCTCATTCTCGGGGAGAAACTCTTTCTTGAAAAGATGGGAAAATTCATTCCAAGTGGTGGGTTTCTTGTGAGTCTCAGAGAGACTCATCCACCATGTATAAGCTTTCGGTCCTAGCGATAAACTGGCTTCTACTACTCTCACATGATCCGGGGTATGTTTGAGTTCATGGACATCTTTCCATTTCTCTAAGAAAGTCAAAACCGCGTCCTTATTCCTATCCTTATCCTCTCCAGAGAAATAAGGAGGACGGATCTCCTTTCCCAAGGAAAGATCCACAGGGCGGTTATGAGTTTCTAACATACCTACCGAAGCAACGCACAAGGGAGTAGAAGACGCTAGACTCAAACGGCTCATACTTCCCGCTAAAGGAAACATGTCTATTTGGGGAGAGGATAATTCCTTATCCTTTTCCATCCTAACAGACATCGGTGAAGTTGCGATCGTATCTGTGTGACTACCTAAAATAGTCTTACTGATATCCTTAGGCATCTGAAGTAAGTTCAGAATGGCCTTAAGGTGATCCTGGATTCCATCAACAGATTGACGGAGTACTGCAACCTCATCCGGAATGCTGGACAACTGTCCAAGCTTTTGCTCAACTAGCAACATCCTACTTTCCATATCTTTCCTCTCATTTAAAGTAGTGTTTGTTTCCCCTTTTCTCGCAGAATCCTCAACGTCTAATGCTACAATCGCTGATTCTATTTTAGATGCATCAGACGCATGACTAGTATTTGAAACCATAGGTGCAGATGAATGCAATGCACGTGCAACTATTGGTGGTCTAGTCATGAATGAGGATGTTACTAACATAGGAATGGAAACATACATGGACGCACTAGTAGTACTTGTAAACGAAACGTGGCTAGAAGTCCCCTCCATCGCACACAAAGCGTTATTAAACTTACTAAGTATTCCTAACGCAAGAAGTGTGTGCAACAAAATCAAAAGAGCTATGCAAGGATATCACAAGAAATAGTCCCTGATGATTTGGTCCGTTGAGGTCGACTTGATTCTAGCCGAGAGTGCTAGAATTATGACGAAGATAGGCCTCCAGATCTTCACTCCACGGCTTCCGCTTTCTTCAAACTTTGCTTTGTTTTTGGCTTTCTTTGGTTAGAGAAAGAGTCCTCCCAAGACTCGATGTATCTCGGGTTCCGGGTTGGAACAGTCGGAGAAGAGTTCCGGGTTCGGCAGCGATTATTGTTTGACAGAGTCTTCTGCATACATGAAACAGAGAAAGATTCGAGCGCCTTGGCTATGTCGAAGTACTTTGAAACTGGCTGGATGGGTTCGAATCCCGGTCGGCAGCAGCGCGCGAAACCTCCTTTTGGTCTTGGCTAGAGCTTGATGAAGAATTTACAGCGCCGATCTTTAGCAAAAGAGGATAATCTGCAGGCTTGTTGGACGTGATACCGCTGTGGGCACCTTGGATAAGCGATCGCAGTCCTATTGGGGGGGCGAGGGATCGATTCCCGCCGGCAGCACACAGAGAATATAAAGCTTTTTGAATCTTCTTCGATGGAGTCTCCTTCAGCGAACAGTTGATCTAAATAGTCCTCCTCGTTAATCAAAACCACGAACGGCGCTTCTGTCTTGTGGTTAAGGCAGCGCCCTCTCAACAGAGGGGCGCGAGTTCGATTCCCCCTTAGCACACAAAGATGAATTACTTTTTAATACTCTCTTGCTCTAAGCTAAAGCATGGGAACTATTGCGACACGCATATTGATGCGGGAAGGAGAGAATTCGCACGCCAAAATTCGAGCAAGAAGAGAAAAGCTATGGAGATGGCTCTGATACCAATTGCTCATGAATGAATGACTCTCCTCCCAACCAAATGCCTCTATATATAGCTCTCTCAAGGGAACTACCTTCTTGGGCAGGTGAATGCTAATCATCCAAGTGTCAGCCATGTAACTGCATGTGCGCCAAGTGTCCAATGGATGCTTCTAGAAGGTTCTAGAGATCTTTGGGCAAAATACTCTTCCCATGTATCCCATGGGGATTGAACCCAAGACCTCGTCCTTCACACCCTTGAGTCTTAACCACTAGGCTAAGTGGATTACTTGGTTACAAGAGTAAATGACCTACCAGTAAGTCTAGACTCGAGATCTTTGGCCACACAAACGAATGACCAAACGGAAGCCGATTTCAGATCTGTCTGAACCAATCGGATCCCTAGATCACCAACTTACTTTATTACAGAATCTCCTTCATTCATATGCTTATTCTCCAACTATTTTTGGAGGTAAGCAACATGAGCCTCATTTCTTTGCCTAGTACAAAATGGTAAGTTTATCCCAAACATCCCTAGTTGTTTTGCAAGAGCGAATGTGAGGGAGAATGGCACGCTTGATAGACAAAGCTATCAATATATGTGCATGAGCATCTTTCCATCGCAATGGAGTCTCTCTATAATAGATGCAATAGGAACCACAACATGGATAGGAACTTGAAGATCATCATCCTCGACACCATCCATATCACCTTCAATAATCATATTCACATGTGTAGTGGGGCATTTTTCAATACCCTGCACAATATTCCACATCTCTTTTGCTACCAATACATGACACATCATATATGCCCATAACAAGTAATTAATACCATCCAACTTGTCCTGATTAACAACCAGTGTATGGAATACATCGTTGCTTTCAGCCATGGCCACTGATTAAATACCTTGATACAGAAAAATGATTGTATCTCAAGAATGTGAATAGAATGACCCTATTGTGCTCTACTGAATCTATAGCAGACTTTGAGCCACTTGTATTGGTGAACCAAAACCTTTATATATGTTTATCACAAAAGGACAAATTTGCCTACATGGCATTGCGATAGTGCATTCGGAGGCCGAAACGAGCTCAGATCAAACTTTCGGAGCCATAGAGCGAAGTCATTTAAAACTAATCACCTTATGCTCACCAATTTTCATGTAATTATGAGACAGTGGCTAGAGAGGTGTTGATAATGCCCTAGATGAAGTGAGGACGTGCTCTGATACCAATTGTTGGAGTTTGAGGTCTACAGAAGCACGTGAACAACACAAGGAAGAAGAACAATTTTGGAGCACAATAGACACTACTAAATGTATTACCAAATGAATGTTTAAAGATAAGTAACCCATTAGGGTTATAGGCATATATACAAGGTGGGGGAAAAAACTCTTGAATGTATTACCAAGTGAATATCTAAAGATAAATAACCCATTAGGGTTATAGGTGTATATACAAGGCGGGGGAAAAAAACTCCTAAAGAGGGGAAAAAGTTCCTCAAAGGTCCTAAGTGTGTTCACACACATCACTACCAAAATATATTGACATCTGTCAAAGTCTGCACTAGCCATTTAGGCATAGTTTTTGCCTCTTCTATATCAAATCTCTCATCAACAAGTGCATCATGAAAATTTCAATTGGAAATGGAATGATCTTCATCATCAAGTGGAACTTGTAAAGATTGAGAAATTGCATCATTTGGACTAGCACGTGACTATCCACCTATAGAAAGAGGTAGCAAAGTGCCATACACATCTTTAGAGCTATCTAAATTCTCCTTCATACATGAAAGTAATGTTGATATATTTAGCTCGTGATGTGTGTGAACACAGTAGGACCGTCGGGGCACTTTTTTTTCCCTCTTTAGGATATTTTCTTTCCCCCAGCTTGTATATATGCCTATTGCCCTAACGAGTTACTTATCTTTTGTACATTCTAGTGGTAATACATTCAATATTGTGTGTTGTGCTCCAAGCTTCTTCTTCTTCCTTGTGTTGTTCACGTGCTTTTGCAGACCTCAAACTCCAACAATTGGTATCAGAGCAAGTCGCTGCTTCATCTAGGGCGTCGTCAATACCTCTCCGATCATAGTCTCAGAGTTGCACAAAATTTAGTGTGCATACTCAGGGTGATTAGGAGATCAAAACAACTTTGCTATGTCATGCTGAATCACAATATGAGTTCGTTTTGGCCTCTGAACGCACTATTGTAGCACGTGTAGGCTATTTTGTCTTTTTGTGCCAAAGCTATATATAGGTTTTGGTTCACCAATATAAGGGTTTCAAAGTTTGCTATAGGTTTAGTAGAACTCGTGGGGTAGTTCTGTTCAATTTTTTCAGATACAATCATTTTTCTACATCAATGTATTTTAGTTAGTGGCCATGGATGAAAGAAGTGATGTATTTCGTATGTTGGATGTTGAGGATAAGTTGGATGTGGGCTTATATGATGCATCATGTATGGTCACAAAAGGAATGTGGAATATTGTGCAGTGTGTTTAAAAACATCCTATTACACTTGCAAATACAAGTACTGAAGTTGCTGCAGATGGCATCGAAGATGGTGATATTTTGCAAATTCCTGTTTGTGTTGCAATTCCTATTGCACCTAATATAGAGAAAATTCATTGGGATGGTAGAGATGCTCAAGCACATGCATTGATAGCCTTGTCTGTCAAACATGCCATTATTCCTCACATTCGCTCTTGCAGAACAACTAAGGATGCTTGGGATACAGTTACCACATTGTACTAGGCTAGGAATGAGGCTCATGTTGCATCATGTATTAGTAGCAAAAGGGTTGGGGAATATTGTGCAGGGTGTTGAAAAATCCCTAAACTACTACCTGTGATTGTCTGATGACTTCCTAATTTTGTACATAGCTCTATAACAACTCAAGGAAAAATGTTCCCGAGTTTTACAAAATTTAGAGCTTTATAACTCTACTTTTTGGCTATTTACAAAGAAGAAGTATCAATACACAAGTGTTGTGAAATGTTTTCCTTCAACATCCTCCCCCTCATAAACCCTTTGATGTCCCCATCAAAACTTATGTACAATTTTTGGCTGTCCTTTTTACTAGTTTTTGCTTTCTACTGTACACCTGTTGAAGCTTTATGTATTTCTGTCGTTCCTTAGAGTGGATATAATTGATAAGCTCTATCATAGCTTTTCTTTGATTCATTGATGCTTTTGGAGCATCCATTGTGTTCCTACTCTGATATTCCAAAAACATACTTTTAATATGCTATTATTCTCGACTCATTACCTAGATAAACTCTACCAAAAATCTCTGGTTCATGCTCAAAAAAGTTGGTATTGAAAGCATCTTCAAATTTTTGAAGATATATGCTTTGCATAAATATGACTCGAGTAAAATGTGACATCAAGCATTGCGTATCTAGAGCTCCACTCAAATAAAAATTTAATGTGCCTAAAGCTGAGTGAAATCCCAAAAATTTCATTATTTTGATATTGATTTCTATAAAAGACTCTAAGTAGGCTTTAATCATTTTGAGGATTCAAATTTGTACAATGATAGTGTAATCCTTTACATCATGCATATTTAGATGTATCAATTATATTTAGCATATATGACTTTGTTGGCCATCCTCCCCTTGGTGGACCTGCTAACTTGGAAAAATTTAGCTAGGTCTTAGACATCTGTCCGCTTCTTCTTCTTTCCCAGAAGTTAGGCAAATTTCTTCTTCTAGCACATGGACAATATACACGATTTAACTTCAGGCTTATTGGTGCCTTTGTCCATAATGCCTGCATTCCTTGTGTTTTGCCAAAAGTTTTCTTCATCTAGGATTTACTTTATGAATTAGTCAACCATGTGTGGTGATTCTTCAAGTCACGAGTAGACTAGGAGCACTTTCTTTTAAATTTTGAGTCATTTATGTTAATTAATTTTTAACTTTGTTAATTACTTTTATAATCATGTGTAAATAAGCTAATTTTGGGGTTCTTCTACAAAAATCAATGGAGTCTTGGCTCATCAACTTCATCGACAAGACTAGGAATGGTATTCTCTCCAACTACTTGACAGGCCAAGGTATGTGAAATCTCTCCCTTACACGATACACATTTGTCGGAACACAAGAGAGGATCAAAACTATCCCTTCCATAATACCTTGCACTCTAGCTCTCTCCTTCTACTTCTCATTCACATCATATAGAGAACTGTTGTTCTTATATCGTGGAGAAAGCTCCAACTTAAAGGTAGAGATTCATGATATGTTATGAGTTGCAAATGTTAGCTCAATGTAAATAGCACAAGATTTCGTGACTCTTGGTGAATCTGGCAACTAATATACTTATGTTCTCTAGAATCAAAATGGAGTCGATAATTATAGGCTTTTGAGGAATTAGGACTGGTGTATTGCTAGTCCCAAGGGATCTACAGATAAAGAGTTGGTGTGGAGATTTGGATCGAAGTACAAGAAGATTATTAGCACTCAGGTGGAGGAAGCCGTGCATTATGCAAGCACATTTCACATAGTCATTCTAAACCCAAAGCTCAATGTTTGAAGCTGAGAAAGGGATCTTGCCCTAGTGATGAATCAAAGTTCACCCTGGTGATGAAGTTTGAATGTAAATAGGTTGAGCTAGCCATAATAAGACAACAGGTGAGGCATATGTATGAGCACTAAGCTAGTCAAGAAAGATTCTGCTTCTATTGAAGAGAGGGAGGGGATTTCCACGAAAGTGAGTGCACATATTAAGAACCTTGAGATTGGAATGCTCTTCTAGAGGATAGAGCAGGAGGATTGAATAGTTTCGCAAGCATCCCTACTACTCCCAACTACTAAGCATGCTAGAAGGCAATGGCCTTGTGTTATCCAATGTTCATCGCTCCATATGGAATGATTTCCAATCACCTCCTATTTAAGATTGCTTCAATTGAAGTCTTTGAACTAGTTCAGCCCATTAATCTTAATATGATAGGGTTAGAGTAGTTAAGAAATGCACTAGAAGGGGTTTCCATGGAGTTGGATAATTCTTTATACCCCTTATTAAGGGACCTAAACTTGCACATTGACTCATATGAGATGTTTTGTGGAGCTGATTAGACTCTTCTAATTGGTGCTAGACATAGAAGTCCAGACATGGAATGGGCAATGGAAAGCTCAACATCATAGTTGATACGAGGATCCGAGCTGCTATTCCAACAATCAAGTATCTAATTGATAATGGCTTTCTGAACTTATGGGCATAAAAAAGGAGAAAGCTGATGACTCGATCAAGAAGGAAGAGAAGAATGACTTAAAACATGCCAAGAAGCTTGCATTTGTTGTTGACCTCTATGTCAATGATGCATTAGGTACAACTCACAGGGCACATGCTTCCACTCAATGTGTCACTAAGCACTTAAGCCCCTATGTGGCTACTTTCTTCCTACAAAAGGAGCTACCAAGCCATAGATAAAAGTTGGCATGTTCTTGGGCTATGTTATAACCCCAATATTGATCAAGAGAAGATTGAACCTGCAATAATCATTCATTGTAATGACATCATGAAGCTATGAGATGACTTGCCCCTTTGGTCTAAGGCTATTACTCGCTTTTGGTTTCATTTGGAAGTAAGAAAAATGGCAGATGAAGTCTTTTTGGGTCATAGACAATAGCTTGGCTTATCTTTCACGAAATTCAAAGTGTCAAGTCTCGACACTAATCTATTGAGACTATGAGAATGATGCTAAGCTTTTTAGTGTTCTTGATGTACATGGAAATGAGCCTTTGAGACGGTATGAGAAAATGGCCAAGGTAATCCTCAATCTTTTGTACCATAGAAAGATGTGCTGCAGGTATTATCTAGGCAATGCAACACTTTGGTTTTCAACCACATAATTTACCTAGAGATAAAGCTCAAATTTCGGATGAAAAATAGAATAGAGATGGGCATGCATAAGTGGCACAATTCAGCATAGAATTTCATGAGGCATATCCTGTCAAGAGTTTCACTTCGATAAAAAAGAAGAGCATCAGTAGGTGAATTAAATCCTATGTAATTCAAAGTCCTTATATCTGTATCTATAAATGTTTCTATACAAGTGATGATAATCTTCATTATTCTTGTTATTAATATACGAGCATGATCATTGACATCCTAGTATAAGGATATCATTGTTTCAGCTGTATCCACCATATAACTCTTGGTTGGCCAGGTTCCTTTCTTAGGTCCCGCTATCTTGGGAAAATTTAGCCATCTTGCTGGAATTAAGCCTTCTTCTTGCTATAGGCAGTATGCTAGATTTATCTTCTGCTGTAGAGGGGCTTCCTTCCAAATCTTCCTGCATTCTTTATGAGTATCAAGCCATTTGTTTCTCCAAGTAGAGTTTGACTTCTAAAATAATTCTTTGGTCACATTAATCTCTTCTTTGGATTCCAAGAATTTGTTGGGAGGTATCCCTACTCTTGCAGTTTGATAATTCTTTATGCTTTCGAAAATCATGCAAAAAGGAATACCCAATCTATAAGCAGCCCAATGGTGTTGATCTGGATTTACACCATTCTCTAATGCAAACTTTACTATCTGATTTTCATACTCATCATGCATCTTCCTGATATATTCCAATCTGGCTTCTCTATTTGTCAATAGTTGTTGAAAAAATTCTTCTGAATATTCTTCTATTGGTCCTTCTTCTTCAGAAGTCATGAAATGTTCCTCATGTGCAGGAGACATCTTTGTTGTTTCTCTGACTACTTCCTCTTCCTGTTTCTTTTGTAGTTGTTTTGCTAGCTCCTTTTCCTTTTGCACCTATTTCTCCACTTGATTCTTCTAGTCCTCCAATTCTTTAAGTAATCCTTCCTTTTGTTTTTCCCATCCATCTCTCTCTTTTACTATATTTTGACTCACCTTGTAACCTTTCATGGCACTTATTGCACGTGCATTGGCTTGGCTTTCCAATTCCTTCACATCCTTCAATTCCTCTTGCGATTTCTGAACTTCCTTTCTTAATCTTTCACTCTGTTGGAACAAAAAAATGGCAAGTCTAAGTATTGGCTTGAGTCTTCAAATGTCATAAAAACTTATGTTATACTTGAAGAAAATATTAAAGATATGATAAGTTCACTTATGAACTCACCCTTGTAACTCTTTCATCATTTACCTTATGTAAAGTTGAAGAATCAAAAGTGGTTGAATCTAGTTGATGAGGAGAAAAAGGAAAGCTATGAATTCATGACTAAGCTAGTCGAGAATCAATCACTAAGAATTAGGAAAAGTGATTTAGGTGAGCAAGATTTCAAATTCAAATCTTGGCTCCAATCACCACTATATATACATGTGATTTAGTCGTGGGATTAGTACACACATTGGCTGAGATTCTTGCCATATCAGAGTGTGCTCTCAAGGCACACACATGTACCAGTAAGTTCATTGTAATTTCCATTCAATATAGATTTGGTTTCATGATCATTTGTGACCATATCTTTATGTCTATGTGAGTGAATTGTTCAGTGTCATAAATCTCAGTTTTTAGTCAGATTGCAGAGATGATTTCTCTGAGCATGGTGCATCATTTTCAGTGATTTAACTTGATAATGTTAGCTTTCTAAGTCTACTATAAGATCGCAAAGTTTTATTGCATTTGGGTTCCTAAATTATGAGAAATATTCCTTAGAAGTTGCCTATGTCTCTGCACCTTCTTCTTCCTGAAAAGTCGGGATCACCTATGTGACTTGCTAAATTTATTTCTCTCAATATGGTCAATCATTTTTTATGAAATAACTCCCAATAGGTTGCTTTACTTCCTAATTAGATTCCTCTAAAAGCTCTTTGGCCAATTTTGATCAGATAATGAGCACTGAGTGAAACACTAAAGCATATATGACCAAAATAGAAAGTTTCTTCATGGTGACCATTGGTCAAACTTGTCTGTTTTGATTCATCTTTTTGAGAGTGATCTTCCAAGGTACATAGGGTGTCTAATACATCCTTTGGCAAGCTAAAAGGGCCCACCATATATCTCTGGAGTTCATTTGGCTAGTATAGTGCAAAGATTTTGGAACATCACTTCATCTTCATCAAATACAAATCCATCTCTTCACAGTGGTATCAGAGCAAGGTTGGACAACATGGCAGATCGATTTCCTTAATCAATTGACAAATTGGATAGAGGTAACTACTCATCCTAGTCATTAAGGATGGAAGCTTCTTCAAGGCAGGAATCTATATGGTTATGTAGCTGGAGATGAAGTTATGCTAAGTTTCAAGAATAAAGGTCAACCTACATAAGAAGAGCAAGAAAGATCAAGCACATGGTGCTCCAAGGATGCACTTAGTTATCAAAGCCTTGTGGGTAGTTTAAATATTCCACATTGACAAGAGTAGATATATGTTATAGTGTAAGTGTGCTAAGTCAGTTTATGCTCACACCTAGGAAACCACACATGGATGTTGCAAAGAGGATACTTAGATATATCAATGGAACCATAAGTTAAGGGTTATATTACCCTTATGTATCTGATCTAGGTCTAAAGTTGTTCTCTGATGCAGATTGGGCTGGCTCCAAGGAAGACAGAAGGAGTACCTCAGGATACCTCACTTTTGCAGGATCAAAACTTGTCTCATGTTCATCTCAGAAGCAACCCACAATTGCTCTCTCTTCTACAAAAGTTGAATATAGAGGTCTTGCCATAGCTACTCAGGAAGCAATGTGGATGAAGACTCTATTCACAGATCTTGGATTGGAGTGTGGAACACCACACATATTTGGTGATAATATGAGCTCTGTACACTTAGCTGCTAATCCGGTCTTTCATGCTAGAACTAAACATATTGAAGTACATTATCACTATCTAAAAGAGAAGGTTATGAGCAAGGAAATTCAGCTATCATATGTGTCAACTCATCAACAATGTGCATACATGTTGACAAAGGCCTTGGATGGTACTAAACTCAATAGATTCAATTCTATGGTTGGTTTGTAAGTAATCTTGGAAGACTAAAGAACTCAAGCTTTCTTGACTTGAGGGGGAGTTGTTCGAACAAGTACATGGCAAGTCTAAGTATTGGCTTGAGTCTTCGAATGTCATAGAAACTTATGTTATACTTGAAGCAAATATTAAAGATACGAGAAGTTCACTTACGAACTCACCCTTGTAACTCAGCATTTACCTTATGTAAAGTTGAAGAATTGAAAGTGGTTGAATCCACTCAATGAGGAGAAAAAGGAAAGCTATGAATTCGTGAGTAAGTTAGTCAAGAATCAATCACTAAGAATTAGGAAAAGTGATTTAGGTGAGCAAGATTTCAAATTCAAATCGTGGCTCCAATCACCACTATATATACATGTGATTTAGTCATGGAATTAGTACACACATTAGCTGACATTCTTGCCAGATTAGAGTGTGATCTCAAGGCACACACATGTACCAGTAAGTTCATTATAATATCCATTCAATATAGATTTGATTTCATGATCATTTGTGAACATATCTTTATGTCTATGTGAGTGAACTGTTCCCTGTCATCAATCTCAATTTTTAGTCAGATTGCAGAGATGATTTCTCTGAGCATGGTGCATCATTTTCAGTGATTTAACTTGGTGATGTTATATTTCTAAGTCTACTATAAGATCTTAAAGTTTCATTCCATTTGGATTTCTCAATTGTTAGAAATATTCATTAGAAGTCGCCTATGTCCCTACATGTTCTTCTTCCTAAAAAGTCGGGATCACCTATGTGACTTGCTAAATTTATTTATCTGAGTATGGTCAATCATTTTTTATGAAATAAATCCCAATAGGTTGCTTTACTTTCTAATTAGATTCCTCTAAAAGCTCTGTGTCCAATTTTGATAAGAGAATGAGCACTGAGTGAAACATTGAAGCATATATGACCAAAATAAAAAGTTTCTTCATGGTGACTATTGGTCAAACTTGTATGTTTTGATTCATCTTTTTGAGAGTGATCTTCCAAGGTACATAGGGTGTCTAATACATCCTTTGGCAATCTAAAAGGGCCTACCATATATCTTTGGAGTTCATTTGGCTAGTGTAGTGCAAAGACTTTGCAGCATCACTTCATCTTCATCAAATACAAATCCATCTCTTCACACAGTCTCCTCACTATCTGATGTAATTGTATGAGTTTCAATCTTGCCTTGTCCTTCTTCTATAAGTAACTTGTTAATTTCCTCATTAGCTCTAACCATGATTTGATAGGAACTCTGTAAAATTTTGTATTTTAACTGACTAATGCTTTCCACTTCTTTTGTACATTTTTCCTCTAGGAACTTTATTCTGTTCTTATTCTATACATCCTGAGTTTTTAATAGTAAAATTTTGCCTATCAGTTGCTCATTCTTTTCTTGTATCTCCTTAATTTGATCCTCCATTCTAGATTTCTCCTTCTTTTGTATATCCTTTGGAATTCTTCCCAATCATGTACTTACTTCCAATTGCTTTAGCTCAATCTGCTTCTCTTCATTTTGATATCTGTCTTCTTCTTTTTCCTCTGATTCATCATCTTCCATCTGTTCCTCTTCTTGAGCATCTTTGACATCTTCAGATTTAATGTTTTGCTCTTCTTGCTCTACCTTCTCTTGTTCTTTCTGATCTACATCCTGATCTATGATGACAATCTGCTCTTTTTCTTGTCTCTCCTGGTCACCTTCTTCTTTGTCTATGTCCATCTTTTTTTTTTAATAAAGGAAGTTTGGACTTAACCTACTCTGCCAAACTTGTATTAATTAAATGGAAAAGAAAAGTACAAGTGAAGGGGACTAGTGCCCACTAGACCCCCCAAATCCCATAGAGAAAGGGTAGATTTTATAGAGTTTAGATGGCATTACAAAGAAGGTTAATCACCCTCTCGTCACCCTCATGCGGGGACCACTTGGGTTTAAGCTTGTTGATGAGAAGGAGCACTTGGTGATGCCTGAAGGGGGGGGTTTCTTACAATTAACAATAATTTTGCCGAGGAGGAACAATGATTTCTCAGGACCTCCCCTCTGATGGCATTCCAGAGAGTCGCCGAGCTGCCGATTGCTTCTCCCAACAGAGCTTGTTTCCAATTGATATGTTTCTGAAGTCTAATTTTCTTCCCGACAATCTGCCAGAGCTTATTGGAGTTGGGACAATTAAAGAAGATGTGAGCAACATCTTCAATGGGCCAGTAGCAACGCTTGCACTAGGGAGGCACCCCACAAATTTTGCTAGTCTTTAGGTTGGTCTAGATTCCTCGATGAAGAATTTTCCATAAGAGGATAGAATTTTTGATTTCTATGAGAGGGTGCTAGATAGCAATGAACTTCATATCCCACCACAGCCGCGTCCACGACAGGCACCACTTCTTGTTAAGCTTGACCTGATAATCAATGTTTTCTTTGATGTTCAGGATTTTTGTTAGGCAATTATCATTGTCCCATCTGAGACCAAGCAGGCATGGTGGGTCATGCCCCATGAGAAGACAGACTTTAGAGCGGTCCTAGGAAAGAAGTATTCCGTTCTTCATAGGTAATGCTGATGCTAGGGTCAATATCCTCGAAGTTGATCCATTGGTTGGTGTCTTGTTTCCAGAGACGTTTCCATCGTTTGAAGCCTTTGTTCCAAAGCCTCTTGGCATTTCAAACGTTCCAAGATTCCACGTTCCGGATGCCATGGATGGGAAACCAGATAGAGTCATTCTGTCTCATATTGTCTGCCCACTTCCAATCTTCATTGATTCTTATGAAGCTTTTGACTTTATTCCAACTCTTCCATAGGGAGCACACAAGATTCGAGCCTTTTGGGAAAACCGGGATTGGGGAAAATAAAAGGGTCAAAATCTCAAGATTCTTCCAATTTGGGAATCCCACAAAAGTCAATGCATTCTTGTTTCTGAAGGTCAACTTGGCCCACATGGCCTCCCCGTTGTACCACACCTTAATCATCCATTTTGCTGCAAGTTTGTTAGCCATGCACCCAATGTATAGAATGCCAAGGCCCCCACTATCCCTTTGGCTAGTGCAAATGGACCACTTGATTTTAGGCACCCCCTACTGTTGTGGTCCCCCATCCAAAGGAAGTTTTTGCAAATACTTTCTAATTTGGACAGCTCTTGCTCTTTCAGTCTCCAACAAGAGAGGAAGTAAATGGTCGACAGAATGAGGAACATGTTGATAACCATTGTGCGACCATCAAGATTGATTTGCATACCTCTTCAATAGTTTAACTTGCTTTCTAGTCTGGTCAAGACCCAATTCCACCACTGCTCCAACAAGATACCAAAGCCCAAGGGAATCCCATGAAGCCGGAAAATTTGGCCTGGAGGAATGTTTTGACAACCATGTTCAAAGAGAAAGTCAGGTTGGATCTCAACAATAGCTCTGAAAGTGATCTTTGAGTGGTTGATTTTGGATATAGAGGCTTTGCAAAAAGTATCCAGGCACCTCCGAAATGTCTCTGGGCTAGTACTATCGTTGTGGACAAATGCATTCATATCATCAGCAAAAAGTCTCATGGTGATCTTGCCGTGGTCACGGGGCAACCGAAGGCCTTTGATATTATTTGCTTCCACCTATTGTTCCACTAGCCGGCTAAGCCCTTCCATGGCAATGGCAAATAGAAGGGGACCCAATAGACACCCTTGTCTAATCGATCTTTTTAGTTTGATCATCTTTAAAAGTTGGCCATTAACATTAATTCGAGTCGACACATTTCCTAGAAGGTTCGAGATCATCTTGGTGAATTTCTGACTGCATCTGAGATCTTTAAGAGACTGCAAAATATAGTCCCATTCCAGCCTGTCAAAAGCTTTGTCAAAGTTGATCTTGAGAAAAACCACATCTTGTCTTGACTCATCCGTGAAGTCGAGACCTTCCCAAATATCTATAATGGCTTCCAATATTGACCCGCCTTTGACGAAACCTTTTTGGTCCTCGCTTAACCACACTCTCATCCACCTTTTATTTACCTTTATCTTTCCTCTTCTTCTCTTCATTATCTTCTGAAGAAAACATATTTTCAATCTCTGAATTCTTTTGAGACTCACTAGATCCCATTCCTTTTTTTAATACTTGAGTCTATGCTTCCACCTATACTTGTTTCAATGGTTTTCCTCATAATGATAAATTTAAACTTCTTAACAAGAATCCTTCTATGTCTGAGTCTGACTCACATGACACTTTCCCTTTTCCCTTGTCAGCTACCTTTTCCATTCTTTCCTCTTGCATTCTTGCTTCTTCCCTATGACAAATCATTCTAAAATGTTATATATTTCCAGCATTGAAGTTTCCATAGCTTTTCCCTTGTCTTTTCTTGTAGGTTTCTTCTTTTTAGATGTCTTCCTTTTTACCTTCTTCCTAGCTATTATTGTTGTTCTTCTATCGATCCTTGAAGCTCTTTGAAATAAGCTAATAATTCTACTTCTTTGTTCACAAAAACTTCTTCTGTCTCTACAACCATCATTTGTTCATGGAGATCCTCATAGTGCTCCATTTCTTCCTGCTTCCAATCAATAGCTTTGTCGGAGTAATTTTCTAGCATCTTTTGATATTATGCCTCATACACAACCCTTTTATCTCCCCCTTTGTCAAGTAAGCATACAACTTCTCCTTTCCTGTTTGAGGTGGATGTGGTTCTTGATCAGCCTGCACTTTCTTTTGCTCTACTTGAATCTCTTCTTTGGACACCTTCTTGCTCCAGTTCAAGCTTCATGGGGTCTATTTTTCTTTTCTTACTCGGTTGGGCTTCTTATACTACTACCACCTTCCTCTTTCTGCCTATCTCTTTAACCATCATGGATTTTGGAGGACATCCCATGCTAGCCATTAGAATTCTGATCATCTGAGCATCTGGAGCCAATTGTAAGTTTTCCTTCATCCCTAGTACATGATAGATGCTTCTAGTCAAGAATTGGGCTCCATTCATGAACTTCCTTACTGACAAATGCTTTGCTGCTTCTTTACGCTGCTCATGAATATATGGAGTTACATCCATAACTCCAAAAGGCCTGGTCTTATCTTTGTTGTTTAGCATAATGAGAGTGACTAGTTTGTGAGGTATTGTGTACCTAGGCATTCTTGGAAAACATAAGTATTGGAGGAACATCCTGATAGCCCTTTTTGCATTTTCCTTCCCTTTGAAGTCAATGAATTTGGTGTGACTTGTATATGTTGCATCATTCTTCTTCACAAAACTGACATCCAACTTGGTTCCCATAGTATAGAACTTCAAGGTTGCAACATTCTTCTTCACAAAACTGACATCCAACTTGGTTCCCATAGTATAGAACTTCAAAGCATTTTTGATATGTTCTAGCTTGATGGATATATGTACTTCCTCACCATCCTTATAATTTACTTTACACCTGAAATAGGCATCATTGCCTCTTCCCAATTCTTGTAAAATTGACATTACTTGAGCCACCCTTTCAAAGTCAATGAAAAAGATTGGTTCATCTAGCATCCTGTGCAACCCTACTGCCTTCCATTTCTCGTAGGTAGCTGCTGCCCTTTGGAAATTATAGAACTTTTGGCAAAGCATTGTGTATTTATACTGCCCTCTTTTTATAGTGAATATATGTTGACCAATAATGCCCAAGGCTCCTTTGAGTTCTTTTGCTATCTTTTCACTTTCAGATAGTTCTTCATCAGCATCAGATTCTAACTCATGAACTTCCTCTGTAGCTTCACTGTCAAGGAACCAATGCCCTCTAGATAATGACACTGAATCCACTTCCAGCTTAGCAATAGGCAACTCCTTGGTAGTCATCATCATGTAAGTATGAAAAAATAGCAAACACACCCACTCCAACACGATGAGTCTCTTGAAAAAAGAAAAATCAATCAAGAAAAACCAAAATTCAAAATTCCTCAAGACTCAAATAAGTGATCATTACAGTGAAGCAAGATTTCTCTTCTAGGAACTTTTGGGAAAGAAAAAGATTATCAAAAAGAAAAAGGAAAAAATTATTTTCATATATATAAGAAAATGAAACAAATTAAACTAACATTCTACATTACCCAACCCTAGATCTTGCTTTGTGCTTTAGAAATTCATTGGAACTTATTAGGTCAAAGAATTCAACAAGAGCGATTTTTTAATATTTTTCCCTCCTTTTTTTTCAATATATTTTTTTTGGATTTTTTTCCCTTTTTTTTAGCATTGATCATGACCACATATGAAAGTTGAAGGTAATTTTTTATGAGGGTAATTCTCTTCCCCTCCTATTTTTTCATGAAAATGAGTTCTGATATGTGCCTGGGTGATCTCTTTTGTACCTAGTGAATGCATGGCTTTGTAATGTAGCCGTATACATGCATACTTTAGAGATGCATTCCTCTTCATGGTGCAAAAATGGGGTCTTAAGCATTGCACTTAAGTAGTTAATTGATGTTGAGGTTTTTCTAGTTCTATTTTTGTATGCTTCCCATGCTTCTACTTTCTTGGAAATTACATTGTCCTTCTGTATATTTGTCAACTGCTTCATTTTTCTAACCCAACATGTTTTCATTTTTTATTTTGCTTCCATATTGTTGCTAATATTCCTAATTTCCCAATTTGGATACAAGGTGTAGTGTCTTTGCTTACTAGGCTTTGCATCTGGAGCAATGGGTATTTTATGCTCACAAGTCTTAGGATCTATGCCCTTCAAATCTTTATAAGTGTAAGCAAACACATCCCTATATTCTTTAGCTAATTTTATCAAAGCTTCCTCCTCATGTTCTTCCATAT
This sequence comes from Ceratopteris richardii, assembly GCA_020310875.1. Taxonomy (NCBI): domain Eukaryota; kingdom Viridiplantae; phylum Streptophyta; class Polypodiopsida; order Polypodiales; family Pteridaceae; genus Ceratopteris; species Ceratopteris richardii. The sequence continues at coordinate 19,522,066 of CM035443.1, read as the reverse complement.
CATCTGCTATGATAATGTGTCTATCTTCTCCCTCTTCCTTGGTGATTACTACCTTTTTGGTCTGTTCCTCATTGTCATAGGATTCACCTTTCTTCTTTTCTCTTCTTGGTTTCATTTTAAAAATTAGTCTCTCTTCCACCTCATATTGCTTGATGTTTGAGGGAACATCAAATTTTTTCTCTTCCATTCTAGATTCCTCTTGCTTTACTTTTTCTTTTGCCTTTTTCAGAGTCTTGATTCTCACTCCTCTCTTTATGTATACACTTCTTATATTTTCTTGAGATTTTGTCTTTGATTACATCATCTGCTTGTACTGCCTCCAAGTAAGTATTTTTGTTGTTGATCATAAGTGTTTGGCCATCTTGGAAAAATTAATAATCTTGAATCCTATATGAAAAATATCATACCCCTCATTTTGGAAGTTTATCTCTACATATTCATCATTGGCTACATCTAATGACGTAGACAGAACTTGACTCCACCCATATGGTTCAAACTCTTCATCATCAAACTTTTGGGGTATATATCTTTCATCTTCAATTCCTCTCTCCTCCTTATAATCCTTATTTTTGATCAAAATTCTTCTATAGTTTTATTGCTTATTGCACTACACTTCCATAATGGTGGTTCAATATCACTTTCACTTTCTCCTTCTGACTCCTCGTTTGTGTCCCAACTTTCGTGTATCTTGAACCACTCTTGAGGGGATATATCACAAAATTGTCCATTTTTAAGGTTTACTTTGGTGATTTTTTGTTGATTATGGAGATACAAACAATATTTTCCCCAATCCTATACTATTTGCATTTGTCTCATAAAAGGCCTACCCAGGATAATCTCATAGGATGTGAATTGTGGAAATTCTACTATGGCAAATGTATGTTCTATTTCTATTCCACATATTTCTATTATTACCTTCTCGCAGATCCCTAAAGGTGCCTCAATGTGACCATCTACCAATTGTAATTTCATTTTAGCTGGTTTAAGTGTGTTTGCTCCCCAGGTTTCCCAAGTTCTCTTTATCATAATTGCAACTCCTGATCCACTGTCTAAAATTGCATTGGTGTGTTTATCACCAAATTGTACTTTGAGTATGGTGTTCCCTTCCTCCCCTTCATAGTACTATCAATGGGTACGTGCATAATTTCCTCAGTTTCTTGTTTTGTTCCTTGGTTCCAGTGTGAGTTTTTTATAGATTTTGTAATAAGATGTTGTAGATGAGGGTTTTGTTTCATCAATTCACTCAGTGTTGTTTGATATTGATTACATTGTTTTGTTAGTCTGAATTATATAGTAGTGACTTGTGTTGTAGTGGCTCCTTCTTCTTGTAATGGCTCATCGGTTTCTTGATTATAATTTTGTTGTTGAGAGTTTTCCATACTTCTCCCATCCGTTGTGCAATTCATTGATGGTTCAAAATTTACTATGCATAATGTATGTCATGTACCTCAGTTATCATGTAGTTTGATGTCAGTTGGTCAACTTGATGACCTAGGTTACAAGATGGTCTTCTATGCTCAGTCTTTTTGCATATCAAAGGGCAATATCGTTATTGCAAAAGGAATCAAAGTTGGCTCACTTTATCATTTAGTTGTATAATAGAAAGAACACTTGTTAGCTATTATTGGATAGCCCATGGCTTGTATTTGGCATGGCCGTTTGGCTCATATATCACGTAGTGGAATGGAAAATCTTTCTCGTTCTGGCTACCTACCTATGTTATTTTTCTCTGATTTTTAATGCAAGTCCATTTATCCCACATGCAAGGGAATTCTCCCAAACTCCATATAAGTAAGGCCTCCCTTCACTCCTCACAAGCTCATTCACTCTAGCCCATTGCCAAGAGTGTGTTCCCACTCCTCATGGAGTCTCCATGCTCATAGAGCATCTTATGTAAGTCATTTCCATTTCTATTTTAATTCATTCATCATGTTTTGTTATCTTTTGTTCCTTTCTCCATAGCTTGCTAGTTGTGTGCATGTGAGTAGATTAGGAGTAGTGCTTTGTTATTTCAACATGATATTAGAGCATAGGTTGTTTTCATTTTCACTCTTAGGTCTTGGTTCTTGTTATTTTTCTTCTAGCTTTCATAAGTCTTCATGCCATCCTCTTTGTTCCCTCCCTCCCTCTCTCACATATGTCATATACATAATAAAAGTGCTTCTAAGCACTATCTTTATTCTTCATTTAGCATGATTGTTACCATCATTTTTGAAGTTTTTGATAAATTTAGAGCATTTGTTCTCTTTTATCTATTAGTTGGCCATTTTTGTAATGTTTTCATCATCTTTGCTTGATTTTATGCACTTTGCTCTTGAGAATAAAGAATGCTTTAACCACTACTATGCAATCTATAAGACATATGATCTAAATGTGAGGAGATATCAAATTCGGTCCAAGAATTCGATGATGTCGTGATGAACCCCTTATACAGAGCGCTTTTCTTCCTCTCACTCTGCAATCATGGAACTAAGAAACAAGCTGTGTTTTGATTTCCCTCAAAGATTCAAGGTCTAAAGGATCGGCTTTGATGTTGAACTACCTGCAAGTTGGACCATAAGTCAAAGAAATGCATTTCTCTTGGATATGGTCGAGAAGGACAATTTGGATATGTTAGGCTGCCAGACAAAGCTATGTATTATTCACACTCTTTTTTGTAATTACTTTGGTGAAACATCGTAATGACCGACGCGATGTAACCATTAGTTCTTTAATGTAAAAGAGGAATGTAATCGCATCACTTAGCAGTGGAGAAGGTGCACGGAAAATCTTTGTCGGATTGCCTATGGCGGAGTGATCGAGTATAGACCTGTGTTTGATGAATTCTATGACTCTGGAATCTTGTTCGCTATCATTAAGTGACAAATAAGTGCTCTATTTTGATGAAGTAATTAATCGTAAAGAAGTTTGGTTGAAAGTTGGTGTGCACATATCAAAATCTTGTTATTAATAAAGTATTCGAAATCTATCATATACTGTTAATATGAGTGAATCCAATAGTAGATATTGCAAACGAGTGTCTCTGGGTAAATAACTTGCTGAGTGGTGTGTCATTGAGGAATTGCATTCATGCACACGATTGCTAAAAGTTTGGACATGAATAAGTTAAGATTAATCCGTATTAGTGGTAGTGATTGTGTTAACTGGTTGACGTGAAAAGTGGGAAAACTACTATAGGGCCTCTATTTTACAGACCCCTTTCCAACCCAAGAACCCTATAAAGTCTTTTTTTTCAGTGTTATCTTAATCGGATATAGTAAGGATAGGATAGAGAGAGATTTAATAGATATCACTTATGGGAACTTGAATCATGATCGATAATCAGAAGTAGTGATGTCATTTTCAATGAGTCTAAGATGCATAAGCAACCTATTAAGGAGGTTGAAGTGAGAAGAGTGGTGTTTGAGGATACTAGTCCTCTAGTTAGCATCCATAAAAATGATGCACATAGGGATGTTCAGGAAAATGTTCGATTAGATCAATCTCCAAATGTTCTAGTTCAACAACCATTGAGATGCTCTACACGTGTCTCACATCCACCTGATAGATATGTTCCAATTTTGGATTTTGTAATGTTAATAAATGCTAGTGAGAGTTCTTGCTACAAAGAGGCTATGGAGACAACGAATCATGTCAAGTGGGAGCCTGCCATGAAGAGTGAGTTGGATTCTATGCACAACAATGGTACTTGGGATTCAATACCTTTGCCAAAGGGTAGGAAAGCTTTACCATGTAAATGGGTATATAAGCTAAAATTCACATCAGATAGTGCTTGTCCAAAGTATAAAGCACGTCTTGTTGCAAAGGTTTTTAAGCAACAACATGGTGTTGATTTCAAGGAAATCTTCTCTTTAGTGGTCAAGATGACTACCCTGTGCATGTTGCTTGGATTTGTTGCAATGGAAGAATCAGAGCTAGTCCAAATGGATGTGAAAACTGCTTTCTTGCATGGAGATCTTATAGATGAGATCTATTTGGAACAACCAGAGGGTTACATAGTTCCTGGCAAAGAAAGTCTAGTTTGTAAGCTCAAGAAGAGCTTATATGGACTTAAACAATCCCCTAGACAATGGTACCAAAATTTTGATGATTTTATGAAGTCTCAAGGCTATTTTCGAAGCAATGAGGATCATTGTCTCTACACAAAAAAATGCTTAGATGCTAGCTTGATATGCTCGATACTTTATGTCGATGATATGTTGATTGTTGGGAAGTCCTCTTATGACTTGTCAAATCTCAAGAAGAAGTTGAGTCAGACATTTGATATGAAGGATTTGGGGGATGCCAAACATATTCTTGGCATGCGCATTACTCGTGATAGGAGTAAAAGATGTATATACTTGTCTCAAAGTGAGTACATATCCAAAGTACTTCATAGGTTCAATACACAGGGTGGAAAGGCATTGAGTACACCTTTACCCATATATGTGAAATTGAGCAAGGATGATTGCCGCAAATTAGATGAGTAAAAGGAATTCATGACCAAGATCCCTTATCAGTCTCCTATTGCTAGTCTCATGTATGCGATGGTAGCTACAAGACGAGACATTGCATTTGCAGTAGGAGTTGTGAGCAGATATATATCTAATCCTAGCAAGAAACATTGGGAAGTAGTCAAGATGATTTTGAGATAACTGAGTGGAACTAAGGATAAGTGTCTATGCTTAGGTAGAGGGAAAGCATCCATTATTGGTTACATAGATTCTGACTATGTTGGTTGTGTAGACAATCATACGTCTACATCAGGGTACATTTTTCATTTTGTTGCAGGTTCTTTCTCTTGGAGATCTCATTCTCAAGAATGTACAATTGTTTCCACCACAAAAGTAGAGTATGTTGCAGCAAGAGAGGCATGTTAGGAAGCATTGTGGCTTTCTTTTCTTGCTTGTGATATGGTTCTGCCTCACCAAGTACCTTGTTTGCTTAGTGATAGTCAGAGTGCCATTGCTTTGGTTAAGAATCTGGTGTATCATGCAAAGACCAAGCACATTGAGGTGAGGTATCACTTCACTAGAGATTGCTTAGCCACCGAGAGCATTATTCTTGAGAAGGCTCATACTCGAGATAATGTTGCAGATTGCTTTGACTAAAGCTCTACCACATGATAGCTTTCGACACTGATATCACTTGATGAGGGTTACTTGATTCATGATCTTACACAGTCACTTGTATACTATGTAACATGCCCATCATGTGGGATGTATAGTTTGTATAATTACACTTAGATATTCTTTATCGTTCTTTATTTTTCTGCCATAGTTACTTTGGCCATATTGGCCTTTAGTGGGAGATTGTTACCTATAATGTCCATGTGAAAGGCCAAATGGCCACTGGACACTTCTTTGTATATGTTATTTAATAAAACATATAGTGGTCTGGTCAGCCATAGACTGTAAGTTTGACTGCATTTGTAACACCTAAGAAGTCTAATTCATGCTCCTTGCGTACCGTGTTTTTTTGCATATTCTATTGCCTTTGTGCGGAGTACCGTGTGTGGCGCTTGGAGCTCGGTTTTCTACTTTAAGGATATCATCGTGGAGCTCTTGAGAAGGAGAACGTACTATGGTGCACCATCATCAAATTACTTCACCTTGTAGTGTAATTTCTTCACTTCACTCAAGCTTGCCCCTACAGGGAATAGTGTCACATGCGCCAACAACTCCTCTTATCTTGTCATGGGAGTTGGTAAGATCATTCTGACTACTACTGATGGTAGTTCTTTTACATTGTCAGATGCTTTATTTGTGCCAAGGATCAAGAAGAATCTATTATCAGTTTCAACTTTAGCCAAGATTGGCTTGGTTGTGAAATTTGTTGATGGCAGATGTAAAGTTCATGATCTATCAAATGGCGATTTCAGTATTGCTTCTGGCATTTTATATCGTGGGTTGTATAAGCTCATAGACTATGAAAAATCTATGAATGATTCAGCATGTGTAGTATATGATTCTCAGGCTTTGTTCGATGCAAATCTTTGGCATGCATGTTTTGGTCATCTGAATCTCACTAGTTTACTATGCCTAGAGAAATATGAAATGGTGTCCTCTCTGCCCAAACTTGAGGCACCTGGTAAACATGTCTATGAAGAATGTATTTTGGGAAAAATGCAGCGCTCCTCATTCCCAAAAAACGGTTTAGTTTGAGCTACTAAAAAATTATAGCTTGTTCATAGTGATGTCTATGGTCCTATGCAGACACCATCGTTTGGAAGTTATCTTTACTTCGTGAATTTCATATGATTATTTTTCCCGGCCTGCATGGGTATATCCATTGAAAGAAAAGTCCAAAGTGTTTATGTGCTTCAAATAGTTTCTAGTCTTGGTTGAAAATCTGTTAGCATATAAAATGGGCACCGTTCATTCTGATCGAGGGGGGGAATACATGTCTTCTAGTTTTAAAGCATTTTTGGTTGAACGTGGGATAAAACATCAATGTATAGTGCTGTATAAACCTCAATAAGATGGAGTTTCTGAATGAAAGAATAGGTCACTCATGGAGATGGTGAGGTGTATGGTTAAGAGTTAGGCTTTACCACAGTTTTTGGCTTGAGGCTGTTATGTGTGCAACATATGTACTTAACAGGTGCCTCACTAAAGCATTGCAATCTATCACTCCATATGAGGCTTGGCATGGTCGCAAGCTATTTGTTGCTCACCTACATGTGTTTGGTTGTTTGGCATATGCATGAGTGCCTGAACAACAATGTAGGAAGCTGGATGATAAAGCAGTGAAATGTATTTTTGTTGGGTACAATTTTGAAAGCAAAGGCTATCATCTATATCATCCATAGAATAGATGCATTTTGGTTAGCTATGATGTTATTTTTGTGGAAGATGCTATTCAACCATTACTTTCATGTACTAAGGAGTCATCAATTAGCTCTAAAGACATGTATGACACTTTGCCGCCTCTTTTTACAGGTGGATAGTCTAGTGCTGGTCCTAATGAGGCAACTTCTTAGCATTTATAGATTTCATGTGATGGTGTATATCATTCCATTTCTTATTTAGATTTAGATGATGCACTTGTTGATGAGAGAGCTGATATTGAGGAGGCAAAAACTATGCTAAAATGGCTGGTGCAAACTTTGTGTGATAGCAGATTGTGAAGAGAGATGGTGGATGCAATCCAAAGATGAGTAGGTGCCACTAAAACCAGCTTCACACCAGCTAAATGAGACTTCAAATTTGATTAGTAGACCCTTTGATCTTCCTAAATCCACCAAAATAGCAGCCAAGTGCTTTGGAACATGTATCCCAAAAGTTTAAGTCAAGACAGACTAGTTGCGAAATGACTAGCTCCCAAAACTTGCTATTTTTGGACATACACCTGCCGGAAAAAATGAACAGTGCTCTCAACCTGGTAGGAACTTCAAAAATTCCTTTTGGGCATAGCAAATAGACGTAGCAAGCTTCCCAATCAAAGTTAAAACACTTCAAACGATGGACTAAGCACTGAGAACAAGATTTATCAATTTTTGGAACATGCCCACAATTCTCGGGGCTCTGCAGAGATAGACCAGTGAGTAGTAAATTGCAGCTATCTTCAAAATTATTAATCCAATGACCATGAAAATTTATACTAGAAATTAGACAATAGGAGCTATCCAACGCACGTTAAAAACTGAAAAAGGTTGTGTAGAACGCGAGATATGACCTTCTGAAGTTGCTGCTCTGAGTGAGTATAATAGAGAACAAAACAGAGAAGTAAATGATGATAAATGTATAGATTCATATATGATTACAACCACATTGGCAATGAATCTTTGCACAATGGGAGTAGAATGATAGAGCTATGGAGTAAGCTCTTCAATCTCTACAAAATGACATGAAGTGGTCACATACAAGGCTTGCTAATCGCCTCTTCTTTCTTCCTCTTTTTATAGCTATTCTTGGAGGGAGTTTTGAATTCGAATTCGAATGGCTCAACCTAAAAGTGATCCCCAAAGTTAGGAGATATTCCCTCAGCTCAAAAAGTCGTGGTTTTAGGTAGTTAGAGCCATGAATTTGCGTTTACATCATGTATGAGGTAAGCCATCCTTTTCCTTTTTCTTTTTCAAATTACAAGAGATAAAAAAAAAACTCTTTACAAGAGGTGTTCACATGACTACTCATGTGACTTACAAATGAGGATAATATCAAGCATATCAAGCATGTAGGCTTGGGTAAAATGCATCAACAGCTCCCCCTCAAGCCTAATATGCTTGGCCTCCAAATAAGTCTTCAATTGTCCTTGATTTCCTGCAAGCCAATCATCAATTTGAATCTACTTAACTTTGTACTATCAAGAGATTTAGTCAACATGTCTGCACATTGCATATCTGTAGAGACATAGGATAGTTGAATATCCTTGCTTATTAGCTTCTCCCTTACATAATGGTATTGGACTTCAATATGCTTGGTTCTAGCATGGTATACCGGATTAGCTGCTAGATGTAGTGAGCTTGTGTTATCACAAAAAATGTGAGGTGTTGAAGAATGAAGTCCAAGATCTGTGTACAAAGACTTTAACCACATGATTTCTTGAGTTGCATTAGCCAAACCTCTATATTCGGCTTTAGTAGAAGATAATGCCACGGTTGGTTGCTTCTTCGATGACCAAGAAATGATTTTTGAACCTGCAAATGATATATACCCTGATGTGCTTCTTCTATGATCTCTAGATCCGGCCCAATCTACATTTGAGTAGACCTTTAGCTCAATATCTGAAGTAAATGAATAAAACAAACCTTCATTCATGGTCCCCTTTAGGTACTTGAGGACTCTCTTGGCTGCTTCCATATGTGGTCTTCTCAGCTTATGCATAAACTGACTCAATATGATAACACTATAGCATATATCCACCCTTGTGAGAGTTGCATAATTCAAACTTCCAACCAAGCTTTGATAGCTTGTGATGTCTTCAATTGGCTCTCCTTCATAAGCACTAAGATTATGATTTTGCTCCATAGGTGTACCTGCACACTTGGTTTTTTCCATCTTGAACTTGACGAGCATGTCATGCACATACTTCCTTTGTGTGATGTATATACCTGAATCTGTGTAGATCAACTCCAATCCAAGAAAATAAGTGAGTGGTCCAAGGTCACTTATTTTGAACTCCTTCATTTGACTCTTTACCTGTTTGATTCCTTCAAGATCATTGCCTATGATAATAATATCATCAACATACACACATAAATAGATCACTTCAGATCCATTCCTCTTTATGAACAAAGAGGTATCCGCCTTGCTAGCTTTGAATCCTTGGTCCTGCAAATAAGTCACCAATCTGAAATTCCAAGCTCTTGGAGCTTGCTTCAATCCATACAAAGCTTTCTTTAGTTTGCATACATAGTTAGGATGATGTGCATCCTCATATCTAGGAGGTTGTGCCATATACACTTCCTCAGAAATCCATCCATTCAAGAAAGCATTCTTTACATCAAGTTAATAGAGATTCCAATTTCTAGATGTAGCAAGACTAATGAGAACCCTAATTGTAGGCATTTTTGCAACAGGAGAGAAAGTCTCCTCATAATCAATACCATGGGTTTGAGAAAACCCTTTAGCAACTAACCTTGCTTTGTGTCTATTTATACTTCCATCTAGATTCCTCTTGATTTTGTATATCCATCGAGATCCAATTACCTTCATAGATGGCTTGTTAGGTACAAGCTCCCAAGTGTCATTCTCCTTCAAGGCTTCCATTTCTTCATCCATTGCGTCTCTCCAAGCTTTCTTGCTTTGTGCTTCTTCGAATGTGGTAGGTTCTTCATTGGTTGAATCCTTTGCAATGTAGATTGAGTGCTTCGTGACCAAAGAAGTATCATAACCAAACTTCTCTGGTTTCTTCTTCTCCCTTGAAGACCTTCTAAGTGGTTGATGTGAGCTCTTAGGTCCATATGCAGCATCCTGCATCTTTGCTTTACCTTTGTTCTTCCATAGATTTAGTCTTTCCAAGTCTTCTAGGTCAATCTCCGAATCACTTTCTTCAATCTGCTTCGGCTCCTTTGGTTGAAGTGATGGAAAATCTTCATCCAAGTCATAAGGCAGCTTCACTTTCCTGTCATCATCAAACCATGATTTGTTTTCATAAAAAATTACATCTCTACTCATAGAAAATCCTTTATTGATTGGATTGTACAATCTATATCCTTTTTGGTTTTGGTCATAACCAATAAATACGCACTTCTCTGCCTTGGGATCCAATTTCCCTCTTACTTGAGAAGGAATGTGAGCATAGGCTAAGCATCCAAAGATTTTGCAATGCTCTAGAATAGGTCTTCTTCCATTCCACACTTCATATGGAGTGGTTCCATCTAGTGACTTAGATGGAAGTCTATTTATGAGATATGTGGCTGTAGACACAACCTCTGCCCATAGGTAGTTTGGCAATCCCTTTTCGTTGAGCATGGACCTTGCAGCTTCGAAAATAGCTCTATTCCTCCTCTCTGCTACACCATTGAGTTCGGGTGTGTACCTTGAAGTGACTTCCCTTTTAATGCCTCTTTCATGCAAGAAGGCATCAAATTCAGAAGAGAAGTATTCTCCTCCACCATCTGATCTAAGTCGTTTCAAAGTCCTACTGGATCCAAAGGATTTTGATGCATATATCCTTTCTTATTGAAAGGTTGTCTATGAGCCTTGTCAAGTTGACAAGCTTCACACTTATAAATCATCTGTTGCCTTGTGATATTAGGCAAACGAAGTACACTTTGGTCCCTGCAAATTTGTTTGAGTGTCCTCTCACCATTGTGAGCAAGCCTTTTGTGCCATATCTCCAACTCTGTTAGAGTTTGAGATCCATAGCTAAACAAAGCTATGTTCTTTGTATCTTCCACTTCAAAAATGAAAAGCCTTACTGTCTTTTCTCCTTTGGCAATCCTTCTAAAGCCTTGCCTTGGGTCTTCAACATATGCTCCAAATCGGTTGAATCTAACCTTCAATCCTTTTTCAACAATCTGTCCAACACTTATTAAATTTTTGGTAATTGTAGGGACATACAAGACTTTGCTTAAGAGGTTCATATTCCCATCTGATGTCTTCACATTACCTATCTTCTCCACTGAGTGGCTTGTGTCATCTCCTGTCTGCACTTCATGCTTGTTATGAGGATCTTCCAAATCAGAAAGTAAAGCCACATTTCTTGCTACATGGTTTGAGCATCCCGAATCAATGTAAAATATGTGATCATCATCCTTACCCTTCTTCCCTGATAGATTCATAATCAATAATGAATCTTCTTGACTTTGGTCCTCTGCATAGTTATTGTAATCTCTTCTTCCTCTATGGCCATTTTGGTAGTTGTTGTTGTTGTAATTGTTGTTGTAGTAGTTGTTGTTGTAGCCTCCATTGTACCTGCCTCTATTTGATCCATAGCCACCTCTATTGAATCGTCTTCCTCTTGAGTTCCTCGGGTTTCTGAAACATTCTTCCGTAGTATGATTAGATAAGCCACATATATTGCAAGGTTGAGATGATTGGAATCTCCCCCTGCCTTGCTTTCCACCTCTGCCTCTTCCTCTAGCTCTTCCTCTACCTGCAAAGTTTGCTTGGAAAGAGCTACCTTCATCTTCATTCTTCCTATTCTTTGACTTGTCCTTGACCTTAGCTTTATCAGAATATAAGGCAGAAGTTTGATTACCTCTTGAGGACTCACCACCTTTGCTAATCTTTGCTTCATGAGTGAAGAGTTGGCCCATGAGTGTGTTGAGGTCGGGTACATGCATATCCATGTATAAATCCATGGCTGTTGTGAATGACTCCCACTTGTCGTCTGCTTTGATTCCATTTATGATTTGTCTAATGATTTGCTCCTCTTCAATTACCTCTCCAATGCTTCCAAGTTGGTCGGAAATCTCCTTCATCTTTGTGACATAATCAGTCACATTTTGCTTCGGGCTTTTCTTCATTGTTGTGAACTCCATCCACAATTGGTTCTTCCTAGCTTGAGTGTTGGAAGAGAAGAAAGAAAAGTGCATTCCAGGTCTCTCTTGATGTCTTGAATCCCTTGACATGAGGTAAAAGAAAATTAGAGATTGAGTTTAGAATATAGGACCTTGCAAGTGCATCCTTCGAACACCAATTTGAAAGTCCTTCCACTTCTTCATGTGATGGTTGCCCTTTGTTCCTCATGGTTGGCATTGCTTCATCTCTGGATATGAATCCATATAGATTCCTCCCTTGAAGGTAAGCCTCCATTCTTAGAGACCATGCCGGGTAGTTGTTTCGATCCAATTTGTCAATTGTTGATGGAAATCCATCTCCCATGTTGCTTGACTATGCTCTGATACCACTATGAAGAGAGATGGTGGATGCAATCCAAAGATGAGTAGGTGCCGCTACAACCAGCTTCACACCAGCCAACTGAGACTTCAGAGTTGATTAGTAGACCCTTTGATCTTCCTAAATCCACCAAAATAGCAGCCAAGTTCTTTGGAACATGTATCCCAAAAGTTTAAGTCAAGACAGACTAGTTGCGAAATGACTAGCTCCTAAAACTTGCTATTTTTGGACATACACCTGCTAGAAAAAATGAACAGTGCTCTCAAGCTGGTAGGAATTTGAAAAATTCCTTTTGGGCATAGAAGCTAGACTTAGCAAGCTTCCCAATCCAAGTTAAAACAGTTCAAATGATGGACTGAGCACTGAGAACAAGATTTATCAATTTCTAGAACATGCCCACAATTCTCGAGGCTCTACAGAGATAGACCAATGAGCAGTAAATTGCAGCTATCTTCAAAATTATTAATTTAATGACCATGAAAATTTTTAGGTAGAAATTAGACAGTAGGAGCTATCCAACGCACGTTAAAACACTGAAAAAGGTTGCGTAGAACGCGAGATATGAACTTCTGAAGTTACTGCTCTGAGTGAGTATAACAGAGAACAAAACAGAGAAGTAAATGATGATAAATGTATAGATTCACATATGATTACAACCACATTGGCAATGAATCTTTGCACAATGGGAGTAGAATGATAGAGCTATGGAGTAAGCTCTTCAATCTCTACAAAATGACATGAAGTGGTCACATACAAGGCTTGGTAATCGCCTCTTCCTTCTTGCTCTTTTTATAGCTATTCTTGGAGGGAGTTTTGAATTCGAATTCGAATGGCTCCACCTAAAAGTGATCCCCAAAGTTAGGAGATATTCCCTCAGCTCAAAAAGTCGTGGTTTTAGGTAGTTAGAGCCACGAATTTGCATTTACATCATGGATGAGGTAAGCCATCCTTTTCCAGTTAAGTGCATCTTTCGCTACTTGAGTGGTACTCGGCTACTTGGATTGTTTTATCCCAAGGGGGGATCACTACTGCCAGATTTTCATGCTTTTTTTGACTTTGATTGGGCTGGTTGTAATGACACTCGTGTGTCCACCAATGGTTTTTGCTTCATGCTTGGTAGCTCATGCATATCTTGGTTGAGCAAGAAGAAGCCTACTGTGGCCACTTCTAGTTGTGAGGGTGAGTATAGGGAAGCTTTCACATCAACTATTGAGTGTGTGTCGCTTAGATGCATGATGGTTGATTTGGGTGTTGGTCAGTCTTCTGCCAACACCATCTTCACTAACAGTCAGAGCACATTGGCAGTTGGGAGGAACCCTGTGTTCCATGCTCGCACTAAGCACATTGAGGTGCACTATCATTAAGTCATGGAGAGGTTCTTTGCTGGAGAGACCAGTTTGGCATATGTGCCCATAGAGGAGAACATTGTAGACCTTTTCACAAAGGCTCTACCTAGGGAGAAGTTTGAAGCTTTCCACAAAGCTTTGGTCTTACTTCCTTTTGTGGATTGATTCCACATAGCGTGGCACTTCCTTATACATGAGTGCCAACTCCTTGTTCACCGCATCACTCATAGGGGGGATTTGTTGATATATTTAGGTAGTGATGTGTGTGAACACACTAGAACCATCAGGGCACTTTTTTCCCTCTTTAGGAGGTTCTTTTCCCCCATCTTCTATATACGCCTATTACTGTAATGGGCTACTAATCTTTGTACATTCTCTTGGTAATACATTTAGTATTGCATGTTGTGCTGCAAGCTTCTTCTTCTTCCTTGTGCTGTTCACATGCTTCCATAGACCTCAAACTCCAACAAAGTTTCAGCCCTTGGAGCCTTAGTTGGCTGGTCTACATGGCCATAGTCAAGCGCACCATTTTGGAACAAAGGCATGAGTGTATTTAACACATCTTGTGAGCTAATTGTTGGCTGTGTTTTGCATTCAAGTAGAGGGAAAAATGAATTCTCAGCAAATACCACATCTCAACTCACAATAATTGTGTTTGTCAATGGATGGTACAAACAATATCCCTTACTTTCAACACTATAACCAAAAAATATACATTTCTTTGCCTTGTCATCAAGTTTGTGACATTGTTGTGATGGCCCAAGAGCATATGCCAAATAACCAAACACAAGCTTATGACTAACCATAGGTTTATGTCCATTCCAAGCCTCATGAGGAGTGATGACTCTCAATGATTTTGTAGGGCAATGATTCAACACATAATTTGCACACATGACTGCTTCCATCCAAAACTTATCAGGAATGTGCTTTCCTTTAACCATACATCATGCCATTTCAAAGAGAGTTCCTATGAGGTGGATCTCCTCATGTTGGTACTCACCATTGTGCTAGAGTGACACCAAATTTTATGTCATTACCGGGGAGAGAGCTTTGAAGAGGAGCGTATGATGATAGGAAGTAGAGTTGCAATGTTGGAAGGTAAAAGAACAGTCATTTTCTGTTTAGTTTCTGACTTTTTCTCCACCTTCATCACCATCATCATCTCCATCTTTTCATCTTTGTTTTTGACTGTACATTCACCATTCCCACCTCGTTTTTCGTTCGGAGCTATGAGCAATGGATATGGAGAGAGTTCAACGCTGAAATACCACTGAAGAGGAGCTTTGCACTATGAAAACATAAAAAATTGATTGATCATCACAAAACGTGAGATGACTTGTGACAGATATCGCGAGTGCGGTATCATGAGTTTACATACATATTTTTCTTCTACATGCACATAGCAGAGACAAGGAGGGCACAAGGTGAACATATTTGCAAAAAATTTTGAGCTTGGACTTCTCTAAGTCCAAGTATGGTGACTTGTTGAGTTGAGGTATCGTGATACCAGAATTCCTGTGTGTCACAATAATTGGCAGGTATTGTGTATCACCGATACCTTATACTCCCCATGTATCGTGATACTTCTCAAGTATCATGTATCATCGGGTTGAGTATCGCGACTATCTAGTATCGTGTATTGTCGATACTTTTGTATCACAAAAAGGTCACTATCATATTGTGAGGGCAATTATCGTGTATCATGATCAAGTCCAAGTATCGTGTATCATGTGACCTCAAGTATCATATCATGAGGATAAGTATAGTGTATCGTGTGTCATTGCATAAGTCTATATCATGTATTGTGGTGATATCAAGTATCGTATCATGAAATTCCAAGTATCACCAATCTCAAGTATCATATCATGAGACCAAGTATCGTGTATCCTTTGCTATGAAGTATCCCCAAAGAGATCCTATTTGCTTGTTTTGATCCCCAAGAGCCTGATTTGACATAACTTTCTCATCCAAAATCTATTTTTTGAGCTCTTGAGTGTGTTGAAAAGCTTGTTTTGAATCCCACACGGCCTCAACCTTTTCTTTTCTTAAAGATAATGCATTGATTTTTAGATATGGTAATTTGAATTTGACCTTCAAGTGGGATTAGGAAGCCAAGGGGGCTTCAAAGGATTTTGAGCAACATAAAGAGGAAAATTGGGATTAGTAGATGAAGCTTATGAACCTTAGATCAAGTAGACACCTAGGAAGGGATAGACAAAACATTAGATCTTTTGAGGCTAGTGTCAACCATACAACTAGGTCATGGGCACAACAACTTAGCGGATATCCCTATGTGTCAAGTTCGAACACATGATTCAGAAATGTCTTTTAGCATGGAGAAATCTGTAGGTAGCTCAAGCACTACTTATTTACAAACACCAAAAGGTCCCTATAAGACACAATTGGAGTACATTAGGACCAACCAATTAGGTGCACACATCTATGAGGATGGTATGAGGCAATCAATTGTCCAACTCAAAAATCCCAATCAACCCTTCGAACTTGAACATCCAATAGTTAAATTTGAAGAGGGTTCATATATTGATAAGCAAGGAACCATGTATTTGGTAACAAGCCTACCAGATATGACTTATGAGTTTGGAAATGTCATTCTTGAGAATGAGATAGGAGACCTAGAGTAGGGAGACCTAGGATGAGAACCCAAGACTCCTCAAGGTACATCTATCTTGACCAGAGTGATTATCCCAGAGTGGGTTCCCCAAGACAACAAAAGCATATAACTATTCTTGAATAGAGAAAACGAGGAAGATTTTTGGAGATTCAAGCCAGATCAACTTAGCAAAATAGGTAGAGTCACCTAGGATGAGAACCCAAGACTCCTCAAGGTACATCTATCTTGACCAGAGTGATTATCCCAGAGTGGGTTCCCCAAGACAACAAAATCATATAACTATTCTTGAATAGAGAAAAGGAGGAAGATTTTTGGAGATTCAAGCCAGATCAACTTAGTGTGATAAAAATAAAACAAGCACCCCGGGCTCACTCGGCGACTCGCACCGGCCCGTCGGTAGGGTGACTTGCTTGAGTGTTTTGTTCGCTTGCTTGAAAGCAGAAAGTCACTTGTTGAATGAAAAACTTGCCTGCATTAGAAAGAGAACGATTACAGAAAGAACGGCCTAAGCCGGCCCGCGTTGAGCATCACGGGTAAACATGTTACAATGAGCTGGCCCGCATTAAGCGTCATGGGCAAATGCATACAACGGCCCCTCGATGGCACAACATCGCTTTTGAGAGGTGCGTGCGGAGGGGACTAGCACGAAGGCTACCGCACGTTGAGCGCAACAATCACTTGGTTCGCTTGGGTCACTTGGGTCGGAGGCTCACTATGTCCCCCTATAAGTACTTGCAATTTGGCGCCGGTCGGCAGACCACACAAGCACCAACAGGGGCTGGATAGAAATACAGGAAGGGGGGGGGCTCTTGCCCACGGGTTGTCACATATTCTCCCCCGCTTCGAAGAGCTTTGCGTCCTCGTAAAGCTAAGGTATTCGCCCCTGGGATGTTGAAGGATGAGTCATTTGAAACGCCTCAATAAGGGCTTGGGCTGTCAGAGGCATGCTGTTTTTACTTACCCATGTTGCTTCTTTGAGGGGTCTTCCACGCCACTTGATCAGAAATTGAGTGCTATTCTCTTTAAGTATCAACTTTGCTTGTCTTTGTTCAATTGGATCTTCCACCAAAGTGACTTGACGTCCGAAACGAGTATCAGGGTGGAAGCATTTTAGCAAACTAACATGGAAAGAGTTGTTGATATGAATTTCGGGTGGAAGATCAAGCTGGTATGTGACTTGATTGAATCGGTGACTAATCCTGTATGGCCCATAGTACCTGTGATTGAACTTGGGAGTGAAATTCCTAGTCAAAATGATGTTCTTGGCATTCACGAGAACTAGGTCACCCACTTGATAATCGGGCGCCTCTGTACGGTTCTGATTGGCAATTCTAACCATCCTTTCTTTGCTCTTGATGAGAGCTTCCTTTGCTTGACGAAGCTTGGCCTGCCAGTCTCGTAAAAAATTTTCACACTTGTGGTCTGCTGCTACTAGCACTTCATCTGACATGAGTGCCATGGGTGTGATTACACTCTTGCCGGTGGCCACCTCGAACAGTGACATAGATGTACTTGAATGGATGGAGATGTTATAGTGGAATTCTAAAATATCTAAGTGCTTGGCCCAATCTTTCTGATCCGCTTGTACATAACTTCTTAGATAATTCTCTACTATTTGATTGATTCACTCCGTTTGCCTATCTGTCTCTAGGTGATAGGCCGATGAGAATCTGAGTTGAGTGCCCAGAATTGAGAATAATTCACACTTTTACCCAAGCCTACATGCTTGATATGCTTGATATTATCCTCATTTGTAAGTCACATGAGTAGTCATGTGAACACCTCTTGTAAAAGAGTTCATTCTATCTCTTGTAAATGGAAAAAGAAAAAAGGAAAAGGATGGCTTACCTCATCCATGATGTAAAAGCAAACTCGTGGCTCTAACTACCTAAAACCACGAATTTTTTGAGTTGAGGGAATATCTCCTAACTTTGGGGATCACTTTTAGGTGGAGCCATTCGAATTCGAATTCAAAACTCCCTCCAAGAATAGCTATAAAAAGAGCAAGAAGCAAGAGGCGATTAGCAAGCCTTGTACCTGACCACTTCATGTCATTTTGTAGAGATTGAAGAGCTTACTCCAAAGCTCTATCATTCTACTCCCATTGTGGACAGATTCATTGCCAATGTGGTTGTAATCATATATGAATCTATACATTTATCATCACTTACTTCTCTGTTTTGTTCTCTGCTATACTCACTCAGAGCAGTACCTTCAGAAGGTCATATCTCACGTTCTACTGAACCTTTTTCAGTGCTTCAACATGCATTGAATAGCCCATAAGATCTACTTTCTACGTATAAATTTTCATGGTCATTCAATTAATACTTCTAAAGATATCTGCAATTTACTGCTCACTGGTCTATCTCTGCAGAGCCCCGAGAATTGTGGGCATGTTCCAAAAATTGATAAATCTTGTTCTCAGTGCTCAGTCCATCATTTGAAGTGTTTTAACTTGTATTGGGAAGCTTGCTAAGTCTATTGCTATGCCCAAAAGGAATTTATCTAATTCCTACCAGGTTGAGAGCACTGTTTAGTTTTTCTAGCAGGTGTATGTCCAAAAATAACAAGTTTTGGGAGCTAGTCATTTCGCAACTAGTCTGTCTTGACTTAAAATTTTGGGATACATGTTCCAAAGTACTTGGATGATATTTTGGTGGATTTAGGAAGCTCAAAGGGTCTACTAATCAACTCTGAAGTCTTAGTTGGCTGGTGTGAAGCTGGTTGTAGCAACACCTACTCATCTTTGGATTGCATCCACCATCTCTCTTCACAGTGGTATCAGAGCATAGTCAAGCAACATGGGAGATGGATTTCCATCAACAATTGACAAATTGGATCGAAAAAACTACCCGGCATGGTCTCTAAGGATGGAGGCTTACCTTCAAGGGAGGAATCTTTATGGATTCATATTCGGAGATGAAGCAGTGCCAACCATGAGGAACAAAGGGCAACCATCACATGAAGAAGTGGAAGGACTTTCGAATTGGTGTTCGAAGGATGCACTTGCAAGGTCCTATATTCTAAACTCAATCTCTGATTTTCTTTTACCTCATGTCAAGGGACGCAAGACATCAAGAGAGACCTCGAATGCACTTGCTTCTTTCTTCTCTTCCAACACTCTAGCAAGGAAGAACCAATTGTGGATGGAGTTCATAACAATGAAGAAAAGCCCGAAGCAAAATGTGACTGATTATGTCACAAATATGAAGGAGATTTCCGACCAACTTGGAAGCATTGGAGAGTAATTGAAGAGGAGCAAATCATTAGACAAATCATAAATGGAATCAAAGCAGACGACAAGTGGGAGTCATTCACAACAACCATGGATTTATACATGGATATGCATGTACCCGACCTCAACACACTCATGGGCCAACTCTCACTCATGAAGCAAAGATTAGCAAAGGTGGTGAGTCCTCAAGAGGTAATCAAACTTCTGCCTTATATTCTGATAAAGCTAAGGTCAAGGACAAGTCAAAGAATAGGAAGAATGAAGATGAAGGTAGCTCTTTCCAAGCAAACTTTGAAGGTAGAGGAAGAGCTAGAGGAAGAGGCAGAAGTGGAAAGCAAGGCAGGGGGAGATTCCAATCATCTCAACCTTGCAATATATGTGGCTTATGTAATCATACTACTGAAGAATGTTTCACGAACCCGAGGAACTCAAGAGGAAGAGGATTCAATAGAGGTGGCTATGGATCAAATAGAGGTAGATACAATGGAGGCTACAACAACAACAACTACTACAACAGCAATTACAACAACAACAACAACTATCAAAGTGGCCATAGAGGAAGAAGAGACTACAATAACCATGCAGAGGACCAAATTCAAGAAGATTCATTATTGATTATGAATCTATCAGTGAAGCAGGGTAAGGATGATGATCACATATTTTACATTGATTTGGGATGCTCAAACCATGTAGCAGGAAATGTGGCTTTACTTTCTGATTTGGAAGATCCTCATAACAAGCATGGTGCAGACAGGAGATGACACAAAGCACTCAGTGGAGAAGATAGGTAATGTGAAGACATCAGATGGGAATATGGACCTCTTAAGTAAAGTCTTGTATGTCCCTAAAATTACCAAAAATTTTATAAGTGTTGGACAGATTGTTGAAAAAGGATTGCAGGTTAGATTCAATCGATTTGGAGCATATGTTGAAGACCCAAGGCAAGGCTTTTGCAGGATTGCCAAAGGAGAAAAGATAGGAAGGCTTTTCACTTTTGAAGTGGAAGATACAAAGAACATAGCTTTGTTTAGCTATGGATCTCAAACTCTTACAAAGTTGGAGATATGGCACAAAAGGCTTGCTCACATTGGTGAGAGGACACTCAAACAAATTTGCAAGGACCAAAGTGTACTTGGTTTGCCTAATATCACAAGGCAACACATGATTTATAAGTGTGAAGCTTGTCAACTCGACAAGGCTCATAGACGACCTTTCGATAAGAAAGGATATATGCATCAAAATCCTTTGGATCTAGTGCACACGGATGTGTGGGGTCCAAGTAAGGAGCCATCTATATGAGGCTCAAGATATTATGTGTCTTTCATAGATGATTGTAGCAGGAGGACCATTCTATTTTTCATGAAGCACAAGGATGAAGTGTTTAATTGCTTTAAGAAGTATATTGCTCTTGTTGAAAACCAAATAGGTAGGACTTTGAAAAGACTCAGATCAGATGGTGGAGGAGAATACTTTTCTCTGAATTTGATGCCTTCTTGCATGAAATAGGCATTAAAAGGGAAGTCACTACAAGGTATACACCCGAACTCAATGGTGTAGCAGAGAGGAGGAGCGGAGCTATTGTCGAAGGTGCAAGGTCCATGCTCAAGGAAAAGGGATTGCTAAACTACCTATGGGCAGAGGCTGTGTCTACAGCCACATATCTCATAAATAGACTACCATCTAAGTCACTAGATGGAACCACTCCATATGTAGTGTGGAATGGAAGAAGACCTAGTCTAGAGCATTGTAAAATCTTTGGATGCTTAGCCTATGCTCACATTCCTTCTCAGGTAAGAGGGAAATTGGATCCCAAGGCAGAGAAGTGTATATTCATTGGTTATGATCAAAACCAAAAAGGATATAGATTGTACAATCCAACCAATAAAGGATTTTCTGTGAGTAGACATGTAATTTTTGATGAAAACAAATCATGGTTTGATGAGGACAGGAAAGTGAAGCTGCCATATGACTTGGATGAAGATTTTCCATCACTTTAACCAAAGGAGCCAAAGAAGATTGAAGAAAGTGATTCGGAGACTGACCTAGAAGACTTGGAAAAACTAAAGCTACGGAAGAACAAAGGTAAAGGAAAGATGCATGATGCTACATATGGACCCGAGAGCTCACATCAACCACTTAGAAGGTCTTCAAGAGAGAAGAAGAAACCAGAGAGGTTTGGTTATGATACTTCTTTGGTCACCAAGCACTCCATCTACATTGCAAAGGATTCAACCAATGAAGAACCTACCACATTCGAAGAAGCACAAAGCAAGAAAGCTTGGAGAGATGCAATGGATGAAGAAATGGAAGCCTTGAAGGAGAATGAAACTTGGGAGCTTGTACCTAACAAGCCATCTATGAAGGTAATTGGATCTCGATGGATATTCAAAATCAAGAGGAATCTAGATGGAAGTATAAATAGACACAAAGCAAGGTTAGTTGCTAAAGGGTTTGCTCAAACCCATGGTATCGATTATGAGGAGACTTTCTCTCCTGTTGCAAAAATGCCTACAATTAGGGTTCTCATTAGTCTTGCTACATCTAGAAATTGGAATCTCTATCTACTTGATGTAAAGAATGCTTTCTTGAATGGATGGATTTCTGAGGAAGTGTATATGGCACAACCAACTGGATATGAGGATGCACATCATCCTAACTATGTATGCAAACTAAAGAAAGCTTTGTATGGATTGAAGCAAGCTCCAAGAGCTTGGAATTTCAGATTGGCGACTTATTTGCAGGACCAAGGATTGAAAGCTAGCAAGGCGGATACCTCTTTGTTCATAAAGAGGAATGGATATGAAGTGATCTATTTATGTGTGTATGTTGACGATATTATTATCATAGGAAATGATCTTGAAGGAATCAAACACGTAAAGAGTCAAATGAAGGAGGAGTTCAAAATAAGTGACCTCGGACCACTCACTTATTTTCTTGGATTGGAGTTGATCTACACAGATTCAGGTATATACATCACACAAAGGAAGTATGTCCATGACATGCTCGTCAAGTTCAAGATGGAAAATACTAAGTGTGCAGGTACACCTATGAAGCAAAATCATAAGCTTAGTGGTTATGAAGGAGAGCCAATTGAAGACATCACAACTATCAAAGCTTGATTGGAAGTTTGAACTATGCAACACTCACAAGGGTGGATATATGCTATAGTGTTAGCATATTGAGTCAGTTTATGCATAAGCCGAGAAGACCACATATGGAAGCGACCAAGAGAGTCCTCAAGTACCTAAAGGGGACCATGAATGAAGGTTTGTTTTATTCATTTACTTCAGATATTGAGCTAAAGGTCTACTGAGATGCAAATTGGGCCGGATCTAAAGATGATAGAAGAAGCACATCAGGATATATATCATTTGCAGGTTCAAAAATCATTTCTTGGTCATCGAAGAAGCAACCAACCGTGGCATTATCTTCTACCGAAGCCGAATATAGAGGTTTGGCTAATGCAACTCAAGGAATCATGTGGTTAAAGTCTTTGTACATAGATCTTGGACTTCATTCTTCAACATGTCACATTTTTGGTGACAACACAAGCTCACTACATCTAGCAGCTAATCCGGTATACCATGCTAGAACAAAGCATATTGAAGTCCACTACCATTATGTAACGGAGAAGCTAATGAGCAAGGATATTCAACTATCCTATGTCTCTACAGATATGCAAGGTGCAGACATGTTGACTAAAGCTCTTGATGGTACAAAGTTAAGTAGATTCAAGTTGATGATTGGCTTGCAGGAAATCAAGAACAATTGAAGACTTATTTGGAGGCCAAGCATGTTAGGCTTGAGGGGGAGCTATTGGTGCATTTTACCCAAGCGTACATGCTTGATATGCTTGATATTATACTCATTTGTAAGTCACATGAGTAGTCATGTGAACACCTCTTGTAAAAGAGTTCATTTTATCTCTTGTAAATGGAAAAAGAAAAAAGCAAAAGGATGGCTTACCTCATCCATGATGTAAAAGCAAACTCGTGGCTCTAACTACCGTAAACCACGAATTTTTTGAGCTGAGGGAATATCTCCTAACTTTGGGGATCACTTTTAGGTGGAGCCATTCGAATTCGAATTCGAATCTCCCTCCAAGAATAGCTATAAAAAGAGCAAGAAGGAAGAGGCGATTAGCAAGCGTTGTACGTGACCACTTCATGTCATTTTGTAGAGATTGAAGAGCTTACTCCATATCTCTCTCATTCTACTCCCATTATGCAAAGATTCATTGCCAATGTGGTTGTAATCATATATGAATCTATATATTTGTTATCACTTCTCTATTTTGTTCTCTGCTATACTCACTCAGAGCAGTACCTTCAGAAGGTCATATCTTGAGTTCTACTAAATCGTTTTTAGTTCTTTAACATGCGTTGGATAGCTTATACTGTCTAATTTCTACTTATAAGTTTTCATGTTCATTGGATTAATACTTTTGCAGATATGTGCAATTTATTGCTCACTAGTCTATCTCTGTAGAGCCCCGAGAATTGTGGGCATGTTCCAGAAATTGATAAATCTTGTTCTCAGTGCTCAATCCATCATTTAAAGTGTTTTAACTTGTATTGGGAAGCTTGCCAAGTCTATTTTCTATGCCCAAAAGGAATTTATCTAATTCCTACCAAGTTGAGAGCATTGCTCAGTTTTTTGAGCAGGTGTATGTCCAAAAATAACAAGTTTTGGGAGCTAGTCATTTTGCAACTAGTCTGTCTTGACTTAAACTTTTGGGATACATGTTCCAAAGTACTTGGATGATATTTTGGTGGATACTAATCAAATCTGAAGTGTCAGTTGGCTGGTGTGAAGCTGGTTGTAGCAGCACCTACTCATCTTTGGATTGCATCAACCATCTCTCTTCACGGTGGTATTAGAGCATAGTCAAGCAACATGGGAGATGGATTTCCATCAACAATTGACAAATTGGATCGAAAAAACTTCCGGGCATGGTCTCTAAGGATGTAGGCTTACCTTCAACGGAGGAATCTTTATGGATTCATATCCGGAGATGAAGCAATGCCAACCATGAGGAACAAAGGGAAACCATCACATGAAGAAGTGGAAGGACTTTCGAATTGGTGTTCGAATGATGCACTTGCAAGGTCCTATATTCTAAACTCAATCTCTGATTTTCTTTTACCTCATGTCAAGGGATGCAAGACATCAAGAGAGACGTGGAATGCACTTGCTTCTTTCTTCTCTTCCAACGCTCGAGCAAGGAAGAACCAATTGTGGATGGAGTTCACAACAATTAAGAAAAGCCCGAAGCAAAATGTGACTGATTATGTCACAAATATGAAGGAGATTTCCGACCAACTTGGAAGCATTGGAGAGGTAATTGAAGAGGAGCAAATCATTAGACAAATCATTAATGGAATCAAAGCAGACGACAAGTGGGAGTCATTCACAACAACCATGGATTTATACATGGATATGCATGTACCCGACCTCAACACAGTCATGGGCCAACACTTCACTCATGAAGCAAAGATTAGCAAAGGTGATGAGTCCTCAAGAGGTAATCAAACTTCTGCCTTATATTTTGATAAAGCTAAGGTCAAGGACAAGTCAAAGAATAAGAAGAATGAAGATGAAGGTAGCTCTTTCCAAGCAAACTTTGCAGGTAGAGGAAGAGCTAGAGGAAGAGGCAGAAATGGAAAGCAAGGCAGGGGAGATTCCAATCATGTCAACCTTGCAGTATATGTGGCTTATCTAATCATACTACTGAAGAATGTTTCAGGAACCTGAGGAACTCAAGAGGAAGAGGATTCAATAGAGGTGGCTATGGATCAAATAGAGGCAAATACAATGGAGGCTACAACAACAACAACAACAACAACAACTAGTACAACAACAATTACAACAACAACAACTATCAAAGTGGCCATAGAGGAAGAAGAGACTACAATAACTATGTAGAGGACCAAATTCAAGAAGATTCATTATTGATTATGAATCTATCAGTGAAGCAGGGTAAGGATGATGATCACATATTTTACATTGATTCGGGATGCTCAAACCATGTAGCAGGAAATGTGGCTTTACTTTTTGATTTGGAAGATCCTCATAACAAGCATGAAGTGTAGACAGGAGATGACACAAAGCACTCAGTGGAGAAGATAGGTAATGTGAAGACATCAGATGGGAATATGAACCTCTTAAGCAAAGTCTTGTATGTCCCTACAATTACCAAAAATTTAATAAGTGTTGGAGAGATTGTTGAAAAAGGATTGCAGGATTTTCTGTGAGTAGAGATGTAATTTTTGATGAAAACAAATCATGGTTTGATGAGGACAGGAAAGTTAAGCTCCCATATGACTTGGATGAAGATTTTCCATCACTTCAACCAAAGGAGCCAAAGCAGATTGAAGAAAGTGATTCGGAGATTGACCTAGAAGGCTTGGAAAAACTAAAGCTATGGAAGAACAAAGGTAAAGCAAAGATGCAGGATGCTACATATGGACCCGAGAGCTCACATCAACCACTTAGAAGGTCTTCAAGAGAGAAGAAGAAACCAGAGAGGTTTGGTTATGATACTTCTTTGGTCACCAAGCAGTCCATCTACATTGCAAAGGATTCAACCAATGAAGAACCTACCACATTCGAAGAAGCACAAAGCAAGAAAGCTTGGAGAGATGCAATGGATGAAGAAATGGAAGCCTTGAAGGAGAATGACACTTGGGAGCTTGTACCTATCAAGCCATCTATGAAGGTAAATGGATCTCGATGGATATACAAAATCAAGAGGAATCCAGATGGAAGTATAAATAGACACAAAGCAAGGTTAGTTGCTAAAGGGTTTGCTCAAACCCATGGTATTGATTATGAGGAGACTTTCTCTCCTGTTGCAAAAATGCCTACAATTAGGGTTCTCATTAGTCTTGCTGCATCTAGAAATTGGAATCTCTATCAACTTGATGTAAAGAATGCTTTCTTGAATGGATGGATTTCTGAGGAAGTGTATATGGAACAACCTCCTGGATATGAGGATGCACATCATCCTAACTATGTATGCAAACTAAAGAAAGCTTTGTATGGATTGAAGCAAGCTCCAAGAGCTTGGAATTTTAGATTGGCGACTTATTTGCAGGACCAAGGATTCAAAGCTAGCAAGGCGGATACCTCTTTGTTCATAAAGAGGAATGGATATGAAGTGATCTATTTATGTGTGAATGGTGATGATATTATTATTACAGGCAATGATCTTGAAGGAATCAAACATGTAAAGAGTCAAATGAAGGAGGAGTTCAAAATATGTGACCTCGGACCACTCACTTATTTTCTTGGATTGGAGTTGATCTACACAGATTCAGGTATATACATCACACAAAGGAAGTATGTCCATGACATGCTCATCAAGTTCAAGATGGAAAATACAAAGTGTGCAGGTACACCTATGGAGCAAAATCATAAGCTTAGTGGTTATGAAGGAGAGCCAATTGAAGACATCACAAGCTATCAAAGCTTGGTTGGAAGTTTGAACTATGCAACAGTCACAAGGGTGGATATATGCTATAGTGTTAGCATATTGAGTCAGTTTATGCATAAGCCGAGAAGACCACATATGGAAGCGGCCAAGAGAGTCCTCAAGTACCTAAAGGGGACCATGAATGAAGGTTTGTTTTATTCATTTACTTCAGATATTGAGCTAAAGGTCTACTCAGATGGAGATTGGGCCGGATCTAAAGATGATAGAAGAAGCACATCAGGATATATAGCATTTGGAGGTTCAAAAATCATTTCTTGGTCATCAAAGAAGCAAACAACCGTGGGATTATCTTCTACCAAAACCGAATATAGAGGTTTGGCTAATGCAACTCAAGAAATCATGTGGTTAAAGTCTTTGTACACAGATCTTGGACTTCATTCTTCAACACCTCACATTTTTGGTGACAACACAAGCTCACTACATATAGCAGCTAATCCGGTATACCATGCTAGAACAAAGCATATTGAAGTCCACTACCATTATGTAAGGGAGAAACTAATGAGCAAGGATATTCAACTATCCTATGTCTCTACAGATATGCAATGTGCAGACATGTTGACTAAAGCTCTTGATGGTACAAAGTTAAGTAGATTCAAGTTGATGATTGGCTTGCAGGAAATCAAGGACAATTGAAGACTTATTTGGAGGCCAAGCATGTTAGGCTTGAGGGGGAGCTGTTTGGTGCATTTTACCCAAGCCTACATGCTTGATATGCTTGATATGCTTGATATTATCCTCATTTGTAAGTCACATGAGTAGTCATGTGAACACCTCTTGTGAAAGAGTTCATTTTATCTCTTGTAAATGGAAAAAGAAAAAAGGAAAAGGATGGCTTACCTCATCCATGATGTAAAAGCAAACTCGTGGCTCTAACTACCTAAAACCATGAATTTTTTGAGCTGAGGGAATATCTCCTAACTTTGGGGATCACTTTTAGGTGGAGCCATTCGAATTCGAATTCCAAACTTCCTCCAAGAATAGCTATAAAAAGAGCAAGAAGGAAGAGGCGAGTAGCAAGCCTTGTTCGTGACCACTTCATGTCGTTTTGTAGAGATTGAAGAGCTTACTCCATAGCTCTATCATTCTACTCCCATTGTGCAAAGATTCATTGCCAACGTGGTTGTAATCATATATGAATCTATACGTTTATCATCACTTACTTCTCTGTTTTGTTCTCTGCTATACTCACTCAGAGCAGTACCTTCAGAAGGTCATATCTTGAGTTCTACTGAACCTTTTTCCATTCTGTAATATGCATTGAATAGCTCATACTGTCTACTTTCTACATATAAATTTTCATGGTCATTGGATTGATACTTTTGAAGATATTCACAATTTACTTCTCACTGGTCTATCTCTACAGAGCCCCGAGAATTGTGGGCATGTGGTCTACAACAAAAATTACAACAACAACAACTATCATAGTGACCATAGATGAAGAAGAGACTACAATAACTATGCAGAGGACCAAATTCAAGAAGATTCATTATTGATTATGAATCTATCAGTGAAGAAGGGTAAGGATGATGATCACATATTTTACATTGATTCGGGATGCTCAAACCATGTAGCAAGAAATATGGCTTTACTTTCTGATTTGGAAGATCCTCATAACAAGCGTGAAGTGTAGACAGGAGATGACACAAAGCACTCAGCGGAGAAGATAGGTAATGTGAAGACATCAGATGGGAATATGAACCTCTTAAGCATAGTCTTGTATGTCCCTAAAATTACCAAAAATTTAATAAGTGTTGGACAGATTGTTGAAAAAGGATTGCAGGTTAGATTCAATCGATTTGGAGCATATGTTGAAGACCCAAGGCAAGGCTTTCGAAGGATTGCCAAAGGAGAAAAGATAGGAAGGCTTTTCACTTTTGAAGTGGAAGATACAAAGAACATAGCTTTGTTTAGCTATGGATCTCAAACTCTTATAGAGTTGGAGATATGGCACAGAAGGCTTGCTCACATTGGTGAGAGGACACTCAAACAAATTTGCAGGGACCAAAGTGTAGTTGGTTTGCCTAATATCACAAGGAAACACATGATTTATAAGTGTGAAGCTTGTCAACTCGGCAAGGCTCATAGACAACCTTTCAATAAGAAAGGATATATGCATCAAAATCCTTTGGATCTAGTGCACACGGATGTGTGGGGTCCAAGTAAGGAGCCATCTATATCAGGCTCAAGATATTATGTGTCTTTCATAGATGATTGTAGTAGGTGGACCATTCTATTTTTCATGAAGCACAAGGATGAAGTGTTTAATTGCTTTTAGAAGTATATTGCTCTTGTTGAAAACCAAACAAGTAGGACTTTGAAAAGACTCAGATCAGATGGTGGAGGAGAATACTTCTCTTCTGAATTTGGTGCCTTCTTGCATGAAAGACGCATTAAAAGGGAAGTCACTACAAGGTATACACCCGAAGTCAATGGTGTAGCAGAGAGGAGGAACAGAGCTATTGTCGAAGCTGCAAGGTCCATGCTCAACGAAAAGGGATTGCCAAACTACCTATGGGCAGAGGCTGTGTCTACAGCCACATATCTCATAAATAGACTACCATCTAAGTCACTAGATGGAACCACTCCATATGAAGTGTGGAATGGAAGAAGACCTAGTCTAGAGCATTGTAAAATCTTTGGATGCTTAGCCTACGCTCACATTCCTTCTCAAGTAAGAGGGAAATTGGATCCGAAGGCAGAGAAGTGTCTATTCATTGGTTATGATCAAAACCAAAAAGGATATAGATTGTACAATCCAACCAATAAAGGATTTTCTATGACTAGAGATGTAACTTTTGATGAAAACAAATCATGGTTTGATGATGACAGGAAAGTGAAGTTGCCATATGACTTGGATGAAGATTTTCCATCACTTCAACCAAAGGAGCCAAAGCAGATTGAAGAAAGTGATTCGGAGATTGACGTAGAAGACTTGGAAAAACTAAATCTATGGAAGAACAAAGGTAAAGCAAAGATGCAGGATGCTACATATGGACCCGAGAGCTCACATCAACCACTTAGAAGGTCTTCAAGAGAGAAGAAGAAACCAGAGAGGTTTGGTTATGATACTTCTTTGGTCACCAAGCAGTCCATCTACATTGCAAAAGATTCAACCAATGAAGAACCCACCACATTCGAAGAAGCACAAAGAAAAAAAGCTTGGAGAGATGCAATGGATGAAGAAATGGGAAGCCTTGAAGGAGAATGACACTTGGGAGCTTGTACCTAACAAGCCATCTATGAAGGTAATTGGATCTCGATGGATATACAAAATCAAGAGGAATCCAGATGGAAGTATAAATAGACACAAAGCAAGGTTAGTTGCTAAAGGGTTTGCTCAAAACCCATGGTATTGATTATGAGGAGACTTTCTCTCCTGTTGCAAAAATGCCTACAATTTGGGTTCTCATTAGTCTTGCTGCATCTAGAAATTGGAATCTCTATCAACTTGATGTAAAGAATGCTTTCTTGAATGGATGGATTTATGAGGAAGTGTATATGGAACAACCTCCTGGATATGAGGATGCACATCATCCTAACTATGTATGCAAAGTAAAGAAAGCTTGGTATGGATTGAAGCAAGCTCCAAGAGCTTGGAATTTCAGATTGGCGACTTATTTGCAGGACCAAGGATTCAAAGCTAGCAAGGCGGATACCTCTTTGTTCATAAAGAGGAATGGATATGAAGTGATCTATTTATGTGTGTATGTTGATGATATTATTATCACAGGCAATGATCTTGAAGGAATCAAACATGTAAAGAGTCAAATGAAGGAGGAGCTCAAAATAAGTGACCTCGGACCACTCACTTATTTTCTTGGATTGGAGTTGATCTACACAGATTCAGGTATATACATCACACAAAGGAAGTATGTCCATGACATGCTCGTCAAGTTCAAGATGGAAAATACCAAGTGTGCAGGTACACCTATGGAGCAAAATCGTAAGCTTAGTGGTTATGAAGGAGAGCCAATTGAAAACATCACAAGCTATCAAAGCTTGGTTGGAAGTTTGAACTATGCAACACTCACAAGGGTGGATATATGCTATAGTGTTAGCATATTGAGTCAGTTTATGCATAAGCCGAGAAGACCACATATGGAAGCGGCCAAGAGAGTCCTCAAGTACCTAAAGGGGACCATGAATGAAGGTTTGTTTTATTCATTTACTTCTGATATTGAGCTAAAGGTCTACTCAGATGGAGATTGGGCCGGATCTAAAGATGATAGAAGAAGCACATCAGGATATATATCATTTGCAGGTTAAAAAATCATTTCTTGGTCATCAAAGAAGAAACCAACCGTGGCATTATCTTCTACCGAAGCTGAATATAGAGGTTTGGCTAATGCAACTCAAGAAATCATGTGGTTAAAGTCTTTGTACACAGATCTTGGACTTCATTCTTCAACACCTCACATTTTTGGTGACAACACAAGGTCACTACATCTAGCAGCTAATCCGGTATACCATGCTAGAACAAGGCATATTGAAGTCCACTACCATTATGTAAGGGAGAAGCTAATGAGCAAGGATATTCAACTATCCTATGTCTCTACAGATATGCAATGTGCAGACATGTTGACTAAAGCTCTTGATGGTACAAAGTTAAGTAGATTCAAGTTGATGATTGGCTTGCAGGAAATCAAGGACAATTGAAGACTTATTTGGAGGCCAAGCATGTTAGGCTTGAGGGGGAGTTGTTAGTGCATTTTACCCAAGCCTACATGCTTGATATGCTTGAGATTATCCTCATTTGTAAGTCACATGAGTAGTCATGTGAACACCTCTTGTAAAAGAGTTCATTTTATCTCTTTGGGGATCACTTTTAGGTGGAGCCATTCGAATTCGAATTCAAAACTCCCTCCAAGAATAGCTATAAAAAGAGCAAGAAGGAAGAGGCCATTAGCAAGCCTTGTACGTGGCCACTTCATGTCATTTTGTAGAGATTGAAGAACTTACTCCATAGCTCTATCATTCTACTCCCATTGTGCAAAGATTCATTGCCAATGTGGTTGTAATCATATATGAATCTATACATTTATCATCACTTCTCTGTTTTGTTCTCTGCTATACTCACTGAGAGTAGTACCTTCAGAAGGTCATATCTCGAGTTCTACTGAACTGTTTTCAGTTCTTTAACATGCGTTGGATAGCTCATACTGTCTACTTTCTACCTATAAGGTTTCATGGTCATTGGATATATAGTTTTGAAGATATCTGCAATTTACTGCTCACTGGTCTATCTCTGCAGAGCCCCGAGAATTATGGGCATGTTCCAAAAATTGATAAATCTTTTTCTCAGTGCTCAGTCCATCATTTGAAGTGTTTTAACTTGTATTGGGAAGCTTTCTAGGTCTATTTGCTATGCCCAAAAGGAATTTATCTAATTCCTTCCAGGTTGAGAGCACTGTTCAGTTTTTCTTGCAGGTGTATGTCCAAAAATAACAAGTTTTGGGAGCTAGTCATTTCGCAACTAGTCTGTCTTGACTTAAACTTTTGGGATACATGTTCCAAAGTACTTGGATGATATTTTGGTGGATTTAGGAAGCTCAAAGGGTCTACTAATCAACTCTGAAGTCTCAGTTGGCTGGTGTGAAGCTGGTTGTAGCAGCACCTACTCATCTTTGGATTGCATCCACCATCTCTCTTCACAATAAATCGCTCATAAACCTGGTCTCGCGATCTGAAACGATAGCCAACAGAAGGCCATGATATTTTAATACCTTTTGAAAGAACGTGTGTGCTACCACCTTTGCCGGCATGGGTGGCTTCATAGGTATAAAGTGTGCTTGCTTTGAAAAATAGTCTACCACTGCTAGAATTGCATTATGTCCGTCTGATGATGGCAAATCTGTTATGAAATCCATACTTACCATGTCCCAAGGTCTATTCGGGACGGGCATCGGCTGAAGTAAGCTTGCGGGTTTTATCTTCTGTTGTCTTACTAACTGGCAAGTAGGGCACATTTGTACATACTCAATTACATCTTCTTTCATCTTTGGCCAAAACACATGCTCCTTAAGGTGCTCATAACTTCAACGTTGACCGCCATGTCGTGCAAGCTGACAATCATGTGCTTCCCATAAAAGCATCCTCTGTAATTCTGCATTATCTGGTATATAAATTCTTCCCTTTTGATATAACATGTTGTTCATAATCGTGTATTTCCCTTTGTGTTCTAAACCTGAGTGCACATCTTTGACTAACCTCTGTACCTCAGGATCCGTTTGTTGCAATCTTCAAATTTGATCTTTTGTCTACTTTCGGCCATGGAAATTGCGGCCAAGGTTGGTCTTCTACTCAGGGCATCTGGCATAACGTTTTGCTTCCTCGGTTTATGAATGATGTCTATATCAAATTCAGCCAAGAAATCTTTCCATCTTGCTTGCTTGGGAGATAACTTGGGTTGCGTGCAAAAATACTTTAATGAGATGTTATCTTTGTATATCTTCGTGTGTTTGTCTTGAACATAGTGACGCCACTTTCGCAAACAGTGGATCACTGCGAGCATCTCCTTCTCATGAGTGCTCCATCTTAATTCTGTACCTGAAAACTTGTGTGATTCATATGCCACAAGGCGTCCCTCCTGCATAAGGACCCCTCCAATCGTTAGTCCTGAAGCATCTGTATGAATTTCGAACTCTTTATCAAACTCTAGCAACTTCAACACAGGAGCTTCACACATCACCTGTTTGAGTTGCTCAAAGGCGTCTTGTTCTTTAGGCCCCCACACAAAGCATCCCTTTCCTTTGGTTAACTATGTGAGCGGAGCATCCACTTTACTAAAATCTTTTATGAACTTTCTTGGAAACTGGCAGAAACCTATGAATTCCCTTACTTCCCTCACTGTTCGAGGCGGAGCCCATTGATGAACTGCGGTGATTTTGTGAGGATCTATCATCACTCCTTTATCTGAGACTATGAAACCAAGAAATTCAACTACTATCATGGCAAACTCGCATTTCTCAGGTTTTGCATAGAGTTGCCTTTCTCGTAGGCATTGCAGTACGGCTCTCACATGATCTAGATGTTCTTTAAGAGTACGGCTGTATATCAAGAGATCGTCTATGTAAATGATCAGGAACTCATCTAGCATATCCCTGAATCCATCGTTCATCTCTCTACAGAATGTGCCTGGCGCGCCTGTGAGCCCGAAAGCCATAACTAACCATTCATAACTGCCATAGTGTGTTCTGAATGCGGTCTTTTCAATGTCCTGCTCTGCTATGCGAATCTGATGATAACCGGATCTTAGATCTATTCATGTAAAAAACTTTGCCTGATCTAATCGGTCCATCAATTCATCCATGACTGGCACTGGATACTTTGTTTTTACTCTAATTTTATTCAAGGCCCAATAATCCCCACATAACCGCATGCTGCCATCTTTCTTCTTGACGAATAGGACAGGAGCGTCGTAGGGTGAACTACTGGGTCGAATGAAGCCTTGTTGTTCCACTTCTACTAATTGCCTTTTTAACTCTTTCAGATCCGTTTCGTTCATTCTGTAGGGTGCTTTGGCCGGTGGAGCTTGGCTTGGCATTACTTCAATTTTATGTTGGACTTGCCTAAGTGGTGGCAGCCTGCTTGCTAACTGACTTGGTAGGACATCTTCAAACTCTTTTAGTACTTCATGAACTCTTTGATCGCCGACCTTCATTCTGTCGTTTTCCCTTTCTTCTAAGTCAATGGTGTTACATTTTATCAGGCACAAATGGGCTTCAGCCCCTTGCTTCATTGCTTTTTCTACCTGTTTGGCCGTCAATGGCCCTTGTGTTTGTTGTCTTCTCTCTGCTCTCGTTACTGCGGCTACCAATTTCATTTTTCCTGCTTGTAAATTCACTGCCTTGTTCCCTTTATTTTGACTACTGGATGGCACACTCTCTGGATGCATAGGTGCCTTTCCCTTCCTCTGACTTGCCTTGAGGCTCTTTACTTCCCTCTAGGGTCCTTTTCGGAACTCTATGACAGTCTACGACCACTATGTTGCCTTGCATGTGAAGCACGATTTTATCAATCCCCTTACCTAGCATGCTCACCATATAACGGTCCATGAAAGAGAGTCCCACTATTACATCGAACGATTCAAATGGCACTACTAGAAAATCTAGCTTCGCTGACCACTCCCCCACTGTCATGCGGACGTTGAGGGCAATCTTTACATTATCATCTCGACCTTGAGCAAAAGTGACTGACATTTCAGGAAGTTTACTCAAGGCCAACTGCAAACTTGCTGCACATTGTGGCGACATGAAATTATGCGTCGCACCTGAATCAACTAGTATTGCTTTTCTTTTGTTCCCAAAAGTTCCCCAGAAGTACATGTTCTAAATCATGCATAACGTCATTGGAAAGCACCTTGGCATTGCGGCCACGGTACCATCATCGTGGACCGGGAGGCGGGGTCAGTGGTCGTTTCCCCTTGTTCCTCCGTCTCTCTTTTCCTGTTTCTTTGTGGCCGCCTCCGCGCGGCTCCACGTTGTCGTCGAGATTTTCTCTCCTCTCTCACTTGTGAAGGCCTACAAAAAACATATTTGGTGAAGGTAGCCGGAATTCCCCGAGAAGTCCAGGATGCATCAAGGATGTCAAAGGAAGCTCAGATACAAAGTTTCAAAGAAATCAAGAAAGTCCATGGTAGCGGTCTGGTCAAGAATTGACACTCAAGCTTGAGAACCATTTCGGGAAATCAAATCTAAAACCATGGTGATCTCTATCCTTTCATCCCTCATTTAAAATATGATGAGATATAACATCTTATGTAGTTATATGTGTATGTGTACATGTTCATATTTCTCATAATAAGGACTCCATTTGGAGGTAAAAATTAAACGTTTTCTTTGTTAAGAGTCAAAATACGAAGATTATGTTTGACATCATAGAGACCACCAGTTTCGTTATTCAAAATATAATCAAATTTATCTGTGAGCAAGAGTGTTCTTTATGCATGAGTGTCTTTGCATGCATATATAAGTGTACATATATGTTTGTATATAATAAATATGCAAGTACCTGTGTGCACATAAGCATATTCATTAGTTGTACATACACCTTTTTACTATATCATTTAAAAATAATTACGAATATGGAAGGAGCTACGTGGAACTTGTGAGGTAAGTGGCAGAGAGCTTCAGGGATTCACGTAAGAAAGTTTGGGGGGACGATTCTGAAAAGTACGTGGAGAAGGCCACCTGCGAGCATTTGGAACGAGCCTGATTGGGGATTGAATTTGGATATCTGCGACTCTGTCAATCAGAACCGCCGCTGTTCTGGTGAGGTGGCCAAAGCTGTAAAGAAACGGTTGAGGAGCTTTTTGTGCAAGCAGGACCAGTTGTCAATGTGTATGTTCCAAAGGACCGAGTTACGAATCTTCATCAGGGGTATGGCTTTGTCGAGTTCCGGAGTGAAGAAGATGCCGATTATGCCATCAAAATTCTGAATATGATCAAGCCATATGGAAAGCCGATCCGTGTTAACAAGGCATCTCAAGACAAGAAGAGCTTAGATGTGGGAGCTAATTTGTTTATAGGGAACCTTGATCCAGATGTGGAATAAGAAGCTTTTATACGATACATTTAGTGCATTTGGTGTTATTGTGACGAATCCCAAGATAATGCGGGATCCTGATTCTGGAAACTCAAGGGGGTTCGGATTCATCAGCTATGATTCCTTCGAGGCTTCGGATGCAGCGATTGATGCTATGGGTGGTCAGTACCTCTGCAACCGACCTATCACTGTTTCATATGCTTTTAAAAAAGACACTAAAGAAAAAACAAAAATAGAAAAGGAAAGAAGGGGGCACATGTGGCTCGCTTATGCCATAGGCGGATTTGGAACACGAAGGGGAGGTATCTGCTAGAAGAGGGGAATCGAGGAAGGAGAAGGAACACGGTGAGATTTAGGGGTTTTTCTGGGAAAAAAATGGGATGACAGAGATTAGGCATGATCGAGAAAAATCTGGCAAGTATTCTCATTACTCTGCGCATCAGGAAGTGTAAAAGAGGACAGGGCGCTGAATACAGAGAGGTCTGAGCTTTTGTTTCTGGGAAAGGAAGGTTGGCGCATGTTCAGGAAGGAGGGATGTAACACAATTCAATTCCGGTAGAGAAGGGCACACAGGGGAATGAGGCGGAAGACATGCGACTGAAGGGGAGGTTCGTTTAAAAAGGAGAACGGCTCTGTGTTCGAGGAGGGAACATGAAAATCGACATGAAGGCATGGCTGCGGGAATAGCTCAATTGGGGAAGTTCGGCAGCTTGAGTTAAAGATTCTCTGAAAATTACTTGGAGGCTGAAAGTTTTATTGCTCCTGAATCGCTGCGTGTATTGATGATGCTATTCAATATAGCTTCTCTACATTTGTAGTAAAAAATGCTTTCTTCCACCACAGATTATCTACCTGCTATTTTTCAACATTTACAGCGGCAGTTCTACACATCCTTCCCAGTGTCTCAAGCGTGTTACAGAATGCTGGGCAAACACTGAAGGGAGCTTGAAATTGTAGAAGGAAAGATCTGGTGTGCAAAGGGGAAGGAATTTCGGTGTTCTGATTAAAGCTGAGAACAGGTAACTAAAACTGCTAATCATTTTAAGCCATACCTATGGCTTCTGCATCTATAGCTTCCATAAACGTGATGTTATGTTATGGTGTTGAATTTGCTAACCTCTTATTTTGAGTTGGGCATAACGTGCAAAGAAACAGAATAGTAGTTTCTCTCACGTAGGAAAGAAGCCTCTTGAAACTTGAATGTAGAGTGAAACCTTTCCATTTAAACACCTACTAATCTGACTCTTCTCTTCAAATATGTTGTCTTGGTTACATGAAAAGTTTTTGAATGATGCAGATATTGGACTGAAATAGTCCATTGAATTTTATGTCTTTACATGCTAATAAGACCCTCAAATTCTTATATCAGTGCT
This sequence comes from Ceratopteris richardii, assembly GCA_020310875.1. Taxonomy (NCBI): domain Eukaryota; kingdom Viridiplantae; phylum Streptophyta; class Polypodiopsida; order Polypodiales; family Pteridaceae; genus Ceratopteris; species Ceratopteris richardii. The sequence continues at coordinate 19,484,176 of CM035443.1, read as the reverse complement.
CAAAGTGTTCTTTGGACAACCGTCACTTGAATTTATGGATTCATAAAAAAAACCGCCATATAGGAATCTGTCATTGTACTGCCAGTTTTATTGTTGCGTGCGATCTTATTGGCATTACACCTTTGTACATCGGCTGGGGTACGGATGGGTCTCTGTTGTTTGCTTCAGAGATGAAAGCTTTGATGAATGACTGTGAGTAGTTTCAAACTTTTCCACTTGGTCATATCTATTCTAGTAAAACTGGTGGATTGTGTAGGTATTATAAAGCTGAGCGGGTTTTGAGAATCTATACCATCTACTCCATACAATGCTCAACTTTTAAAAGAAGCTTTTGAGAAGGCTGTTGTGAAACGACTTATGACAGATGTCCCTTTCGGTATGCTCCTCTCTGGAGGACTGGATTCTTTTCTTGTGGTTGGCCAATATACTTCAATGGAATTCTATCCTTGCATGGTTTTTGTTCAACCTAGCGGATCTGGTGGGTATGACTCTGTTAGCTATGCATGTAACAAAATTCTAATGACCCAGAGATTTAATAGGAAGTGAGAGTATACAGAAAACTGTGAAACATTATTGTCAAATTACAGCCTTGTATATTGTTGGAATCTGCTGCTCCCCGCTCATATTTGGAGCCAGCTATAAGTTTCCCTGTGGAGGCATAATGGTAATGCCTCCTTAATGTCCCAAAGTTTTAAGAAGCTAATGAAGGACGAGTGTTTATTTTGGACTATGTTAAACTCATCAGCACGATAGTGAATAGATTTTGTTTCAGAATTGCCATATGTAGAGTTTAAATATTTGAAGAAGTTATTGAAGGGCGGTCTCCATCATTGTCTGTCTGCATCACCAGCTTCTTTCCATGAATGTCTACTTTGTAAATGAAGATTTTGAAATAAAATGTTTGAGACCTGTTGAGACTTTGGACACCGTCATTAGAGGATGATGGTGATAATGTCCCTTCCGAGCTGTTGTGAAGGAATGAATCCAATCACTCAAAGGATGCCCGATATGCTTCTAGTTTTGCCTGTAGAAAAGTAATGTTAGAGTGTTTACCTCTATTTGTACGAGTTTCATAGTTGACGAATGAATTTGTTGTTTATTTGAAAAATATGTTTTGTAGTTGTACTTGTAAAGTCACGGTTGAAAGAAGTGACTTCTATTTGAACTCTTTTGAAAAGTGAGTTTCATTTCTCAAAACTAGAGATGGGATGACTTAGCTTTGTATAGCATTCATTTTGACACTCACTTTGACGCCTAATATAATGGCTGTGTGAAAGGAATTTGAACCAAGAAAGACATGAAAGTCTCTCTATCATATAAATTGAACATAATAATGGCTCTATAGTGTATGTTAGGCCTTCATAAGCTTGAAGCCATATATATGAATTGAGCAATAATTGTTGTTTTCGAGATCTTCAAGTAGGCATCCTCTTTATGCAAAGGTGGTTCATGCACTCATATCCATGGGACTCAATAGGTGAACCATGAATATCCATACTCGTTCACTTTCTCTCTCCTTTCTTTGAACCCCGCGACATACCTGGTGAACCCGACGTGAAAGGAGGGGGTGAGTGAGTTATAGAGCCACAAAGATTAGCATAATCAAAATGGAAGAAATCCTAGCTGAATTCCTACGCTTTCAAGAAGAAGATAGGCGTCAAAAAGCCATCCAATCACTTCATGAACGTCTAGTCAATCGGTGTGGCTTTTTCAATGGAAAGAATGTCTCAAAGTTCTGCAAAGAATATGAACTTGAGGCCAAATATCTAGGTGTCGGATTAAGTCCAATGACGGAAAAAGAATTATGTGAAAACTTTATCTATGTGTCGGATTACGACGTGCGCGACCAAATAATGCAAATAAATCAAACGACATGGTCCCAATACAAAGCGACACTCCTCAAGCAGTTTATGCTAGAGGATCTTGATAAAGTAACTCGTAGATCTTTCCTGAGGTGGGTTCATATGCCCAAAGACCAACCAATTCTTGAGATCAAAGAAGAGTTTGAGCGACGATATGATGATCTTTCTGAGCACGATAAGAGGTGCATAAGTCATGAAAGGGTTTCGTTGTTTCTTCGAACAATCGATGTTAATGCCCGAGAGGAGTTAATTCCACTTCTACAAGATATAGACTCCGACTCAGGGCTCACAGAGGATTGGACGCTTGTCCATGAAGCTGTGATGAGATATGTGAAGAAACAACAAACAATAGAAAAATTTTTAAACGATTGGCAGGCTGACATTTATGCAAATGAAGAAGATACACAAATTCCATGCATTTTAGAGACTAAAAATAATTTGCAAATCTATAAAATAATAGAAAACCCAGTTGGACATAAAGAATATATGCATGGAATACACATACATGCTTATGAAGGGGATCACTATAAAGAACCTATAAACATAAGTGATGCAATCTCTGAGGATTCAAGGTACCAAGAGCCTGTAGATACTTTGATTACATCTACAAATACTGTATATGCAAAAACACCAATGATGGGAGGAGCAAAGGAATATACGGAAGCTAAACAAAACAAAATCAAACCAATATCAAACATAGAACAAAACAAAAATAAACAAAACGCACCAAGAAAACAATGTGAGGCTTCCTATAATCTGATAGACTCCTCACTTCTAAGGGATGATAATCAAACAAACAAAGAGGCAAGATATGATAATAACCAAGATTTACAGATATCTACCGGAAGTCAAGGTAATCAGAAAGAGATTGCAAATGAAATAACTCAAAATAATCCAGTGAATCCATGTGATGATCAAGCACAAGATGGTTCCTTAAAAGACGAAATCAAGCAATACTTGAACTATTTGATACCATCTAAGAGTGAAACATCTCTTGAAGCACATGATTCAAATATGAATCATGGCCAAATGACTAATTTGTATGAAGAGAATGCAAGGGAGCATGATGCTAATCAGGAGGGCATGCAAATTATGAGTCCTCTAAAGAATGGTATGTATGCCGATGGTGAAAAGCATGATGCTAAGCCTACTGATTGTTTAGATCAAGATCAAGAATGTGAAAAACTCTTGAGTGATACCACATTAAATGAGTCGTTAGAGGTACAAGAGAGTGATCTGAATTATAGGTGTAAGAATGAGTTGTTGATTGAGCTTCAATATAATGATATGTATGTGAACGATATTGTACTCCATGAAGAAGGACATATGAATGATCATGAGCGCGATGAGGATACTCCACTGATTACTCCTCTTTACATTGATATGTATGTTAAGAATGATCATGTTGAGTTGAGTTCATATATCAAAGAAATCAAGCATGAAGTGGAAGATACAACGTTTAATGAGATGTATGATAAATATGATGTGTGCATAGCATCAAAAGATATTGAATGTGAAACCGTTGAGTCAAATATTTGCATTGATGAAGCTAGATATAAATGTTACCAGATGGATGAAGTTTCAATTGACTCAAGCGTCTATGATGAGATATTCAGGTATGAAGTATTTGAGCAAGATTCAATGATAAAAGAAATGTATGAGGAGTGTGGCAAAAACACATCCATTAAAGATAATAAACAATAAATAATTGAGATAGATAAAGAATCTGATGATGGCATCTTGAATAGGAAAACTGATTTGACATCAAATTACATGTATATCTTTGAAAAGGATCAAGAGAATATAGATGAATGTAGATTTTCCAATGAATCTTACTTGGAGAAGCAAGAATTTAGTGATTTAGATGATCAAGATTTTCTTGATTGTGATGATATTGAGTTTCTTCATGATAATGGGCAAATGAATCTGGAAAAAGAAGAAGATGAGGAGTTCTTGGAGAGATTAGAGATAGAAGCAGATTCTATAATTGGTGGCACTCAAGTAAAAAAAAATCATGACAGTCTGAGTGATAAGTATGAGTATAAACTGCATTTAGAGTATGATGAACATCACCATTTAGAGTGTAAATCTTATGAATGTATTCAAACCCTTAATGGCAATGAAGAAGAAAGATTGGATAATCATAATGGAAATGATGAAATCCTTTTAAATTATTTCATTCCTAAAATGGATCAAAACATATGCATGATGGATTTGTTTGATGATGTTTTAAACACTCCAAATTTCAAAAATCTATATACATATGCTCATTTATCGTGTGCATCTTCATATGATGCATTGGAGGGAGTTGTGAATAAAGGCAACTATGCTCAAATGATTGAATCATGGATTTTTGAATTTTTCAAGAGTTGTGTATGCCAAACATGCCACCAAGAGATGGACAAGAAAGTGAAGTGGCTTGTACACATATCTAACTTGTTTAAGAATGCTACCTTGATTGATGCAGTTCAGAGATGGCTTCTTTTCAAGCACAGTTTCTTTGGTGAGTATGTTTTAAAGAAGGTGAGATTGAAGGAAGAATCTTTTTCAATAAAATTCCATAAAGCTTAAAGGAATGTTTTTGTAAATAGGAATGTATATATCTTATGTTTTTGCTTTGATTTGAAGAAAGACACAGGAATCAAATCAATACATTGAAGATAGCGACTCAGAATGAAACAAGAAGAGGAGATTGGATGCGATAAGCTCAAGCGGCTTCTGACTTCATACTGGTGAGATGTTATCACTTCAGTTTTTTTCTTCTCTCTTGTATATGTGTATATAAAAAGACTGCATGATTAAGCATATAATGCATATAGAAACGTTTAAATAAGAAAATTAAGTAGACCAAAGATCTCGTGCCACTAATTAGATTACATGTAATGTATAAGGACCAGGATTATATGAGTAAGGTTAGAAGATGGACTAGAACTTTCGAGAGCAAGACCTAGGAAGGTGAAGGGAAGACCTAGACTAAGTATCTGTATATAGTAGTGTTTACGGGCACTTGATGAGTGAGACACTTCGACTTCTACTCTTGATCTCTCATCTGACCTAATCTTCAGACAGATTATATCTTGAGAAAAGAATTCTTATACCAGCCAACTATCTATATGTATGTGTATGTGTTGTTGGGTGCTGCGATGAGCTAGTAGGCGGGTGGAACTACCTTGGTCGGGTGATCAGGGCCACGAGCTAACGCTAGTTGTGTCGTATGGCCTAACCTACATGTTGTTACGCGCTCATACGGGTTGATAGGCGGGTGGAGTCACTCTGACCGGGTGGTCAGAGCCACGAGCTGACGTTGATTTCGTATGAGGCTGACATTGTGAATCGTGCGCTATATCGGGTCGGTAGATGGGTGGGCTAAACCTGGCCGGGTGGTCAGGTCCACGAGTCGCATCCGATTTCGACATAGGCCGAAAACTATGGAAAAATAAATAAATAAAAATAAAAGCAAAGATATAAAGGTTGAGCTGGGATAAAGAATTAAAATAAAGAAAAACAGAATAAAAATATGAGAAAAATAAGAAAAGGGTCTGAAGGGGTTTCAGATGATAGGAGATCAATAGGGAAGCCAGAAGCGAGTTTCATAAATCGAGTTAGTGAAGACTGGTATATGCAAATGCTTCGGATAGGCTACTAGATCTGACCGGGTCGAGTTAACGAGAGAGCTAAGAAGTTTTCGATTTACTCATATGATTTCTAGTCTAAGTGCATTAGTGTATTCTGATATGTTGTATGAGATGCTTTTGTCTACTTTCTTCTCTTAATTTATGGCAAGACTAAAGCATTTTCAGGTTTCATGCATCAAGTTAAAATTTTCTTTAAGTTCTGTTTATATGCTATGACTGCTTGATCCTTGCTTGTGTTTGATGTTATGTATGCAGGTTGGTGCATCCAGAGGATGCACAGGTTCAGAGGGGGTGGATGTGGTCAAGAATTGACACTCAAGCTTGAGAACCATTTCGGGAAATCAAATCTAAAACCATGGTGATCTCTATCCTTTCATCCCTCATTTAAAATATGATGAGATATAACATCTTATGTAGTTATATGTGTATGTGTACATGTTCATATTTCTCATAATAAGGACTCCATTTGGAGGTAAAAATTAAACGTTTTCTTTGTTAAGAGTCAAAATACGAAGATTATGTCTGACATCATAGAGACCACCAGTTTCGTTATTCAAAATATAATCAAATTTATCTGTGAGCAAGAGTGTTCTTTATGCATGAGTGTCTTTGCATGCATATATAAGTGTACATATATGTTTGTATATAATAAATATGCAAGTACCTGTGTGCACATAAGCATATTCATTAGTTGTACATACACCTTTTTACTATATCATTTAAAAATAATTATGAATATGGAAGGAGCTACGTGGAACTTGTGAGGTAAGTGGCAGAGAGCTTCAGGGATTCACGTAAGAAAGTTTGGGGGGACGATTCTGAAAAGTACGTGGAGAAGGCCACCTGCGAGCATTTGGAACGAGCCTGATTGGGGATTGAATTTGGATATCTGCGACTCTGTCAATCAGAACCGCCGCTGTTCTGGTGAGGTGGCCAAAGCTGTAAAGAAACGGTTGAGGAGCTTTTTGTGCAAGCAGGACCAGTTGTCAATGTGTATGTTCCAAAGGACCGAGTTACGAATCTTCATCAGGGGTATGGCTTTGTCGAGTTCCGGAGTGAAGAAGATGCCGATTATGCCATCAAAATTCTGAATATGATCAAGCCATATGGAAAGCCGATCCGTGTTAACAAGGCATCTCAAGACAAGAAGAGCTTAGATGTGGGAGCTAATTTGTTTATAGGGAACCTTGATCCAGATGTGGAATAAGAAGCTTTTATACGATACATTTAGTGCATTTGGTGTTATTGTGACGAATCCCAAGATAATGCGGGATCCTGATTCTGGAAACTCAAGGGGGTTCGGATTCATCAGCTATGATTCCTTCGAGGCTTCGGATGCAGCGATTGATGCTATGGGTGGTCAGTACCTCTGCAACCGACCTATCACTGTTTCATATGCTTTTAAAAAAGACACTAAAGAAAAAACAAAAATAGAAAAGGAAAGAAGGGGGCACATGTGGCTCGCTTATGCCATAGGCGGATTTGGAACACGAAGGGGAGGTATCTGCTAGAAGAGGGGAATCGAGGAAGGAGAAGGAACACGGTGAGATTTAGGGGTTTTTCTGGGAAAAAAATGGGATGACAGAGATTAGGCATGATCGAGAAAAATCTGGCGAGTATTCTCATTACTCTGCACATCAGGAAGTGTAAAAGAGGACAGGGCGCTGAATACAGAGAGGTCTGAGCTTTTGTTTCTGGGAAAGGAAGGTTGGCGCATGTTCAGGAAGGAGGGATGTAACACAATTCAATTCCGGTAGAGAAGGGCACACAGGGGAATGAGGCGGAAGACATGCGACTGAAGGGGAGGTTCGTTTAAAAAGGAGAACGGCTCTGTGTTCGAGGAGGGAACATGAAAATCGACATGAAGGCATGGCTGCGGGAATAGCTCAATTGGGGAAGTTCGGCAGCTTGAGTTAAAGATTCTCTGAAAATTACTTGGAGGCTGAAAGTTTTATTGCTCCTGAATCGCTGCGTGTATTGATGATGCTATTCAATATAGCTTCTCTACATTTGTAGTAAAAAATGCTTTCTTCCACCACATATTATCTACCTGCTATTTTTCAACATTTACAGCGGCAGTTCTACACATCCTTCCCAGTGTCTCAAGCGTGTTACAGAATGCTGGGCAAACACTGAAGGGAGCTTGAAATTGTAGAAGGAAAGATCTGGTGTGCAAAGGGGAAGGAATTTCGGTGTTCTGATTAAAGCTGAGAACAGGTAACTAAAACTGCTAATCATTTTAAGCCATACCTATGGCTTCTGCATCTATAGCTTCCATAAACGTGATGTTATGTTATGGTGTTGAATTTGCTAACCTCTTATTTTGAGTTGGGCATAACGTGCAAAGAAACAGAATAGTAGTTTCTCTCACATAGGAAAGAAGCCTCTGACTCTTCTCTTCAAATATGTTGTCTTGGTTACATGAAAAGTTTTCGAATGATGCAGATATTGGATTGAAATAGTCCATTGAATTTTATGTCTTTACATGCTAATAAGACCCTCAAATTCTTATATCAGTGCTCAAAGTGTTCTTTGGACAACCGTCACTTGAATTTATGGATTCATAAAAAAAACCGCCATATAGGAATCTGTCATTGTACTGCCAGTTTTATTGTTGCGTGCGATCTTATTGGCATTACACCTTTGTACATCGGCTGGGGTACGGATGGGTCTCTGTTGTTTGCTTCAGAGATGAAAGCTTTGATGAATGACTGTGAGTAGTTTCAAACTTTTCCACTTGGTCATATCTATTCTAGTAAAACTGGTGGATTGTGTAGGTATTATAAAGCTGAGCGGGTTTTGAGAATCTATACCATCTACTCCATACAATGCTCAACTTTTAAAAGAAGCTTTTGAGAAGGCTGTTGTGAAACGACTTATGACAGATGTCCCTTTCGGTATGCTCCTCTCTGGAGGACTGGATTCTTTTCTTGTGGTTGGCCAATATACTTCAATGGAATTCTATCCTTGCATGGTTTTTGTTCAACCTAGCGGATCTGGTGGGTATGACTCTGTTAGCTATGCATGTAACAAAATTCTAATGACCCAGAGATTTAATAGGAAGTGAGAGTATACAGAAAACTGTGAAACATTATTGTCAAATTACAGCCTTGTATATTGTTGGAATCTGCTGCTCCCCGCTCATATTTGGAGCCAGCTATAAGTTTCCCCGTGGAGGCATAATGGTAATGCCTCCTTACTGTCCCAAAGTTTTAAGAAGCTAATGAAGGACGAGTGTTTATTTTGGACTATGTTAAACTCATCAGCACGATAGTGAATAGATTTTGTTTCAGAATTGCCATATGTAGAGTTTAAATATTTGAAGAAGTTATTGAAGGGCGGTCTCCATCATTGTCTGTCTGCATCACCAGCTTCTTTCCATGAATGTCTACTTTGTAAATGAAGATTTTGAAATAAAATGTTTGAGACCTGTTGAGACTTTGGACACCGTCATTAGAGGATGATGGTGATAATGTCCCTTCCGAGCTATTGTGAAGGAATGAATCCAATCACTCAAAGGATGCCCGATATGCTTCTAGTTTTGCCTGTAGAAAAGTAATGTTAGAGTGTTTATCTCTATTTGTACGAGTTTCATAGTTGACGAATGAATTTGTTGTTTATTTGAAAAATATGTTTTGTAGTTGTACTTGTAAAGTCACGGTTGAAAGAAGTGACTTCTGTTTGAACTCTTTTGAAAAGTGAGTTTCATTTCTCAAAACTAGAGATGGGATGACTTAGCTTTGTATACCATTCATTTTGACACTCACTTTGACGCCTAATATAATGGCTGTGTGAAAGGAATTTGAACCAAGAAAGACATGAAAGTCTCTCTATCATATAAATTGAACGTAATAATGGCTCTATAGTGTATGTTAGGCCTTCATAAGCTTGAAGCCATATATATGAATTGAGCAATAATTGTTGTTTTCGAGATCTTCAAGTAGGCATCCTCTTTATGCAAAGGTGGTTCATGCACTCATATCCATGGGACTCAATAGGTGAACCATGAATATCCATACTCGTTCACTTTCTCTCTCCTTTCTTTGAACCCCGCGAGAGCGGTCAAAGCTGGTCAAAGTTGGGAAATTAGGGCAAAAATTTCATTGTCACCAAATTAGATGAAAATCCATATACTTGTAAAGATGGTCAAAGGCAGTCTATAGCCCAAATTTCAGCAGAAAATGGATTTTGTAGCACATTGATATGCTATGTTCATTTTGTAAAAATGTAATTTTTCTAGTTTGACCCTACAAATTCTTGTATAGAAATTTATGTTAGCCATATGGTTTGGCATGTATAAAGATCATATGTGGCTACATATTTGTACAAATTTTCAAGGCTATCAGAGCTTCCTAGAGACCTTAATGCCACCTTGCAAGCTTCCAAATACAGTCAAACTTGTACAAGGGAGATTCAGATGGGAGTTTTTTCTGCATATTCCTGAAGAAGATCCTTGGAAACATAGTCCTACAAAGTTTCATCTTCATCAAAGCCTATTTGGAGGGTCAAAGAGTACAAAGTCCAGTTTTCAAGATCGCCGCAGTTTTCTAGTTTAAGCAAATTGAAGGGTTGAAGGGCCACCACATGGCGAAAGCTGATTGAGCCATGTTGTACGATCAAGATGAGCTCAAATTCAAGGGTGGAGATGCACTTATGCTTAAAGCAAGGAGGATCCACGAGTTTTTCCATAAAAGAAGACTTTTTTTACAATCAAAGATCAATAATGCAGTGTTTCTCCAAAAATAGTGGCTTATCTTATCCGAATTGATGTCAGCACTGATCCGACGGTCCAGATCATCCCCAGATCCAATGGTGGAGAATGAGGGCGCCTAAATTTCACTCCTTTACACTAGATTTGATAGAAAGAACAATTCCAAGCCATTGATTTGATTAATCAAATGGTTGTAATCGAAAGTAGTGATCCTAGAGTTGAGAGTTGATTTCTCTAGATCCAAGGGCCCAAATTCATTCAATAAACTATATAAACCCCCCTCCAAACTCCTAGAGCATCATTGTTAGGCATCCATAGGACTCATGCTAGATTACGGTTTCCTTGAGACGATCACCCTCGGTTGAGCGAGTGAGGATCCAAGGTGAGCTAGTATGAGTATAGTACCTAGTTTCAAATTTAAGTTAGAACTCCAATCTAGGATAGGCTCTTGAAACCAACATCTCTATCTCGACTCACCCTCGGTGGAGCGTGTGAGTGAGTTAGAGCTGATTTTAATGAGTCTTAGACTTCTTTAGTTAGACGTTACGAGCCTAGACATACGTAGGGTCACTGGAGTGGAACTCACCTTCTTACGTGTGACATTCGGTTGAACTGTCATGGTTTGAGGGTCGGAACCACCTTTGATCAGTAGACTGTCTAGCTTGACGTACCACGACGATCTTATACATGTATCTTAATTCAAATCCTTTTAATTCATGTCACTTGTCACTTGTCTCTTGTCTCCTCTCTCAGTCTCTTAAGTATTTTTACATGTCTTCTATTTCTTCTATGTGTGAGAAGGCTCCGCAGTATTGCGTTGAACTAGTGAGGATGTTTCTTTAAGCTTGTTAGTAAACTCTATCATCATAATTCACTTGCATGCATATAATCCATACATACCCATACATATTGATTAGTTTCTGAAAGTGTATAAGAAGCTCCAATATTGGACCATTCTTCCTTTCGAAACTGGTTTATGTGTAAGGGTTCCATCTATTCTCGTCATGCATACATATCATCCAAAGAAGACTATGCATATGGATTGGAATTAGGAAGTGTTTAAGAAGCTCCTTCAATGGACCATTCTTCCTTCCAAATTTCATTCGTATGTATGTTTCTCTTTCATTCTTATCATTCATGTTCATAAATCTAACTTGCACTCCTACATTCCTATTCCCATAATCATTTCAACATCTCTCTCTTCTCCATACTCAACATTAATTTCACTTTCATGTCCTTAAACCTTCCAACATTCATTAGCTTCATACACCCTGTGTGTGCCACGACCGGACCCGATCCACCCGGATTGCGATCACCTCCACATTTTTATTTATTTATTATTTTTCTTTTTTCTTTTTGACGAGGAAAAATTAAACCCCGATACAAGGTACAACCATTTTTGATGACGGAGAACAGTCGTTTAAACTCCGATACAAGTGCTGTGAGATGGACTAAGGATGTAGAAAAATGGAGTAGCAGGAGCTAGGATTTCAAGAATTATGCTTTCGATACAGGATATATATGCATGTTTATATATGAAAGTCTTGTCACCAAAATAAACCTCCAAATCTACATGCCCTATCTTTCCACAATCCTAGATTATAAACAATTTCTTAGTAGATAAGTTACTACTTAAGATAAAATTTGACACAAGTAGAGAAATCATCATTTGCTTTTTTTTGACTCAAGTGATGTGGATATGCAATGCAATCCATGTTTAAAAAAAAAAAAGGGAATTAAAAAAAAAAGTATAAAAATATCATTAATTTTTCAAGTTCATGTTGCTTTGTTTTTTTTCCAGAAATTGAGAGAAAAATAGATCCTATGGAGATTTTAGATGACATTTTGCTTAAGAGTCAAGTGACTATGTCTTTAGAACAAGTTTTCTCTATTGCAAAGCCTGTTTTTAAAGATAACTTTATCGGCCTAATTAAAAGGAAGAGGTTTCCACTTAATCTAGATACTGATATGCAAGATTCTCTAGATCAAGATCAAGCTATGAATGAAGCCTTAAACTTTGATGAATCTGATGAAGAGGACTTTGATGATGATGAAGTAAATGTTAATAGAAATTTCTTAGGACCTATTCAACCTGACCATGAAAATCATGAAAACAATCCTGAAAGTCACTTTAAAAGAACATTTTGGTCTAGAGGTACATCAGAGATGCATGTTAAAATAGGAAATGATAAGAACACTATCACTGTAAATGCATTAGTAGATTCCGGCTCTGAAATCAATGTGATTTCAAGAGAAGTCTATGATAAGTTTCGATGGCCCATAGATAAAGATTGTGGATGGCGTATGAGAACTGCAGATAATGGTGTAGGTACCCTGTATGGAGCTTGTGCTAGTGTGCCCATATCCATAGGAGGAACCACAGAAAAATTTCACTTTTTTATTCAAGATAATTGCTCCTATGAAGTTCTCTTAGGTCAACCCTTTATTTGTGAGAGTCGTATGGAAACTAAAGCCATGGATGATGGGTCTACCTATGCTAGATTCAAGTCTAAGGATGGAATGCAATCACTTCAGTAGGAGTGAATCATCCTAGGAATCGATTGTCAATTAGAAAGAAACCTATTGTTACTCATGGTCATGAGCATGCTTGTAGTGATTGTGCACCTCGATTCATGTTTGGAGCTACATATGATCAAAATTTCGGATAGAATCCATTGTTGAGCGGGACAACAGTGGATATTGGTTTGACATCTCGCATCCAACCAACATGTACAATAGTTTGTCACTTTGTTTTCCACATTCTAGATTAGATTTTCTTCATAAGAGTCAATTGTCCAAGTCTTTTATCCAAAAAACCCAAAAAAATTATAAAAACAACAAAATCATGGAACATGATGAGAACATTGAGCATGTGATTGAGACATCTCATTGTTTCTCTACTCTTGAGGAGTTAGAGTTATGTCTTCAACAAAATTCTAATTCCCATATTATTCTGATTTCTTCCCTTGATGAGTATGCTCTAATCCAAGAGTATGCTCTCAATGTTGAGGAGTTAGAGTTATGTCTTCAACAAAATTCTAATTCCCATATTATTCTGATTTCTTCCCTTGATCAGTATGCTCTAATCCAAGAGTATGCTCTCAAGTGCTCAAAATTTAACCAAACACATGATGCCTTAGTTGAAACAAAGTACAAAACTGCAGACAAAAAATCAAACCCATAGCTCAACCATAACCTCAAGGAAGTAATGAAAAAATTATTGATGTGAAAAATGATCCAATTCTTCGGGATAAGAAAAACATAGGACATACATTCACGGATGAGACAATCAAACAGGTGAAAATTGGTAGAGATGATGACTTTCTTTTGCCAGCAGAGAGAGATAAATTTGAGAGAGTCATACGTAGCCATGGAAAAGCCTTTACTATGTATCCTCATGAGATTGGTTGTGTAGATCCTAAGCTAGTTGCACCCATGATAATCTTTACTATTCCACATATTTCATGGAATCTTCGTCCTATACCTGTTCCAAAGGCTCACTTACCTGAGCTTATGAAACTACTTAAGGAGAAGATAAACATGAGAATTTTAGAGCCATCTTTTGCACCTTACTCAAACAGATGGTTCATTGTGCCTAAAAAGAATGGGAAACTACGTTTTATTCAAGATCTCCAACCTGTCAATAAAGTCACCATAAGGAATGTAGGAACAGGACCCATTGTAGATGAGTTTGCTGAATCATTTTCAGGACATTCTATATATTCAATGGGTGATTTATATTTGGGATATGACCAATTCCAATTAGCAATTGATAGTCGTGACATAACCACAATGAAAACTCCTTTAGGCTTAGTGCGAATGTGTACTTTACCTCAAGGAGCGACTAATTCTGTGGCTCATATGATGAGTGCTATGAATATGGTCTTACATGACTTTATCCCTCATATAACTATGCCATTCATTGATGATATTCCTATTAAAGGGAGTGAGGAACGTGTAAAGGACATTACTGTAGATTCATCTGGATGTCGTAAATTTGTTCTTGACCATATCTCTGATTGTGAAAGAATATTTCAACGATTTGAAGAGGTAGGTCTCACATTTTCCATAGAGAAATCTGTTTTTGGTGTCAACGAGGTGCTTATTGTTGGACATTTATGTGGCCATTGAGTGAGGTACGTAGATTTCTTGGTGCTTGTATCTTTTATGTTATTTGGATCCCACACTTTGCTCATGTTGCTGATTGTCTTCATGACTTGTTGAGGAAGAAACGAAAATTTATTTGGACTGACAAACACACTCAAGCTATGCGTAAATTGAAGAAATTATTGCTTGAAGCTCCCATCCTTAAGCGTGTAGACTATTCTGCTAACAAACCTATTATATTGACTGTTGATACTAGTCCTATTGGTATAGGTTGGGTCATAAGTCAAGACGATAGTGAAGGGAATAGATATGCAATTAGGTTTGGTGCCAAAATTCTACATGAAACACAACGAAAATATCCACAGATCAAACGAGAACTATGGGGTATGGTAACAGCTTTGAAAATAGACAAAGAATATTTCATTGGTGCAAATGTCAAAGTTGAGACTGATTGTTTGCCTCTCATTGGAATGATAGCCAATTGTTCATCTCCTGATATAGCCATGCTTAGATGGATCTCATATATTAAGTTCATAAATCCTGAGTTAGTTCATATTTCAGGTAAGTCAAACTCAGTTGCTGATATGTTATTGAGAGCTAGATTTGATGATGATCTTGAAAGTGATCTAATAAAGAATGTGAACTTTATTGACTATGTTCCACATATATATGAGTATGAGCAATTTCATGAGTCTGAGTACGAAGATGAATGGAGAGACATAGGAAAGTATCTCAGTACACTACAACCATTACCTAGCTGGACTACGAATAGATTCCGTAACATTAGGAAACAAGCTTATAACTTTTTCCTATGTAATGGTTATCTTTGGAGACATGCTAAGGGTAAGGTTAAGAATCCACAACGAGTCCTAGGAAAGAGAGGTCTTCAATTGCAAGTAATGAAGGAAATGCATGAGACATTATGGGCAGGTCATAAAGGATTTTTTGGAACATATGAAAAAATAAGAAGTACCTATTATTGGCCTAGGATGTATGTTGACATTAGTAGCTATGTTTCTACATGTTCTATTTGTCAACTTCATTCATCAGTCAAACATAGAGATCCGTTGCATCCTACTTATCCACCTTGTATTCACTACAAGTGGGTAGTAGATCTTGTAACTATGCCTAAAGGTATCGACAAAATGCGTTACATTGTACTTGCAAGAGAAGACTTAACTAATCATGTAGAGGGACGTGCACTACGATCTAAGACCACTTACAATGTTTGCAAATTCTTGCTTGAAGATGTCATAAGTCGCTTTGGGTACATAGAGAAAGTAGTTGCCGATCGCGGAGAGTTAAATGCGAGAGAAGCTAAAGAGTTCTTTGAGCGTCACGGTATTCGTTTGTCTCTCACTACTGCATATAATCCAGAGGCCAATGGTAAAATAGAGAGAGGGCATCCACCTATTGTGAAAGCCATATCTAAAGCATGTAATGGTGACATCAAACAATGGCCTAAATTCTTACCTTTTGCACTTTGGGCAGATAGAATGACATGCACATGTACTACTAGATATATGCCTGCTGAACTCATGTACTGTCAAAAACCATTGTTTCCAATTCAGTCTCATATTTTTGCATGGTCAAATTTACCTTGGTTTGAAAACATGTCTACTGATGATTTTTTGAGTTTGTGTATTAAAAAATTAGAACAAGGTAAATTAAGACTTGATGATGCTGTTGAAAAATTAAGAGAATCTAGAATGAAGAACAAGCATTATTTTGATAAAACTCATCGATTGCGTCCTAAGCCAATTGAAGTAGGAGATTGGGTGCTCATTTTTGATAGTACATTTGACTCTCAATATGATGCACGCAAAAAGCTCACTCAACGATGGTTTGGGCCATACATTGTATCAAAAGTCAACAACAATGGTACGTATGCTCTTTGTGAATTAAATGGTGTTGCACTAAAAACTTTGATTGCAGGTAAAAGGATAAAGCTATTCAAGAAACGTGATAATGACGAGTACATTTTGGATGAGGACATTGAAGAAGATGACAACAATGAGGCCGATTCATAAACAGGAGTATCCATGTTATAAAAATAAAAAAAAAAGAAGAAGAAAAAAAAAAAAAAAAATATATATATATTTTCAAGTTCATGTTGCTTTGTTTTTTTTTCAAGTTCATTCTATTTTTTCTCCATTCTTGTTTCATGCATGTTTGTTTTCAGTCTTTGCATTGCATTGCATATCCACATCACTTGAGTCAAAAAAAAAAAAAAAGATAGGGCAAATGATGATTTCTCTACTTGTGTAAAATTGTATCTTAAGTAGTATCTTATCTACTAAGAAATTGATTATAATCTAGGATTGTGGAAAGATAGGGCATGTAGATTTGGAGGTTTATTTTGGTGACAAGACTTTCATATATAAACATGCATATGTATCTTGTATCGAAAGCATAATTGTTGAAATCCTAGCTCCTGCTACTGCATGTTTCTACATCCTTAGTCCATCTCACAGCACTTGTATCGGAGTTTTAAACAATTGTTCTCCGTCATAAAAAATGGTTGTACCTTGTATCGGGGTTTAATTTTTCCCCGTCATAAAAAAAAAAAAAGTTGCTACATGTTACCAAGAAGTTTACACTTTCTTCCACCCCAAAAAAGTGATCGTAACCATAAAGTTGCCGAATCATCATCATCATCAAAAAAAAAAAAAAAAAAGAGCAAGCCAAAGGAGGATAAAGAGGCATAGTAGAATAAATCACGGGCTATATAGGCAGATTTATGCATTAGTGGAGTTTAGTTAGATTCCTTGCATGTTATTAGAGAAAGAGCATATTCATATTTATGTAGGAAAGGAGTTGATCTAAAATAAGCTAAAGATGAAAGATGTCTCTTGAAAATCCTAAATCTTTGTTTATAATCATATTTAAGGTAAATTGCTTTATGAAAAAGGTACAAAATTTTCTTCAAGATGAGAGGAACTGATGCTTAAAACGACTCAATACATCCACTTCCACTTCATATTGATGCTTCTTTTCTTTCTTTCTTGTTGCCAATGTTGCTTGTTCACTTGCATATATGTTGCCTATTTGTTCATGCATATTCATGTTGCCTGTTTCAATTCTTTCTTTCATGCAAATTTTGCTTCATGTCACGTTACCTACTGATTCATGCATATAATCAATTTTCCTTCCATGTTTCTTATGTTGCCTATAAAAGAATTTGATGCCTGGAACATTTTGTTTTTCACAGATGCTAGAGTGGCGCTTCCGGAGGAATCGCAGGTTTAGTGGGGGCGAATGTCGTCGAGATTTTCTCTCCTCTCTCACTTGTGAAGGCCTACAAAAAACATATTTGGTGAAGGTAGCCGGAATTCCCCGAGAAGTCCAGGATGCATCAAGGATGTCAAAGGAAGCTCAGATACAAAGTTTCAAAGAAATCAAGAAAGTCCATGGTAGCGGTCAAAGCTGGTCAAAGTTGGGAAATTAGGGCAAAAATTTCATTGTCACCAAATTAGATGAAAATCCATATACTTGTAAAGATTGTCAAAGGCAGTCTATAGCCCAAATTTCAGCAGAACATGGATTTTGTAGCACATTGATATGCTATGTTCATTTTGTAAAAATGTAATTTTTCTAGTTTGACCCTACAAATTATTGTATAGAAATTTATGTTAGCCATATGGTTTGGCATGTATAAAGATCATATGTGGCTACATATTTGTACAAATTTTCAAGGCTATCAGAGCTTCCTAGAGACCTTAATGCCACCTTGCAAGCTTCCAAATATAGTCAAACTTGTACAAGGGAGATTCAGATGGGAGTTTTTTCTGCATATTCCTGAAGGAGATCTTTGGAAACATAGTCCTACAAAGTTTCATCTTCATCAAAGCCTATTTGGAGAGTCAAAGAGTACAAAGTCCAGTTTTCAGGATCACCGCAGTTTTCTAGTTTAAGCAAATTGAAGGGTTGAAGGGCCACCACATGGCGAAAGCTGATTGAGCCATGTTGTATGATCAAGATGAGCTCAAATTCAAGGGTGGAGATGCACTTATGCTTAAAGCAAGGAGGATCCACGAGTTTTTCCATAAAAGAAGACTTTTTTTACAATCAAAGATCAATAATGCAGTGTTTCTCCAAAAATAGTGGCTTATCTTATCCGAATTGATGTCAGCACTGATCCGAACGGTCCAGATCATCCCCAGATCCAATGGTGGAGAATGAGGGCACCTAAATTTCACTCCTTTACACTAGATTTGATAGAAAGAACAATTCCAAGCCATTGATTTGATTAATCAAATGGTTGTAATCGAAAGTAGTGATCCTAGAGTTGAGAGTTGATTTCTCTAGATCCAAGGGCCCAAATTCATTCAAAAAACTATATAAACCCCCCTCCAAACTCCTAGAGCATCATTGTTAGGCATCCATAGGGCTCATGCTAGCTTACGGTTTCCTTGAGACGACCACCCTCCGTTGAGCGAGTGAGGATCCAAGGTGAGCTAGTATGAGTATAGTACCTAGTTTCAAATTTAAGTTAGAACTCCAATCTAGGGATAGGCTCTTGAAACCAGCATCTCTATCTCGACTCACCCTCGGTAGAGCGTGTGAGTGAGTTAGAGCTGATTTTAATGAGTCTTAGACTTCTTTAGTTAGACGTTACGAGCCTAGACATACGTAGGGTCACTGGAGTGGAACTCACCTTCTTACGTGTGACATTCGGTTGAACTGTCATGGTTTGAGGGTCGGAACCACCTTTGATCAGTAGACTGCCTAGCTTGACGTACCACGACGATCTTATACATGTATCTTAATTCAAATCCTTTTAATTCATGTCACTTGTCACTTGTCTCTTGTCTCCTCTCTCAGTCTCTTAAGTATTTTTACATGTCTTCTATTTCTTCTATGTGTGAGAAGGCTCCGCAGTATTGCGTTGAACTAGTGAGGATGTTTCTTTAAGCTTGTGAGTAAAATCTATCATCATAATTCACTTGCATGCATATAATCCATACATACCCATACATATTGATTAGTTTCTGAAAGTGTATAAGAAGCTCCAATATTGGACCATTCTTCCTTTCGAAACTGGTTTATGTGTAAGGGTTCCATCTATTCTCGTCATGCATACATATCATCCAAAGAAGACTATGCATATGGATTGGAATTAGGAAGTGTTTAAGAAGCTCCTTCAATGGACCATTCTTCCTTCCAAATTTCATTCGTATGTATGGTTCTCTTTCATTCTTATCATTCATGTTCATAAATCTAACTTGCACTCCTACATTCCTATTCCCATAATCATTTCAACATCTCTCTCTTCTCCATACTCAACATTAATTTCACTTTCATGTCCTTAAACCTTCCAACATTCATTAGCTTCATACACCCTGTGTGTGCCACGACCGGACCCGATCCACCCGGATTGCGGTCACCTCCACAACGCCGCTGAGAAAAGCGTCATGACCTTCACCCTCCATTGAGGTATACTAAGTAGGACGTTAAGACTCGGACCCTAGCATTGGTGTGACAACTGGTCCGTCCTCTTTTCCAAGGCCGCTTGGATCGAGCGAGGCTCTGATACCAACTGTGATAAAGATAAAACAAGCACCCCGGGCTCACTCGGCGACTTGCACCGGCCCGTCGGTAGGGTGACTTGCTTGAGTGTTTTGTTTGCTTGCTTGAAAGCAGAAAGTCACTTGTTGAATGAAAAACTTGCTTGCATTAGAAGAGAACGATTACAGAAAGAACCGCCTAAGCCAGCCCGCGTTTAGCATCACGGGTAAACATGTTACAGTGAGCTGGCCCGCGTTAAGTGTCGCCGGCAAACGCGTACAACGGCCCCTTGATGGCACAACGGCGCTTTCGAGAGGTGCGTGCGGAGGGGACTAGCACAAAGGCTACCGCACGTTGAGCGCAAGGATCGCTTGGTTCGCTTGGGTCACTTGGGTCGGAGGCTCACTATGTCCCCCTATAAGTACTTGCAATTCGGCGTCGGTCGGCAAACCACACAAGCACCAACAGGGGATGGATAGAAATACAGGAAGGGGGGGGGCTCTTGCCCACGGGTTGTCACACTTAGCAAAATAGGTAGAGTCACCATCTATGAGTTCAAAGATCTTGAGATACCAAGAAAATTTTTCTATCTGGATAACACATCGATGAGAATGTTCTTGGTAATAGAGCATGACAAGCACACATACACTTGGCAGAGCGAATTGATTTTCCCTCCACCAAGATCTAATGTTTCCAATGGCCTCCAAGGTGTAAGATCATCCCATGCTCATGAAACCAGAGGGAAAGAGCTAGAGAGAGACATGAGGTAAGCTTTGCACACATAGTGGGCAAAGATAGATCAGGACTTGAAGGTGAAAGACCTGAAAGAGAGAGACATAGAGCACATGTGCATCAAAGAGATGATCATGAATTTCCATTGCCTAGATCCCTAGAGTACACAAGAACCCTTAGAATCTCTCAAGTGGTCAAGACAATGAAAAGCTACTTTGATGGGTTAGGAGATCCTTATGATCATATGGACGAGTTCAAACAAGTGTTAAGAGATGAATAGATCAAGGAATTGTTCACCCAATTTGAGGCATTTGGGTTGACCCTCAAGGGTACTACCTTAGCTTGGTTTCAACCCCTAAATGGTCGTAACTACCGAAATATAGGTCAACTGCTAGAAAAATTCATCGTAATATCTTCCATGAGTGGCATCAGGCATAACACATCATCCTTGATCCACAGCTTCAAGCAGACACCCCAAGAAATAGTTTGGCTAGCTGGACGTAGATTTAAACAATATGTGAAAAGATGCCCCACACTTGAATTACCTACACAAGCAAAACAAGTTTCTCTATTTCTAAATGGACTTCTAAACAGCAAACTTAGATCATATGTATATCTCAAGGATTGAATCACACTAGATCAATGCTTGAGAATGTGTATTGACATAGAAGAAAAATTGAGTCAGGAGTCAAAATTATCCAAACTCTATAAAGATTCTGACAATTCTGCTAGTCATACTTCTAGACCCTCCACTGAGATAGATGAGATAGCTGAACATGTTGCCAAGAAGTTAGAAGTTCAAAATAGGCAAACACCAAGGGTCACCTTGTTGAAGCAATGTTATACTTGCAGAGGCGACCACATGACTAATGTATACCCAATGCAGAACCAGAATGTGCAAGAATTGAATGATCTATATTGCACTATTGATAGGACATACACAAACTATATAGCTCAAGTTTACCCGTACAATAGGCAGGCTGTCAGACAAACTCAACAACAATCTTACCAATAGGGTAGATACTAGAACCAATACCAATAGACATATTATAGGCCACAACAATAATATCACCCTCAATACCAACAACAATATCAACTGCTGATGATCCCTTTGGTCTCAAAAAATGACCCGCATGCTCAAAGATTTGACTACACCCATGAAGATAGTCCACAAGCTTATTACACAAAGTCACCCAAACATAGTGAGACTTATCCGTATCAATATGAGGCACTACCTATGGAACCAAATTGGGAGTGAGAATACTCCAATTTCATGTATAAGAATCCTAACCCCAAGCCCCAATTGAGACAAATAAGACCACAGGCCCCTAGAGGCCAAGGTTACCATTTCATTCGTGAATGTCCCCACCCACCGACTCCGGGACAAGGATAGAACATCACAATACAAGGCTTTTGTCACGAGTGTGAAAAAGAACATCTCGTGAGAGATTGTCCAAGGAACCCCTTTAGTGCACCCAAGGTAACACCAATTAATGTGGTAGGTCTAGTGGTGGATTCAAGTTCAAGTAGCATTAACGTGGCTCTTATACAGGCAGTCATTTGGGCACAAGCCTTACAATAGAATAAACCAATTGAACAATCAGAGTCAAGTGAATTAAGAGAGCCTAGTAAGAGGAAAACAAGAACCTGGAAGGATACCAGGGAGAAAGGTAATCGTAAGTGGGCTAGAAAGTTATCCAAACTAGAAGAAAGCCTAAGAGATGCAAAAATAAAAATTGCAGGTATCACATATCAAAACCCCTCACATGTCAAAATTCCATCCACTCCACTTCATCCCACCCCACCTCTCAAAGTAAATAGACCACAACCAGGGTCTATTTTCATAAATCCAACCCTAGAAGGCTTGGACATGATGTTTAAAGCCTACTAGGCTCGACTTTAAGAAGTGCCGATAGCTGCAAACCTAGACATGAGTTACCCTAGAGTAGATTTAGAGATTGAACGGACAAAAATGTGCATGAAAATGATAGAACTTGCTCATGCTATGCTTGAGGCCAATCAATTGTTCAATTAGACAAATTCTATCAAACTGGGTTTGCATTTCCAAGGCTTACTAGAAACATTAGAGTAGCTAGTAAACAAGCTACAGGTTTCTTTACCTCCATAAGCTCAACCGGTTGTTGAAAGAGAAATCTAACCACCAATGAAGGTTTATGTTTTTGATTCCATGGATGCTAGAACACCTCTTTCAATTCACAATTTTCTCAAGGGTTCTTGTGGGAAATACAAGAAGAGAAATGGGCTAAGGAGAAGGGTAATCCCCCTCCTATTCCTAAAATTGATGATCTTCATGACCAATTTCCCCAACACATTCCATCTATTTACGGAGGTCAAGCACATCAACAAGAAGATGAAAGATTATATTTTGAATCTAATTCTTTACAATAGTTGCCACAATTCAGAGGCCCATGGGAATCTGAATCTCTTCAGATTAGAGCTCCCACAATATTGATACAAAATGAAGACCAATGGTTCAAGAAACATTGAATTCGTGAAGAACACTAAGGTGTAGTCTCATTTCACCTTAGAAGAGCTGCTCAAAGTAAAACCTGAGTTGTGGACAACATGTGGGGGATCAGGTTCTAGAACTTGGTTTCAATACGTCAAAAGCAGGTTCTAAGCTCAAAGTGCTAGTTATGAGATGATCCTAGGAAGACCCTTTCTATGACAACTGCAGATAGTACAAGATTGGGGAACCATCTCCTTGTACCTGCAACACTTAGGGGTCACAAAAACTAAAGGATTATACCTTCAGAGATGTACCACCCCTATAGTGGAATCCTATCCACAAGGCACAAGAAGATTCAATCTTTGTGTATTCTGTAAGTTCTTCTGATCCATCCTAGATGCATGAAGATACTCACTTGTGGATGTGCAAGCTCACAAAGGAAGAGGAAACATGCCTAAAATTGAGAGAAGAAGGAACTTCTGAAGGAGCTAGACTAGTTAAAGACCAAGCCTACACACTAATGATCTTTCCAGATGAGGAATTTGAGCCTCATGGTTGGACATAAATGTTGGTCACCATGGACATTACTGTCAATGAAGAACAATGGATGCGTTGTTGTGATGAGGAGGGCTATGATATGTCTTTGTTCATGTGTGAAACCTTGCTAGAAGAGTGTGAATCTAATGAGGTCATAGAAGAAGAAGAGGACGACAATGATCTAGGGTCCATTGTGATGGATAGTTGCTTTGACTTAGAGGAACACTATCTAGAAAATGTAGGATTATTTATCCAAAAATAAGAAGAACCTCTCACAAGCATTAACAATGTAACATCCATGGAGGAAAGTTAAGGTGGTCAAAAGAAATTGAAAAGAAATGCAACAAAACAAGTAGAGGAGAAATCATTGTTCGAAGTGCCAGAGAATTTCAAGAAATATGAGGTTGCAGATTGAAAAAATTTTTTATAGTAACAATTGAAGAGAACAAAAGTGATGTACATACATAGGGGAAGACCTAAGTGAAGAAGAAGAAGTAAAGCTTGTAGCATTATTAAGGGAATATATGGATGTGTTTGCATGGACCTATAGATCTCTAAAGGGGGTAGATCGGAAGATATGATCTCATACGATCCCCATGATGACTCATGCCAAGCCCACTAAACAGAAGCCCTACACATATAATGACACTTATGTAGCCAAAATAAAACAAGAAATTGATAGATTGATTGAAGCTGGCTTTATCTATGAGATTGAGCATACTGAATGGGTGTCCCCCATTCTAGTGGTTCCCAAGAAGAACATAAACTTGCAGGTGTGTATTAACCTTAAAAAAGTTAATGCCGCTACAATCAAAGATAGCTATCCACTTCCAATAACCGATCATTTATTGGAGCATGTTGCAAGCAAAGAAGTTTGTAGCTTTCTTGATGGATTTTCAATCAACAACCACGTAGCCATTTCTCAAGAAGATCAACACAAAACGGCCTTCACCACATGGTGGATTCTTGCAAAAGAGCTTAGAAGTATATGTGGATGATTTATGTGCCCATTCACAAGAAAGAATACACCACATTCCTGAGCTCAGACAAATCTTCAACAAGTGTAGAGAATATCAAGTTTGTCTAAACCCAAAAAAATGTGTGTTCATGGTATGTCAAGGTAAAATCTTAGGTCATATTGTTTCTAAGAATGACATCAACAGATGAGGACAAAGTAAGAGCCATAGTAGAGTTGCAAAGGCCAAGGAATGTTAAAGAGGTACAAGCCTTTATGGGATATTGTGGATATTATCGCAGGTTTATCCACATGTATGCAATCATAGATAAATCTCTTTATGCTTTGTTGATAAATTTTGAGTGGAATGATGAATGCTAAAATTCCTTCAATGAGCTGAAGAGGTGTTTGTGCACAACACCAATATTGACCAATCTTGATTGGAATGAGCCATTCCATGTCCATGTAGATGCATCCAATTATGCAATAGGATGTGTGCTAGCACAACCCATGGGTGAAGGAAACCTAGAATTGCCCATCGCATATGCTAGCAGACAACTAAATGCAGCTAAATGAAACTATACAACAATCGAAAGAGAAGGCTTAGGTATGGTATTTGATGTTAAGAAGTTTAGGCACTATCTATTGGCAAACAAGTTCAAGTTTCTTTATTGATCATCAAGCTTTATTATATTTGGTCAATAAACCTTGCAATATAGGATGCTTATCCAAATGGTTCCTCTTACTAATGGGATATGAATTTGAAGTGGTTTTTAGGAAAGGTTGGACCCCTCAAGGTGGATCACCTTTCTTGCATAACTTTAGGAGAGTCACTATAAGGAGTGTCTGATGAATTTCCCGATGCTTATCTATTCAATTTAGAAGTTGTTCCTAAATGGGCAAATAAATTGGTACCTATACCTTCAGATCCTCAAATAAGAATGTGAAAACGAAGAAAGATGAAATTATAAAATCACAAAAATATCAAATATTGGCACAAAGTATGTATAAACAAGATACAAAGGGCGTATTAGCTTGTTGAGTTGAGGAGGATGAACATAGCAGTTGGTTGCAGCATGCCCATGAAGGATTGCTAGGAAATCACTACTCTAAACAATGGACATTACAAAATCTGAAATGTTTAGGAGTATATTGGCCTAGTATGGATAAAGAAATACATAAGTGGATTAAGAATTGTCCAATGTGCCATGAGAGATCCCCAGTGGAGTATGCTACCCTTTATCACATGTCTCTAATTCCAGAATGGAGTGCTCCATTGCTAGAATTTATGAAATCAAGAACACTACCTACCAAGGCTAGTCTATCAAGAAAATGAAGCATGGAGCAAGAGGCTCAAGACTATGCCTTAGTAGGAGACAACCTATATCGAAGAGGCAAATATGGTTACTTAAGACTGTGCATTCACAAATCAGACTATTTGACAATCTTAGAAACTACACATAGTAGTATTGCAGGTGGACACTTCAGGCCTGATCGAGTAATTAAGAACATTCTAATCTCAGGACTTTGGTGGCCCACTCTTCATATGGATGCACATACCTAAGAAGTTTAGGCACTATCTATTGGCAAACAAGTTCAAGTTATTTATTGATCATCAAGCTTTATTATATTTGGTCAATAAACCTTGCAATATAGGATGCTTATTCAGATGGTTCCTCTTACTAATGGGATACAACTTTGAAGTGGTTGTTAGGAAAGGTTGGACTTACCTCAGGGTGGATCACCTTTCTTTCATAACTTTAGGAGAGTCACTATAAGGAGTGTCTGATGATTTTCCCGATGCTTATTTGTTCAATTTAGAAGTTGTTCCTAAATGGGCAAATAAATTGGTACCTATTCTAACCTTCGGACCCGCAAATAAGAATGTGAAAACAAACAAAGATGAAATTGTAAAATCACAAAAATATCAAATATTTTCACAAAGTATGTATAAACAAGATACAGAGGGTGTATAAGCTTGTTGAGTGAAGGAGGATGAACATAGCAGTTGGTTGCAGCATGCCCATGAAGGATTGCTAGGAAATCAGTATTCTAAACAATGGACATTGCAAAATGTGAAACGTTTAAGAGTGTATTGGCCTAGTATGGATAAAGAAATACATGAGTGGATTAAGAATTGTCCAATATGCCATGAGAGACCCCCAGTGGAGTATGCTACCCTTTATCACATATCTCTAATTCCAAAATGGAGTGCTCCATTGCTAGAATTTATGAAATCAAGAACACTACCTACCAAGGCTAGTTTAGCAAGAAAATGAAGCATGGAGCAAGACGCTCAGGACTATGAATTAGTAGGAGACAACCTATATCGAAGGGGCAAATATGGTTACTTAAGACTGCGCATTCACAAATCAAACTATTTGACAATCTTAGAAACTGCACATAGTAGTGTTGTAGGTGGACACTTCAGGCTTGATCGAGTAATTAAGACCATTCTAATCTCAAGAATTTGGTGGCCCACTCTTCATATGGATGCACATACCTATGCGAAGAAGTGTGACACATGACAACATGCACAATATCCAATTGAAAAAGACGAGATGCCTTTGAGGCCAATGATGGGAGGATGTGCATTCTCGAAGTGGGGTATAGACTTTGTAGTTCCTATTAACCCCCCAACTAGAAACTCCCATGTAGAGTACAATACTATGTTAAAAATAAAGAAGCAAGGCCATATGTATTTCACAGTAAGGGTTTTCTTAAAAAAGAAGGAAAATACAAAAACAAAAAATGAAAGAATTTACTTTAGCAAGTAGTGGAGGCTAAAAGAGAATCAATCAAAAGAGAATCAAATCCAAAAACTAAACTAGAAGAGAAGAGTGGCTGCTCAAAGTAGTGGAGGAGTTATGGAGAAGAGCTCTCAAATTCATCATGAGAGCTCATAGTCATTTAGCTAAAAAAGAGCAAGGGAGGACACTCAAGAACAGAGGAAGAAGGCGCTGAAGTCCCCTTGTAGGTAGTTCATTTGGTTTTAGTCATTTTGTTTTCTTCAGTCTCATAGACTATGTCCAGTTGCTCACCAATTTCTAGGTAGCCCGATTGTGAGAGTCATATCTCTCAATGTATGTATCCATTTTTAGAGTTTAAATATGCGTTAGAGTATCTTCTCTATCTAAAAGAGATTTGCATGCTCTGTGAGTT
This sequence comes from Ceratopteris richardii, assembly GCA_020310875.1. Classification (NCBI taxonomy): domain Eukaryota; kingdom Viridiplantae; phylum Streptophyta; class Polypodiopsida; order Polypodiales; family Pteridaceae; genus Ceratopteris; species Ceratopteris richardii. Next base: position 19,456,497 of record CM035443.1, on the reverse strand, counting down.
ATTCAATTTTCAGTGAAGTCTAGTTTTCAGCCCAACTAAGTGGACATGCAACCTGTTTTGAGGCAAAGAGTTGCCAAATCAAAGCTACTCCAAATTGAGTGTTTGATAGCTCATTTGAAAGCTATTAGTGTCTAGTATGAGTGACCAAAATTTCAAGTTCATTATCTTCTTCTGTTGATAACAGTTCTCATTTTAGGTTCAACTATAGGTAAAAGTCTTGATCTTGAGAAGGTCTTCTACACTTTCTGCTGCGCATAGGAGAGGAATTATCCAATAGTTGGTATCAGAGCATTGGAGTTTGAAGAAGCAAAGCATTGGAACTGAATTAAAACAAAGGAGAAGCTACAAATCAAGGGGAGCTTCATAAAGTCAAGACAGAGTGCCACAACATATTGAGGTAAAGTTCAAACTTGGAAGTTTTTAATGGTTGATTTAGGACAAGAAGTTGAGAAGTTAGCTAAAGATAATTTTGAGTCTTGGAGGTAAAGAATGACAAGTTCCCTTAAAGGTAAAGGTTTATGGAGTCTAGTTACTGAGATGATCCACAACCAGTAGACCTTCAAGATCCCAAGATTACTCCAGCACAAAGGAGACAATTTGCTGATTGGGAAGAGAGGAATGGAAGGGTGATGTTAATCATTTCATAAGTTATTTCTAACATTATGATTAGTCATGTGCAAAGCCTAGAGACAACCAAGGAAGTTTGGGAAGCATTGGAGAAGGTATATGCTACCTCAAAAAGGTGTTGAAAGATGCAAGTCAAGAACGAGCTCAACAACATGAAGAAAAGCTCAAACCGAAGCATTAGTGAGTATATGTTGAAGATCAAGGAGCTTCAAGATCAGCTAGCATCAGTTGGATGCGAGATAGAAGAGGAAGATATCATCCAAACAGCCCTCAATGGCTTGAGGAGTGAAGAAAAGTGGAAGCCCATCATCACAAACATTCTTTATAGAGAGACTCTACCAATGTTTGAGGAGATTATACCAAATCTTATGGCTAAAGAGGCTGCTCAACAAGGAGAAGGCAATAAAGGTAAGTACAACCATAGCCAAATGTTATATGCAGGTCGTGGTAGAGAAGGGAACTCAAGAGGAGGCTCGAGAGGAAGAGGAAGAAGCTACAACAACATAAATTCTAGCCAACACAACTCGGAGGACAACAAGGACAACTCAAATGACAACACACATGGAAGAGGTCGAGGAAGAAATAGAGGAAGAGGTCGAGGTTCATACAATCCTCATAAAGGTATAACATGTTATCATTGTGGTAAAGTAGGACATTATGCAAATGATTGTTGGCAAAAGAATGGAAGGCTGAATGGAGGCAACCAAAGGAGCCAAAATAACTATGCGAGTACATCAGGTGAAGGAGATAAACAAACCATGCTTGCCATGAAGCATGAGTACAATAACCCCATAAGTGATGATAAAAAATGGTTTATAGATTTAGGTTGCAGCAATCATATGACATTCCAAGGAGATTTATTCACAAATGTACAAGCTCCAAGTGGAAAAGGATGTGTGGAAACCAATGACGAAACTCAACAAAAAATTGAGCATGTTGGAGAAATCAAGCTTGAAGACAAGAAGGTATTGATTGTTCTTCATGTTCATAGTATTGCAAAGAATTTGATTTCAGTAGAACAAATGGTAGAGAAAGGATATCATGTTACCTTTAGTGAAAAAGGTTGCTTTATAAAGAATCCAAAGAAGGATTCAAGGTCATCGCTCAAGGAAGGTAAGAGGGTAGGATGTTCACTTTGGACATTCAACAACCACATGGAAAGGTGATGTATATTCAGTTTGGAAACAAAAGGATTGCTGAAATCAATTTGTGGCACATAAGGTTTGGGCATATCAACATTCCCAAGCTCAAGGACATGAGCAACCATGAAGTGGTAAGAGGTCTTCCAAGATTCAATGATGTTGGACTGCATGAGTTTTGTGAAGCATGCGAACTAGGAAAGCAAACTCGACAACCATTCAAAAAGAGCAACTATGTGACAAGGAATGTCCTCGACTTAATACACACAGATGTATGGGGACCATCACAACAACCATCGATGGCTGTTAATAGATATTTTGTCACTTTTATTAATGAACATTCAAGAAAAGCATGGATGTTATGCATAAAACAAAAGTCAAACGTGTTCTCTATGTTCAAGAGATCTAAAGCAAAAATAGAAAAGGAAACAGGACGGTACATAAAGACCTTGAGGTCTGATGGAGGAGGAGAATATTTCTCCAAAGAATTTTTAGATTTTCTTTATGAAAATGGCATCAAAAAAAAATTTACATGCAGGTACAAACAAAATGGAATTGCTGAAAGGAAAAATAGATATATCACACATGTTGCAAGATGCATGCTCAACGAGATGAAGGTTCCACTAAACTATTGGGCTGAAGTAGCTAGTACGACTGTTTATTTGATGAACAAATGCACAACAACTACAGTGCATAATTTAACTCCCAATGAGGTTTATTTTGGTAAGAAACCTGACCTTACACATCTCAAAGTTTTTGGATGTGTGTGTTATGTTCACATTCCTCAAGGACTCAGGACAAAGATGGAACCAAAGGCAAAAAAAATGTATTTTCATTGGATATTCATTGGAGCAATAAGCATATAGGTGCTACAATCTAATGATGGAGCTATGAGTCTCACGAGATGTGGTATTTGATGAGCTAAGACCGTGGTGTAGAGACAAAGGGAAAGAGAAGATTCTTAAAGAAAATTATGAGGATGATGGAGGTGCAAGAAGAATTTCAGCAAACAAGCACTCAAATGTCAAGTTCAAAAGCTTCTACATCACATGGAAAAATCTCAACATGGAAGGGGAGACTAAGGAGTCATTCCTCATCACCAACATCAGGTAATGGAAGACTTGAAGCTGAAAGTGCTTCCCAAAATAGTGATTCAAATGCAAGTGAAGAAGAATATGAAGAGGTGATTACACCAAAGGTAAAGTTGAACCGGTTGAAGAAGCAATATTCAAAAGGAAATGAAAGGAGGTCTTCAAGAGCAAGGTATCCAATTCAAAGACTGACCTATGATAGTTTTATTGCAAAGCTTTTTGCATATATGAGACAGGTGGTCAAACACAAAGAACTGGATTCATATGAAGAAGCATGTACACAAAAGGAATGGCAGCAAGCTATGGAAGAAGAGATAAAAGCTCTCAGGGACAATCACACATGTTCCAAAGCTGAAGGTATGAAGATTGCTCCAATAAATGGGTGTTTAAAATAAAGAGAAATGCTGATGGTTCACTAGCTAGGTATAAAGCTAGACTAGTAGCAAAAGGGTTCAAGCAGACTCACGACATCGACTATGAAGAGACTTTCAACTCAATTGCAAAGATGGGAACAATTAGAACTTTGATTGCAGTAAGTGCAGCAAGGATGTGGCCATTGTACCAACTTGACATAAAAAATCCTTTTCTCAATGGTTAACTTCAAGAAGAGGTATACATGAGTTAACAAATTGGATTTGAAGATAAAAAACATCGAGATTTCATTTGTAGATTGAAGAAAGCTTTGCATGTCCTGAAGCAAGCACCACGTGCTTGGAACCAAAGATTGGTTGAGTACCTCACAAGGTGTGGGTATAGTCCAAGTAGTGCAGATCCTTCTCTCTACATGAAGAAAGAAGAAGGCAAGCATGTATACATCTGCATATATCTTGATGATCTCATCATAACAAGAAGTAATGTTGCAGGAATACAAGAGATAAAAAGAAAACTTGGTAAGGAGTCTAAAATTTTAGATCTTGGTGAGCTGAAATATTTTTTAGGCATTGAGATAGTCTATGGGAAATCACAAGACTAGATTTGTGTTATATTTTGGGAGTTATTTCTCAATTTATGCAAACTCCAACAAGGGAACATTTAAGCCAAATGAGTGCTAAGTTATGTGAAACACACAATCAATCATGCCTTGCTTTATATATATGATGAAGAATTGCAGGTGAAGGGCTTTAGAGATGCTGATTTGGATGGTTCAAAGGAAGATAGAAGATCCACTTCAGGTTATGTATTCATGATAGGCAGCAAACCTACCACATGGAGCTCGAAGAAGCGATCTGTTGTTGCAGTATCATCTACTGTTGCACTACTAAGAAGCGAAAAGAAGAAGAGTTAAGGGTTGAGGAGAAGCATGGGTAGAAAAAAGAGAGCACATTAGGCAAAATAAGTTAAGGCAAAAAAGCCTAGATGTCAATCCCAATGCCCCAAGATATCATATGGTTACGTGAACAAAAAAAGAGTACACATCCTAACATCATAGATAGAAGAACATTCATCACAGTTAAGCTAGGACACGACACTACAAATACAACAATTAAAGCTCTGATCGATCTGGAGCTGCCACTAGCATAATTAGGTACTCATGCTGTAAAGGATTGGGCATTGAAGTTAAGCCATTAGAAGCTTATTTAGTAGTCTTAGGAGGCATGGAAACCCCCTGTATTGGCGAGGCAGACATTTATTTCCTCTTAAAGGATGTCCCTTTGATAGTAAAGTCACTAGTTTGCCATGATGAGGACATTACATAACATATGATATTAGGGCAAGATTGGTTGTATGATCATGCAATTGACTTAAACCTGCAGTAGTGATCACTTAAGGTGTGGGCTAACAGCAATGCCTAATAGTTGAATTGGAAGGAAGAGGCCCTTTAGATTCTAGTATCCCACACTTTGCAAACACTACGGAGTCCCCTGTGCACCATTCCTCACTTATTGATGGACATGTCACGCAAGTGCTGGAACCCTTTGCTCTTCCAAAAGTATGAACATCTCAATTGAAACAATCAGTTTCGTAGAGTAGAGGAGGACGATTGCAGCTAAATGGCAAGAAGGACGCCCACCTTTGTGACAAAAGCTACTACACAACTTTGCTTCTCACACATAAGGACAAAACATGAACCCAATTTCAAGACTAAACAAATATGGGTGATGAAAGGAGAGCAACCACCATCTTTGCTCCAACAATTCCCATCCAAGCAAGCTAATCATGTCAAAAGAGGAACCAAGCAACTAAGACAAGCTCAACCACAAGGTATTTGATAAATTTGGGTGCCTAAGAAATTAGCTACATCTCAACAAGGGCAATTACACATGTCGATACACAAGGAACTCTTACATACACAAAATCTGATGATATCTCTCATGAGAACAATCTCAACAAAGAAGCCAAGGAGAAGCAAGGGTTGGAACCAAGCATAGAGATCAAAAGATGATCAACTCATATATTTGAAAATCATAGGAAGGCAATCAACAAGGGTATGGGGTTGGAAGCCAAAAGCACTAGTAGCCCCCACAGAACCAAAGAGCCAACCACGAGGGATACAAAGTCTAAGAAATCATCCAAAGATGAAGAGGCCCAAAGTGGTTTATACATAGCCAAACATTGTTCTAAAATGGATCCTTTTAAGGAGGAATGATCAATTGTCATTCGACCATTGATCACTTGCATGATTTCAAGATCCAATGGATACCTCCAAACAAAGAGTGAATCAATATCTAAAAGTAACATCATCTGAAGCCTCAACGTGTGGCAACCATGTGCTCTTTGCATAACCCCATCTTTTGCACCATTTAGGTCTACATTTCCAAAGTATGCATTAATATAGGTCCACATTACAAGGCCATGCATAGACACAGATGGGAATCCTAGGCACATGAGACACTTTTGACATATGCAAACTATTTTATTGATATTAACTGCTTTCTTCTTGTTTTGTGACATTGTTCCAAAAAAAAAAGAAAAAAAGAAAAAAAGAAAAGAAGAATCGGATCTTGCACTCAAAGAATCTCATCAGTAAACCATCAAGAAGAACATTCATCCACAATGAAAGACAAGCCAATGATCAATCATTGCAAGGGGAGTACAACACAAAAAGATAAACATCGACCTGCCATTCACCATGGTAAGAATCTCCTACTTCAGCAACACTATAACAATGATAGATTAGGAAACCTCTTTGTTAACATACCCTTGAGCACTTAGCTCAAGACCCAATTTTTTGCACCATACTTCTTACAATGCATTCCCCAAGTAAGCATGCCTAGGGCCACATTACAAGACCCTTCATAAGGCACATATTCTCTTCAACCCATGCACTAACACACTTACCCATCATTCATTATGGGTCATGGGTACTTGGCATGATCACTATGAAACCCATGTTTGAAAGGTCTAGAGGACATCAAGGTTACAACTTCAATACCTATGAAGGAACTCACAACTGAGAATGGCTCAAAATCAACATTGACAACCTCTTTTGAGCAACGAGCAATTTTAGCAAGCTCATAAAAACACTGTCATGCTGGAAACAATAGAAGAAGTACATACAAAGGGACTAAAACTTGTAAAGGCTACCAGTGAAAACATGAAGAATCGAACAACCGACCCTGCTACATTTGGAAGATAGACCACACTTGTTGATACATGATGGACACTACCTCTCAATGTACTACATGGAACACCCACTCCAACAAAGGTCTATAAGGGACACCATAATCGAGAGGGGGGGACTGTTGACACTCAAGGTTTAGCACAAGGTGCAGGAATGCGTCAAAGAAGTGGACACACAAGAAGAGGGAGCATGTAGGGAGCTCCAAGGAGTGTATCTCAAATTTTCAGAAGAAACCCCTATAAAGCCAGTGATTTTGATAACTAAAAATCATTGTAAATATCATTTCATATTTTTGCAACTCCATTTTGTTAAAGCCGAGGAGTCCTTGAGCTTGAAGAGTATTAGAAGTATCTATGTACCAATTTTCATCATTGTTAGACTCTGTTTGAGCCCTCAAATAAGCCTTGGAGCCTACTTTTTAACTAGGCCAAACACTAGGTCTGAACAGGGCAAAAACCAGTCCAAAAACAATAAAAAGAGCGAGAGAGTTCATTTTTGAGGTTAGCTTCTTAGAGATTGGAGCTTTTTAAGAGATTTCTTTTGTAATAGCAAGCTTTCCATTGTTCCTCTCTTTGTTCTTATCTTGTGTGCGTGCGTGTGTGTATGTGTGTGCATGCTTGTGTGCTTCTCACTCATGCACTTGTGCCTTCACTTGCTCATGGTCTTCATACCCGCCCTCATGTCTTGCGGATTGAAATTTATGAGGTGGATCTCCTCATGTTGGTACTCACCATTATGCTAGAGTGACAATGTTCCAATAAGTGTTTTGTGATAGGAAGTGCATAGCTATCTCTGATGGTAGCTGTGTTAGCCTTCTTCAAGTTAATGCACACTCGTAGTTTTCCATTCCTTTTGGGAGCTACTACAATGGGGGATACCCATTCGGTATGCTTGATTTCATAGATAAATCTAGCTTCTATCAAACCATCTATCTCTTCTTTAATCTTTATTGCATAATTAACATTATATGTATATGTCTCCTGCTTGGTTTGGCTTCCAAAGACATGGGAATTCTATGTGAACAAATATCTAGGTGTAATCCCTTTAAATCTTTGTAGCACCATGCAAACACATCTCTATACTCTCTTAAAAAATCAATCAACTCCTTTTCCTCTTCTTTGGTCAAGTCATGTCCTATGTATGTACATTGTTCATTCTCTTCTATGTCACAAAAATTTTATTAGTCTTTTCTTTGTTGTCATATACCACTTCTGTGAGGGCTTCCCTATTGGCACTATGATCATGACCTTTCGATCATTTATTTCATATTTTTTGAAGTTCTTTGGGACATCAAAGAGGGTCTCTTCCTCTAATAGCCTAAGTTTTGTATTCTCTCTTTTCCTCTTCTTGGTCTCCTCTAGTGTCTTTTCCTCTTTTGATCTTTCCTCTTCCCATGTTCTAGCTTCTATCAAATAGAGATATTCTTCCGTCGAAACACAGAAAGGATCCATGAGGATAGACTATTCATCATTGTCACTATCCTCCTTGGGTTCACTCATATGAGGTTCACATTCTTCAATAACACAATCATACATGATTGGCTCTATCGTGAAGACTGAAATGTCATATCCATCTTCATCACAATGAGGAGTCCACTGTTCCTCATTCACAGCTACGTCCATGGTGGTTAGAAATTTTTGCACAACCGTGAGGTTCAAAATCTCCATCAGGAAACACTATGGGTGCATAGGCGGGGTTTTTAACAGATTTGGGATGCTTCTCTGTACCTACGTCTCTTGCCAATAATATTTTCTCTTCCTCAACTCCAATCTTGCACATCCATAAGTGAGCGTCTTCATGCATCCATGAGGATTGTGATCCTATGGAGTGCACATATTTTGTGTCATCTGATGCCTCTATGAATAGGTTTCCATTGTATAGGAGGCACATCTCTATGAGAGTAATCCTTGAGATTGACCTTACTGGTGACACCTAAATGTTGCAAGTAGAAAGAATTGGTTCCCCAATCTCGCACTAAAGTTGCTATTGTCTCATGAATGGTCTACCTAAAATCATCTTATATGCATGGTTTTTGCCAAACTCACATATGGAAAATGTGGTCAAAACTCACATATGGCAAATGTGGTCAAACTCCACACCACAAGTGGTAAGAGTTATTCCTTCCAACAATCCTAGAGGTTTCTCAATATGGACATCTTCCATTTGCAACTTTATTCTTGTTGGTCTGAGTGTCCGCTTTTTGCAACACTTCCATATGGAGGTGGTAGCAATAGTAACACCCGAATCTGAGTCCAAAATAGCTTTTGGTGCATACCCCTGATAAGTGATAGGGAGATAGGTAATTCCTTATTCTCCTTCACTCATGTCTCCTATTTTATCCAAGGGTATCTCGGGTACTGTCCTATGTGATCCTACTTGGGAATGAGTCTTAGCTATTTCTGGCACTTGATTAGCTATCTGTTTCCACAATTCAGACTTAATTTTTAGTAGCTCCTCCAAAGTGAGATGACATTGCACTTTGGTGTTCTTCACTATGTTGGTGTTCTTAGGTACAATTGAGGTCTCATTCCTTACCATGACCATGGGTGCTCTCATATGGATAGATCGAAGAAGGGATTTGTAAGGAGCTTAGGCTTCCTTAGGGGGCTGGCCTATTCCTTCACTCCTAGCATTAGTCTCTTGCAACGTTGTTGGTTTTCCTATTTTGGCTATCAATTTTTCTAGTCTCTCTAGCAATCCATCAAAGTGCAATTGTGCTTTTGCTGAGTTAGTGTAATTGAAAAGATGGCTGGCCTCAAACATGGTTTGAGCCAATGCTACCATTTTAGCACAAACTTAGTTCCATCAATCTCTAGGTCAGCTCGAGGATAGCGTTTATCATGTTCTGTTACATTTGACCCTTCTTGGATTCTAGCCTAATATGCTTTAGGCATCATGTATAAATACTCAGGAGTAGGATCTGCAAGACTAATCCTACTTTAGGCGGTGATGGGGTTATATGCGGGTGATTTGATGGTGATGGTAATGGTGGTTTTTTGCAAGAGTATGTTTGAGATGTGATTTCTTTAAGTTTTGCGTTGGCTCTAAGGCTTTCTTCTAGTTTGCTGATCTTCTTTGTCCATTGTCTTTTCATTCATTCATGGCTATCTTTCCAAGCTCTCATTCTCTTTTTAGTTATGCTATCAGTTTCGCTATTGTCTAGGCTCTTCTCTTGGCCTATGCCTTGTTTTTGTTGTAGGGCTTGAGCTCCAGTCACTACTTGCACTGGGGCTATCGTGATTGTACTTCCACTAGAGTCTATCACTAATCCATTAATATTGATTCATGTAATTCTGTGCATATTGGCTGGATTCTTTGGGCAATCCCTTAGGAGATGCTCCTTATTGCAACTAGGATAAAATCCTTGAATGGTTACTACATGTGGCTGTCTTGGTGCAGAGATTGGGCAATCTCTAATAAAATGATCTCCCTGACACCTATAACATGGTCCTTGGGGTCTCATTTGTCTTCGTTGGGGCCTAGGGTTAGGGTTTGCATGCATCACATTTGAGTATTTAGACTCCCAACTAAGTTCATTGGTGTTCTCATAGGGATAGATCTCATTATGCTCTAGTGAATCCATGTAGTAAGGTGGTGGACTATCTACATGTGTTGAGTCGAAGCTATGAGCATTTGGATCGCTTTCATAAATCAAGGGAGGTGTTGGCACTAAGGCTCTACTCAAGTTTTTTTCTGTTGATGCATACTTTACTGAGATCACATTGGATGGGGGAGGAGGCTATTGACCCAACACTGGTTGAGGTCTTGGCTGAGCTTGGTATTGTGGCCAGTAAGGCTACTATGGCCTAAAGTATTGCTAATTTTGGTATCATCCCTACTATTGATATGGCTGGGGATAATTCTGCCTAACCACTTGCTTATTATAAGGGAAGTCTTGTGTGACGTGGTTTGTGCACCTCCTCTCCATGGTGCAATATTGGCCATTAGGGTTTGCCGAATGATTTTGGTATGTTGGTTGGTACTGATTTTGGTATCTTCCCTGCTGTTGATATGGCTGGGAATAATTATGCCTAACCACTTGCTTATTATAAGGGAAGTCTTGCGTGACGTGGTTTGTGCACCTCCTCTTTATGGTGCAATATTGGCCATTACGGTTTCCTTGGGATTGATCCATAATTGGATAAACATTAGCCACATGGTCTCCTCCATAGTAACATCGTTTCAGTAGGACCATCCTAGGTGCATTTCTACTTGAGGCTCCTAATTTCTGTGCTACTTTCTCTACTAAGTCTTCTATGGAAGTGGATGGATTAGAAATGAAGTTAGTAGCATTGTCTAAGTCTTTATAGATTTTGGAAAGCTCTAACTCTTCCCCTAGATTGTCCTCAATATCAATGCACATATGAATGCACTACTGTATGGTTCTAGGCTCTTTTAGATACACATGTGTTCTCAATTTGGCACTTAGCAAACCATCCAAGAATAATGCCACTTGTTTGGTAGGTGTGGGTAGTTCTGGAATAGGGCATCTCCCTAGGTACTATCTAAATCTTCTTCATGCTAGTCTAACCATCTCCTAGGGTGTTTGTTTGAGGCTATGGATCAAGAATGTCATATTGTGTCTGATACCACTTTTGGAGAACTCAGTGATGAAGGCTTCTAGCAGTTGATCAATGTTCCTAAATTTATCTTGATGTAGTGGTTGAAACCATGTCAAGGTTGTGTTTTTTAGAGCTAGGCCAAAGGCATTATATTCAGTAAACAAGTCATCAACATGTTCATCTCTTAATACTTGTCTAAAATCTGCTACATGATCGTATGGGTCTTCACTGCCATCAAAGTAATTCTTCATGGACTTAACCAACTAGACAGGCCTCAAGATCCTAGGGTGTTCTCTAGGTCTTGGAAAATGAAACTCCCCCATCCCTCTTTGATGTCTTGGGTTTCTGTGCCTCACTTGATCTATTCATTTTGTCTCTAATCCTGATCGATCTTTGCCTACGGTGTTTGCAAAGATCACTTCAGGTCTTTCTCTAGTTCTCTCTTTGTGGGTACCACGGACATGAGATGATCCCACTCCTTATTATCCATAAGGTACATTTGATCTTGGTGGGGGGAAAAATAATTCGCACTTCCAAGTGTATGAATGCCTACCATGTTCCATTACCAAGAACATTCTTTTTGATGTGTTATCTAGATAGAAATTTTTTTCTGATATCTCTGAATCCTTGAACTCGTATATGGTGACTCCACATACTTTACTAAGCAGACCATCCTCATAGATGTTTGCACATAATCGATTAGTATGGATGTATTCTAGTTGCATCTTATAGGGTCCTTCAAGAGTTTCCTACATGTATTTCCATGCTAAATGACATTTTTGAGTGACTTGTATCTTAACTCAACATGTAATCACTAAGTTGTTAAGCCCAAGATTTTGTTGTGTGATTAACACTAGCCTCAGATGATCTAATACTTTGTTGATCTCTCCCTAGGTGTTTGCCTAATCTAAGGTTCATATTCCCTATTGATTAGCCCAATTGCCCTTGTACAACCATGTTTTTGATCTCTTTGATATAAATCACTTGTTCCTTTTAACTTCTTTAGGATGTATTTCCTTGTCTTAAATCATGTGTAGTCAAGAGCACTTAGGTTTTCCGTACTTGATGTTCTTCATCTAATCAGATTAAATTCTTTTCCCGTAAGTTGTCCCTCCACTACAATTAACCTCTTCTTGAACTTGGGAATTTAAAGGCTCTTTGAATTTGAGTGTTCCTATCGTGCCCCTACTCAATCACAATAACTAATCGCACTTAGTCTATGCTAAATAATGGACTGAGGGGTAGAGAGATCTTCCAACATCAAGTTGCTTATCCTTGTTTACATTAAATTCCTAGGACATGCATTCCCAATCTTGTGTAGGATGGCACCTTGCTTTGGTCTTCCCAAGAGCTAAATTATGCAAAAATCTCGAAAATTGAGCTAAATTTACTCAAAATTTGATAAACCCTAAAAATTACTGAATTTGCTTATGTATCATGATAGCTGGTGTTTATCGCAATAGACCTCACTGTCACAATAGATGGTTTCTATCATGATAGATGGTCTCTATCATAAGTGGTTGTCTGTCATGATAGACAGGTATCTTTCACGATAGACTTACCTATCATGATAGTTGGTTGTCTGTTGCGATTGATGCTATCTATCATCTATCGTAGCCTTTTTTCTCTAATGATAGATGGTGCCTATCATGATAGGTAGGGTCTATCATGGGGTTCTGTCTATCACGATAGATAGGGTCTATCATGGGATCCTATCTATCATGATAGACTAGTGTCTCTTGTGATAGACAATGTCTGTCATCTATAGTAGATTTTGTTATGTCACAGTAGACGGTGTCTATCACAATAGATGATCTTTGTCACGGGGGGTTGTCTATTGTGATAGACTGTGTCTATCATGATAGATGCATCTGTCACGATAGATGAGTGTTTATCATGAATTCTATCTATCGCAGTAGATGATGTCTACCATGATAGATAAAAAAAAATATATTTTTCAAAAATTTCTAGTGTTTTGTGATGCTCTAGTGGTGGAATTTATCATGCAATGCATAAAAACATGAAATACCAACTTTTTATGTCTATCACAATGAACAAAGTTCATCATCTTGGAAACCACACAGAGGTATCTCGTACGTTCAAAAGCTACTAGAGATGGTGATGCTGCTGAATCCTGTAGAAAATGCTCACAACGCACAAAAAATTGAATGCACTGAAACTCTCTCTTGCTCTCTCTCACAAATGGAATGAGGAGAATGAGATAGGGAAGGGACTATGACCAAAAAAACTAAAATTTCATGGAAGAAGGAGATGGAGGTGAGGGATGGTGAGGATGATGATGGTGATGAAGGAAGTAAGAAGAAATGAAAAATAAAGAAATTACCTATGGCTCCAATGTCATAACTCTACATCTTACCATCACACACTCATTCTTGAAGCTTTCTCCCTAGCAATGGTGCCAAATTTGTTGTTACTCTAGCACAATGATAAGTATCAATGTGAGGAAATCCACCTCATAATTGTCAACCCATGGAGATGTGAAGGTGGTATGATGACCATGAGCAAGTGGAATGCACAAGTGAGTGAGCGAGAAGCACACACGCATGCACACACATACACACAAGCACACACATACACAAGGCAAGAACAAAGAGAGGAACAATGGAATGCTTTTACTTTCAATTACAAAAAGAACTCTATTAAAAAAGCTTCAATCTCAACCAAGGCAACCAACCTAAAAAATGAGTCTCTAGCTCTATAGTTTTTTTACTAGCTTTGTCCTAGTTCATACCTAGTATCCGACCTAGTTAAAAAATAGGTTTCCATGCCTATTTGGAGGCTCAAATGAGCTCAGAAGAATATGAAATTTGGTACATAGGTACTAGAAGTACTAATCAAGCTTGAGGACCCCTTGGCTTCAAAAAAAAGGAGTTTTAATTATCATAAAAATTATTTACAATGTTGGTGTAGTGATAAAACTCACTCTTGATTGAAAATAAGTTCTGAAGATTTGATTGGGCCTATTCTTTGCCTGGTCTGCATGACTATTCTATCATTCTGATCCTAACATTGCATATCTTTTGAGTCTCCATTGAAAGTTCAAAAATTACATGATTTTCATGATGCACCTTTTTTTTCACATAGAGGTTATTCAAGGACCTATGTTAAAACAAAATGTTCTTACTTTTGGCCATGTATGAACTGCGATATTTGAAAATATGTTAGTGAATGTTTAAAGTATCAACATGTGAAATATGAGTTTAAGAGAATTCCAAGAATGCTACAACCTTTGGATGTTCCAAATTAGAAGTGGGAGACTATCTTTATGGATATCATTACTAAATTTCCTATGACACGAAGTAAACATGATACCATATTTATGGTAGTTGATCGACTTAACAAGATGGCACATTTCTTTCCTATGAAAAAGAGTGATACTTCCTTGAATGTTTCTAAACTATTTGTCAAATAAATTTTTCGAATGCATGGAATGCCTAAAAGCATAATTTTTGATAGAGAATCTAGATTCATATCAAACTTTTGGAAAGCAACATTGGAATTGATTGGCACTCAACATAGTATGAGTATAGCTTTCCATCAATAAACATATGGGAAAACCAAGAGGGTTAATTGGGTACTTGAAGATATATTGCATATGCATGTGAATGAAAAGCAAGATAATTGGAGTGAATATTTTCCCTTAGTCGAGTTTTTATACAATAGTGCATGGCATGCATCCATAAAAATGAATCTGTTTGAGGTTATGTATGGTTATAATTGTTTGATTACACCTAATTCATTTTCTAGTTTTCCAAATAAAGTAGAAGTATCTAAAGAAATGCTTGAGAAGATGGATGAGGAACTTGGAAAAAATAAGCAACACATAAAAGAAGCTCATAAAAGGCAAAATAGATTCTATGATTTGGAGAGCAAATCTCTTGAATTCCAAACAGATGACATGATATTTCTTAAATTCGACCTCACCGATCTAGATTGTTACTAGGGAACAATCACAGACTTTCTCCATGATATGCAAGTCCTTTTAGAGTTTTGCAAAAGATTGGATCTCTTGCTTATTTGTTGGAATTGCTTAAACATTTAAATGTGCATCCTGTATTTCATGTTAGCTTGCTAAACATATATGTACCTAATGTTGCTCATGTTTTGAAGGACACATATAAGTTGAAAGACGGTGGCTCCTTTCAATGTTGACTTGAATTAGATAGGAGGGAAAGATTACTTCTAGATAGATCTATAGTAGAGATTTTGGTAAAATTGCACATGTATCCATTTGAAGATTCAACTTGGGTGAACTTAGATGATTTTCTTGCACATTATCCTTCTTTCCAACTCTGCAAATAGAGTTCTTAAAAGGGAAAAGAATTATAATAGGCCTTTCGATGGTGAAATAATTCATTTTGAACTTTTTGTTATTCATTATGAGGATAATGGTTAGAATAATTAATTAGTTAATTTTATGCATATTTAGGAATGACAAGCTTTATATTCTCTCTCTAAACCTTATGTGCATCAGGTTTTCTAGTTGAAAATTGATCGTGAAGATGAAAGAATTAAGAGAAGTGTTGTATGAGAGAAAGGTAGAGCATGCATAGGAGAATAAAAGTGTCTCTATGAAAATTTTATGAATCATGTTTTAGGAACCTCATTTTGGGCTCTACATTTAGTTCACTATAAGATAAATCCTTGATTTTATTCTCTCTCTAAAATGTCTAAACTTACAAGGCTCAAAAGTGATATTTGGAGGTGGATTTAGACCTAAGGCATCTCTAACACTATTGTCTAGATCGAAGAGCTGTACATTTTTGCCTCTCACTAGTATTTTGCAATTCCACATAATTTTCTAGCTACAGAGCTTACAAAACTATGGATTTTTTCAACATTTTTATTAAAAAAAAAGTGGGCTTCTCTATTATTATTCAAATTTGTGAATTTAATGCATACATATTCTCATGCAAGCTTGCGGATATCTTTGGATATGTCTTTTCATTGCTTTTATTCTACTTTTGATAGGTACCACTAAAGAAAGCACTCGACTACTACAAACACATACTTTTGCAAAAGTTTTGTATGCAACATGAGGAGAGTTGACTTTTGGTAAATCTAATGGATCATGCATTTCCTTGGGAAATGATTAGTTCAATTTTGAGGTAGATTTTCTGCATCATGTAAGAAGAGACCAAAAATCAAGGAATTACGTTGTGATTGAGATTGAGAGTGTGAATGTGAATGGGATTGTTATAGCTTGAGGGTGGTCAAAAGTTCGAGGCTTTTTCAGGAAGCTATTATATCTGATTGATTCAAACCTATAATACCATAGATTCTCCTTCTTTCGGCCATATCTTTTCTACTCTTCTGGGTTGGATTTTCTCTTATCTTGTGTAAGTTCTATTTTTTCTCTCTTGTAATATTCTTAAGTGATTAGAAGTTTGTGGGATATCTTGTGATACAGGAAGCACTACAAGTGGTATCAGAGTGTAATCAATCCTAGCCAAGGATGTAAGGTTTGACAAAAAAATATTCATGAGCAAGAGGAGCTTATTCAGAAGCTTCTTAGAGAATTATGTAAAGAATGAGGCAGAAAGCAATGAGAAGGCACCACAAATGTGTTCATCGAGCTAAATGATGAAGTGGATAAAGGTGCAAGATCATCTAGTGTGCCTAGAGGAAGACAAAAATGCAATTATGAAGATATGGAGGTTATTGAGTTTGCACTCAACCAAGTCTTCAAGAAGGCAAAATTGAATGACTCTGATGGTGAAAAGAAGAGCCGCGAAGATCTAGAGGCATGGATTGAAGATCTAGAAGATTTCTTTGATCTTCGACAATTCAGTGAGGAGAGCAAGTGGGATCCTACACCTTCATGGCATCACAAAGCTATGATGGAAGTCCTATATGCATACTCAAACATGTTCTGGTTTGGTTTTGTGGAAGGACTTTAGAGAGCAAGAAAAAAACTATTACTGTTCTCCACACTACCATATGGAGAAAAAGATAGAGTTCTATAATTTTCAACAACATGAGAGTGACAAGCATAGCTTGTGTGTTGATGACTACAAATAAAAGGTTCTACATCTTCACAAATATGCATTCTAGGTTAGTGGTGATGCCCTTAAGAACAAGTTTAGTGAAGGACTTTGTGAGGATCTTTGTTACCAAGTGAATGGACCCAGATGTGTTGATTTCCTGGATGTTGTTGCAATGGTCAAGAATTAGTCTAGTATACATAAGGTGAATAGAACCACATGTATTGTGATGGGATATAAGCCATAGAGAGCTACCATAACAAATATGATCAATTCAAAATAGACTTTATCTCTTAATAATCAAGGTAAGCTTGCCTAGGTGGAAAACCAAAGGAGGTGTCAACCCATACATTGGTAGTAATGCCTTGCTTTTATGGAGTAGGCAAAAAGACTTGGTTTGTGATTTTGTTGCAGGAAGCAAGGGCATTTGAAATATGAATGCTCGAACAAGGCAATATTTTCGGAGTCCACAATCAAAGTTGATAAACATCATTGAGAAAAGTGCAAAAATTGATAAAGTAGATGATGGAGGTAAGTGCCCTAACTCTACTTTGCATTTCATGGTGACTAGTTCTTTCAAAAGGGCTTGTGTAATTATGATTTTGGGTATGATTTATACAATGAAATCATACTTGTGATCGATTTGGGTAGTAACCATTGCTTTCTATCCTTCAAATTGATATATAATTTAGGGACATCCCTAAATATGCAGATAACAAGACATGTCAAGATGGCCAATTGATGACTACACTATACAAAAGGATACATTGAAATCTCACATTTAATTTTTCATGATAGGTTTTTTTAAAGGGATTCTTCATGTGATTGAAATGAAACAAAGTGATGCAATTATAGGCATGGGCTGATTAGTTCAAAATTTTACAACGATCAATTGTGAACAAAGAACAATCACTTTGAGGCTAAACGATGAGTCTATCCATACTCTAGGTGATATTCATAATCCAAATCCTATTCTCATCATTGCTATGCAGATAATTAGTGGTATATGTGATGACTATAGCACTATATTTTAAAAATCTTCATGAACAAGATAACCCTATAGATTTAACATAGATGAATTAAAGAACCTGATGATCTTCTAAAGAAAGGCTTGATAAGACCGAGTGTCTCACCTTAAGGAGCACCTGTTTTATTTGAGAAGAAGAAAAATAGCTCTAATGGACTATGTATTGACTATAGGAGGTTGAATAAAAGAACAATTAAAAATAAGTACCCACTCCCTCACATAGATGACTTATTGGGTCAATTAGGTGGGGCAAATCTATTCAATAAGATTGACTTAAGATTTGGATATCACCAAATTAAGATAAAAAAAGATGATATACCCAAGATACCTTTTTGAGAATGCAATGGCCACTACGAGTTTACAGTATTACCTTTTAGATTAATGAACAATCCTGCAACTTTCATGTGCTTGATAAAAAATACTTTTCATGATTACCTAGATAAATTCTTCTTAGTAGTTCTTGATGATATATTTGTATACTCTAAAGATGATTGTGAGCATGTTGTACATCTCCAAAAGACTTTGCAAACTCTTAGAGAACATAAATTGTATGGAAAGAAGAGTAATTGTTTTTTTGATAAGGATAAACTTTTGTATCTACGAAGAGTCATATCTAAAGAGGGAATTTATATAAATCAGAATAAAGTGAAAATAATAGTTGGTTTGCTAGTTCCTAAAATTGTAAGTGATGTGTTATGAATTAAGAATTAATTTATTAATGTGTTTTGGTGTTTTTGATATATCAGCTGAAGGTTCATGAGGGCATGAAAGGCGTAAAAGGATGGACATCAATAATCCGATTGATAATTTATATAGTTTGTAACTAAACCCACATAGAGGGTTTTATTTTTAGAAATAGTTACTAAAGTAGTGGTTAGAATAAGGTTCAGCATACACCGCAATTTTTGTTATCAAAAGCAAAGGATCTCTACTAAAGAGACCAACTTTTACTTTCACGCATGCTTTTTGAAGCTGCTCTCATGTAACCACTATTTTGACATAATCAAAAAATCCTATAAATACATGCACTCTGTGGACTATCCAAATGGAGTGCATGGGGGGAGATTGCACCCAATACTGCATTCTATCTCCTCTCCTCGCATGTCTATTTTTTTGTGTGTTTTCTCTGTGTTTGAACAGAGAAAGCATTGGAGAAAAACTTAAGTACCTTGGGTAGCAATATCTCAATTCATTCTATACTTTGCATGTAGGGTAGTATCAATAACAAATTGCTGAATATTTTACATGACAATGGTAGTTCACATGATTTCATTTCACATTTATTAGTACAAGAACTTAAATTAAAAACATTTCTATCTTTGTATAAAGTGAAAGCTACATTTCAAGGTAGTCGTTATAATGTAAAAAGAGAAGTGCAAGATGTTATGATTAGCGTAGGTCCATATGTAGATGCATGAACATTTTTAATTGCACCTTTGTAATCTTACGATGTTATACTCAGTATGACTTTTTATCAGCATTATAACCCATGCATTGACTACCATACACATACCTTTAACTTTTAATTTAAAGGTCAAATCATTACTTTGTCTGTGCGGCATGATTTCCAACCATTTCCATTGATTAGTCATACTCAAGTAAAATGTGCATTTAGGAAAGGATTCAATTGATGCATTTTTTTTGTCAATGTCATAAACTATTATACTCATAAATTCCTAATGCACATAAACCTTTCATGACTACTTATAAGGATGTTTTTATGTATGATTATCCCTTTGAACTACCACCATCATGAGGATCCTTTGACCATAGCATATAATTAATTCCTGGTAGTTCTCCTCCTCATAAAGCACCTTATAGGCATGGCCCACTACATCAAAAGGAAATAGAAAACCAAGTGAAAGACTTACTCCACAAAGGAGTTATAAAGCCTAGTTCTTCCCCATTTGGAGCACTAGTTCTCTTAGTAGAGAAGAAAAACAAAACTTATCGAATGTGCATTGATTATAGAGCCCTTAACAAGATCAAAATAAAGAATAGATACCCTATTACGGGAATAAATGATCTCCTAGATAAATTAGGAGGAGCTTGTGTCTTTAGTAAAGTTGATCTAAAATCGGGTTACCATTAGATTCGTATGAAACAAAGTGATATTTTTAAGACTACATTTAGAACTCAAACGGACCATTATGAATTCATGGTAATGCCCTTTGGACTTACTAATGCTCCTCGTACATTTGCACAAATAATGAAAAACATTTTTCTTGATTACCAAGCTTTTGTTCTTGTATTCTTTGACGATATACTTGTTTACAATAAGAATGATAGTGAGCATGAGAAGCATCTTAAAACAATTTTTTATTTGCTATGAGAGAACACACTTTATGCTAACCCTGAAAAGAGTTACTTCTTTCAACATAAGCTAAAATATCCAGGAAACATATTATTTCAAGTGAGGGCATGCATGAGGATTCAAAAAAATTTAAAGTTATAGTAGAATGGCCTACATCACAATCAGTCAATGATGTTTGTTCTTTTCTTGGCTTGGCTAGTTTCTATAGGAAGTTTATTTGAAATTTTTCTTATTTAGCCTTGCCCCTTACCTTGTTATTGAAAAAGAAAATAAAATTTGCATGGGGACTTACCCAACAAAAATCCTTTAAAAAACTCAAACATGCACATGCACCTATTTTACAGTTTTATGATTTTCCACAACCATTTCATGTTGTTACTGATGCTAGTGGTTCAAGAATAGGTGCTGTTTTAATGCAAAATGATCATCCTATTGCATTTGAGAGTAGGAAGCTTAAGCCCTCCGAAAAGAATTATAGTACATATGATAAAGGATTGTTAGTAGTTGTGCATGCTTTGCTGAGGTCTTAATCAAAATTGATCAACAGGCTGTTAAGCATTTATTAAATCAGTCCTTAAGTGATCAATATCTTAAATGGGCTTCATTCATTCAAAATTTCTAGCCCATGATCCAATATCAACCTCGTAAAGCTAATGTCGTAGCTAATACTCTTAACCATTTTCCTTCACATTCTATTGTTTTGCATAATATTTTTGCAATCCAAATTCATTCCTTTCAAGAAATGATTTCCATTTATGCATCTGATTTGTGTTACCGTTAGTGTCCATGTGAAAGGCCAAATGGCCACTGGACACTTCTTTGTATATGTTCTTTAATAAAACATATAGTGGCGTGGTCAGTCACAGACTGTAAGTTCGATCGCATTTGTAAGACCTAAGAATTCTATCTTCGTGCTCCCTATGTAATGCGTTTTTCTGCGTCTTCTGTAGTCTCTGTGCGGAGTACCGTGTGTGGCCTTAGGATCTCGGTTTTCTACTCCTAGGATATCGTCTTGGAGATCGCAAGAAGGAGAGTGCACTGTGGTTCTTCGCCATCGAAATACTTCACTTGTATCAAAGAAGTTCGAGGCAAAAGCTTCGTTCCTTTTGTGCGAGCGAAGCGAGCACCCCCCCTCCTCCCCGACTTTCTCCAATGCTTATGACTAAGGTGGCAACCAAGGCATAGACCTTGGCATACCTTGTCATCCGAGTCACCGAAGTCACCGTTGGTGCCATTGGCTACGCACGAGGGAGGACCTCAATGATCAATGAATATAGAGGTTCCCGATACTTATCGGGAGGTCACCCATCCCAGTACTGTTCCCCCAGGAGCTCGCTTAACGGTGGAAATCTCTTGCCACTAAGCTACACTCTTGTGGTGTCTAAAGAAGGGGAAAGACTAAGGTTGATATTACCTTGAACATGTTTTGGTCCCTCAAAGCTTCATTCTTTGCTTTCAAAGCCTATTTTTGAAGCATTTTTGGGATGTCTTTTGGAGCCGTTTTGGAATACTTCCGCACATAGTTCTCTTCACACAGGTCCAAGAACATCAAGAAGAGTGTTCTTTGTACTTCTGTGACATTAAATATCAACCTTTGGGGCTATGTTTTCACCCACACTCATAAAACTACAGGTTTCTTGAAAGATTTCAGTTTTGGTGGGAGCAACTGCTGCAAATTTATGTAGATTTTTTGAGCCAAAAACATTAGAGTTGAAAAACACTTACAGGTGTTATTGGCTAGTTTTTGGGCTGTGCATTCAACCTTTTAGTTTCATTTTACTGCATATATTGAGCACATACACATTATGTATGCTTCTGTGGATACCACTTATGTACGTCCATGTGGTCATTGATATAGTAGTTACGTTCTTTGCATAAAGACTTTTACGTTTGATAAAGAGGGTTGTGGTGAGGTTTTCTTAATTGGGAGACACCCAGATGTCAGGGTCTCTTTGGTGATGCAGGTTGAAGACTTACCCAGCTTCGCCATAGGAGATGTATGATAGCTGTTCATAAGTGCTCAATAAGCCTAGCTGGCTTCTATTGAGTAACTGATTATATGCAATGGAGTCAATGATTCACTATGCAATCAAACGTGTCAGTACTTGCAGTTTTATGATATTTTGACACTGGTCATATGCTCATTTTGCAGAGGATACTCTGGTAAATTTTTTCTAGATTTTTGGTTTTTTGTCAACTATACAGTGGTCGATTTACTCCTTGATACACTTATTTGTTGGTGTTTAGACTCTTCTAGCTCCGTTATCATTCCATTCAGTTCTCTACCATCATGGTGTGAGAGGTCTCAGGAACATCTGGTGGATCAGGGTCTAGTGCTAGTGTTCCGAGGAGGATCTATAACTTGCAGAACAAAGAACATTTTGAGATTCGAAAATTTGATGGCACAAACTTTGCTCTATGGAAGAATCAGATTAAAGATGTGCTGATTCAAAGGAGGCAATGGAAGCCAGTAAATGGAATTTCAAAGAAGCCTACTATCATGGATGAAGATGATTGGGATGAGTTAGATGAAATGGCCAGGTCTACCATTCACTTGCATCTGGCAGATAATGTTTACTTTACAGTATTAGACTATGAAAGTGCAGAGGAGCTTTGGAAGAAGTTATGCAATACATATGAAAAAGAGACGGCATCAAATAAAGTCTATCTGATGAGAAAATTATATGACCTTCGTATGAAGGACAAAGATAGTGTTGCTTCTCATCTAAATGAGTTTGATGCTATATTCTCTCAGTTACAGGCTCAAAAAATGGATATGGATAATGAAATGAAAGCAGTATTGCTGTTATGCATCTTGCCTTCATCATGGGATACATTTTGCACAGCTATTAGCAATAGTGCACCTGGTGGTAAACTCATCTATGATGACATATGTGGATCACTCTTGAGTGAGGAGATTCGTAGAAAATCTATGGTTGGCACTCAGAGTGGAGATGCATATAATGTTCATGATTCTTACTATTAAGATTGGATAATCTTTTTTTGTTTGCGCAGCTATTCTCTTGCATTCACGCCGCCATCGCCATGACGACACACAGAGATCTTCTGTATTCATACCGCCCAACCACGTCTGAGCATGTAATCATAATATGATGTGTTATTTTCCTCCCACATCACTCTCTCTAAATACCATAAGAAATAGAAGTGCATCCATGTGATGCCGTGTGGCAATCTCCTCACAAGAGCAAGTGCACATCATGAACTAATGTGACACTTACCAAGGAAAGAATCAACAACGTGGCAAGAGCAAGAACAAGGAAAAGAATGGTCAACGGAATAAGAGTAGAAGTAAATCAAGGAAGAGGGATATCGAATGCCATTATTGTCATAAGAAAAGACACATGAAGAAAGACCGTTATGCATTAAAGAATGCTAAAGGTAAAGGACAGAATGTTGATGGGCATGTTAAACAGTTACCTGCACCATCTCCTTCGAATGTGAAGATTGAAGAAATTAATGCTATTTCTGATGATGCTGATGTGTTGACACTTGACAGTACTGTGCCAAGTGAGGCTCTTATGGCTGATTCTCTTTCCCATACATGGTTGCTAGATTCTAGTGCTTCTTTCCATTGTGATACCACATAGAGAATGGTTCTCTAATTATGTAGCAAATTCTCTTGGTAAGGTGAGACTTGATGATTCTTACCAATGTGATGTTGTGGGGATTGGAGATGTGGTTGTGCAGTTCATTGATGGTTCAAAATTTACTATGCATAATGTATGCCATATACCTTAGTTATCACGCAGTTTGGTGGTCTTCTATGCTCGGTCCTTTTGCATATCAAAGAGCAATGTGGTTATTGCAAAAGGAAGCAAAGTTGGCTCACTTTATCCTTTATTCGTATCACAGAAAGAACACTTATTAGCTGTTACTGAACAACCTATGGCTTGTATTTGGCATGGTCGTTTGGGCCATATATCTCGTAGTGGAATGGAAAATATTTCTCATTCTGGCTACTTACCTATGTTATTTTTCTTCGATTTTTCATTTTGTGAGCATTGCCAATATGGAAAGAAAACTAGAAATGTGCATAGAATGCACATTGACTCTTCAATTCAGCCTTTAGATCTCATTCATACAGATGTGTGTGGTCCTATGCCGACTAGGTCCTTAGGTGGTTCTCTTTACTTTGTCACTTTCATAGATGATTCTACTAGAAAAGTTTGGGTATATCCTATCAAATCGAAGGATGATCCCTACTTTCAAAAAATAGCTTGCTTTAGTTGAGACTGAAAAAGGAACTAAGCTTAAGGCTTTACATTTAGATAACGGGGGTGAGTATACCTCACATGAATTCAACCTTTTTTATTAGTCTAGAGGGATTCGTAGAGAGTTTACATCTCCTTATACCCCAGTATAGAATGGTGTAGCTGAGAGGATGAATAGAAATATTCAAGATAGATTAGTCTCTATGTTGCATCATGCAAACCTCTCACAAGGTTTTTGGGCAAAAGCAGTATTGACCGCAATTCATGTGATTAACCTTTCACCTAGTACTACCAAAGGTTTGGAAGTGGCACAAGAGTTATGGACAGGGAAGCCACCATATTATGATCCCCTTTGAGTTTTTGGGTGTGAAGCATATGTTCATATACCAAAGAATCTTAGGCAAAAGTTGGATCATAAGTCAAAGAAATGCATTTTTCTTGGATATGGCCAAGAAGGAAAATTTGGATATCGCTTATGGGATCCTAAAACACGGCCAGTGATCAAAATTAGTAATGTCATTTTCAATGAATCTAAGATGCATAAACAACCCATTAAGGAGGTTGAAGTGAGAAGAGTGGTGTTTGAGGATACTAGTACTCCGGTTAGCATGCATAAAAATGCTGCACATAGGGATGTTCAAGAGAATGTCCATTCAAATCAGTCTGCACATATTCTTGTTCAACAACCATTGAGACATTCTGTCGACGAACCTCTTCCCAAGATAAGACTTGGCAGCGATTATACAAAGTTGTGACAAATATCTCGTACGACTTAGGTAACTTGTTAAGAAGCCGAATGGCCATGTTTTCACTAGAGATTTGCAGCCTACCACATAGTGGTAATTTACGCTTGTAATCCTCAAATTGGGCTATGACCTTGGTAATTGTGTCATATGGTCTAATAGTCAAATTATGAAACTCTGCCTCTAATGCATATATCTTCGAAGGGATTTTATCTTCATACAAAGTGGCTAACGTATCCCAAGCATCCTTGGACATCTTGCAAGTCGTGATATGCCCTTTTGTCAATTCATGGCAGGCAAGTAACAGCTGACCTAAAGCTCTTTTATCCTTGACATTCTACACATGCCAATTGTCTAAGTTGGTATGCCTATTGGGTTCGGGGTCTGACCCGTTGACTACCTCATGAAGGAGGTTTGTGTAGAGATAGGCGCGCATGACATCTTTCCATAAATTATAATTTTGTCTATTTAGGTGTTCATCCTTAGGCATAAAAATAGGGGTGAAAGAGGATAAGAAGTTAGCCATAGATGATGAGCTACCTTCACGTTTGGTCATTACAAATCTTTGAAGATAAAGTGTTTAGAAACACTAGCAAAAGTACTTGCCAAATACCGCTTCAAAATATTGCAAAACTTCGACACCACACTTAAAATTCTTGAGGAGGGGTGGGGTGGCTTAGATTAGGCCTACTCTTGCAAAACACCAAGATGATTCGACGCGAGAGGAGAGGGCTTAGATTGGCCTGTGGCACACCGATTGAGCCTTAGAGTAGGCTTGGGAATTTTAAGAAACTTTATGGGTGGGCTTAGAGTAGCCTCCAACCCAAAACGTACACACACACACACATACTTTTGTGCTTATATTTTGTGAGTTACAAGATGGGCACTTAGTACCAAAGGGTGTGCCTTGAGTACCAAAGTTGGGGTTGAAGGTTACAAAGTGAATATGCACGAGGGATACTCAAGTACATATACTGCCAAATTATCCATGATAGAAGTGCTAAGGTCTTTGGGAGAACACCAACAATGTCAAATGATTAAGGTGTGAAATTTTTGTGAGAAGATACAAAATAACCCTCGTTTTTTTTGTTTTATTTATGAATGAGTTGAATACTTTGGGTCAAAATACCCAAAATCAAATGTGATCTTATAAAAGATACGTTGCATTCGCTTTATCTAGTATAGCTTGTGAGTTTGAGATGTATGCAACGTAATGTCCAGATTTAAGCGATCAGCACTGAGGTGCTCAGCTTAGTCACGATCAACAGAGTGCACACTACAATGCTCCGTGGGAATTGCATCATCACTGAGGTAATAGACTTAAAATCACTCGGATGATGACCAACCGATTAACAGCTCTAATATGCCAAGCGTGGATGGCATTTGTGTATAGCGCTAAACATGTGCCAAAATATGCCGCTGATAATTCACATGAACATAGACGTTCCACTAGGTGATCATGCCTCATGCTAATTCATTTTAGAATGTTTGGCGGCAGTTTCACGTGAAACAGACATCAAGACTGAGTCAGATAACCATTCCTGGGGCCGGGGAAAGACGCCTTAAACGGTCAAGAACTCATGATAGCTTCATCACTGTTCTGACATCAACCATTCCCGGTGCAAAACGCTGCCATAAGTTATCAAGAACTCATGATAGATTCATCCACTGTTCTGACATCATTACTGATGTGCTCAGCAAGAATGGGCTGCTTGCTCGCCAGCTCGTGCCAAAGAGTGAAAGCATCGAGAATTTGGCGTTGTGTCTCTCTCTCTCTGGATGTATGCGCACTGTATGTCTCCTTCCTCGTGCGCCTGCCGTCGACACACTACAGTGTAGTTTTGCTACTGCCGAGTTCATCTGTTACGTGTGCATTCGCTCTGTCATATCAAATATGGTAACTCAGCTTTGTATGATGTATTGAATGGATACAATATCTTCTTGATGAATCCTTGATCTCCCGACTATCCCGGAGCTATCACAATCTCATTCATACAAGCACTCTCAATCTCACTCTAACTTTAATTCTCACTCTCACTCTCAATCTCAATCACAAGATAATTCTCTGATTTTTGACCTCTTCTTACATGATGGAGAAAATCTTTCTCAAAATAGAGTTAATCATCTCCCAAGGAAGTACGTGATGTGTGGATTTAGCAAAAGTTAAATCTCCTGCTTCTATTGCATATAAAACTTTTGTAAAAGCATGCATTTATAGTATTTGAGTGCTTTCTTTAGCGGTACTAATCAAAAGTAGAAGAAAAGAAATGAAAAGATATATCCGAAGAAATCCACGTGTGCATGAGAATAAGTTTGCATGAAAATCATGGATTTTTGTGTGCATGAGAATAAGTTTGCATGAAAATCATGGATTTTAATAATAATAGAGAAGCACATATTTTTTATTTTTTAATTTAGTTTTCTTAATTTAGTGGAAATATCCACACTTTTTGGGCCTTGTACCACAAAAATAATTCCAAATTCAAAAACACTTGTGAGGAACAAAAATGTTTAACTCTTCGATCTCCATAATAGTGTTAGAGATACGCTAGGTCCAAATCCACTTCCAAATATCATATTCGAGCCTTGGAAGTTTAGAAATTCTAAAGAGAGAATAAAATCAATGCATTATCTTATTGTAACTAAATGTAGACCCCCAAACGACGTACTTAAAACATGATTCATAGAATTTATATAGAGATATCTCCTATGCATGGTCTATCTTTCTCTTATACAACACTTCTCTTTATTCTTTCATCTTCTCTTTCAGATCGTAACAATGAAAAACCTATGTGATTGAACTCTATGATATGGATTTTATTTCATTGTTTAACAATCCTTTTGGAGGAAAATTGATACCAAAAATATATATTTCTTTTGCTTTGAATTATGCCTGTGATTTTCATACGGAAACGAGATAGACTTCTTGCTTTGCTCATATATGTTCATGTTATTCTATGAAATAGAGAAAAAAAAAACTGTAAACAAATTTGTTTATGCATTTGACTCAAATTTTATTTTCTTGGAAAGAAAGAAACGACCTTGGTTGCATAAAGAATATCAGAATATGAGTTCTTTTAAAATTTGATCTTCAATACTCACCACCTAGCAAGTGATTAGTGTTTGTTTGCATTCAATTGTTGCAGTATTTTGTTGCCTATAATTACGTCACTCTCTTTCATTTCAGTCATATGAAAACTCCTAGAATAACACCTATCAGAAACATTAAATGTAAGATTTTCATTGTATCCTTTCATATAGTGTAGTTGTCCATTGGCCATCTCTAGATATCTTTCTATCTTTATATTTAGGGATACCCTAAATTTTATATCGATTTGAAATATAAAAAATAATAAGTACTACCTGAATCAATTAAACATCAGAATTTATGCGTAGAAATCATACCAAAAATCAGTATTATAAAAGCCCATAGGAAAGAACTAGTTACCATGCACTATAAAGTAGAGTGAGACCACTTATCTCCATCATCTGCTTTGTCAATTGTTGCATCTTTCTCAATGATTTTATAACCTTTTATTATGCAAACCAAAACATTGTCTTGTTCTGGCATTTAGATATTTGATCCATTTTCTCTTCACAATGAATACATAAATCGAGTGTCTTTTTGTTTGCTTGATAAAACTAGGCCCTTGCTGCCAATTGATGGGTTGACTCCTCCTTTGGTTTTACACCTCAAAAGGATTCTTACCTTGATTATTAAGAATCTTTGAATCATTCATGTTTGTTGTGGCAAGTCTTTGTGGCCTATGTCCTATCATAGTGAATCTGATTCTATTCAGCTTTTGCATATTGAACTTCTCCATCTTCTCAAAAGTCTTGGCCATCGCAATAACATACAAGGAATCTACACATCCATATCCCTTCGCTTGATAATGAAGTTGCTCATGAATCCGTTCCATAAACTTTCTCTTCAGAGCACCACCACTAACCTGCAATGCATATTTGTGAAGACATATAAACTCTTCTTTGTACTCATCAACACACAAGTTATGTTTGTCATAAATTATAGAACTCCATCTTCTTCTCCACCTGGTAGTGTGGAGAAATGTAATGTTTTTGTGCGTGTCATCTAAATTCCTTCCATAGAACAAGATCAGAATGTGTTTGAGTCTACATATAGGACTTCCATCATAGCTTTGGGATCCCACGTAGGTGTAGGATCCCAATCTTTGCCTTGGAGATCAAAGACGTCCTCTAACTCTTAAATATATGCCTCAGATCTTTGCCACTCTTCTTTTCATCATCAAAATCATTCAATTTTTCCTTTTTGAGGACTTGATTGAGGGCAAACTCACCTGCCTCTATATCTTCATAATTACGTTTTTGTGCATCTTCATCCACTTCATCATTCAACTCCATGAAGACATGGTGCCTTCTAGTTTCTTTCTACCTTGTTCTTTGTGTAATTATCCAAGAAGCTTTTGAATAAGCTCCTCTTGCTCACGAATATTTTATGTCAAACCTTCCATCATTGTCGAGGATGGATTCCGCTCTCGTACCACTCGTAGTGCTTTCTCAATCATAAGCTATCCACAAACACAAGCTTCTCATCACTCAAGAATAGTAGAAGAAAGATAAAACAAACTTGCACAATATAAGAGAAGATCCAACAAGGAAGAATAGATAAGATATGACCTAGAGAAAAAGAACTTCTTGTATTATAGATTTGAATCAATTGGATACAATATCTTCTTGATGAATTCTTGATCTCCTGACTATCCCGAAGCTATCACAATCTCATTTATACAAGCACTCTCAATCTCACTCTAATTTTAATTCTCACTCTCACTCTCAATCTCAATCACAAGGTAATTCTCTGATTTTTTATCTCTTCTTACATGATGGAGCAAATCTTTCTCAAAATAGTTTAATCATCCCCCAAACAAGTACATGATGTATGGATTTAGCAAAAGTTAAATCTCCTGGTGTTGCATATACAACTTTTATGAAATCATGCATTTATAGTATCTGTGTGCTTTCTTTAGCCATACCAATCAAAAGTAGAAGAAAAGAAATGAAAAGATATATCCGAAGAAATCCACAAGTGTGCATGAGAATAAGTTTATAGGAAAATCATGGATTTTAATAATAATAGAGAAGCACATATTTTTTATTTCTTAATTTAGTGGAAATATCCACCTTTTTGAAGCCTTGTACCACAAGAATAATTCCAAACTCAAAAACATGTGAGGACCAAAAATATTTAACTCTTCGATCTGCATAATAGTGTCAAAGATACGCTATGTCCAAATCCACTTCCAAATATCACTTTTGAGCCTTGGAAGTTTAGAAATTCTAAAGAGAGAATAAAATCAATGCATTATCGTATTGTAACTAAATATAGATCCCCGAACGAGGTACTTAAAACATGATTCATAAAATTTACATAGAGATATTTTTATTCTCCTATGCATGGTCTACCTTTCTCTTATACAACACTTCTCTTTATTCTTTCATCTTCATGTTCAATTTTCAACCACAAAACATGATCCAAATAAGCTTTGGAGAGAATATAAAACTTATCATACCTACATTTTTCCTATATGCATAAAATAACCTAATTATTCATTGTAAATATTATCCGCAGAATTAATAATAAAAATTTTAAATTGAATTATTCACTATCGAAAACCCTATTATAATTCATTCCCCCTCTTGAGAACTTCATCCTTAGAGTTAGAAAGAAGGACAATGTATCATAAAATCTTCTAAGTTCACCCAAGTCCAATCTTTGACTAGACATGTATGTCATTTTATCAAAATATATATTCTAGATCTATCTCTAAGTAATCTTTTCCTGTTATCTAATACTATTTCAGGCCCAAGCTCAAAAGATCCATCATCTTTAAACTTATAGTTGTCTTGCAAAACATAAGCAATATTAGGTACATATCTTTTAATTAAGATAACATGGAATACATGATGCATATTTAAATATTTAGGAAATTCCAACAAATAAGCAAGAGATTCAAAGGATTTTTCAAATCTTTAAAAGGACCTGCATATCGTTGAGAAAGTCTATGATCCTTTCCTAGTAACAAGTTAAATCAATGAGGATAAATTTGGTGATGAAGTCCATAGAGATAGACTCCTACTTCTGATTTAGGACATCCAAAGGTTGTAGCATTTGAGACATTCTTACAAACTCAAATTTCATATTTTGGATCTCTAAATATTTACTAACATATTTTCTAATATCTCGCTTTGTATATGGAGAGAAGTAAGAATATTTAATTTTAACATAGGTCCTTGAATAACTTGGATGGGCAAAGATGCATCATGATAATCATGTAATATTTGAACTTTTACTCAAAAGATGTGTGTAAATTATTGTTATAAATAAAGATTCCTTTTGCAAATGAAATTTATATGGATACATCGATTCCCTATTTACATGCAAAAAATTCAAAATAGGTGCATAAAACGAGCATTGTTTCAGTTCTTGTTGAATTTTATTAAGAAAATGGGAATTTATTTCAGAAAGGAGATTACATAAAGATTTTGCCTCAATGCATCTAGGACCTTATTTTCCTTACCATTCAAATACTTAATGTCAAAAGCATAGTCGCGTAATAATTTAATTCAATGCTTTTGCCTATTGTTAAGCAATGGTTGTGTGAAAATATATTTTTAAACTCTAATGATTTGATTTTATTCAAACTTAATCCCTTTAAATAGGTGTCTTCGACTTCTAAGTGCATGTACAATAAAAAGCATTTCTAGATCATGAGTAGGATAATTAAGTTCAAGTTTTATTAATTTTTTGGATTCATATGCAACCACCCTACCATCTTGTGAAAGAACACATCCTTTTTTACTACCACTTGCATCACATGCAACCATAAAAGATTTTTCCATTTCTGGAATTTTTGAAACACAATTTCTAGTGAGTTTTATTTCGATGATTCAAATGATTTTTGAGAGATATCACTCCATACAAATCATGCATTCTTTTTAGTAAACTCTATGAGTGGATTAGCTATCTTAGAGAAATCCTTAATATGTGCTCTTTCATATTGTGCCAATCCTAAGAAGCTTCTAATATCATGTTATCAGGATCTTACTCACATGCACACAGAGAATATGAATGTTGAAAACACATAGAAAAATAGACATGCTAGGAGACGAGATAGAATGTAGTATTGGGTGCAATCTCTTCCCATGCACTCTGATTCGATAGGCCACAGAGTGCATGTATTTATAAGATTTTTTAAATTATATTGAAATAGTGGTTATATGAGAGTCGCTTCAAAAAGCATGCATGAAAGTAAAAGTTGGGCTCTTTAGTAGAGAGGCTTTGCTTTTGATAACAAAAATTAGCGTCTACAGTGAACCTTATTCTAGTCACTACTTTACTAACTATTTCTAAAAATAGGACCCTCTCACAAACCTTCATCTACTATGTGAAAAATACCAAAATATATTTATATATTAATAAATTAACACTTCAATAATTCCTTATTCAACACATTCCATAATTCATAAGATGCCCCTCAGTTGAAAAAGCAACTGACCTCAGTTCATAAAATAAAAAATAAACATGTATGACCAATCACATATTCTATCATTGGACGAAAATAAGCATGTCCATGAAAAAACATGCGCATATTTATACCCACATTTTCACCTATGTTTACTACTTCAGCTTACTCCAAGGCATCGACTAAGGCATAGAACTTAGGCATAACTTAGGTATTACTTTTGCATCTTTAGTACCCATGGCTCCGTTGACGATCGTTGGCAACTATTGGCTACACACGAACCAATTTTAATTTATGAGTAGCAATAAGGAGTTTTATATTCATCAAGGAGGGAGGATCAGAACCCAAAACCTCACTCTCACAAGGAAAATATTTTACCACTACACTCTCTTTGTGGTGTCACTCTATTTCTCTTCTTTTATATTTAACACAACTTTCATCTCTTTCTAACTTTTTCAATTCCCAAGAACAACCCTTCCTTTTACATTTTAATTCAAGCAATCTCAAAATTGTTTTTACATATCTAGCAAGAGGGTTTTGTTCTCTACATACCCATAGATCTTATGAATACCATGGAGGATTTTGGTGAGTCACCTCTACCCGAGGTAACACTCCAACAATAGCTCGAGCTCCTGCAATATGAACTTTGAGGTGCTCAGGATGAGATCTGACAATGCGACGAAGTACTCCAAAAGATGCAATCTGATGAAGATAACCTTATGAGGATGGTAAAAGCTATTATCTCTACCCAATCGGATGGCATGCATTCCAAGATTAGAATTATAAATTATCAGTTTCTACGGTTTGATGGCTGTAAGGATGACCCTTTACTTCTATCATGGTTATCACAGCTTGATGATTTTTATACTGATGAAACATATGCTGAAAGTGAAAGAGTAAAATTTGCCACTAACTATTTAGAAGAAAAATCTCAGCTCTGGTGGAATATCATGCATCACTGTACAGATCATCTAACCATGTGGAAGGCTTTCCAAGATAAAGTAAAGGATTTATTTCTTTCTTCTCAATATCATTTACATCTTCAATATGCATGGACAACCTTTACATGGAATGAGGGTGACACGACTACTAGCTACATGGAGCGGTTCTGGTAAAATTTATTATTGGTTCGAATGCTCGAACATGTATCGGAGTATAGCTTGCAGTAAAAATATGAAGATGGGTTAGAGTTAGTAATCCAAGCAAAGCATCATACCTTACGGCCTACAAACCTCAATGAGGCTATTGTTTTGCCTATGATGCAAAGAAGGAATTCCATTCCATAACCAAGTCGATCTATCTACAACAACCATGTGAATGATCACTTTTTGTTAAACCCACATTTTCTATGATGTGTAATTTTAATGTCCCATCTTACCCTAGTTTTTCTCGTCCTCCACAATCCAATGACTCAACTCCACCTATTGCTTCATCTTCCCAACCTACCAATCCACCTACCCTATAAACTTCAGCAGTGGATGCCCAACGTATGCACAGTAGGTGGTTTGGTAGGTTGGAGAGATGAAGCAAGACGTGGAGTTGAGTAATTAGATTGTCGAGGATGAGAAAAACTAGAGTAAGATAGGACATTAAAATTACGGTTCATAAGAAACGTGGGGTTAACAAAAAGTGATTATTGACGTGGTTGTTCTAGATGGATCGACTTAGTTATGGACTGGAATTACTTCTCTGCATCATAGGCAAAAGAGATAGCCTCGTTGCAGGTTGTAGGCCATAGGGTGTGATGCTTGGCTTGGATTACCATCTCTAAGCCATCTTCATGGTTTGGTTGAAAGCTATCCTCCGATACATCTTCCAGCATTCGAAACAATGATAAATTTTGCCAGAACCACTCTGTGTACATAGTGGCCGTGTCATCCTCGTTCCATGTAAAGGTTATCCATGCACGTTGAAGATGTAAATGATATTAAGGAGGAATAAAAGAATCCTTTACTTCATCTTGGAAAGCCTTCCACATGGTTGGACGATCTATACTGTGATGCATGATATTCCACTAGAGGTGAGCTTTTCCAACTAAATAGTGAGTGGCAAATTTTACTCTTTCACTTTGAGCATATGTTTCATCAGTATAAAAATCATCAAACTGTGATAAGCATGAAAGAACTAAAGGGTCATCCTTACAACTATCAAACCATAGACAATTATAATATTTAACACCAATCTTGGAATGCATGCCATCCGATTGGGCAGAGACAATAACTTTTACTATCCTCATAAGGTTATCTTCATCATATTGCATCTTCTAAAGTACTTGTTCCATTGTTGGATCTCGTTCTCAGCACCTCGAAGTTCATGCTATAGGAGCTCCAACTCTTGCTCTAGTGTTATCTCCGGTAGAAGTGACTCATCGAAATCCTCCATGATGTTCGTAGGATCCATGGGTATGTAGAGAACAAAACCCTCTTGCTAGATATGTAAAAACAATTTTGAGATTGCTTGAATTAAAATGTAAAAGGAAGGCTTTATCTTGGGAATTGAAAAAGTTAGAAAGAGATGAAAGTTGTGTTAAATATAAGAAAGAGAACTAGAGTGACACCACAAAGAGAGTGTAGTGGTCAAACACTTTCCTTGTGAGAGTGAGGTTTTGGATTCTCATCCCCCCTCCTTGATGAATATAAAACTCCTTATTACCACTCATAAATTAAAATTGGTTTGTGTGTAGCCAATAGCTGCCAACGATCACCAAGGGATCCATGGGTGCTGAAGATACCAAAGTAATGCCTTAGTTATGCCTAAGTTCTATGCCTTAGTCGACGCCTTGGAGTAAGCTAAAGCAGTAAACATAGGTGTAAATATAGGTTATGACTTCTGGAACTAAACTAAAATAGAAACAAGAAATGGAAACAAAAACAGAAATCGCAAATGGAAACAAAAATTGGAATCGGAAACAGAAACCAAAACCAGAATCGGACTCGGAATCGGGTAACAAACAGAGGCCAAAATGAATAGAAACAGACCTCTCCTCCATGAACATTTCCATGCGTATATTTTTACATGGAACATGCTTATTTTCATTCAACGATGGAATATGTGACTGCTCATCCATGTTTATTTTTTATTTATCAACTGGTCAGTTGCTTTTTCAACTGAGAGGCATGTTATAAATTATGGAATGTGTTGAACAAGGAATGATTGAAGTGTTAATTTATTAAGGTATTAATATATTTTGGTGTTTTTGATATAGCTAATAAAGGTTTGTGAGAACGTGAAAGGCGTGAAAAGACAGACATCAACAATCCGATTTATAATTTATAAGTTTATAAATAAACTCGTGTAGAGGGTTCTATTCTTAGAAACAATTAGTAAATTAGTGATTAGAATAAGGTTCACTATAGACCACAATTTTTGTTATCAAAAGCAAAGGCACTCTACTAAAGAGACCAACTTTTACATTCATGCGTGCTTTTTGAAGCGGCTTTCATATAACCACTATTTCAATATAATTAAAAAATCCTATAAATACATGCACTCTGTGGGCCGTCAAAATGGAGTGCATGGGGGGAGATTATACCCAATACTGCATTCTATCTCACCTCCTCGCATGTCTATTTTTCTGTGTGTTTTCAACATTCATAACCTTTGTGTGCATGTGAGTAAGATCATGATAACATGATGTTAGAAGCTTCTTAGGATTGGTGCAACATGAAAGAGCACATATTAAGGATTTCCCTAAGATAACTAATCCACTCATAGAGTTCAGTAAAAAGAATGCAGGATTTGTGTGGAGTGAGATCTCTCAAAAATCATTTGAATCATCGAAATAAAAATTCACTAGAAATTATGTTATAAAAATATAAAAAATGAAAAAATCTTTTGTGGTTGCTTGTGATGCAAGTGTTAGTAAAAAAGGATGTATTCTTTCATAAGATGGTAGGATGGTTGCATATGAATCCAAAATTTAAGAAAACTTGAACTTAATTATCCTAGTCATGATCTAGAAATGCTTTGTATTATACATGCACTTAGGAATTGGAAACACATAATTAAAGGGATTAAGTTTGAATTAAAATCAAATCATTAGAATCTAAAAATACATCTTCATACAACCACTGCTTAACAATAGAAAAAAGCATTGGATTGAATTATTAGGCAAGTATGATTTTGACATTAAGTATTTTTCTAGTAAGGAAAGTAAGGTCCCAGATGCATTAAGTCGAAACCTTTATGTAGTCTTCTTTCTGAAATGAATTCTCATTTTCTCAATCAAATTCAACAAGAACTAAAACAAACACTCGTTTTATGCACCTATTTTGAATTTGTTGCATGTAAACATGGGATAGATGTATCAAGATACATTTTATTTGTAGAATGGATCTTTATATTATAACAATAAATTATGCATATCTTTTGAGTCTCCATTAAAAGTTCAAATATTACATGATTATCATGATGCACCTTTGCATATCCAAGTTATTCAAGGACCTATGTTAAAATGAAATATTCTTACTTCTTCTCCATGTAGAAAGTGAGATATTAGAAAATACATTAGTAAATATTTAGAGATCCAAAAGGTGAAATTTGAGTTTATAAGAATGTCTTGAATGCTACAACCTTTGGATGTCCCAAATCAGAAGTAGGAGTCTATCTCTAGGAACTTCATCACTAAATTACCTACGACCAGAAGTAAACTTGATACCATATTTGTGATAGTTGA
The DNA here is from genome assembly GCA_020310875.1 of Ceratopteris richardii. Classification (NCBI taxonomy): domain Eukaryota; kingdom Viridiplantae; phylum Streptophyta; class Polypodiopsida; order Polypodiales; family Pteridaceae; genus Ceratopteris; species Ceratopteris richardii. The sequence goes on along the minus strand of CM035443.1, from coordinate 19,419,018 downwards.
TTGACTTACCAAGATGGCACATTGCTTTCCTATGAAAAATACTGAGACTTTCTTGAAAGTTGCTAAATTATTTGTGAAAGAAATTTTCCCACTACATAAATACAAAAAAACATAATTTCTAATAGAAACTCTAGGTTCACATCAAACTTCTAAAAAGTGATTGGCACTCAACTTCATATAAGTATAGCTTTCCATCCACAAAAAGATGGGAAAAGTGAGAGGTTTAATTGGCTACTTGAAGATATGTTGCATATGTATGTGAATAGAAAGCAAGACAATTGGAGTGAATATTTATCTTTAATCTATTTTTTATACAATGGTGCATGGCATGTGTCCATAAAAATGACTCTCTTTGAGACTATTTATGGTTATAATTGTTTGACTCCACCTTCGTTTTCTAATTTTCCAAATAAAGTAGAAGTTTCTAAAGAAATGCTTGAGAAGATGGATGAGGAAATTGGAAAAATTAAGCAACACATAAAAGAACCTTAGAAAAGACAAAAGAAATTCTACAATTTGAAATCGATCCTCCATCTAACCATCGCATTCCATGTCGCTCGATGGAGTAGGAGAAATTGAGCTTACGGTTGCAAATGGAGGTGTGATTCTCTTGAAAAATGCATTGTATGTGCTCGATATCAAGAAGAACTTAATTTCAGTTTCGTTGATTGCCAAAGTTAGACTTCATGTACACTTTGTTGATGATAAGTGTATGGTTCATGATTTCAGCAATGGTGATGTTATCGTGATGTCCGGTACATTATGTAATGGTTTGTATTGCATGGATACATACAAGAGGGCTGGCTCAAATGCCTTGGTTGCTCATACTTCTTCCATGGCTGAAATGGAGCTTTGGCATGCTCGTTTTGGTCACTTGAACTTCAGTAATTTGCTTAACTTGCAAAATAAGGACATAGTTATTGGTTTTCCTACACTTGAGTCCATTGAAAAGCATGCATGTGAAGGTTGCATTCTTGGAAAATGCATCGTGCTTCTTTTCCAAAAGATACTCATACACACACTTCAAGAAAATTGCAGCTTGTTCATAGTGATGTATGTGGTCTCGTCAAGACTCCATCTTTTTGGAAGCATGTATATTTTGTTACCTTCATTGATGATGCTACTCGCCATACATGGGTGTATCCTATGAAAGCAAAGTGAGACATTTTCTTGCTTCAAAGCATCTTTAGCTATGGCTGAAAATTTTTCTTCATAAAAGCTTTTGACTCTATGCACGGATCATGGTGGTGAATACATGTCATATGAGTTTAATGCTTTTCTTCATGAAAGAGATACTTCACACCTCTTGGAAAGAAAGAAACGACGGTTGCATAAACAATAGTAAAATATGAATTCTTTTAAAATTTGATCTTCACTACTCACCACCTAGCAAGTGATTAGTGTTTGTTTGTATTCAATTCTTGTAGTATTTTGAACCAACAAATCCATGTCTATAGTTATATCACTCTGTTTTATTTCAATCAGATGAAAACTCCTAGAAAAACACCTACCAGAAAAAGTAAATGTATCATTTTCATTGTATCATTTCTTATAGTATAGTTATACATTGGCCATCTCTAGGGATCTTTCTATCTACATATTTAGGGATACCCTAAATTTTATATCGATATGAAATATAGAAAATAATAAGTACTACCCGAATCAATTAAATATCTGATTTTATGCATAGAAATCATACCGAAATTCAGTATTACAAAAGCCCGTAGGAAAGAACTGGTTACCATGCAATATAAAGTAGAGTGAGGCCACTTATCTCCATCATCTGCTTTGTCAATTGTTGCATCCTTCTCAATGATTTTATCACCTTTTATTATGCAAGCCAAAAGATTGCCTTGTTCTGGCATTTATATATTTGATGCATTTTCTCTCCACAATGAATACACAAATCGAGTGTCTTTTTGTCAAGAATAGTACTATTTGTAGCCTCACTTTGTCCATTACTTTCGGCATGAAATGCAAAAGCTAAAATCTATTAAAAAGATAAATTTGCCACTAACTATTTAGTAGGAAAAGCTTAGCTCTGGTGGAATGTCCTGCATCATAGAATATATCGTCCATGTGGAAGGCTTTCCAAGATAAAGTGAAGGATTCTTTTCTTCCTCCTCAATATCATTTACATGTTCGACGTGCATGGACAACCTTTACATGGAACGAGGCTGACATGATCACTACCTACACGGAGCGGTTTTGAAAAAAAATATTATTGGTTCGAATGCATGAAGATGTACTGGAGGATAGCTTGCAACAGAGATACAAAGAGGTTTTGAGGTGGGAATCCAAGCCAAGCTTCACACCCTATGGCCTACAACCCTCAACAAGGCTATCTCTTTTGCCTATGATGCAGAGAAGGAATTCCAATCCATAACCAAGTCTATCTGTCTACAACAACCATGTCAGCAACCACTTTTGTTAAACCCGCATTTCCTATGAAGTGTAATTTTAATGCCCTATCTTACTCTAGTTTTCCTTCTCCTCCACAATCCAATTACTCAACTGCACTTGTTGCTTCATCTCTCCAAACCTACTAAACCACCTACCCTACAAACTTCAGCGGTGGATGCCCAACCAAAGCGACCATGTATCACCTGTTTTTTTTTTAACTTGGACATACAAAAATGAAGTGCCAATTGCAACCTCTTCACATGAAACCAGTTGCAGTTCAACTGCATAACATGGAGGCCCATAACGAAGAAATTCCTCCTCTTTGGATAGAGGATGCATTGGAGAAGGACTTAGATACCTTGGGTAATGATATCTAAAATCATTCTTTACTTTGCATGCAAGGTACTATTAATAACAAACTCATTAATATTTTACATGATGATGGTAGTTCACATGATTTTATTTCACATTTATTAGTACAAGAACTTAAATTGAAAACATTTCCTTCCTTGTATAAAGTGAAAGCTTCGTTTCAAGATAGTTGTTATAATGTAACACGAGAAGTGCAATATGTTACGATTAGCATAGGCCCATATGTAGATGCACAAAAAATTTTAATTGCACCTTTGCAATCTTACAATGTTATACTCGATATGCCTTTTTGTCATCATTATAACCCATGCATTGACTACCATACACATACCTTTAACTTTGAATATAAAGGTCAAATCATTACTTTGTCTATGGAGCATGATTTCCAGCCGTTTCCATTGATTAGTTATACTCATGTAAAACATGCATTTAGGAAAGGATTCAATTCATGCATTGTTTTGTCAAGCTCATAAATGATTATACTCATACACTTCTCGATGCACATAAACCTTTCATGACTACTTATAAGGATTGTTTTATGTCTGTTTATCCCTTTGAACTACCACCATCGCGAGGATACTTTGACCATAGCATAGACTTAATTCTTGGTAGTTTTCCTCCTCTTAAAGCACCTTATAGGCATGGCCCACTACATCAAAAGGAAATAGAAAACCAAGTGAAACACTTACTTCACAAAGGACTTATAAGGCCTAGTTCTTCCCTTTTTTGAGCACTAGTTCTCTTAGTAGAGAAAAAAAAATAAAATTTATCGAAATGTATTGATTATAGAGCCCTTAACAAGATCACAATAAAGAATAGATACCCTATTACTTGAATAGATGATCTCCTAGATAAATTACGAGGAGCTTGTGTCTTTAGTAAAATTGATCTAAAATCAAGTTACCATCAGATTAATATGACACAAAGTGATATTTTTAAGACTGCATTTAGAACTCAAATCGGCCATTATGAATTCATGGTAATGCCCTTTAAATTTACAAATACTCGTCCTACATTTGTATGAATGATGAAAAATATTTTTTTTGACTACCAAGCTTTTGTTCTTGAATTCCTTGACGATATACTTGTTTACAGTACGAATGATAGTGAGCATGAGAAGCATCTTAAAACAGTTTTTCATTTTCTATGAGAGAGCACACTTTATGCTAACCATGAAAAGAGTTACTTCTTTCAACATAAGCTAGAATATATAGGATATATTATTTCAAGTGAAGGCATGCATTTAGATCAAAGAAAAAATTAAAGTTATAGTAGAATGGCATACACCACAATTAGTCAATGATGTTCGTTCTTTTCTTGGATTAGCTAGTTTCTATAGGAAGTTTGTTCTAAATTTTTCTTATTTAGCATTGTCCCTCACCTTGTTATTGAAAAAGAAAATAAAATTTGCATGGGGACTTACCCAACAACAATCCTTTGAAAAACTCAAACATGCATCTGTTTTATAGTTACCTGATTTTTCACAACCATTTCATGTTGTTAATGATGCTAGTGGTTCAAGAATAGGTGTTGTTTTAATGCAAAATGACCATCCTATTGCATTTGAGAGTACGAAGCTTAATCCTTGCAAAAAGAATTATATTACATATGATAAAGAATTTTTAGGAGTTGTGCATGCTTTGCAGATTTGGAAACACTACTTTATGGGATCTGAAGTCTTCATCAAAACCAATCAACAGGCTATTGAGCATTTATTAAATCAGCCCTTAATCTCTGATCGACATCTTAAATGGTCTTCATTCACTGAAAATTTCTAGTCCATGGTCAACCTGGTAAACCTAATGTCTTAGCCGATGCTCTTAACCGTTTTCCTTCACATTCTATTGTTCATAATATTTCTGCAATCCAAATTCATTCCTTTCAAGAAATGATTTCCGTTTATGCATCTGATTTGTATTTCTCATGTGCATGGCATCAAGTCAACAATGGTGCACCTTTAACGGATGAACATTATACATTTTATCATGGTTTACTTTATTTTCAACATCGATTATGCATAAGCCAAGATTTTAAAGATTTTTTCATGAAAGAAATCCATGAATCATCTTACATGGGTCATAGAGGCATACAAAGCACCATTTTTGCTTATAAAGATTTCTTCTTTTGTCCCTAGATCAAAAACGATATTGCACATAAAGTTTCTCAATGCATTGTATGTGAGCATGTAAAACATCATCATGGTAAACCATTTGGATTTTCAATGCCACTTTCCATTCCAAATGAACCATGGGAAAAAATCTCTATGGATTTTATCACAGGTCTTCCTATCACTTCATCATATCACGTTTTACACGTTGACATACAATGCATTGAGAAACATAATGTGCAATATCTTTTTCCATGCGGGGCCAAAAAAAGAAATCTTTGCAAGCATAAATGGTGCTTTGTATGGCTCTATGATCCATGTAAGATGGTTCATGCATTTCTTTGATGAAAAAATCTTTAAAATCTTGGGTTATGCATAATCGATATTGAAATAAAGTAACCCATGATGAAATGTATAATGTTCATCAGTTAAAGGTGCACCATTATTGAATTCATGCCATGCATGTGAGAAATACAAATCAGATGCATAAGTGGAAATCATTTCTTGAAAGGAATGAATTTGGATTGCAAAAATATTATGCAAAACAATAGAATGTGAAAGAAAATGGCTAAGAGCATTGGCTGTAAGACAATAGTTACGCAATATAACACAGGAGCAATAGCAGAGAAGATAACAGATATAGGAGAATCTCAATAATTTTCTACTAGTAGCAAGTACAAAGATGATGGCGTTGTCCACCCGTGCGCTCTCAAGGTAGAGCTTAAATGGTGATCTAGACAACTCTAGATAGGGAGATACAAGGTAGAGGTATGCTGGCTCAACTCGATGTCTCAGGTAGTCCAGAAGTCATGTATATATAGGATCATGGGTGGCCTTCCGTGGATGGCTATACATGGGCGGTAGAGCGTGGGCGGCCACCGCCCGCATAATTGTCATACACGGCTTAGATCGGTTGAACCGACCTAACAAATATAAATGATTTCTGACTCCGATAGGGAATATTCTATGGAATATTCCCTTTACCGTCGTGTCAGGGGCGCTGCCCCCGGACCCCCACCAGAGGGGCCCACTGGCCTCCTGGGACCCTCCAGGCAGGGCTGCTTCCCGCTGCCCCGGACCCCCCAATTGGGGACCCTGGTAACTCCCTTTCCTTACAATATCTTACATGGTCCAATATGACCATCCAACATGCAAGTTGGGATTCCCATCAATTGGGTAATGCACACTTGGCTTCTCCTCATAACGGGGGCCTTACAAAATGTGCATATAATCATGAGGGGTAGACATTGATCATATACTAACATTGGCTATGACATTAGCTTTACCAGGTTGATATTGGATCATGGGCTAGAAATTTTGAATAAATGAAACCCGTTTAAGATGTCAATTAGAGATTAAGGGCTGATTTAATAAATGCTTAGTAGCCTGTTGATCGGTTTTGATTAATACCTCAGATCCCATAACATAGTGTTTCCAAAATCGCAAAGCATGCACAACTGCTAACAATTCTTTATCATATGTACTATAATTCTTTTCAGAGGGCTTAAGCTTCCTACTCTCAAATGCAATAGGATGATCATTTTGCATGCACCATTATTGAATTCATGCCATGCATGTGAGAACTAAAAATTGAAGTATTTTGATGGCGATGCACCATAATGCGCTCTCCTTCTCCCGATCTACATGATGATATCCTCAGAGTAGAAAATCGAGCTCTTAAGACCGCACACGGTACTCTGCACAGAGACTACAGAATACGCAAAAAAACACACTACACGGGGAGCATGAAGATAGACTTCTTAGGTCTTACAAATGCGGTCGAACTTACAGCCTGTGATTGACCAGGTCACAATATGTTTTATTAAAGAACTTATACAAAGAAGTGTTCAGTAGCCATTTGGCCTTTCACATGGACACTTGCGGTAACAATCTCCCATTAAAGGCCAATATGACCAAAGTAACTATGGGAGAAAAATAAAGAATGATAAAGAATACCTGAGTGTAAGTATACAAACTATACCTTCCACCTAATGGGCATGTTACACAGTATACAAGTGACTGTGTAAGATCATGAATCAAGTAACCCCCATCAAGTGACAACAGTATCGAAAGCTATCATATGGTAGAGCTTTAGTCAAAGCATCTGCAGCATTATCTTGAGTGTGAAACTTCTCAAGAATAATGCGCTCAGTGGCTAAGCAATCTTGAATGAAGTGATACCTCACCTCAATGCTTGGTCTTTGCATGATAGACCGGATTCTTAGCCAAAGCAATGGCACTCTGACTATCACTGAGCAAACAAGGTACATGCTGAGGTAAACTTATATCACAAGCAAGACAAGAAAGCCACAACGATTCCTTACATGCCTCACTTGCTGCAACATACTCTGCTTCTGTGGTGGAAACAACTATACATTCTTGAAGACGAAATCTCCAAGAGATAGCACCTCCAGCAAAATGAAAAATATACTCGGATGTAGACTTATGATTGTCTACACAACCAGCATAGTCAAAATCTATGTAACAAATAATGTATGTTTTCCGTCTACCTAAGCATAGACACTTGTCCTTAGTACCACTCAGATATCTTAAAATCATCTTGATTGCTTCCCAATGTTTCTTGCCAGGATTAGACATATATCTGCTCACAACTCCCACTGCAAATGCAATGTCTGGTCCCGTAGCTACCATAGCATACATGAGACTACCAATAGCATACTGATAGGGAATTTTGATCATTAATTCCTTTTCTTATTTTGATTTGGGGCAATTATCCTTGCTCAATTTCACATATGTGGGTAAAGGTGTACTCAATGCCTTTCCACCCTGCATATTGAACCTGTGAAGTACTTTGGATATATACTCACTTTGAGACAAGTATATGTATCTTTTGCTCCTATCACAAGTAATGTGCATGCGAAGAATATGTTTGGCATCCCCCAAATCCTTCCTATTAAATGTCTGACTCAACTTCTTTTTGAGAATTGACAAATCATAAGACGACTTCCCAGCAATCAACATATCATCGATATAAAGTACGAAGCATATCAAGCTGCCATCTGAGCATCTCTTTGTGTAGAGACAATGATTCTCATTGCTTTGAGAGTAGCCTTGAGACTTCATAAAAGCATCAAACTTTTGGTACCATTGTCTAGGGGACTGTTTAAGTCCATACAAGCTCTTCTTAAGCTTACAAACTAGAATTTCCTTGCCAAAAACTACATAACCCTCTGGTTGTTCCATATAGATCTCATCTATAAGATCTCCATGCATGAAAGCAGTTTTCACATCCATTTGGACTAGCTCTAAGTACTCCATTGCAACGAATCCAAGCAACATGTGCGAGGTAGTCATCTTGACCACTGGAGAGAAGATTTCCTCGAAATCAACACCATGTTTTTGCTTAAAACCCTTTGCAACAAGTCGTGCTTTATACTTTGGACAAGCACTATCTGATGTGAATTTCAGTTTATATACCCATCTACATGGTGAAGCTTTCTTTCCCTTTGCAAAACCACAAGTCATCAGGCTAGCAATGGATCTAAACAAGGATCGCATAATTCATCAAAGAAGTTCACCTGTAATTTCTGTGGAAAATCAGGCCACTTAGAAAAGTTTTTCTATAAAAAGAAATAATCATCGAAGGCTTCTACGTCTAGGCAAGTATCCAAAGGATCCCAACATAGATCTCACTACTTGAGTGAAGAACTTTTTATCTCCACAGAAGCCAATGCCCTAGTGACCTCTAGCTCCCCGCATGAGTGGATTTTTGATAGCGGAGCTACCTCCCATATGTGCAAAGACAAGGACTCCTTTCAGGAACTCGAAGAGGATACGGGAGAAGTCTATCTCAGCAAATTTATCCATCGAAGGAAAAGGAGAAGTTCAAATTTCCAACCATCAGGGGGAATGAAAGTCTTTATCCAATGCTCTCTTTGTTGCAAACTTATGTATGAATCTCCTTTCCATCAAGGCCATTATAGATCAGGACAAAAAAGTATGGTTTGATAACACCTTAGTTAAGGTGGTTGATCCCCATACAAAGAATATCATTGCTCAAGGTATTGAAGAAAAGGGCCTCTACAATCTATCTTGCTTTGTATCCAAAGAATCAACCTCAAGTTTGTGGCACCAGAGATTTGGCCACACTTCATACTTATAAAAATCTCTTCATCCCAACTTGTGAAGGGATTGCCAAAGATATGGTAACTTACTCATATCTGCCAAGCTTGCACCCAAGGCAAGCAACATAGGGCCCCAGTTCCCAAGGAAGCTTCAACACGAGCGAGGAACCCACTTGCCCTTATCCACATGGACTTATGTGGACCTATGAATACCCCATGGCTGAGTGGATCCCTCTATTTTTATCTTCTAGTAGATGACCACTCTCGCTTTACTTGGGTGTATTTTTTGAAGTCAAAGGCAGACACATTCTCTAAAGTTTCAAACTTGGATCAAGGAAGTTGAGAATGAAGCTTCAACTAAAGTCAAAACCATCAGATCAGATGGAGGTGGTGAATTTATCATGACTTTGATAACTTTCTCAACCAGAAAGGGATCAAACCTCAAGTCACTCAGCCTCATACTCCATCCCAAAATGGAGTAGCTAAAAGGAAGATAAGCAGTGTGATGGAAATGGCACGAACAATGCTTCATCACAAGGATCTACCCTACAAGTTTTGGGTAGAAGCTGTGCATACTGCCATTCACATTCTTAATCGAGGATTTACAATTGCATTACACAACAAAACACCCTTTGAAGCATACTATGGAAGAAAACCAAATGTGAACTACTTTCGAGTCTTTGGTAGTGAAGCTTTTGTTCATGTACCAAAAGAAGATAGAAACAAGTTACAATCAAAGTCCAAGAAACACATATTCATAGGCTACAGTGACCAATCAAAGGCATACCGTCTATATGATATGGAAAACCACTCCATCACCATTTCAAAGGATGTGATCTTCAATGAAGCTTCATCATACTCAAGAAAAGATTCAAGTATAAGTCTTAGTCCACCTATCTACACTTCAGAGGGGGACTCAATATTTCCAAACTCCAACTCAGAAGCAAGTACTTCACAACAACCACGGTGATCTCAAAGGCTTCTTGATAAGCGCCAATGTGAACAAAGTCATTATATTAATTATGCTCTAATGCACCAAATTCAACAAATTCCTGAGCCATTAAACTACAAAGACGCTCAAGGCCAACTAGAGTGGGAAACAGCTATGAAAGAGGAACTCGATGCAATAGTAAAGAACAAGACTTGGACATTAGTTCCCAAACCAACCAACCACCAAGTCATAGGAGTCAAGTGGATATACAAAGTCAAATACAAGTATGATGGCACTTTAGATAAATATAAGGCAAGATTAGTCGCTAAGGGATACAAGCAACAACATGGCATTGACTATGAAGAAACCTTTGCTCCTACTACAAGATTCACAACCATAAGAGTCATCCTAGCACTAAGTGCTCACTTTAAGTAGCCCATTTACCAGCTGGACGTAAAAAGTGCATTCCTAAATGGAGATCTTCAAGAAGAAGTATATGTTGAATAACCTGAAGGCTTCAAGTTCAAAGGCAAAGAAGATCAAGTCTACAAGCTTCACAAGGCACTTTATGGACTCAAGCAAGCTCCTAGGGCCTGGTATGAAAAGATTCATAAGTTCTTTGAAGACAAGGGCTTTCACAGAAGCAATGCTGATGCTAATCTCTACATCTATGAAAAGGAATATTTAGTAGCCATCATCATTCTCTATGTTGATGACTTGATCTTGACAGATTCAGATGAAGAACGCATCCAGTTTATTATCACACAGCTTCACCTTGAGTACTCTATGACAGATCTTGGCTTACTACACTACTTCTTGGGTAGGGAAGTTTCGCAAACAAAAGAAGGTATATTCCTATCACAGAAGAAGTACTGCTCTGACTTACTTTCTAGAGATAACATGGATTAGTGTCACTCAGTTTCTACACCACTAGATCCAAATATCAAGCTTACACTGGAGGATTCATCATCACTTGTGGATGTGCATACCTATCGATAGCTTGTTGCTCATTACTCTTACCAACACTAGATCAGATATTGCTTATGCAGTTGGTATACTCAGTCAGTTTGCACATCAGCCTCGTCAGACTCATTGGGATGCTGCTCAGAGACTACTTCGTTACCTTGCCCTCACCCGACATCATGGTCTTTGGTACAGAGGGAGCATCGAACTCACTGGATATTCCGATTCAGATTGGGCTAGTGATCCTGATTCTCGATGGTCTACTTTTGGGTATATATTCTTGCTTGGATGAGGGCCTATCTCTTGGGCAAGTAAGAAGCAGCTTATAGTCGCTCTATCATCTACCGAGGCCGAGTATCGAGCATCCAGCTTTGTAGCATGTGAGGCCATCTGGCTTCGACGTTTATTATCTGATATTGGTGTTTTTTGCAGGATACTCCGACATGTCTTCGCACAGACAGCCAGTCAGCCTTGGCCATCGCCAAGAATCCAGTGTTCCACGCTCGAGAAAAGCACATTGAGATCCAGTACCACTTCATCCGTGAGAAGATCATATCTCAAGAGATTACTTTGGAGGAGTGTACCTCTCAGGAGAACTTGGCGGACATGTTCACGAAGGCTCTACCTCCGATTCCGCTTCAGTGCTTGGTGGACCTCTACAACATTTAGCCGCTCCAAAATGGAGCTGTAGAGGGGGTGTTGACGACATGATCGCTCCTACTTCATCTACATTTGTATCCGCATGAAAATGCATCTCCATTTTGTATCTAGGAGGCACTCCATTTCCAGTCTATCTCCATTTTATATTGTATTTCCTTTGTATTTGGGTACCTTGCCATTTGCTTCTACCAGTTGTATTCATTCTCCTTTCAGGGGAATTATCCCACATGAGATGTATTTTGGAGAGCCCCTCACAAATCTATATAAGGAGGACCTCTCCCCCATTTGTATTTGGTTAGAAGCTTGAGGAGCCTACTCCATGCTCTTGGCAAGCTCATTTCTAATCCACATGAGTTTACCCATTTCATGGTCTACTCATTTTGTGTCACACACATTCTTTGTTTTGTGAGAGTACTTTCTTTTTCATTTTGCTTCCGCATGTGTACTCTCTACAACAAATGCATCAAATATATAAATACCAGAACAAGGCTATCTTTTGGCTTGCATAATAAAAGGTGAAAAAATCATTGAGAAAGATGAAACAATTGACAAAACAGACGATAGAGATAAGTGGTCTCACTCTACTTTATATTGCATGGTAATTAGTTCTTTCCTAAGGGCTTTTGTAATACTGATTTTGGTATGATTTCTATGCATAAAATCAGATGTTAAATTAATTCAGGTAGTACTTATTATTTTCTATATTTCAAATTAGTATAAAATTTAGGGTATCCCTAAATTTGTAGATAGAAAGATCCCTAGAGATGGCCAATGGACAACTACACTATAAGAAGGGATACAATGAAAATCTTACATTTACTTTTTCTGATAGGTGTTTTTCTAGGAGTTTTCATCTTATTAAAATGAAAGAGAGTGATATAATTATAGGCATGGATTTCTTAGTTCAAAATACTGCAACATTTGAATACAAACAAACACTAATCACTTGCTAGGTGGTGAGTATTGAAGATCAACTTTTAATAGAAACCATATTCCAATACTGTTTATGCAACCAAGGTCGTTTCTTTCTTTCCAAGAAAATAAAATTTGAGTCAAATGCATAAACATATTTGTTTACAATTTTTTTTTTCTTTATTTCATGAACGTATATGAGCAAAGCAAGAAGTCTATTTCGTTTCCGTATGAAAATGACAGGTATAATTCAAAGCAAAAGAAATATATCTTTTTGGTATCAATTTTCCTGCAAAAGGTTTGTTCAAATATAAAATAAAATCCATATCAGAGAGTTCAATCACATATTTTCTGGAACACGGAGCATAAACTTCGATCACCGTTATTTAAGTAAACAAGTATTTCATTTTACGATTTGACAAAAAAACGATTGCCTCAAAAAGACGTAAATTGTTCATTTTTGTACTTTATGAATAACTGCGCAAAAACATGATTCGTTATGAGAAAACTTACTCAGAATATGTCTTCGGAGATCAAGGCCTGCCACAGCATATGTAGATGTTTCCATGGCGGAGTTCATAAACAGCCCACATCATATATAGATTTTTCCATGGCAGAGTTCATAAACATGTACATATGCTGGAAACCCAACAAGGGACACCATAGCTCGGTAAGAGTTGGCCAGCAGAGAGTTTGCAGAGCGGCGGATCAAAGAAAAAAAGAAAAAAATCTAATACTACATAAACAGAGCTAGGAAGATTAATAAGCATGCCAGATGTAAAATTAGCGGAATGGAACCTGTATCCAGACAAATGCATTGGATGCCTGTGTATCCAGACAAATGCATGCATACCTATCGATGAGAAATCATAGCACATAAATGGCATCTTAACACCAATAAAAAAGAGAATGATCGGGAGCGGAGAGGAGCTGAAGAAATCATGGAATGCGATGGTTAGACGGAGGATCGATTTCAAATCACTGAAGGAAATAATCACATCGAACAGTAATGCAATTTCGGAGAAAACTCAGAGAATTATATATGTTGGAAATAGATGTTAACCTGACATCAATTGATTGTACAGTAAATCATGAGATGCCGTGCGTCACTATCAATGCGTTGAACTTCTTCCAGAAAAACACAGTTGCAATTTCAAAGTTAAAGTCCGGGGGAGTAGGCTTCGGCTGAACCTCCATTTAAAAAAAAAAACACTCCAGCAATTCCTCTTCTGCTTATTTGTTGGAATCGCCTTAATATTTAAATGTGCATCATGTATTTCATGTTATCTTAATGAAAAGATATGTACCTAATATTGCTTATGTTTTACAGGACAACTCTGAGTTTAAAGATGATGGATCTTTTGAGCTTGGGCCTGAAATAGTATTAGATAAGAGGAAAAGATTACTTAGAGATAGATCTAGAATATATATTTTGATAAAATGACATACATGTCTAGTCAAAGATTGGACTTGGGTGAACTTAGAAGATTTTATGGTACATTATCCTCCTTTCTAACTCTGAGGATGAAGTTCTTAAGAGGGGGAATGAATTGCAATAGGCTTTTTGATAGTGAATAATTCGATTTAAAATTTTTATTATTCATCTAGTGATAATATTTACAATGAATAATTAGGTTATGTTATGCATATAGGAAAAATTTAGTAATGAACAACAACAAGTTCAAACCCAAGTGGGTCCCACATGAGGGCGACGAGAGGGTGATCAGCCTTCTTTGTAAAGCAACCTAGGAAACAATCTTGCTTCCCCTGCTTTGTGGGATTTGGGGGGTCCCGTGGGCGCTAGTCCCCTTCTTTTGTACCTTTGTTTCTTAATTTAATTCAAGTCCGGGAGAGTAGGCTATTGCCGAACTTCCTTTATATTAAAAAAAAAATTTAGTAATGAAAACTTTTATATTCTCTCCAAAGCTTATTTGGATCATGTTTTATGGTTGAAAATTGAATATGAAGATGGAAGAATAAAGAGAAGTGTTATATAAGAAAAAGGTAGACCATGCATAGGAGAATAAAAATATCTTTATATAAATTTTATGAATCGTGTTTTAAGTACCTCTTTTGGAGATCTACATTTAGTTACAATAAGATAATGCATTGATTTTATTCTCTCTTTAGAATTTCTAAACTTCCAAGGCTCAAAAGTAATATTTGGAAGTGGATTTGGACCTAGCGTATCTCTAACACTATTATGCAGATCAAAGAGTTAAACATTTATGGTCCTCACAAGTGTTTCTGAATTGGGCATTATTTTTGTGGTACAAGGTCCAAAAAAGTATCAATATTTCCACTAAATTAAGAAATAAAAAAGGTGCACTTCTCTATTATTATTCATATCCATGATTTTCATGCAAACTTGTTCTCATGCACACTTGTGGATTTCTTTGGATATATCTTTTCATTTCTTTTCTTCTACTTTTGATTGGTACTGCTAAAGAAAACACTCAGCTACTACAAATGCATGCTTTTACAAAAGTTTTATATGCAACACGAGGAGATTTGACTTTTGCTAAATCGACACATCACATACTTCCTTGGGGGATGATTAACTCTATTCCGAGAAAGATTTGCTCCATCATGCAAGAAGAGATATGAAATGAGAGAATTACCTTGTGATTGAGATTGAGAGTGAGAGTGAGAATGAAAGTGAGAGTGAGATTGAGAGTGCTTGTATGAATGAGATTGTGATAGCTCTAGGATGGTCATGAAATCAAGGATTGATCAAGAAGCTTTTCTATCCAATTGATTCAAATCTATAATACTAGAACTTCTCTTTCTTAAGGTCATATCTTGCCTATTCTTCCTTGTCAGATCTTCTCTTATCTTGTGCAAGTTTGTTTTCTCTCTCTTCTACTATTCTTGAGTAATTAGAAGCTTATGTTTGTGAATAGCTTGTGATTGGAAAAACACTACAAGTGGTATCAGAGTGGAATCCATCCTCGACAATGATGGAAGGTTTGACACAAAAGATTTGTGAGCAAGAGGAGCTTATTCAGAAGCTTCTTTGATAATTACACAAAGAACAAGCTAGAAGGAAACCAAAAGGCACCATGTCTTCATGAGTTGAATGATGAAGTGGATGAAGATGCAGGAAAATCTAGTTTGCTTAGAGAGAGATAAAACCATAATTATGAAGATATAGAGGCAGGTGCGTTTGCCCTCAATCAAGTCTTCAAGAAGGCAAAATTAAATGATTTTGATGATGAAAAGAAGAGTGACAAAGATCTTGAGGCATGGATTGAAGAGTTAGAGGAATTCTTTGATCTTCAAGGCAAATGTTGGGATCCTACACTTACGTGGCATCCCAAAGCTATGATGGAAGTCCTATATGCAGACTTGAACACATTCTGATCAGTTCCATGGAAGGAATTTAGATAGCACGGATAAAAACATTAGGCTTCTCCACACTACCATGTGGAGAAGAAGATGGAGTTCTATAATTTATGGCAAACATAACTTGTGTGTTGTATAGTACAAAGAAGAGTTTATATGTCTTCATAAATATGCATTGAAGGTTAGTGGTGATGCTCTAAAGAGAAAGTTTATGGAACGGCTTCATGAGCAGCTTTATTATCAAGCAAAGGGATAAGGACGTGTTGATTTCTTGCATGTTGTTGCAATGGCCAATAATTTTGAGAAGATAGAGAAGTTCAATATGCAAAACCTGAATAGAACCACATTCACTACTATATGACATTGGCCACAAGGAATTGCCACAACAAACATGAATGATTCAAAGATTCTTAATAATCAAGGTAAGAATTCTTCTTAGGTGTAAAACCAAAGGAGGTGTCAACCCATCAATCGGCAGCAAGGGTCTGATTCTATCAAGCACACAAAAAGGCACTCAATTTATGTATTCATTGTGGGGAGCAAATGAATCAAATATATAAATACGAGAACAAGGCAATATTTCGGCTTGCATAATAAAAGGTGATAAAATCATTGAGAAAAATGCAACATTTGACAAAACAAATGATGGAGATAAGTGGTCTCGCTCTATTGTATATTGCATGGTAATTAGTTCTTTCCTAAGGGGTTTTGTAATACTGATTTTTGGTATGATTCCTACGCATAATGGACAACTACACTATAAGAAAGGAAACAATGAAAATCTTACATTTACTTTTTCTGATAGGTGTTTTTCTAGGAGTTTTCATCTGACTGAAATGAAAGAGAGTGACGTAATTATAGGCATGGATTTGTTAATTCAAAATACTGCAACAATTGAATACAAACAAACACTAATCACTTGCTAGCTGGTGACTATTGAAGATTAAATTTTAAAAGAACTCATATTCCAATACTGTTTATGCAACCAAGGTCGTTTCTTTCTTTCCAAGAAAAAAAAAATTGAGTCAAATGCATAAACATTTTTGTTTACAATTGTTTTTTCTCTATTTCATAGAAAAACATGAACGTATATGAGCAAAGTAAGAAGTCTATTTCGTTTCCGTATGAAAATCACAGGTATAATTCAAAGCAAAAGAAATATATCCTTTTGGTATCAATTTTCCTGCAAAAGGTTTGTTAAACAATGAAAAAAGATCCAGTTCGATCATTGCTACGATTTCACAAAGAAAAGATTGAATCCTCAAAGAGATGTAAATCGTTCATTTTTGTACGTTATGAATAAATGCGCAAAAAACGTGATTCGGTATGAGAAAACTTACTCAGAATATGTCTTCGGTGATCAAGGCTTCAGCCCACAGCAGATATAGATGTTTCCATGGCGGAGTTCATAAACAGCCCACGGCATATATAGATGTTTCCATGGCAGAGTTCATAAACATGTATATATGCTGGAAACGTAACAAGGAACACGATAGCTCGGTAAGAGCTGGCAGAGAGTTTGCAGAGCGGCGGATCAAAATTAATAAAAAACTACTACTACATGAACAGAGCTAGGAAGATTAATAAGCATGCCAGATGTAAAATTAGCGGAATGGAACATCTAAGGCTGTTGCATTGGATGCCTGTATCCAGACAAGTGCATGTGTTTCTATCGATGAGAAATCATAGCGCATAAATGGCATCTTAACAGCAATCAAAAAGAGAATCGAGAGCTGAGAGGAGCTGAAGAAATCATGGAGTGATATGGTTAGAGTGACATCGAAACAGTAACGCAATTTCGGAGAAAACTCAGAGAATTATATATGTTGGAAATAGATGCTAACCTGACATGAATTGATTGTACAGTAAATCATCAGATGACGTGCTTCACTATCAACGCGTTGAACTTCTTCCAGAAAAACACTCCAGCCCACACTCGCAATTCCTCTTCTGCTCCAGCGTCGCATTCCTCCATGCAAAGTACCAGCGTATTCACCAATCCAGAAGCATACAAAATTTCCCTGCCTCGTTCGAGCGGAGACTCCTCCTTTTTATAGGCCTACCACTCTAAATTTAGAGTGCTTTGTTGTTTGCCAAAGTAGCGGTCCTATAAAAAGAACTACTTGCAATAAGCTGTGATCACCAATTTTCCATCGAGTTTGTGCCGCTTAATTATATTTTGAGCCGCTTAATTATAGTTTGAGAAAGTCTGTGGTTATCTTTGCACATAGATGCCTCCCAGAGGTTGCCATGCAGACGAGTATGGAGCTCTCTTGCATAAGCTTTCTATTAGCTTGTTATCAAACTCTGCCGCCAAAACTCTCTTCGATTCTTCTTCTGCACTGAGATTGCATAGTTCACTACGGTAGATTTGATCCTTCTAGGATTCGCATTTATGACTTCACTTCTTCGAGATGTTATTGCTTATAATTTATCTCCCAGCAGAAAAAGGCACACAAAAACTAAGGCTGCATATCGAGAAAAAACTCTCACAGAAGCTCATTGCCATCCAAGTTATTCATCTACCGAATCGCTCAGCCCTAAGCACATAGCTTCATATCAGCCCCAAGATCCTTTCCATAGTGCAAAAAGCTTTGTTCTCTCTTCTCTTGGCTATCTTCCCCTTCTCTTTGAGTGCCTTAGATCCCCTACACGTATCCAACCCACTGACTAGTTCTATCCTTCCAAAGTGGAACCGATGATAACTTGTTTTGGTATTATTGAATCGATCGTGAGTTTTTGCCTGCAAGAATGAGTTGACATAGTTCCAAAGGAAGTAGAGACTAAATTCTCTATGAAAGCATAGAGTGCCTAAAAACATAATTATTGATAGAGACTCTAGGTTCATATCAAACTTCTAGAAAGCAGGATTTAATTCAATTGGCACTCAACTTCTTATGAGTACAACTTTCCATCAACAAACCGGTAGGGAAACCGAAAGGGTTAATCACATACTTGAAGATATAATGCATATGTCTGTGAATGAAAAGCAAGATAATTGGAGTGAATATTTGCATTTAGTTGTTTAGGATTGGTGCAACATGAAAGATCACGTTTTAAGGATTTATCTAAGATAGTTAATCCCCTCATAGAGTTAACTAGAGAGAATGCAAGATCATGCAAGAAAAGATAGAAAATGAGAAAACTATCTTGTGGTTGAGATTGAGAGTGAGAATGACAGTGAGGGTGAGATTGAGAGTGCAAGTGTGAATGATATTTGATAGTTCATGGGTGGTTGGGAGGCACTACAAGAAATAGGGGGGCGTAGCGATGCCCCCGATTTGAAAAAAAAATGAACACCGTCGCTTATGCGATGCTAGCATTGCATAAGCGATGGTGCTGTTTTCGGATTTTTTTTCGGGCATTTGTCGCATAAGTGATGCTTGTGTCGCTTATGCGACGCTAAATTAGTGCGTTGCAAATACCGTCGCTAAGTAGTGGCGTTCGCAAACTAGACAGTGTCGCATATGCGACACTCTGGAATGTAAAAAAAAAAATTCGATTTCTCTGTGCCGGGATTTGGTCGCAAGAGCAAGAAGAGACAGAGAGAGAGAGAGAGAGAGAGAGAGAGAGAGAGAGAGAGAGAGAGAGAGAGAGAGAGAGAGAGAGAGAGAGAGAGAGAGAGAGAGAGAGAGAGAGAGAGAGAGAGAGAGAGAGAGAGAGAGAGAGAGAGAGAGAGAGAGAGAGAGAGAGAGAGAGAGAGAGAGATGCATCTCGTTGAAGCAAGGTATGCGCACACACACACACTTACACACACATACATATGCATACACACACACATATACACACATAAACACACACACACATACACATAGACACACACACACATACACACAAATACACACACATATACACACATACACAAATAATGTTGCATACACACATGCACACATAATGCATACACATGCACACACATATACACATACATATACAAACATATACCACATACACACATACACACATACATACATACACACACATACACACACACA